>CM026072.1:39044693-39644693 GCA_014839685.1 Anableps anableps
TACACCAAAGACAAACATTGCACTTACTACCTTGAACCCAAAATGTAGCTCCTGTAACAGGTGATACCAGGCAAACTTCTACTGCGAGACTATCATAACAACAGAGGCTGAGCTAATACTAGGATAACAAACACACAGAAAATAGGGGAAACTCCCTACGGTGATTAGTATCGACCATCATTTAGAATGTTGTGGATTTTCTTACTCAAAGAAGGGAGAGAAGACAACTCATTGAATAAGAGAAAGACCGGACTTTGTCTTATTAAGTTTATTCAAAGGCATACAGCGTTTGAAGTCTCTGTCCCTGAACAAGTCAGAGAAACAGCCCCGAACAGAATCACAGACAGATATTTATACTGGTATGTGGGAGTCATCTTATCTTTAAAGGAGAAGGAAGAAAAGCCCTCCACCCTAAATAGGGTGAGAGGTCTCCTAAGGTATTTATGAGTACCCCGCTGTGAAACATCACTTCGGTCACACTGCACTATTCCCAGAGACATTTGTGACCAGATCTCCTCGTGATAAGACTGGAATGTGTTCCCCCTAAATAACTAAAACACAGAGATCACAGAATGAGTGGGGTAATAAAAGATCAGAGCACTTTGTTAAAACCCAAGAATGGGCATACCAGAAATTTTTCCATTACAAGACTATCATTTAGCGCAGCATTCATGTGTGCATTTGCACATGACTGTTATAGTAGGAAAAGAAACATAAATTAGCACTGGTTTAATGAGGAGATATGAAGCTGTCCTACCAAGTGCCCATCACCAGTGAACACAGAAGTCTGAACCTGGAAGGCAAACAATGAATGTGATATCAGACAGGCAAGGGAGGGCCCTTTATTTGATAACAGCCAGCACCAATGAGAAACAGGCACTTATGTGGTGCATTCAGAGCCAGCAGGGTAAACTCCACCACCCCAAATTGCATTGATGCCCCAACAATGATTCAACTTGCCGAACACCATGGTTGAAATACAGCACATATGACACTAGATGAAGGAACATGAGGATCTACTTCACCAGGTGTTTGTCTCACTGCTGGCATTGTGAGATGAAGATTATGATGCTGGCCAGCAGTTAATCATGCTGATTTATGCACAGGCACATCACTAGAACCAGACTCAGTCACTGGTACAACTGACAACAAGGTTGGCTGATTCAAGGTCCCACTTGGAAGAACTAAGACAGGTCTTGAGGACAGGATTAGGCACCATGGCAGCATGCGGGGCAGGTGGTATTGGCCTTAAGGCGTGATTTGTTCTTAAGGCCATGGCCTTAAGAACAAATCACCCTCAAAGGTCAGCTCCTCAACTGTGATGGAGTGATGCTTGGAAAAGACACTTTCAAGAGGAACTGGATCAGGCACATTAACACCAACCAGGGTTTTCAACAAAGAGCGATGTACCCTTCTTACCCTGGTGTGCTTGTAAACTGGTGCCACTGAATATACCGCACCACCTCTCTTGGAGCTTGCATGATGCTGTGAGTTTTCTGATGACTATTCCAGGCCAAATTTTGGATCAACATGAGCTGGCCCTCCTTAAGAGGTGCTTCTTAAATGTTTTGATCATGATTGGCTTTTCTGCATTCTGCGGAAACCTTCAGCCTTTTCCTAGCCCCCTCAAATGCTATTTGCAAGCAAGTCAGGTGTTCCTGGACCCACTCGTGAACACTTCTTGCAACTGGGTTTTGGAATCTTCAGAGCAAGAATTCAACTGGGAGTCATGGGTCTTGACCATCAGTTGACTGATTAGGGGTGGTGTTGTATGTGTATATCAGCTGGGGAAAACATCCAGTCCAGCTTACGGGACATGGGCAAAGAACTTAACAGGTTGTGGAGACTCCTGTTGAAACGCTCACATTGCCCATTATCAGCTGGGTGGTAAAGTATGGTATGTGATTTCATGATGCCGTACAAGCAACACAGCTGTTAGATCAAAGTGTTCTCAACATTGTGGCCATGGTCTGAGTGACTGGATGCAGATACACCAAATTTTGCAAACCACTCAGTGACCGGGACCTGTGCTACAGTGGAAGAGGGCTGATCCCTGGATGGAACAGCCAGTGTATATTTGCTAAAAATGTCAGTCATCACCAAAACATTCTCTAGCCCAGATTGAGTTGGCTCAAACAAAGTAAAGTCAGTGGCCATAATCTCATTTGGTTTTGATGCAACCAAATGGCCCATGAAATCATGAGCAAGTGGCTGGCTATCCTTATTAACCTGGCATCGCTCACTGGTTGTGCACCACTCTGCTTCCTAGTGTGACATCCCTGGCCAATAGCAGCGGGAGCAGAGCAAGGGTGCAAAGCTTGCTGTAATAGCTGAGGCTGTAAAGTACCTGCAAGCAAGGAAGCTGCTTCCTGTGGAGAAGGCCAAGGCCAACGAGACAGTACGCCAGCGTTTTTTGTTTTTTTTTTTGTTGGACTTATCAAGCCGATACTTTAATTCAATGTCAGCTCAGCTGCTTGACAGTGTAAGGGGGCAGCAAATTTTGCTAAACACTCCACAAACCTTCAGTAGTAGTAAGCAAACCCGAAAACAAATCGGTGGCAGTGGTGGGTACAGGCCAGTTTGCTATTACCTTGATATTGGTTGGGATCAGTGGCTACTCCTTGAATGGAGATGACATGCCCCAGGTAATGCACCTCACGCTAGAAATAGCTGCACTTACTCAGCTTGGCTTTAAGGTTCTCCTGCTGAAGCCGCCATAGTACCACATCCAGCCTCTCAAGATGTTGCCATACAGAGGATGAAAAAAAACAACAATGTTATCCAAGTACAGGAGGAGGGATTGGCATTGCTGGTCACCAAAGATGAGCTGCATAAAGCATTGGAACGTGCTTGGGGCATTGCAGACCCCAAAGGCATGCAATTCCTCTTGAAAAGACCAAATGGTGTACAAAAGGCAGTTTTGTGGTGGTTGCTTGCCATGACAGGAACTTGATTGTACCCATTGGTCAAATCCACAGTGACATCCAACGGCCACCTGTCAACTCATCAACAGACTCCTTGATGCGAGAGAGAGTGGGAAGGCATCCTTTTAAGTCTTGATGTTAAGTTGATGATATTCAACACAGAGCCTTATTATGATTGTTGTTGGTTGTGGACCCAAATGCAGAGAGGTAGAGGCAACGAGTAGTCTTCAATGAAAAAATTAACAAAAAACTTGTAAAAACCACAGGGAATGCAGGGAGCCAGGGCAGAACAAAAACAGGAATGCAAGGAAAACTTGTCACTTAGATGTTCTAAAAGACTAAGTGGAGATTCACCTTCCAGAAGGAAAGTTCACAGACCCTCTCTATCTAATCTTACTGGGTTGAAGATATTTTGCAAAGAAGTGTGTGTAACAATTTGTCTTTAGATGTGCAAAGGTGGTAGAAACATTCCAACAAAGATATACAACTATTATTTTAGAAAAAGATGGTTCTACAAAGCATTGATTTAGTGTGTTGAATACTAATGCATGCAACATTTTTCAGATTTTTATTTGTTCAAACACTACTATTTATCTCATCTCATCTTACGCTGCGTATCATTTTTCTTTCACTATTTATGTTGGTCAGTCACATAAATTCCAAATAAAATACACTGAACTCTGTGATTGTAACATGACATATTTTCTATCTTTCATAAATTATTTAGAAAATACAGATGTTATGCTCCAAAGTGGTGATCAGTTGTTGGCCACCCCTGAGTGAGCAATGGTCCCAGCCTGGCCACCCCTATGAATATTTTCTGGCTCCCCTACAGAATGTAGCAGGGCCCCAACAAACAGAAGCTAAAATCACAACTCTTGAAGTGATTTATAACATCTACCTTTCACCAGAATTTTCACTTCTGTATTCTGGATTAGCATAAGCCTTTCTTGGACATCTTTGGGATATTCATTTGAAACAGGACTGGGCCATTGGTAACCATGGAATAAACTATTGTCTTCACCAAAAGAGTCTATCTGGCTCCTCCAGACCAGTTGACTGTCACATGCACAGAGGGAACGCTGGCCTCCTGCTCCGGTATGGCGAACTCTGGTGGCTGACATCTAAAAAGGGACACAGACTGGATGGGAGGGAGTTAAGGGCATATTGACAGTTCCCACATGACATCACACTTCCTACATCTGTGTGCTCCATTGCCATTTTGATAGGACGTAAGCAGCTTTCTACTTCATTGATTGAATGTAAGAGAACTGCGCCGGTTGTATGTATTTGGGTTTGATAGTATAAAAACAAAAGTGATAAAACAATAAAGAAAAGTTTTCATTACACCCCATGGAGATGGGCAAACTTTGATACTAAGCATTGAGTGTGGATGGCTAATATCCAGAGCAAATTAACACAAGCCATCTAATATGGTACAGATTTGCTCTGATCACTTTATTATCAATAAGGATATTTTCAAATGTTTCTAAAAATAACTTAACTGTGATGCTGTCAGTCAGTCAATAGTGTATTGAACCAATTGCTGTAAAAAAAAAACACTTTGTAGGCAAACCTGCAGACTTGTATGATAGATGACCCAACCCAGACTGAGCTCCTACCTGGAGGCTGGCTGACACAGCAACTCCCTCAGAAACTGATTGCAAAAGGAAACTCTCTGAAACTAATTTCAAAAGGTCCAAGCTTTGTCCATTGCATTATGTATATGCAATCAAATTATGTAATGGTAATTTTCATAAACAGTATATGAGAAAATGTTTGTATTTTGTGAAAGTAATTATAAATAACTATATTGTGTCATATACCCAAAAATAAATCATGATCTCTTAGTCATGGTGTAATGTGTTTTATACAATATTTCACCCATTTGTTATTTCTCTTTAATATCAGAAATTTTCCTGTTTCTCTGTTGCCATTATTGCCATGCACTCTTTGTTCTTATTACAACAGATATGAAAGGGTAAAGAACCGGCCTCACACAAGGACAACTACATCACAGCCAGAGCCTTGCTGAACCTTTACAATGTGCATGGGCCAGAAATCACAGCAGCACCACTTCCTGCTCCAACTTCAGAACTTCTAGGTCCTACTTCAGATGTCCAGTTTGTCACAGCATGTGTAGTCATACGACATGAACAAGTGTTGTGCTCACTTATGAATAGAAGTGACTTAGTAGTGCCACTTGCTTGAATTTAAAGCTGCAGATAAAATTTAAGCAAAAAAAAAAAAAAAAAAATAGAAAACATAAAACATATCACAACAAAGTACAGAGAAACAATTCAGTACACTATGATGATGTTTTCAATGGTACCGTACTTGTCTCAATGTGTTCTTGTGGGTCATGTTTTTCTTACTTTTTATTGGTTTCAACTGATGTTATATTGTGCTTGATCTACCATGCATCTTTTTAGTAGGAACAATACCACAAAGTTATCACATATTTGCTGTTGTATATGCCAATTTGTGACATAACAATCTACAGATATTTTGTTATATTTAATGTAGCTTGTCATTAAATATAATGACAAGCTGCATTAAATATAGCTTGTTTTCTTTGGGAATAGAAAATAAAAACGTACTTGTGTTACTTTCTGCTCTATTGATTTCCATAATACTTTCAACAACTACCAGAGCCTTAGGGCTCACTGCATTTTCAATACTTGATGTTTATAAAGTATTTCTATCTTATAGGACTGTGGCAGTACTCACAATTACGTTTTATTAAACACTGCATTAGTCCTGAAAGCAGAAGCTATGAGCACAAGTTGATGTAGTTCAGTAAAAATACTTTAAATGCATTCATTACAATTTATTTGTATGCCATAACAAACATGAAATGGTGTCAATCTTACACAAAGAAAACTTAATACCATTTGCACAAGGTATGAAACGTGACTATAAAATGTAGATGTGCAAACGTACATGTACACATTTCTTCTTGTTGCAACACCTGTGCTTGAGCAAAAAATAAATTACACTCAGAGTCGCTGCTGTTCTTCAGTACATGCGGTTACTGCTTATCTGACCATATTTACAATCACACAATGTTCATAAACAGTACTTGCTTAAATTTACATTACAATTGTTTATTATGCGTCACATAGCAGGTAGTACAGAAGGAGGCAGTAGACATAACACATTCCCGCTGATACTCAGGCCTTGATCTTGTTATTAATTCTTCTTTTGCCGTTTCTGGTGCATCACTCACAATGTGCACAATAGAAAGAGCCTTTTGGGACATTGGTCAACTTTATGCACTTTAAATGTAACCACAAATATGGACAATTCTCATCATCACAGCTGGTCACATCTTCTTCCTCCTCATTGTATGACTCTCGGCAAACACAAATGACTTGTTGACTATTTTCACATGTGTTATTGCAAGACAGGTTGCAAAGCTTGGTCTCCACCTCTTTGTTCTCCTGCTCGGACTGTCCATCAGTCTGAGAATAAAAACCACAAGACAGGGTGATGGAGATCCCTTGGAGATCGCAGAACTTCACAGAATGGGAAGGTCCTGGGAGCATCTCTGGTTTTTCAAACAACCAAAGACAAAAATATCCTGCATCAAGTGTACACAAACAACCTTGGGGACATATAGAGCTGCACAATCCCTACATCTTGTCTCAACAGATCACATTTCCTGAATCCTGACTCCATCATTTATACTGTGAGGAAGGGTGTTGAGTGAGGCTCCACTGGCACACTACAAGACACTGTCATCCAAAACCACCAGCGGAAGTCAGTTCTTTGGAGGATTGACACGACTAAGGCATTTGGACTAAATGGTGTGCCTGAAATTGTTCTTAAGGGCTGTCCTGACCAGCTAATAGGGGTGTTTACTGATATATTCCATCTGCTTCAAAACCACAACAATCTGTCAAAAAACACAGATGTCACCATTCTCAATGACTACACCTATTTATCATAGGTGTAGTCATTGAGAGTGGTCTGAGAGAATGATACTGTCACACATCAAAGACATTATACAGGCTGACCTGGATGGACACCAGTTCAATTACCAAGCAAACCAGTCTGTTGAAGATGCAATCTCCATCATGCTTCTTTCAGTCCTGTACCACCTGGAGCATCTAAATACATATCCAATGATACTCTTCATGGACCTCAGCTCAGCCTTTAACATTGTTATCCCTCAAAAACTGGTCAATAAACTCACCAACCTTGGACTGCCCACCACACCTGCACAGATTATGGACTGTCTCACTAACAGACCAAAAAAGGTCCAAATGGGAAACCAGACATCATCAACCACAATCCTGACTACAGATGTGCCACAGGACTGTGTGCTCAGTCCAAGCCTCTTCATCCTCTTCACACACGACTATACCCCTCTACACTCTTCCAACACCATAATCAAATCTGGTGATAACATCACTGTTGTCAGGCTCATGTAATCCTACTACAGGCAGGAGGTCCTACATCTGGCTGAATGGTGACAATAATTTGGTTTTAAACACAGATAAAACCCAAGCGTTTTTTATGGAGATTAGGAGGAACACAATGGGTTCATTGATCATCAAGGCGAAAGAGGTGGATAGGGCTGACTCCATTAAGTTCCTGTGTGTTCATATCAGTAAGGATCTGACATGGTCAGTGAGCACCTCGAGCCAAAGTAAACCATTGGATAATTTCAGAGTAAAATAAACTTAACTTAGCTGCAACATTCTCACCATTGATGATTTTGATGTGTATTTGCTTGATAAATTTGATGATGGCATTTATCAAAATGTAATGTTTCTTGCTCATTCCATAATTGGTGACTGCATGATCCTTTTATGAAGTAAAGCACTTTAAACTGTCTTGATGCTGAAATGTGCTATACAAATAAAAAAATAAACTTGACTTGACCATTAAACTAACTGTGTCATTACAAGGATACTTTTGGATAACTTTTACATTTAACCCTTATCATTTACCGACTACACTTTGCCTCATACATTTTTGTCTAAGGACAAAGAGTACAGATTTGGAATTCTAACCTACAATAACGAAGAGTTACAGATGCACTGGATGTCATTGATTTGGTGAGAAAATGTTTATCTCAGTCATTAGATAGCTGAGACTTGTCTCTGACTTGGGGAAGTAGACTGGAAACTTCACTTGGATTTGCCCTCAAAGACTTGAAACTTGACGTGGAATTAGTGAATGAAAATGAGTGAAAAGATCTTAGTTTTCCTAATTATACAAAAGATGAATGAAGCAACATAAAAGTCACTTAGACAGGCTTTTTCATGTGTCAATAATTTGCCCAAATAACTTCAACAAAAATCACATTCCCTCTAGGTTTAGTCCACATTTTATTTCCTCTCTTTACAGATCACAATAGTGAGATCTGGTCCAGGCTGTGAGCAGTTTTAGTTGCACAGCATGGAGCTTGTCAAGCACAAAGTTCATTCATGTTTTATACAGAGCTGTAGCAGTCTACATAGGTTGGTAACACAGAGCACAGAGAGGTCAAACAGAAAGCAAGAAGTGCCTTGCTCCATACCTGCCTGATTACCAATTACTGGTGTGCTTTTCAGGTGAGGTTTGAGCCAAACAGCCAGATCCATCCTAATGAGACAGAGGGTCACTGCTGTGCAGCTGACGTCAGCATTCCAAATACCAGAGTATATCAGCCTGTGTGGTTGGTATGCACTTTGTCTACTGATGGCAATACCAACAAAGAACAGGGAGCAAGAAAAAGGCAGAACAACAGAAAAGACAAGAAATGGCTGAACGGAAGGACACAGAAGACTTTGACATCAGTGTTACTGGCTATTTTTAATGCTCCTTTTCCTTCTTCCTCTCCTTTGGAGCAAGTTCCTAATCTCATCCTGACATTAAGAAGATTTCAAACAAGTGGAAATACATTTTGGTCACTATTACAATACATTGGTGAAGATGTGAAGAGTTTTTTGCAAATTAAATAACTCAAAATAAAAAACGAATAAGCAAATTCTGAGGTTTCTACCGTTAGTGTAGATATGCACTGACAGTGAAAACTTTCAGAATTTGCTCATATCTGTCATAAACTTGCTGATAGCCTTTAAAAAAAATCTGAGAAAAAAAAAAGATTAAAATCAAACTGCAGGGGTTCTTACTCAAAGTTTTAAGTTAAAACAAGTAAACATCTGAAAAGTGTCATGGTTTTATAAGTTTGTCTGACCCATATGCAGAATCACTCAGGAGACTCATGAAAAGTTTAAAGGTTTTATTCACAAACAAGGAATAGATTGTGGCTATGGTAAGTGAAACATGATCCAGGAGTGATGGGTTCTGGAACTGGGCAGGAGCAGGAGCTCTGGAGAAAATACAGGAGATGTAAATATGACAAAGTGGGTACTTGAGGTAATGTTTCCAGAGATGCTTACGTGAATGATAGAGGAGTTCCACCGGGGGGGGGGGGGGGGGGGGGTTCAGTGGCGGTCTGGGAGGTTGGTGAGTTCCCGGGTGAATCCAGATAGTTGGTGAGTAAGTAACCAGGAGGCACGGTGGAGGGCAGACAGGGTTCGATCATGCAATGGAGGAACAAGGAAGAGAAACTAGGACTGCCAGTCAGAGTCTTGTTACCAGATATTCTACTGAAGATTTGCAGGTGACTTTTAGTTGTCGAGTGAAAGAGCTGGATCCAAACTTTCATCAAGGTAATCTTGGGAGCCGAACACAGAAGGCAAGTACTTTCTTAAGGGAAGAACAAGGACCAGTGCAAGAACACAGAGAGCTTGACATTACCACATGGGCTAACACTCAGGCATCAAAGGACTGGCAGCAAGCTCCTCCTTTACTCTCCGCTGGTGAGGCTTATTGGTTGCAGGTGTGATCCCCACCTGCTGAACAGCCCAGCCACCATGCTCAACAATGTCATCTGGTGGATGGATGATGAAACTGCAAAGTAGTATGAGAACACTTCCAGTCCCCAACAAAAAGTTAGGAAAAAACCCAAGCAAGTAACACATATGCAATGCCAGTGAAGTCATATCCTACTGGTATAACAGCCTGGCCAAAGGGTGAGTTAAAAGCCTTTCATATAAGAGTAAGAAAACGCCTCAAAATCCACAAAAGGGTTTACCCTTTGTCTAGCACTGTATGTTTGTACACTAAAAGGAAACAGGAAGGAGGACGATGATTGTAAGAGCCACCATGTAGGATCCAGTCATAATCAGACATGTTGTTATGAAGTTGAACAAAATCAGTAACAAGTTTTTTACTTGTGGATATACATGTTGCATGTGTTCTTGCAGTTGTATATCCCATTATCCAGAGGAGACTAGGTAAAAATGAAAAGGTAGTAGTGTAGTTTTAGCTTAAAAAAAACAACGACATTCTGTACATCATCATTCAGTCATTTCCATCAACATGCTTTCTCCTCAGCAGCTGGTCAACTTCTCCTTAACAACAACCTGTATATCGTCTCCTGTACATTATTGAAGCTCATACTAAGCTCAATTGAACCCTTCAAAAAACCCTTCATCGCAGCACATAAAGCCAAAATTAAGCATACTCTTCCTGGTGCAAGAGTGGCTGTAGTAAATGGATTTACCGTCATTTGGAGGTTTTAAACTTGTGAACACTTGAGAAGTGGACCTTAAACTTATGTCAACCTTCAGAATCCTGTAGTCCTTTCGGTTACACTTTCTTTTACAGTTCCCTAATTACAATGTAATTACCAAGTAAGTACATCGTAAGTTAAAGTGTATTACTTTGTAATTAAAATTAATTTTAGAGAGTAATTACCATCAAGTTACAATTTAACAGTGCCTAAATAACCCAATATTTACCAGTGATTTCACAGTAAATTCCCACATATTACCAGGTAAGTGCTGCTATTAAATTTAAGCAGCCAAGGAAACGCTTTAACTTCTGAGATTTTAAACAGTTATTACCATGAAATTCTTGCTGTACAGGTTTCATTTAACCTGTTCATAAACTTGCAGCACTAAAGCATTGTGTAAATACCAAGTAAAACAGGACATACTACCCAGTTAGTAATGGGAAACTGTACTGTAAAAGAAAGCCTGTCTTCTTTGGTAGATGTGAGTTATCATGTAACTCACGCAGGACCATATGTTTGTTTTTACCCTGTTCATAAAGCAGCAGCAGTAAAATACTTCATTATTACAAAGTAAAACACATTTTACCCAATTAGTATAGAAAAACTCTTCTGTAAAAGAAAGCCAGGCTTGTTTGGTAGATTTTAAACACTTATTATCATGTAACTCACGAAGGATCATACTTTTGTATTTAACCTGTTCAGTAACACCAGTAAAATATTGCATATTACCAAGTAAAACACAACAAAATTACCTAGTAAGTAAAATGAAACTGTACTGTGAAAGAAAGCCAGGCTTGTATGGGGTGGAACTTAAACAGTTATTACTATGTAACTCTTGCAGGTTTGTATATATTTAAACTCATAAACTACTAAAAGTAAAGTAGTGGGGTATTACCAACTGAAACACAAGATATTAACTAGTAAGTAAAAGGAAAAGTGTTCTGTAAAAGAGAGCCAGACTTGTTTGGTGGTTAGGATCAAATGCAAGTTCTTTAATTTTCAGTCTAAGTCAGCTAACAAAAATTGTGTGCCCAAAAACAAAGACAACAACACCATTTATGAAACAAGACATTTACAAAAATTGGCCTCAATGTAATCACTTAGTAATCATGGCAGGTATGGTTCTGTATTATGTTATTTTTAGCTAGACTCTAGTACAAACAGAAGTACAGATATGAAAATTCAAATAGCTTGTATAATTTACATGTTAGAGATAAATTAAAAAGTAAATACCAATTCAATTTTAAAAAAAAAAGATTAACAGAGCTCTTAGAAATTATAAAAACAACTCATTTTCCCCCCATCTTTTTGATTTCTTTCCTCAAGAGGTCCATTTTCTTCATTGAATGCCTTGCAATTTTTCACAAAGTTGTTGATTGTTTCCTCATCAGTGAACATTTGGAGTGGTCCCAAGTTTTCAATCCTGCAGGAATTATGACTTCAGCAAAAACAGTAGTGAAGGCAACTGTGTTTAAGTCCCCATTCATTGTGTTACAGCTGAGGCTAATGCCTCTTGTATGCTTAAACACTTTAAGAATAGCATCCTGTGGATTGTGGACAACAGAAGAAAAACACATAAAGTTATTAGACACTTTATGAACCCCAAACAATTTTGATTTTGTACAACAACTGAAACTGTGAAAGTAATCTCATCTTTTAAAAAACATAAGTAATCGGTGAATTTCGTTTTCTTTTTTCTTGTCCTTCTGGGTTTACTGTTAAATGTCAGTAAAAGTCTTTATTTGACAACTAAACTGGAAGAAAAAAGGGCCAAACAAAGTACTGACAGTAGACATATTATATCCAACAGTGAAAGTCTTGTTTTTAAGAAATAGTTTTAAAAAATGAGCAATGACCTGACACAAAAGCTAAGAGATCCATTATCCTTCAGCCGCTCATCTACTGTAAGTAACTTTCAGCTAATAACTTTTTGGAATCATCTTGTTGGTCATAAATCACAATTTTGGTCACTACAGGTGAGGTACAATGCCTGAACTGAAAATAAAAGGAAAAAGCAGTCCAAAGGAAGCTTAGATGCAAGTTCATCATTAGTAATCTGAGTGTTGCAGCTGGGATTTACAGAAAGTTGTCAACAAAGTTCTTGATTGCATATTAACATTTAGACATATTTGATGTATCATGCCAAAAAGTTGTGAATTTTAAACAGAAATACCAACAGAGTTAAATAAAGTTTTCTGAATCTGATTCAGAAAGCCTGGTATAACTAGTGATCATTGTCATGATTCACGTTCTGTCCTGTCCTTGCTGTGTTAGTATTCATTCAACTCACCTGCCTCGCCTGATTGCTGATCTATGCCACCTGGGCCCTGCTCTTCTTAAACTCCTCTCAGCCTTTGCCTCCTTGCCAGATTATCGACAGCCACGAGCCAGTAGAGATCCAGCGTTTCATGCCTTGCCTTCTTGTGTTTCTTCGACCCCTTTCTGTCCACGGATCTTCCCCTCCTGCCAAGCCCGTTACGGATTTGTTTGACTCTGGATTTCTGGACCCTGACTCACAACCACCGAGTATTGCCTGTCCCTTCAAGCTAAGGCTGCTCTCTCTGCCTTCCTGTGTATTACCTCTGCCTAATTATCGTCTAAGCCCCTGGTGCTGCGTTTGGATTCCTTGTGGAGACCTTCATTGTTTCCTCTGGAGCCTGTTCTATTGGTCTCCTGCACCTCCCTGTCGTGAGACCTGTAGTTCCTCTGCTCCACCCGTCCACTGCTCCAGAGTCGAGTTTTTGTCTACCTCATCCTGAGCAGCAACCAGTTTCCGAAAAACTAAAACTTGTTTTTGCTTTACATTCTTCTGTGTGTGGTTGAATTTCCGGGTCTTCTGAGTGTCCTTACAGATCATGACAACTTAAAAGCACATCTGTGTTCTTTAAAGCAAAATGCAAAGAAAATAGGGGTGACTCTAAACATGTTTCCAAAGAATTTATCTCACATGTTACTGCTCCTTCCAAATGCAGTTGCTTTTACCTTTTGCTTCTTTCTCTTTTTTGGTACTCCTTACACTTTCAGGGGAGGATTCAAGTGTCTCGACCTTTTCATCACTCCTTAAAGAAAGTAAGAAGCTGTTGGCAGATTTCCTCATTGCGTTTAGTTTCAAATTTTGTATACAGAAAAAGTGACTGAATCTCAGTGGCACAATTCAGAAAGTGGTTAAAATATTCCCCTAAGAAATGGGACACTGCTTAAGAAGCATGATCAGTTCTAAATAATTTCTACTATGTATGGTGTTGTGACCTAAGATGCCCATATGCATTTTTTAAGCAGTTGTTAATCCTGCCGCATGTTTAGGAAGAACAGACATGTGACTTGAACTGCACCCTGTTGAGAAATCTACTATTAATAAACAGCTATGGGCAAGACAGCTGTAATGTTAAAATCTAGGTGTATTGTAAAAGAACATCCCTAATGTGCAAAACTTTTTTATTGACTCTGCGATGTAGCGATCATCCGTAGCAATTATATGCAACATGATGATGTTATAATACTGAGGAGTCTGCTCATTTTTTATTCAGTGCACAATAACAACTTTATTGATTGAAACAGGACCGATCAAATGAGGAGCTTCGTCCTGCTTTAAAACCTAATTGTCCCCAACTTAAGTTGAAGCTTCCCATCTAAATGATTATAAAGTCACTTAAAGTTGGTGTTAAAAATGTACTTTTATAAAAACTGATCTTTTTGCATCCCTTTCTGGGAGTCAGAACTATTCGGTAACATTAGCCAGTACATGTTTTCTTACCAACATAAATAACACATAGCACATTCATCAAGTGTCATACCTTTTTGGTTACGTACCAAATATTATGAGTTGCTCCACTGACAAAAAGAACATATGGATTAATGTTGTAAGGAAACTTTATCGTTAGCCTTACATGATCTCAGACTGTTTACTACCTGCGCCATCTGTTTGTTACTATGTATATGAGATTTCATTGTCTCTTACAGGATTTTGTAACACAGTCTTCCAACCAGTAAAGGTGGGTTTCAGTAAGACAGTATGGTAAATACTCATTTTTAAATCTGTCAACACAACATTTTTAATCATTGTGTTGATTAAAAATCAAGCCAATTGCTTGATTTAGTAACATGGATATAGAAAAAACATTTCTGAATCTTTAATTTTAAAGAAGTCAGTGTTTCTTAGCACATGTTTGATTACAAGATGTCATATCACCACAGTGTTAAAAATAAATATTAACAATTGTTGACTGTGTCCCAAATGTTCTATCTCACCCTCTTCTTTAGTGAAATGATTGACAATTCTTCAGAAGATGGCAGAACGGGGAAAACACTTTGTCAGATGGCGAAAGGCAGAAAAACTTTTGACCAGGAAATTGATGTCCGCTGTGCAATTTAAGGATGAAATTAAAAAAGAAGAAAAAGCACAACAAAGGGAGGGATATAGATGGTGAGTAAAAAGCATCATTGTGAATCACACTATCACATTAAGCTGACTCTCAGACTCTCTTTCTGCACATTTATTTTTATTTTGTCAAATAGCAGGATTATACATTATTTTTTAGGGGTATGGAAAGGCTGCGATGGACTGGCAACCTGTCCAGGGTGTACCCCGCCTCTCGCCCAATGACTGCTGGAGACAGGCACCAGCCCCCCTTGCAACCCTGCATGGATAAGGATGATGGATGGATGGATGGATGGATGGATGGATGGATGGGGTATGGAAAGGTTCAAGGTATATTATTGTTAATGGGTAACACAGAAGCATTTATTTCACATACTTTGAAATTGTGGCTTGTTAAATAAACAATGCTTTTAATTGTGTACCTTGAATGGTGGAAGTTTCTGTTTTACATCTTTGTTCCACAGACTAATCCAGTGTGAATTACATGGTAATAACAGTTTAAAATCTATGAAACAAGCCTTGCTTTCTTTTACAGTACGGCTTCACTTTACTTAAAGAAAGCTTGTATTCTTTGGTAGATTTTAAACAGTTATTATCATGTAACTCACACAGGACTGTATGTTTGTTTTTACCCTGTGAAAGGCACAGTTTACTTCTCAAAAGCAACACATCATGTCTTGATCTAAAGAAATTCATCAGCAGATGAGAAACAAAGTTATTGACGTCTATAATTCTAGAAAGGGTTACAATGCCATTTCTAATTAGGGTAATTTGTTGCGTTTTAATTGGTAATTATGCAATATTTTACTGGTGTTACTGAATGAACAGGTTTATTACAAAAATATGATCCTGCATAAGTTACATGGTAATAACTGTTTAGAATATACCAAACAAGCCAAACTTTCTTTTACAGTACAGTTTCTTTATACTAACTGGGTAAAATGCTGTGTTTTACTTTGTAATAATGAAGTATTTAACTGCTTCTACTTTGTGAACAGGGTAAAAACAAAGCTACAGTCCTGTGTGAGTTACATGATAATAACTGTTTAAAGCTTTTCCTTGTCTGCTTACATTTTGTAGACGTACTTACCTTGTAATATGTGGGAATTTACTGCGTAAGCTGATGGTAAATATCGGGTAATAATTTAGACACTATTAAACAGGAATTTGATGGTAAGTACCCTCTAAAATTAGTTTTAATTGCAAAGTAATACACTTTAACTTACTTTGTACTTACTTGGTAAGCACATCAGCAGCACTCCCAAGGGTGTGCTGCCTATATTGCCTTTTGGACAACCATTCTTTCTTGTCTTGAATGCTGTGCAGCTGGATTGATTTTTCCCAATACTTTTTTATATTTTGCTCTTTTATTATGATGTGTAACCAGGGTGGTTTACAACAGGTAGCAGCTTATTAACATTGCAAAAGCAGAAATAATACGACAACTGAAGCCAGAAATCCCAGAGGAGTTGAAAAGGAGGCGTCGTGGATGCAGAGCAGGAGCAAAGAGGAGAGAGAGAAGGAGGAATTTCAAACCATCTCTGCCATCCATCATAATGAGCAAAGTGAGATTGTTAGCTAACAAGTTGGATGAACTTCAAGCCCTGACAAGGACTCAGCAAGAGTATCGGGAATGCAGTATTATGTGTTTTACTGAGACATGGGTGCAGGATCAGATCCCAGACTCCAACGTCTCTCTACCAGACTTCCTTACTATAAAGGCGGACAGAGATTTAAAAAGTAGCATGAAAAGGAAGGGAGGTGAATTGGCAGCGCTTGTCAACAACAGATGGTGTCACCCAGGACACGTTACTGCAAAGTGTCGTCTCTGCAGTCCAGACAATGAATTATTGGCAGTAAGTTTTTGTCCATATTATTTGCCAGGAGAGTTCACCAGTGTTGTTTTGGTGGCTGTTTACATTCCATCCTCAGCCGTTGCCGACAATGCATGTGATGTCATCAGTTCCGTTGTTGCTAAGATACAGACACAACACCCCAATTCTTTTGTGGCGATATCTGGTGATTTTAATCGCGCCTCTCTCTCTGCTACACTGCCAGCGTTTCAACAGTTTGTCAGCTGCTCTACCAGAGAAAACAAGACATTGTATTTGTTTTATACAAATGTCAAAGTCATATTTCCAAAGCAAGACCTCCTCTGGGTAAATCAGATCACAACCTTGTTTTTCTCTGCTCAGAATATAAACCCCTTGTCCAGAAACTACCTGTGACAAAAAGGACTGTGAGAAAGGGGTCACAGGAAGCTGAAGAAGCTCTACAGGGCTGTTTTGATGCTACCAACTGGATTTCTCTTTGCAAGCCACATGAAGAGGACATTAATGCCATGAGTGTGTGAGTGATGACATAAACTTCTGTGTGGACAACACCATCCCCATCAAAACAGTGAGATGCTTCCTTAATAAACTCTGGATCACCAATGAGCTTAAGGAACTGTTAAAACAAGAAAAAAATAGCCTTGAGGGAGCGAGACAAAGAGCTATTGAGGAGTATACAAGAGCAGCTCAAAGTCAAGATTAGAGACAGCAAGGAGGTGAATAGGAAGAAGCTGGAGAGTAAAGTGCAGAGGAACAATATCAGAGATGTGTGGTAAGTAATGAAGAAGATCATAGGCTTCAAGCAGAAGAAGAATCAGATGTAAGTCTGGACAGAGCAAATGAGCTGAACACATTCTTCAACAGGTTCAGTTCAGGAACAAGCTCACCATCCTCCCCTCCTTCCCCCAGCCAAACAGACATCCCATTCTCCTTTGACCCACAGCTTTCCTGTCACACCTCAGATGTTCTGTCCTCTACGACTCAGTCATGGACTCTTCTGCTTCCACTAGTTTGTCTTCAACCAAATCAGAAGATGAGGAGGCTCCCTCTCCCTCCCACTTTTCTGTTTCTAGAAGTCAGGTGAAGAGGCAGCTGGAGAGACTGAGCCGGAACAAGGCTGCAGGTCCAGATGGAGTGAGCCCCAGAGTCCTGAAGGCCTGTGCAGAGCAGCTCTGTGGGATTCTGCAACACCTCTTCAGCCTTAGTTTGACCCAAGAGAAGGTTCCACTGTTGTGGAAGACATCCTGTCTGGTTCCGGTACCAAATAAAATGCACTCATCAGTTATCAACGACCATAGACCTGTTGCCCTGACATCCCACATCATGAAGGTCTTGGAGAGACTCCTGTTGGCCCACCTGTGTAAGCAAACCAGCACATATCAGGACCCCCTGCAGTTTGCTTTTCGCCATTGAGTTGGAGTTGAAGATGCCATTATACACCTGCTTCAACAAAACCCACTGTCACCTCGACAAAGCAGGCAGCACTGTGAGGATCATGTTCTTTGATTTCTCCAGTGCATTTAATTCAATTCAGCCTGATCTGCTTCATCTGAAACTCCAGAAGACACAGGTGCAGGCCTCAACAATCACCTGGATCCACAACTACCTGACCAACAGACAACAGTTTGTGAGACTGAAAGACTGTTTGTCTGGCCAGGTGGTCAGCAGCACAGGAGCACCACAGGGGACTGTACTCTCATCATTCCTTTTCACTCTGTACACTTCAGACTTCCAGCACAAGTCAGACTCCTGTCATCTACAGAAATACTCAGATGGACAAGAAGCTGAATACAGAGAGCCAGTGGACCGCTTTGTGTCATGGTGCGGAAACAATCATCTTGAATGATTGTTTCCACACAAAACACAGGAGATGATTGTCGATTTCAGGAGAAACAGGGTCAGATCCTATTACCCTATTTCCATCATGGGAGAAGAAGTGAAGGTGGTTGAGGAACATAAATACCTCGGTGTTCATCTAGACAACAGACTGGACTGGAGACTCAACAGTGAAGCGTCTACAAGAAAGGACAGAGCAGACTGGACTTCTTCAGGAAGTTAAGATCCTTCAAGGTTTGCAGCAAGATGTTGCATGTCTTCTATCAGTCTGTTGTTGAGAGCATCATCTCCTCTGCCATCATCTGTTGGGGCAGTAGCATCAGAACCAGGGACCTAAAAAGGCTCATTAACCTGATAAAGAAGGCTGGTTCTGTTCTGGGGACGACTGTGGAACCTCTGGAGATGATGATGCAAAGAAGGATTTTGCAGAAAATTAAGAAAAATTATGGACAACCTGACCATCATGAGACTGTCATAGGAAAACAGAGTCTCTTCAGTCAGAGGCTTCTTCAGACTGGCTATAAAACGGACTGCTACAGATCTTTCCTGCCCACAGCCATCACAGTCTATAAACACTCCTTAATTAAAATGAGCTACATCAACATTTAATTTCCCTTTGGGATAAATAAAGTAGTTTTGAATTGAACTGAATTGAATTGAAACTTGTCGGTATCAATGTAGGTATCTAGTATGACTCAGAACATGTAGTTGCATCTACAGCTTTTCCGTTCAAGAAACTATGAAAGTGAATATAGACATTTACTACAAATATAGGAAGTTTATCCTAAACAGAAATAACAGTAATATAAAATCTAATTTTCATCACATTGAAACATTTCTTATGTCTGCCTTGTAGATACTTCTGAGTATTTCACAAAGGTTTTTAAATCTCACAAGCAAAATTGTCCATTAGATGGGTCCCCTAAATCTTCTATAGGATCCTTATGTGGCAAACAAACTGCCAATCTGGAGTGTCAGTGAGTGTCTGTGTTCCTTGCCTGTTCTCTGTATAAAATAGGCTAAGCTCTTTCAGAGCCTATTAAACTTGTTGGGTTTGTCAGTGAGAGAAAAAGATTACTTTGTTTGGCTGTGTTGCAAGACAATGAGCTCCATATATGAATGTGATGTTTACTTGGCTGATTTTCCAGGCATTTACTTAAGTTTGAAAGACATGAATGCAAAGAACAGTACACTGATGTCCTGTATCATAGTCAGTCACCTAGAAACATTAATTTATGGAAATCATTCTTACTATTAACTTAATAATCAATATTCTTCACCAATATGATATCAATGACATTTTTTTCATCTTAACTTTATTTAAATGTGGGCTGTACAGTGGCCCAGTTGTTAGTGCTGCTACTTTGGAACATGAAGATCCTGGTTTTGGGATTCTGATTGTCCAAACACATGAATGTTTGTTTAACTGATCTCTCTGAAAGGGAGGAAAGAAAAACAGACCAACACTAATACAACTGGCAACACATAAGGGCTGAGAGAAAATGAACACAGATTTAGTAACAGAAATACATTAACATCATTTTATCAAAAAGAACAGCCTTAGGCCTAGTCCTTTAAGTAGACAGGGTGTTTTCCTGACAAACAAATCCTGGGATCTGATTCCACTAGAGAGGGGCCAACAGTCACTGTCAGCTTTGGTTAACCAAGTCCGGCTGGCGCTGGTTATGGCGACACGTAGCAGATGGACTCGTTTTGGTTTTGTTGTTGTTTTCTTGTGTGTGTGTGTGTGTGTGTGTGTGTGTGTGTGTGTGTGTGTGTGTGTGTGTGTATGACATTATTTTTTTTATGTCTTTACTGCTATCTGCACAAAAAATTGCCCTTTGGGGATAATAAAGTTTACTTGACAGGTTTTAGACTGGCATACACTTCTTTTAATTTGATGGCTAGCTGACTGATCCAGAGTTCATGCCAAAGTGTTGCATTATCCCACAATAACAAATTGGTCAGTGTTCAGGTGAATGGAACAGAGAAATCGTAGCCCGTAAGACTGTGTCGGCAAGAAAGAGCTAAATGAATGAATGAATGAATGAATGAATGGTTGGAGATGGAATTTAGTGTTCAGTACTAGAGATTCTAGCTTTCAAGAGATATCATTCTAATGTATTTTTCCTTTTGATTTTATTAATAAAACTATGTGTCATGTTTCAGAGTTTCTTTTTGTTAAGAGATTTTAGAGCTGGAACAGCAATGACGAGTAATGAATCAGATATAAGCTTATTGTGAACAGAAATAATAATGAGCTTTTTCTTCTTGAGCCACAGGAGGTTCTCTGAGAGGGCTGCAGGAGGGGAAGATGGAAAGATTAATCTGGGTTTGATGTGAGAATGGAAACGTTTGGAGATGTGGAAAATCATGAGGTTATTGTTAATCTTTCTCTTGGTGAAATAATGATTGATCTCTGAGAGGAGAGGGTACTGTGTTTTCCTGGTGTGGCTGTGGTTAGCAGACTGCAAGATGGCATTGGTGTTCTCCCCAATGTTTCATGAGAGGTCATTTCAAGACGAGGCAGATTACCAACATGAATACAAAAAAAAAAAAAAAAAAAAAAAAAAAAAAATGTGGCAATTCTTCTCACTTTACAGCTCCTTAAATACACCCCTCTGGTGAGCTGAGATGAGATGAACTGATGGCTGGGCAGCACCTTCCAATCCTTCCCTGCAGCAACCTAAATAGTCTCACCCATACGAACACTTGTAAGATGGTCCAGTCATTAAGCAACTAAATCTGTTTTAATGCCAATGCAGTAGATGCCAGCCAAGTAATATTTTTTTTATCAAACCTGTTGAGATGGAAATATTAAATGTAACGCTTCAACAGCAGCAAAGTAGCAGTGACAGGCAATAATAGAAAACAGACTCACACAAAGAATATAAAATATATATAAAAAAACAGAATAAAGTATAAAACAACACTGTACTGTAAGGCAAAATTTCAACATGAATACTTTGTAGTTGTAAAAAATACTCCAGTCTAGAAGACTGCCTGTCATGATTTGTGGTGGTTGTTGAGGACCCAGGATGCAGAGGCAGTGGGTAGTTATTGAAGATTTGATAATGAATGACAAAAACCTTACAAAAACACTGGAAGATGCAGGAAGCCAGAGCAACAACAAAAGCATGAATCCTAGGAGCAAAACAAAAAGCACAACAGGGAAAAACTCAGGCAAGGAACCAGGTTGACAACAACGAGATATCAGGCAGCAAAACAGGTAGCTAACAGGAGGAACCAGCAAGGAGTGAGAGAAAGAAAGGAGCTTAAATACTATGAGGGTGAATGCTGGAACAATGACTGGGGCTGATTGGCTAAACGTTTGCAGATGTGGAGAAAGAGCTCACAGGAGACTGAGGAGAGAGAGAGAGAGAGAATGGCAACAAGGGGTGTGGGAGAAACAAAAACAAAAAACAACCCACAGGGTGGGCGGAGGGGGTCTCGGACAGAGGGCCAGAAACAAATACCAAAAAACTAGAGTCCAAAAAAGTTCTTAAAGTCCACGAGAGGGTGGCCAGTGATGAAGGAGCCCTGGAAGGCGACAAAGGAAACCCACAAAGAGGATCTGATGGTCAGCCGTGCGGCCGATGAGGTTCTGGTGCAAAAACAACCACTTCTGTCTTGTCAGAATTTAAAAGAAGAAAATTTCGTGTCATCCAAGATTTAATATCCTCAAAGTATGCCTGTAATTTACCTAACAGATTGGATTCATCAGGTTTTATGGATAGATATAGTGGAGTATCATCAGCATAACAATGAAAATTTATCCTATGCTGTTTGATAATTTTTCCAATTGGAAGCATATATATATATATATATATATATATATATATATATATATATATAGTAAAAATAACTGGTCCAAGCACAGAGCCCTATGGTACTCCACAAGTAACCCTAGAGTGAGAAGAAGATTTATCGTTCACATGAACAAACTGGAGTCTGTCTGACAGATAAGATTTAAACTAGCCTAGTGATGTTCCTTTGATACCTACAACATGTCCAAGCCTTTCTAAGAGAATATTGTGGTTCACTGTATCAAAACCAGAACAGACACATGTCCATTATCTGAGGCCAAGAGAATATCATTTGTAACTTTCACATGTGCTGCTTCAGTGCTGTGATGAGCTCTGAAACCTGACTGAAACTCTTTTAACAGGTCAATACTTTTTAGATGCTCACACACTTGATTAGCAACTATTTTCTCAAAGATTTTAGATCAGAAAGGAAGATTAGAGATAGGTCTGTAATTTCATCTTGATTGAGAGAAGGTTTCTTAAGTAAAAGTTTAATTAGAGCTACCTTAAAAGCCTGTGGTACATGTCCATTTACTAAGACTAAGGATAGATTAATAATATCTAGAATGGAGTAATCAAAGGGAACACCTCTTTAAATAATTTGATTGGGGTGGGCTCCAACATGCAAGTCGAAGTTTTGGAAGAAGCTAATATTTTTGATAACTCAGAAAACTCAACTGACAAAACAGTTCAAACACATATCAGGTTCTAGAGTTACATTCAGTGCTGCCTCACTTACTGAGGATGAAGTAATCACATTCGAGAGGATGTCAGCAATTTTATTTCTAATAGAATCAATTTTATTTAAGAAAAATTCCATAAAGTCATTACTGCTGAGAGCTGGGGGAATTGATGGCTCACCAGAGCTATGACTCTGTCTAAGTTTGGCAATTGTACTAAAAAAAATGCTGGATGCGGTACTCACAGTAAGAACACTCCTATTTATAATAAATGCTGCATCATGAAGGATTTGCAAGTGTTGCTCTCTGCAGGTTGCACAGGGTTTCTACAGGTTGTCATTTATCCAGGATACAATTTGGGCAGTACCCAGTTTACTGGTGTCTGGACAGAAACTTAAGTAATGTTCATTACTACTGCAGAAGGGAAAGTAGAGGTTAAATTTCTCTCTTCTCTTTCCTTTAACTACTTCTCTCTTTTCAGTAGAGGCAGAATTGTTAGAGGCTGGAGGTGTCGACGCACCAGGCTTTATTCATGCCATAGTAAATAGATGACGGGGGTCTGTGCTGTGTAGGCTGCTTCTCTCTATGCTATGCATAGGACTTGTTAGAGGTGAATCTTTCCATGGCTTGTCTGGATATCGCAATGGTTTGAGATTTTCTCTCTAACCATTGAGCAAAGTCAGGAAGTGTATATGTGGTAGTTGAGCCATTCTGTTGTATGGCATTAGTCAGACAATATTCAGAAAAACTGTCTTGGTAGGAAGAGGGAGGTTTACTCAGTAGCCTGTTCACATGAGTGCCACATTGTAGTTCACTATTAGCTGCCCCTGTAGAGAATTAAGCAGTCCAACAAAGCTACTAATGGATAGAGCAAACCCTTCAAAACCTTGTGCATCCCCTGCTTTCACTGCAGGCACTCTTAGGATATTACTGATTTCAGTTTGGACTAGTTGTCTGGGCTCTTCATAGTGCTGTTGCAGTGCCTGCATTTCTTTAGCATAGGGCATGGTACATGGACATACCTTTTTGAAATTTGAAATGCAGCAGAGTATTTAAGGTGTTCCAACAATATTTGGTATTTGTAGTCCCCTTTGAGATGTGTGTATGGCCCTATTACACTATCTAGTCCTTTCTTTAGAAGGAGAAAATCACTCTCCTTCCCTGTGATGAAATTGACTAGTTTGGACTTCAGAATCCCATATGCAGAGAATATTGCCAGTTCCATAAGACCTGGCGTTTGAGCTGCTGGCAATGATGGGTTTGGTGGCATGTCCATGAGGACAGTAGGCTGTGAGATGCCATGAGGTTGCATTAATGTGGCTGGATACTGTTACACATACTGACTGCTCACAACAGTACCTGTGAGATAAAGGGCTAGCTCACAGGAGAGACTGAAGACAAAGGCAGTGCGGGCGTAGTTGGCACCGAAGCTGAAGAAGATAATCCTGTTAGTGCAGGATAACTGTACTGTACAACACTGGTTTGTCCCTGAGATCCTACAGGTCACCAAACTGAAGGATTAGGCTGTACAGTCCAATAAGGGGAAGAGGTAGGCCAATTTAAATCTCTTTGCTGTTGCTGAGGCTACCAGAGAGGATGTGGTTAGTCTGGTGTAGGATATGTAGACCACGATACCATTGAACCTGGTCTAGCTGTAGCATGCATTGGGGAAGAGATATAAATAGGCTATGGTACTGTAATTTCTGCACTTCTAGGTGCAGGTAAGGTCGACGGTGGCATGGGCAGCATAGAAATAGACTGTTCAATGGGAAGAGAGGTCCTTTGTTTTGTGTCCAGATCAGGAGCAGGTATTGGAGATAGAGAGAGCATGCGCTCTACTCCTCTCACACCTGAATCCAAATCAAATTGGTTGCCATCTGTGTGTAGTAGAGGCAAACTGCAACTCCATGCATGGCTGAATAGTTCCACTTGTGAATTTCTTTTGTTTAGGTCCAAAGACATTTGGAAAGTACTTGTCAGCATCCTCACTTGTTCTTGAACTTGCATGACACATCACTCCATTCTCTGCAACCTGTCCATTTCTGGATCTTCACATTCCACTGTCCTCTTGGAGTAGATGTTATCCAATCAGTCTCTGAAAATATTGTGTTAGGTTGTTGCGGTGAGTAAGTTAGACAAAGTCCTCCAGATATCCAGGGACTCTGTGGATCCATTTTGGTTGAGCACCTTGTTCTTCTCCATCATGTTGTCTGGATGTTGCCATTAGGAAGCGCTGTCAACTCCTCCAGCTTGAAGGACCACTTGTTGAGAACAATGTGAGTGCGTGAAACTGGTGAAGTTGAAGCTAGATATTCCTATCCTCGGTCAGAAGGAGCTGGTGACTAATATGATGAAGTGAAAGAAAACATAAGTCTAATAGTCATAAATGGTACAAAGGTGCCATTGTATGGATGTAAATGTATTGCTGGTTCTTAAGTTCAAACAACTATCTGTCAAATGAAAAGTAAATCTAAACAGCTTGAATTAACACATCAGAATAACATAACTTGCACATACATTATTAAGCACATAATTAGGTACTGTAAATATAGGACGTTGATTAGAAATGAGTGTAATTAGATTTCCTTGTGGCTTCACAGACATACACAGAAAACCTAAACTTCCATAACTCAGCTTAGCTGGTAATGGTATACATATACATCACAGAGGATGTAACTACAACACAATTACAATTGCAAGGACAAGGCAATATTCAAGCTTACTTATAATTCATGCACACATTTATGTACACAATAATAGGATTCACTCCCCAGGCATAACTGCCCAGAACAAGTTCAGACTGGCTCAGCCAAAGTGAACTACACTACCAGAACAGTGACCACAGGCGGTGTCAAACAGTTCAAGTCTGTCATGTCTTGGGGATTTTTATGCACTCAGATTAAGTAAATTACAGGTGCAGTGTAGTCAGGTAACATTGATGACTGCATCAATGAAAACACTTGTTGAGCAGATTAAAAAGTGTGCAGTATAATAATATAATGCAGAATATAAAAAAAACAAAACATAATCCCCTTTATTTAGTGAAGGAGCAGTGAATGTGACTGCCATCTATGAAGCCAATTATGCCTGGAAACATAAAAACAATGAATAGATAATGCTTGAAGTGTCAAAATGTGACAGTGACTACATTATTGCTTTCACTGATACCTGCAATTCTGTGGAGTTCTTCTTTTATTAGTCTTGTGGGTCTGTGACCTTAGGGAATACCACAAAACTGTACAGCAGGGCTGCCTACGGTTGTCAGATTGGAGCTGCTTATAAATGTCTAAGTCACAATGATCTACTGTCTGATGGCTGGGGGGGCTCTTGTCTAAAAAGCTCAGTTTTAAAATAAAATGTAACTAAAACTAAGCTATTTGTGCTTGGTAATAATCACATAAAAGACATAAAACAGAATAGCATTAATCAAGAACACCAGCCAGGGACTGAACCCCGGTGTCCCACATGACAGGTGTCTGCCAGTGAGGACCTCATTGCTGTTGAGTGAGTGATTGAATGACATCCACCTCATAGGCACCTCTGCTGTACATTAACAGTTTAAGTGTCACAATAACATTCCTGACAGCATCCCGTTGCCATTAAAACAAAGTGCAGTGCAAAGAATGTCCTTGCTGTGTCATATGAGTGATGAGCAGGCTGAAATTTTATTGAGATGAATTACTGACCGTGGCGAAAACCAGTTATGCTAAAAAAATATTAATATATTAATATTAATATAATATATTAATCTAGAAATGATGAGACATCTAATCGCGGTCTGATCACCTTCTCCTGATGGAGATTTCTGTTGAGTTTTCACTTTCCAAAATCTACAGGTTCCTCGAGAAAAGCACATGCCATTTCTGACTCATTCCTTGTACCAAGTCTCAACAAAACAGTAGGACAGACTCAAGATTTGCTCAGACAACCCTGCAACTGAGTAGGGTTGGTGTACGGAGTAAGTTGAGGTAGTAAGTTGACCTGGCTTTCTGAAACTGAAAACCCAGGATATACACATAGTTACCCCTGAACTTATTCAGGATTTTCACTCATTCCGCTTTCTGAAACGGGGCTCTGGTGTTAGCCATTTACATTACCTCATGAACAGACAATAAACATATAAAACACACCTTACATATTTAAAGCAAGACAATATGAAGGCAGAATAAACAAAATCTTTCTCTGCAGCTCATGGCTTCCTTGTATGCTACCTTGTAATGGACTAAGGTTATCAAGTTTCAGAACATACTTAATAAAATCATGATAAATTAAAACATGTTCTCATAATAGACACATAAAGCATTTGACTGTTTAGATCTGCTGATCATAAAATGTTACATTTGAAAATTTGTGGTCTAAACATTTGTTTAACAAGTTAATTTGTTATGGTGCGTGCAGGAGAGGATGTTGGATGACAGCAGGTTTAATAATGAGATAACAAAATAATTACAATGAATTGAACACAAGAGAACATGAGAAAGACAACAGTAGAATACAATAGTTAGTGACTGAAAATAAGGAGCTTAAATGCTAGGGAGTTTTATTACTGGATAGAGGCTGATAGTGGCTGATTGGTAATGGGCTGCAGCTGTGAGAGGAGATCAGACAGGTAGACTGAGGAGGGAGAGAGAGAGAATTGCACAACGGGGCAAGAAAAAACAAACAGGGGAACGAGGAAAGTGAATCTAGCTGTAACAAAGGATAACTAAACACAAGGAATATATAATAGACATAATCTAACTAAACTAAGAGCAGACTGAACTGAGTAAAACACGACAAGACTGATCACATCAAAATAAGAATAACTGAACTAATAGAGGGAATAAACTAGGATGAGGGAAAATAATGAAAATAAGAAATCAATACAAGGAAATAGTAGAAGCAAAAAGTCCAAAACAACAAGGGACTATGACAGAATTCCTTTTGGTATGAAGGAATGAATGAATCCTCTTGATCAACAAAAACAACTTTTACTTCGTTAATAGATTCGATCAAAGCAAAAATTATTTATTATTCAAGTACTAGGCAAACTAATATGCAGCAGCTTACTGGCAGTTGTTACTATTTTGCTCTGTATGTTTTTGCTCTGTTTGCCTTCTGTTTTTGCCACCAAATCTGGTGGTATAACAGAAGGCATATCCACCAAAATGTTCAAACACTGTCAGAAGCACTGTAGAACATCTTCAGCATTTCACAGTCAGTATCAATTAAAGTCAACTTTTTCCCCAAATTAACATAATAGTAGAATTTTTTATCATTATTTTTGAACAAGAGGAATATGCATTTTTTTCTTTTCTTCCTGCTTGTATTATTTTATCTTGTTAGAAAGACACATAAGGCTTAGCATGGAAACCTGCACCATTTACTGTCATAGCAACCAAAGGTCGGTTTAAGAGGGTCAGCATTCTTCAGGCATGTTCTGTCCTCAGTAAGGAGCAGACATTTGACTGCAGCTGGACTTTGCTAGTGCTAAAGATGTGGTAAAGATAATGAAGCTGGTTGAAGTGGAACTGTGCTCCAGCTGTGACAGCTGTTTGTGAGGAGAAGTTCAGGTCATTCTTGGAGATGACAATGTCGGCCCTAAATGAGAGAGGAAGCAGCCCGGCCAGACTAAGATGTATGTGCAAGGTAGAAAGAAAAGTTATGATTTAACTGAGGTTCTCTCTTTGATTATAGTAAATAGTGGCCTATACAATAATGAGCAATAGTCTTGAGCTTCATTGCTTTAAGTTTTTACTGTCAAAAAGCCATTCATTGATGAAATATTTTCAAGAGGTCTTAAACAATAGTTTTCTACAGTTTTTGAAATTTTGTCAGTGTTTTTCTTTGGATATCGATTTTTGGTCTAGCAATTGTACTTTGTAGTTTCAGAACACTTTTTATATGGTTGTTTTTTAGCCACTTAACACTGACTGCTCATACATCAAAAGACTTCTAAACTCGGGATCTTTAGTCTCTTTATCATTTGTGGCCGACATGTGAAAATAACTTATTTCAGTTTGGTCAATCTGTGAAGAATGCTAAAGTTAGCATAGTTTGACACTTATTTAGAAACAATATAATTAGCTGACAGGCCAGCTGAAGACAAGCTTGTCAGTATCAGATTATCAGATACTTTGACAGGTTTGAGTTTTTTCTCTATTTGTCTCTGTTCCAAATTTTAAAGTTCCCGAGTCTTATCTTTTGTAATTTTACACAATAAAGCCCATTTTAGAAAATGTCAACTCCTATCACAGATACAACATGTGTATTAGAAGTGGTCCCCAAACCACATATTATGTTGTGCTTGTAAGGGACAGAGGTTCAAAAAGTTCTCACATTCTTTACTTAAGTAAAAGTACAGATACTTGTGTTAAAAAAAAAAAAAAAAAAAAAAAAAAAAAAAAAAGACTCTGGTAAAAGTACTGACTGAACTCTTTTTCTTAAGTAAATATAAAAGAGTACAGGTTCTAAAATGTACTTAAGTAAAAAATTAAAAAATGTATTTTGACCCTCAATGATACAAGATATTCTCTTGTTAAAATTTCTAGGGATAGATTTCCTCTTTTGGTCACAACCTGCCCTAAAAATACCTGTAGGTGTTTATTTCAGATTTGATGAAGAATTCTTGAATACCAGAGGTCATAGTTTTTAGGCTGGCACAAAACACAGCACATTCCCTTTGAATAATTCCTGGTGCCAACAACATCAAAAAGCCCCCTTGAATAAGGCCATGGATGGAGATTGACTTCTTCTGAATCTTTTCCATTGTCTGTGATGTTTCCAGTTCACTGTGTTCACCCTTGTCACTGTTGATGTTTTTCTCCTTTTTTAAAATTTATATATACATACACACAATTATAAAGAAAAAAATGTTTATCTCCTCATCAAAATCTGTGGTCCCCACTTCTCTGTGTAGAAGTAATAAGCCAGTTTTGAGAATGTAAGGAGTAGAAAATGCAGATATTTGTGCTCAAATGTAGGAAGTCACAGTAAAAAGTTATTAGAAAAGTAAATATGTAAGTACAGATACCTGAAAAAGCTACTTAAGTACAAGGTATTTAAGTAGCTACATACGTAACAAAGTATTTATCATGTGCTACAGTTTAGAGCTACATATAAACTTTTTTAGCTCATAGCATGTGCTGCAGAGGTGGAAAACTTTGAACCACAGGCCAAAAAGTTGTAGCACAGGCATAAAATGTGTGCTACAATCTCATAACCAAATATAGATGACGAACAACATTAATGCAGACAATGTAGAGTGTACCCAACCTCTTGCACAATGACCACTGGAGATAGGTACCAACCCTGACCTTGCAAGATCAAGCGGGAATATGCAATGGATTGATGGAAAGTTCACTAAATTCAATAAATAAAAGACATTAATTCCAAACAGAATTATGTTTTCATTTTTCTTTTTTATTTCAAGACCAGTCAAGACCACAGCTGTGGATAGATCACTAAATTATAATATTGACTAATTTATTTGTTAACGTCCTTGTTTTCATTGGGTGCAAAACATACAGATTCAAATCAAGGCAATATTGTGACTCATTGCTACTTACATGTTTTTGTTCCCACTAGCACCCATCCCCACTCTCTTTCACTCACACACTGCACTGCAGCAAAGTGAGCTGTGGTTGTCTGGGAGCAGGAGAAGATCTCTGCCAAATCATCAGTAATAAAATTTGGCTACATAAATCATAAAGATTATATCTGTAAAACAACATCCAGAAGAAAGCATACAGCAACATATAAATTCTGCAGTGCTTTGCTTTCAGAGATGGTGGGGACTATGTCCAGCTTTCATTGTCACTTAAAAATAAAGCACAGAAGAAAGGTAAGCTATGTGTAAGTGATGTTAAAAAAAACTATCTGCACTAAATTATTATGCAGATATGTTGAACGATGTGTCGCACATGTCTGACAACGCTGTGACCAAACTCCACGATATAGTGGTGTGATGTTCACAAATGACCCAATTCTTTTGAATGGGTCTTTACTATGAACGATAGGACTTAAGTCTCAGTGAGAACCGTTCTTTGTTTTTGTAATGCTCTACAAATACTGCAGTATTCTATTTAGTTTAAAATTATATTTCATCAACAAATAGATAAAACACAACAACACAAAAGTACACAGAGTGCATGCTCTCTGTTTTCGTCACCTGTCATGGTGGAAGACGTATATAGCCTTGTGTGCTACCTGGCTGCTACACTGATGCAGGCTTTATGCAGCGGGAGAGAGGACTAAAAGGCTATTTCATGGGCAGGTGTGGGCAAATCCTTTGTGATGTCATTCTCATTCTCAATTAAGCAGATAAAAGGCCTGCCGTTGATTTAAGGTGCAAGCATTTGGAAGAGTTTGATGTGAAGAAATCATGCGGTTAAAGGAGCTCTCCATGCAGGTGAAACAAGCCATCCTCAAGCTGCGAAACAGAAAAAACTCATCCAAGAAATTGCTACAATATTAGGAGTGGCAAAATCTACAGTTTGGTACATCCTGAGAAAGAAAGAAAGCACTGGAGAACTCATCAATGCAAAAAGACCTCGATGCCCACAGAAGACAACAGTGGTTAGTGAACAGAACAATTTCCATGGTGAAATGAAACCCCTTCACAACAGCCAACCACTCTCCAGGAGAAAGGCATATCAATATCCAACTCCACCAGAAAGAGAAGATGCATTAAAGTTCACTTCATGGTGCAAGCCACTCATAAGTCTCAAGATTAACAAGGCTAGATTGGACTTCCAGAAGAACATTCTTTGGACAGAGGAAACCAAGACCAGCCTCTCTACCAGAATGAGGGAAAGAAAAAAGTATGGTGAAGGCATGGTACAACCTATGATCCAAAGCATACCACATCATCTGTAAAACATGGCGGAGGTAGCATGAGGGATTAGGCATGCATGGCTGCCAGTGTTTAGTGATGATGTGATACAGGACAGAAGTAGCCAGATGAATTCTGAGGTATTCTGAGACATAGCAGGGGGGTATTTCATAATACAGATGGACAATGACCCAAAACTTAAAGCCAAAAGAAGTGGAATATTCTTGAATGGCCAAGTCAGTCACCTTATCTCAACTCAATTGACCATGCATTTCACTTGTTAAAGACTAAATTTTAGACAGAAAGGCACATAAACAAAAAGCAACTGAAAACCTCTGCAGTAAAGGCCTGGCAGTGCATTAAAAAGGAGTAATTGCAGTGTCTGGTGATGTCCTTAAGTTCAAGACTTCAGCCAGTCATTGCCAACAAAGAGTTTTCAACCAAGTATTAGAAATGAACATTATTATTTACAATTATTTAATTTGTCTGATTACTTTAGATCCCCTGAAATGAAGGGATTGTGTTTAAAAAGTGCTTTAGTTCCTCACATTTTTATGCAATTATTTTGTTCAACCTACTGAGTTAAAGCTGAAAGTCTGACCTTCAGCTGTATCTGAATTGTTTTGTTCGAAATTCATTGTGGTAATGTACAGAACCTAAATTAGGAAAACATTGTCTCTGTCCAAATATTTACCTAACTGTATACAGAAATGTGGGCTTAATGAAAAGTATGTTTAATATGGCAAACCTACTTTTATGTTTGCCATACATTTATGGGGGGTTTTTTTGTTTTTTTTTTATTTCATTCAGTTTTTCATTCAGTTCAGTTTTTTAATAAAGACAATATTGCTCCATCGCTGTCCATGGGATTCTCTGAGCAGCATGTTCTTCATGTCCGTTAGTTGGACTCCCTGCAGACAGGTTATGTCTGGTGTTAAATGAAGGCACAACTGAATTGAACGATTGGTCATCACAGCGGACTATGACTACCACATGGGATTGCAACATAGCAGCAATCCACATCTCAGTTCTCTCCCTCAGAGGAAAAAAAAAAAAATTTTCTTAGTCATGCAATGTTAATACCGCAATTCTGTATTTCTGTACTAAGTAATCATGTAATCACAATAAAAAGTTATTCAAAACTCGTGGAATGTAAAAAGAATTATATGTTTTTATATAATTTGTAAACAGAGTCCCTTTTATGGATAATTTACATTAATTTGAGTATAATCCTGCTGTTCTGTTTCTTACCAAAGAGGTTTTTTAGAGAACATCAGAGAACAACCAGCACCATGGTAATTAAGGAACACAGCAGACAGGTCAGGGAGAGAGTTGTGGAGAAGGCTAATGCAGAGTTAGCTTCTAAAACAATATCCCAAACTTTGAACATTAATCAGAGAAGCAACCAAAAAGCCTATCGTAACTGGAGGCATGGGCAGTTCTAGTCATAGGCCAATAGGGGCCAGTAACCTTCTAGACCTCATCCTAGCCCCTGTAATGGCTGCTGTACTGAAGAGATAACGCAATCATTTTTTTATGGTGATATGCACAGGCACAGAAATCATAACTAATTGGACCCTTTGACCAATTTAATTTTTTACCTTCACAGTTTAACTCTTGGGTTCCTGCTAGGTGTGTGTGTGTGCGGTGTGGGAGTGAATCCTCCTGTTCCTTTTAGGATCTCTGTTGGAGAGCGCAGGAGCTGGCAGCTGCCAGCTGCTGGCACAGCTGCAGCCAGTTCTCATCAGCGCTGCTGTCTGCTTTTAACGAGCTGCTGGAGGAGCATTCAGTGCCTGATGATTGACCTAACGGGTAGTCTCAAGCCTCCTCAGTATTCCTGTAAATCTTTTGATTGCTTCCTCAATGCTCTCTTGTGTCCTCTTTTCCCACATATTCTTCACTCAAGTCTCTATGACTGACTTGACCAACTATTCTGGATGAATACTCCACTTAAATTCAGCATCTGTGTCACCTGCATGCCCACTCTCTCAGTAACAGAGCTCTTTGGACTCACACACCGTAGTCTCCAGTCTAAGCAGTTTGCTTTAAAGCTGACTCACCAAGCAAACCTTTCCGTGGAACTCAACAACCCTTCCAATGTTTTGTCTTCCTCAACAAGTAAGAAAGAACAAACGATTCATCTGCAAACGACCTGCTACTGATCCGGTCTCTCTTCCAGGATTAGCTGAACCTGTCCTATTTCTGAAGCCACCTGTGTTGCACATTCTTTGTAAATAAAACTATTATTGCATTTTCAACTCGGAGTTTTCTGATTGATTCTGAACGTGTGTTTAAAGAATCCTGAAAAGCATGTCATTTGCTTTAATAAAAAATTAAGGTATTGCACTATTAACTTCAGCCATATTGAGATAAGTTAGGTTTTCATCTTCTAGATCAGGGGTTTGTAAGCTGCAGCTTCAGAGCCAAAAGTGGCTCTTTGACTCAATATATTAAACAAGAAAATATTTGTTTTCTGTCAGAATCCTGGTGTGTGAGAACTTTCTCCTGTAGAGGATTCCTGCTGGAGGTGTGGTTACCTGACTGCAGTTTCTACACATGGCTGCAATCAACTCATTATCTGTGGAGGATTTAAGGAGTTGCTGGAGGCTCCTTTGTCCTGAGTCTGTCGTGAGGGGTGTGTGATATTGGACCAAAATGTAGAGTAAGTGAAGTAAAACATTTAATGAGGAAACTGATAAATCTTACAATGAACAACACAGGAGCACAAGCAAGATCAAACAGGGACCAGGTATATAAAAAGAAGCAGAGAAACCAGTAAGGAGTGAGAGCAGGATACATGTATAAATACTGGAACAAACGAGTGGGGCTCATTAGCTAATGGGTTTCAGGTGTGAGGGAAGAGAGCACAGGGCAGGCTGAGGAGAGAGATGATAATGGCACAGGGGGCAAGGGAGAGTACACAAACAGGGGATCTAGGGAAATTCAGCTGTAACTTAGTAGAGAGCAAGGGGAAGTCTGTGAGCAGCACAGACATGAGGGTGATTGACAGCGCTAAAACCCTCCTCCTGGCTCTGATTGGTTGTTTATGACTGAGTGGTGGATTTCTATAGTCAGTACTGGGAGCACAGGGTGAAAGTGGTGGAGCTTGATTTTTTTTTTTTTTTCTTTAAAGATTATCTGTCTTATACTGTCACACCATAATGATAATTTTATCAAATATGTAAAAAAAACATTTCTCATAAAAGGTACATACTTTAAGTAGCTTTAAGTCAAACAGGCTTATCATTATGCAAATATCTGAGGTGTAAAACAGGGCAGCTGAACCAGCTGGGCAGAACAGAGTCGCCATGTTGCGACATCAGCAACAGAACAATTAGCAGACAGCTGACAATTCTAAACTCATGATGGAAGCTGTTGAAAACCTTGATGATTGTTCCAGCAGCCCATCTAGTCTAGAATTGGTTGGTGTGGTGGAGTCATAAGCCAGTTCAGAAGAGCATTATGAGCATCCCGAGTGGACTTCTTGCTGATGGAGTTGGACTCTGAGCAGCTGAGTAGCGGTGGAGAGGCAAGCATGACCGCCACTGAATTGGAAAACACTCAGCAGGTGTTGATTGGTATGCCTTCATCACAGATATTACAACAAATTATTTATTTATACAATAAACAGAATAGAAAAATCATTTATTGTCCCTTAGTCAGGAAATTCAGGTGTAACAGCAGCGAGGTATGTAGGTTCACACAAAAGATCAAAAAGTGTTAAAAATGTATAAAACAAGATTAAGAACAATATACTGTACAAGATTATAAAATAAAATACTGTGTAGTTATCAGAAATAGTGTACTCTGATCCAAGGGACGTGCAACTGAGTTGAATGACTTTTTTTTTCTAAAAATGTACATAAAGTGCATGTGTATTTATGTATTAAAAAGAAAGGCTATTTACAGTACACAAAAAAATATATGTGCAATACAGCAGAAATGAGTAATGAGAAATTTAAAATGAGTAAAACTGCACAAGTATCAGCAGGGATGGAAACACTTATTGAGTTTGTTGGGAGCAGTGATGGTTATAAAGTCTAACAGGTGCTTGGAGGAAGGATCTACAATACCACTCTTTTGAGTATTTGGGATGCAGCAGTCTGTCACTGAAGGAGCTCTACAGTTCAGCAACAGCTTCATGCATGGGGTGGGAGACATTGTCCATCAGTGATGTTAATTTAGCCAGACTCCTTCTGTCTCCCAGCATCTGCCCTTGGTAGAGGGGGCCTCCTAGCACAGAGCTGGCCTTCCTGATGAATGCACATTTTTTTTTAAGAAATTAATATTTTAAGTGATTTTTATTTATTTATTTATTTATGATGTATAATTTTATGTAAGTTATGTTAATTTAACCAAAGTTTCAAATAAATCTATAGCAGTGTATTTGTACTATAATTTAACTATCTGATATTGTGGGGGGTGAAGAGGACCCTGGCCCAGCCCCTCCTTCACTGCTCACAAGGGCATATTTAATTAAAGATTAGGTGTTTTCCTTCACTTTTTACAGTTCCTTTGATCATCCTCCAGAGAGTGTCATGGAGCACGGCTGGCGGGGCGGTTCTTGCTGACTGTTTGCACCTGGATCTAATCTCGCCTCATCAGTGAGGACTACAAGAGGGGCCTGCTGCCAGTCCTTTCACACTTGAGTGTTGACCATTCGTGGTAACTTCAAGACTCCACTAGACTTACTTGTTTATTTTCTCTGAGACTTACTTCTCTTCTGGTTTTCCAGTGTTTATTCTGATGCTTTTCTGGATGCTGCACCAGTGTGTGCCTCTGGCATTTCCATGTCATCTACAAGTCCCCTGTGAACAAGTGAAGTTTATTTATACAGCACATTTGGAGCAGCAAGGCAGTTCAAAGTGCTTTACATCATAAAACATCATTCAAGTATGCATCAAAGTCATCAAACAAGTATACAGCAAAATCATCAGAATCATCAAGCAAATACCAATGCATGAAAACCATAAATATCATCAAGCAGATATAATTTGAAAATACTGATCAATGTTCGACTTACTACTAATCAAAGGCAGCTTTAAACAGGTGGGTTTTTAGCCTTGCTTTAAAGGGACTCAATGTGTCAGTTGTCTTGCAGTTTTCTGGAAGGTTGTTCCAGATTAGTGGAGCATTACAACTGAATGCTGCTTTTCCATGTTTGGTTCTGGTTCTCGGAAGAAACTGGAATCATACCTTTGGCTGACACCTTCTGGACTTCTCTTCCACATTACACTCACCTTTGGTCAAACCTGGTCCGCCCTCCAATGTGCTCCTCGGATCCAAGTCTCAACAACCACAACTACCCTCTGAGTCAGTATTTATCCTTCATTTACATCACTCTTCCGGACCCCTTCAACTCCTCCCTGGCGGACAGCCATCAAACTCACAGTAAGCGTCATCTGCAAATTGCCCTCAGTTTAATCCTCCATGTCTCTGTCTCACAACCTTGTCTTCTTCAGAGCTCCTGCTGTTCCTGAAACCCCAAATCAGATCACTGAACCATCTCCAGAACAATATTCATTATTTCCTTTACTTTTCATCTGTCTCCTAGGAGTGTTTCTGCATGTGAGTCAGGCAATTACCTAAAACCATGACATTAGGTTGTTAATGAGATTACAAAAATCAAATTATCAAAATTTGTCTTAAAACAAGTAGGATGATTTAAGCAGCTTTAAATAGAATTTGGAATACTGAAATGTTTTTTTTTTTTTTTTGTTTTTGGGGTTTTTTTGGGGTTTTTTCTGGATATTTTCAGTAGGGGGCAAACGGAGATGACTGAAAACTAATTACTTGCAACCCACCTCTGGTGATCAGTTTACTAACAATGGTAGTCATGCAAGGTCTTTATATTCTAGAAATTACAGTTAGTTACTTGAGTAACTTAGATAAAACATGCTTTTAGGAGTAGTTTTATTGCACCATACTTTTAGGTTTTACTTGAGTAATATTACTATAAAGCAACTACTTTTTTAAAAATTTCAATAATTTTAATTTCTGGATACATTACCTCAATTGCTCTACCAAATATTTTACTCTCAAGTATCTTCTTGGATGGATACGTCTTAGTTGAGTAAAAATGTGTTGAGGTGCTACTCTTACTTAAGTACAGTTTTTGTGTATTCTACCCACTTCTTCTGCTGATCACTATATATATATATATATATATATATATATATATATATATATATATATATATATATATATATATATATATAATTTTATTATTATTTTTTTTTTGCAAGTGCCAATGTGGTCTGTGTGTGATCATGAGAAGAGTGTTTGGTATCAGGAGCAGGACAAGGCGATGCAGAAAATTCCACAGCACTATGTGCATCACCAGTCATTACAAGTTCCCATTCAGCTCTAGACCAAATCCATTTGCAAGTCACCAGATCCGCATAACAGTCAGAGGAGGTTTATACCTCTGTGTCAGCTTCACGCCGGGCTGGGATCATCAGCCTTCCTGACACCTGCAAACAATGTTGTGGCTCTTATCCGGTCTGAGACCGCAGACCGAACGCGACCCTTGCCTCCTTTTTTTTTTTTTTTTTTTTTTTACCAACCGACTGGAGCACAAGTATCAAAGCAACCATCGCATCTCCAAGCCATTGCTGTAAGTGTATTGAAATTTAATTTCAAGGAAAATGTTGTCCTGGTGTTTTCCATAATTATGATGCAAAAAAATTATGGACTTTGATGTTTATTAAATATTTGTTTAGTTTCTGTGTAATGCATATTGAAGATGTGAGAGAGGTTATTGTTACAGCTAATTTTTTTAAAGCTGTTTAGCGTTTATCAATTATGCATGTATAAATAAATAACATCAACTCATACTCCATTTAATGGATAATAAAAGCTGTAAACATATTTTATCTTTGTTTAGTTTTTGTTTAATGTACACTGAAGACGGAAGTGAGGCTGTCGTCTTAGCTGTTGGCAGTTTAGCGTTAGAATGAGCATAAGCTATGCTAATGCTCAACTGCTTAACAAATAAAATTACCTGAAATGAAATTGAGAAACATAGGAATTTATAACTAAAATAAACAAAGCCATAATTAAAAGGGAAAATATATAAGTAGACCTGTGTATTGCCAAAAAGAGTGAATGTACTTTTGTTTTATAGATCTCCTGCTTGCACCTGCTACAACCTTTTCTATGGTTTTACTGTCAGGTAACATCTGAATATCTTTATATTTACTCACTGTGTGCGCACACATTTTTTAGTATTCTAATATTTTCCTCCTTTTGATTTTTTTTTTTTTTTTTTTTTTTTTTTTTTTTTCTTTCTCTTTGCATATTTACTAGTTAAGGAGAAAAAACAACCAAGATCTGCTGGATCCAGTTGCACATATAGTGTCCCTGAAAAGGTAACCATAGACTAATATAGCTATTGTTTTCCTTTGTCCGGTATGCTCATTGTGACTAATATGATTTTATTCTCCTTTATAACCTCCAATATGCATATGCCCAGACCTCAGCCTGGCTGAAATTCACTACTTTACTAAACGTGTTGAGAGAGCCTCCAAGAAATGGCAAAAATACACACATACGTTATTACTAGTTAGTTTTTTTGTTTTTTATTACCTGGTTTAGTAATCTACAGTGCCTGTTTAAAGTATTCACACATTTAGATGTTTTATATTTTTATTGCTTTTAAAAATCAGTCATGATCAACAAAATTTAGCTTTAACGAAAAGAAATTACAAGTTGAAGTTTCTATGTTTAGCAAATTTCAGCAGCAAGGCAGTTGAAAGTTCTTCACATCATAAAAAACAACAGTCAAGTATACATCAAATCATCAAGCAAATACACGACAATTATCAAAATCATCGAGCAAATATCAACGTATCAAAATCATTGGGATCATCAAGCAAATATCTAGCAAATATAATTTAATGTTCTTACTACTGATCAAAGGCAGCTCTAAACAGATGGGTTTTTAGCCTTGATTTAAAGGAACTCAATGTTTCAGCTGTTTTGCAGTTATCTGGAAGTTTGTTCCAGATTAGTGGTGCATTAAAAACTGAAAGCTGCTTCTCCATGTTTGGTTCTGGGGATTGAGAGTAGACCAGAACCAGAAGACCTGAGTGGTCTGAAAGGTTGATACAACAACAGGTCTTTAATGTATTTTGGTGCTAAGCTGTTTAGTGATTTATAAACTAACAGAAGTATTTTAAAGTTGATTCTCTGAGCTCCAGGGAGCCAGTGTAAGGACTTTAGAACTTGGTTGATGTGCTCTATCGTCCTGGCTTTAGTGAGAACGTGAGCAGCAGCATTTTGGATCATCAGTTGCAGCTGTCTGTCTTTTTCTTTTTTCTTTTTTTTTTTTTTTTTTAGGCAGACATGTTCAGACACTATTGCAGTAATCAGTGCGACTAAAGATAAACGCATGAATGAGTTTCTCGAGGTCTTGTTGAGATATTAGTCCTTTGATCCTGGAAATGTTCTTCAGGTGATAGAAAACTGACTTTGTAATTGTCTTGATGTGCCTCTGAAGGTTCAGATTTGAGTCCATCAATACACCCCGATTTCGGGCATGATCACTAGTTTCTAGCTGCAATAAATGAAGCTGCACACTGACTCTAGATCGTTCCTCTTTAGGTCCAAAGATAATAACTTCAGTTTTATTTCTGTTCAACTGGAGAAAGTTTTGGCACCTCCATGTATTGATTTGTTCTAAGCAACAATTCAATGCTTGGATGGATTTGGACTCACCTGGTGGGTGACATCGTGATATAGAGCTGTGTATCATCTGCATAGTTGTGGTAACTGATCTTATTACTTGTTATAATAGGAGCTGGTGGGAGCATATAGATATTAAAAGGAGAGGCCCCAAGATTGAACCTTGGGGTACTCCACATGTGACTTTTGTCCGCTCCGATGAGAAGTTGGCTATTGACACAAAGAAATCCCTGTTCTTTAGGTAGGATTTGAACCAACAGAGTACTGTACCAGAGAGTCCAACCCAGCTCTCCAGTTGCTTCAGTAATATCTCATGGTCAACAGTGTCAAATGCTCCACTGAGGTCCAACAGAACCAACACTGCGGTTCTTCCACAGTCTGTATTTGTGTGGATATCATTGAACACTTTGACGAGGGCAGTCTCAGTGCTGTGGTGAGCACGGAAACCGGACTGAAAGACATCAAAGCAGTTTGTCATTGTTAAGAAGCTGTTTAACTGTTGAAACACAGCTTTTTCAATAATTTTGCTGATGAATGGAAGGTTAGAGATTGACCTGTTATTCTGCTGTAGTGATTTGTCCAGATTGTTCTTTTTTAAAAGTGGTTTGATAACAGCTGTTTTTAGAGCCTGGGGGAAAACACCTAATGAGAGGGAAGAGTTTACTATTTGAATCAGATTCAGATGCAATGACAGGGAGAACTTTCTTAAGGAAGGTTGTAGGGAGGACATCAAGACAGCAGGAGGAGGAGTTCAATTGATTTATAATTTCCTCTCAGCTTTTATAGTTCAGTAATTGAATTGTGGCCATTTTGTCTGCATTTGTTATGATTGGGCAAAGCATCATTATTGGATTTGGTGTGGATGTGTAGATTAACCCTCTAATTTTTTTAATTTTCTCTAAAAAAGAAAAAGTTGGCAAATTCACTGCAGGCCCAGGCAGAGTGGAGTTCAGGTGGTAAAATCACAGGAGAGTTTGTCAACTTGTCAACTGTGGCAAACAAGGCACGAGCGTTGTTGATGTTTTTGTTTGATTTCTGCAAAAAATGTTTCCCTTGCATGTTTTAGGGTTAAGTGATGGCTTCGCAGCCTTTCTTTGTAGATTTCATAGTAAACGTGAAACTGAGTTTTACGCTATTTACGTTCAGCCCTTTGACAAGTGCTGAACAAGGGCTTCTTACAAGTGGAGCATTCATCCACAGAGATTTTTTTCCTACCAGACACAATCTTCACTTTAACAGGCGCAATGAAATTGATGTCTGAAATTTTAGAGCACAAGTTATATACCAGTTCATCAACTGGTTCACAGCATGGAAGTGAGGTACAGGCATAGAGTTGATTCAGAGTTTCAGCTGTGTTGTCTGTAAGAGAACATTTAGTAATATCTGTTTTACTAAGCGAGTCAACAGAGATTGTACTTTCAAAAACAACAGAGAAATGATCAGACAGAGAGACATCAATAACAGAGACCTTGGAGATATTTACTCCCTTGCTGATGATCAAATCCAGAGTGTGTCCTCGATTGTGTGTCGGCTGTTTAACATGTTGAGTCAAACCAAAGTTTTGAAGTACATCATTCAGCTTTTTAGACTCTGTCTATTAGGTTGTCAACATGGATGTTAAAGTCTCCCATAATTATTAAACAATTGTAATCAATGCATATCATAGATAACAGCTCGCTAAAGTCATTGAAAAAATTTGCGACATATTTTGAGGTTTTGTATAGAGTTAGTGTCAGAGTTCGTTGTGGCCTCAATTCCCAAATACAACAGCAACCCCTCCACCCCTCTTATTCTTTCTATTCTCACTTTAAAAAATTGTAATTAGGGGGTCCTGATTCAATTAGTACAGGTGTTTCATTGTTGTCATCCAACTATGTTTCTGTGAGAAACATAACATCAATATTATTCTCAGTAATGAAGTCATTTACTAAAAGTCCTTTTGCTGATAGTGATTTTATATTTAGCAGAGCCAATTTAATTGTCTTGGGGGTTGATAATACTACAGTTTGAGGTTGATTAAGACAAGGGATTAATCTGAGATTTGATTTTAGCCCATTGCATTTCATTGCTGTTTCTCTATTAGTAATTCTGACAGGGATGCTGCTGTATCTTATCACCAGGGGACTAGATGCTTTCTGGAGAGGGATAGGTTTACTAATGTCTGGACCCCCCTCTCAGACTTCAGAAATACAGAGTCGATGTTGTTCTGAATCCAGTGGTTCGGAACTCAAAAAGCATGCTTTTTGGGAACTTACGAGGGATGTTCCTAGCAGTACCTGGTGGTCCATTTCCTCACTGAAGTTGGGAAACATCAGTTCTGGTGACGAATTTTCTGAGCTATTCTGAGTTCCAGTACTGTCCTCCAATAAGCAGTCTTGGCTCCCAGCAGGTGTTGATGGGGTGGGGAGGCTCCCTTCCCTCTCAGCTCCATTTCCAGTTGGTATTCTGGGAGATGACTGCTTATTGGTTTATTTTGGAACATTGTGCACCTACCGGGTTTGTGTTTGTCCTTCTACAGTCTTTGCTGCAGCAGTGATGTCATTGTTTACATTGTCCTGTGTTTGGGGAGATGCTCTTCTGTTAACAGCATTGAAAATATTGGCAGTGAAGAGTTTTTTTTGTTTTTTTTTCCCCCTCTATTTAGGCCGACTCCATCTTGTCTGAAGAGATGATAGTGCTCCCAGAAAATCTTGTGATTGTCAATAAGCTTCACGGATTTGGAAGAGCATTCTTTAATAAGCCATCTATTAATCATAAACAGTCTGCTGTAATTCTCATTTCCACGTCCAGCTTTCATTATTGGTCCACTGATAAACACCTTCATTTTCAGATTTCCAACTGTGCTTACAAGATGACTGAAGTCATTTTTCAGAATTTCAGATTTTTGCTTGGCCAGATTATTAGCTCCAGTATGAATGATTAGACTCTCGAAGCTCGGCTGATCAGTGGTTAGTGGGAGTATTTTCTCTGTTGCATCCAACACAGTGTCATTTGTGAAGCAGATTACCTTCGTTCTCTTTGTGCTACAAAGATGATCAGTTCCATTCAAGGCTGAATCCCCGACAATAAGAACTTTTGGCATTAATTTTGGTTTTTGGGTCACTTTAAGGGGTGGCTGTGTTGGTTCTTGTCTCATACTTCTTGTTGATGTTTGGAGGAGAGGTGTCCATCGTAGGCTCCTGCTGCAGAGCAGCAAACCCGTTTTTCAGTGGAATTCCAGCAGGGTCTAGTGGGTTTCCAGCTGGAGATATGACAGGATGTGTTATGGCTCAAGCTGGCTGATTAGTCCTCGGTACCGGAGTCAAAGAAGGTGGAATCATGTCAGCTTCAGCTGGTTGTTGTCTTTTCTTTGGTGCTGGTGTTGACGAGGGGATGTTTCGGCTCAATGCTGGCCATGCTGTATCGTCTAGGTGAGGGGTCCGTCCTGTTAGACATCTAGTCAAATGATGAGATTGATGAGGAGGAAAACTGCAGTGTCCAGATGAGCAGCCTGTCTGAGACCTGTCCACACAAACTCCATGCTGGGATGTGCTACTGTGCACAGAGCAACACCAGGTAGGAAGAGAGGAGAGGTCTTTTTTTTTAAGAAACAGGAGATTAGCCTCATAGAGAAACAGCTTAAACAGAGAAGGAAATAATATTCAAAAAGCAGCGCAGGGGACATCAAAGCAGTGCAGAAGCCTTTCAACCCTTGTAAGCTGTTCATATTTTGGTTACTCAGCCACTGTTTGTGGGTCTGTCTTTTATCGTTAAAATTCAGCACAAACAAAACCTTTTTACATTTAAAATACAAATAAGATGTTCACTTCAATTATATCAGTATTACAGCATATATGGTTGATTTTTGCCTTTTAACTTTGAAAGAAAACATTTTAAGGGGGGGGGAAGTACCACTCATTCTTGTTAGCTATATGACAAAAACATGTATATTTAAAAAGAATTAAATTTCTATTCAAGATATAAGTAAACAATTATGTATATCTTTAAATTTACCTTCATGATAAGAACTTATTTTTCACTTTTATTTTACTTTTGTTAGAATTTTCTTGCTCCTGCACATTGCATCAATGTTTCAGCTTTATCCAGAAAGCCAGGTGCAGTAAGACAAGATACACACACACACACACACACACACACACACACACACACACACACAAACATCATTGTACTTCTACTTCTATCATTCTTAGGACTTTATATTGACTTACATTCATTTTAATTACTGCATTTATGCAAAACCCAGACATTTTCCCTAACCCTAACCATTACAGGTATATTCCTGACCCAAACCTTAACCAAAACTTAATTCACACCATACCTCTAAACTTAACTAGTAGAGCTTAGTACAACTGAGAAAAGTGAGGACCAGGAAAATGTTCTCACTTTCAACAAATTGTTTGTGAAAATGGTTATAATTGTCTTCTTTAGTATATACAAGCAAACACAAACCCAAACATATAGGCGTATAGGATGACCCCCCCCCTACCCCTCCCACACACACACACACACACACACACACACACACACACACACACACACACACACACACACACACACACACACACACACCGCACCCCCACACAAATACGTTGAGAAAGAAGCACAGCACAAAGCTACACAGTTTTATCAGCTCTGGGTCTGGTGGACCCATAAACCTTGAGCGTAATGTTAATATGTTGGGGTATGGAGCAGTATCGGCACCAAAATTAAGACTATTGCACAGCCAGTAGTGACTACATCCATGACGCAGGAGTATGGGGTAATTTTACTGCCATAAGTAGAGAGCGTACATTTTCAATTTGTGTGATTTCACCACACAGTATTTCTTATGTCCTCAGCATCTGAGTTACATCTAAACCTGATTTAATCTTGTTTCTGTTATTTCCATGTGATATGATAGATTAAAAACAAGGATTTCATCAATACAATGTTGTTAATTTTATTCTTTTTACAACTTTTCAGCTAGTGATGGCCTCAGTAAATAGGATGTTGTTTTTAAAACAAGATTGCAACTTCAAGCAGGCATCACTCTGTAAATGGAATTAAAAGGTATTTATTCATCATTAAACTGTATTTAAAGAGCTAGGTACCACTAAGATCAAGGATTTCATTTTCAAGACAGACATGAAAAATCTAAACTTTCCACTGATATTTTTAAGCACTCTTTACTGATTCAAGCAACTTTTTGTCTTTTTGCACAACCTGGAAGAATTTTCTGCAAGACTGTCAGAGGTTAGCTTTGACTGCTGACTGGAAGAATCCTTCAAAGACTAACGCTGTGATTTCTACTTCATCATGATTTCTTAATCTAGGTCTAGAGCCCCTTTTGCACAAGCAGATAAATACATCTAACTTTTTCCCTGCACTGAAAAGTAACTACGTATAAACATTGAAATTAAACTAGAAAACTTTCTGTTCCTTGTGAAACAGCCATGAGAGTGCAAATGCTGAATGAACGGACCAGAAGATGCTGCAGGAAGCTGAAGAGAGCTGAAGAAAGAGTCTGAGCTGAAGTGACCAGAAGAGAGAAAAAGTGGAAGAGAGCAAAAGGGAGAGAAAGAGCAGAAAAGACAAGATTAGCAGGAGAGAGCTGAAGAGAGAGAGACAAAGCTGAACAGAGTCAGAGCTGAACAGAGGGACAGACCTGAAAAGAGAGACAGAAGTGAAAAAAGAGACAGAGCTATAGAGAGAAACAGAGCTATAGAGAGAAACAGCGCTGAAAAGAGACAGAGCTGAACAGAAAAACTAAGCTGTAAAGAAAGATGGAGCTGAACAGAGACAGAGCTAAAAAGATAGACATAGCTGCAAAAAGACAAATTTAAACAGAGACAGCTGAAAAGTGAGACAGAGTTGAACAGAGACAGAGCTGAAAAAAGCTGAAGACAGACAGAACAGAGGGCAGCTGAAGACAGAAAGAGCAGAAGACAGCTGAAAACAGACCAAAGGAATGTTGAAGACAGACGACAAGAAAGCTGAAGACCACAAGACAACTAAAGACAGAAAGACCAGAAGACGAATGAAGACAAAAAAGACCAGAAGACAGTTGAAGACAAAGCACAGAAGACATCTGAAGACACAAAAAGCAAAAAAAAAAAGCTGAAGACAGAAAAAGGAAAAGACATCTGAAGACAGAAAAAGCAGTAGACGGATGAAGACAAAAAGGCCATAAGACAGCTGAAAACGGAAAGACCAGAATAAAGCTGAACACAGACAGATCTAAGCAGCGCAGAAGTGAGAAACACAAGGAAAGGTGTGACATGCGTTTGCTCCAGAAGTATTTGAAAGAAAACTGTAAGACCTACAACACAACATATGTCCTTAAAGAAGACACCCATGACTGTTTTAATGCATAAATTATTTCTGTAGTGTGAAATTTGAACAGCAGCACTTTGTTTGCAGAATTTTGTTTGTGAAAAGCTTTAAAACTTGAAAATGTGTCAGTTACTAGAGTGTACACTACCAACTGACATCAGTTCAAGAATTCCACCAATGAATTACATTGTAAACCTAAAACAACCAAAAATATGCATAAAACTTAAATTGCAATTTTAGAAAACCCTCCAGAGATATCAAAAAGGTGAATCATTTGACGATAGCTCAACATCTTGAGACGTTTAAAAGTTGAAGTAGGCATAAGGCGTAAGCTGTCAAAGAGCACAAAGTTTTTGCTGAGTTTTGTGAAATTCTGAAGCATTTCATTGTATTTCAATTTGGCTGAAATTCACGTAAAAGCTTAAATATTTCAAAAAGAGGAATTGCTGAAATTACCAAAAGATATAGTGCAATTCTCCAGAAGAAGCTGAACGTTTTGATATGTAAATTGTTGAAACCAGTTGAAGTAGAAGTAGTTAACCGAAAAACATACGGAATATTTAATGATGATAATTAGAAAAATTGCTATTCCTTGTGAAACAGCCATGAGAATGCAAATCTGCAGAATGAGCGCTGCAGAAGATGCTGGAGAGACCTTAAAAAAGCTGAACAAGGAGACAGAGCTGAACAAAACTCAAGACAGAAAGACGAGACGACAGTTGAATACAGAAAGGCCAGAAGACAGATGAAGACAGAAACAGCTAAAGACAGAAAGACCACAAGACATCTGAAGCGAGAAAGCACTAAAAATCGAAAGAGCAGAAGAAAGTTAGACAAAAAGACAGAATACGGCTGAAAACAGAAAGATCAGACAATAGATGAAGGAAAATAGAGCAGAAGAAATCTGAAGACAGAAAAAGCTGAACACAGAAAGAGCAGAAGACATCTGAAGACAGAAAAACATGAACACAGAAAAAACAGAAGACATCTGAAGACAAAAAGACCAGAATAAAGCTGAACACAGACAGATCTGAACAGAGCAGAGGAGAGGAACACAGGGAAGAAATAGGAAAAGGTGTGACCATGCCTGCGGTCCAGAAGTAATTGAAAGAAAGCCGAAAGGCCTATGACAGTTACACTATGACCTTAAAGCAGACACCTGTGACTACATTTTGATACATAAATTATTTCTGTAGAGTGAAATATGCACAAACATCAGCATTTTGTTTGTGAAAAAGCTTGGCCATGACAAATGAAAAAACTTGAAAAAGTGTCAACTGACGTCAGTTAAAGAATTCTACCATAGGATTACATTGTATAACTGAAAAGGGCCAAAAAGCTGCATAAAATATGCAGCATGAGATATCAAAAAACTTAATCATTTGAAGCTAGCTCAACATCTTGTGACTTGTTTAAAAGTTGAATGGAGTTTCTAAGTTGAAGTAGGCAGAAGTAGTATGATGTCAAAGAGCACAAAGTTTTTGCTGAATTTTGTTGAATTCTGAAGAATTTCAGTGCATTTCAATGGGTCTGAAATTTGCATAAAAGCTTAAACATTTCAAAAAGTATAATAACTGAAATTACCAAAAGATACAGCAGAACTCTCCAGGAGAAGCTGAACATTTTGATATATAAATTATTAAAAGATGAAGTATGCAGAAGTAGTTAAACACACAAAAACGTATGGAACATTTAATAATAATAATAATAATAACTAGAAAAATTGCTGTTCCTTGCAAAACAGCCATGAGAATGCAAGTCTGCAGAATGAACGTTGCAGAAGATGCTTTACGGAGCTTAAAAAACCTTAACAGAGAGACAGAGCTGAATAAAAGTGAAGACAGAGTAGAAGACAGAAAAACCTGGAGACATCTAAAGACAGAAAAGCAGATGACAGAGCAGAAAACAAATGAAGACATGACATGAAGAAATCTGAAGACATAAGGACTAGAAGAAATATGAAGACAGAAAAAGCAGAAGAAAGCTGAAGACAAAATGACCAGAAGACAGACAGCAGAAGAAAGCTGAAGACAAAATGACCAGAAGACAGAGTAGAAGACATCTGAAGACAGAAAGGGCAGAAGACAAAAAGACCAGAAGACAGACAGAGCCGAAGACATCTGAAGATGGAAAGAACAAGACATCTGAAGACAGAAAAAGCAGAAGACATCTGAAGAGAGGGAGAGCAGAAGAGAGAAAGACCAGAAGACATCATAAAGACAAAAAAGCAGAAAAAAGGTGAAGACAGAAAGAGCAGAAGACATTTCAAGAGAGGGAGAACAGAAAAAGCAGAACACAGAAAGAGCAGAAGGATGAAAACTAAAAGACCAAAAAACAGTTGAAGATAGACAACAAAACTGCTGAAGACAGAAAACCAGAATGTATCTGAAGACAGAAAGATGTATGAAGACAGAGTGTAAGACAGCTGAAGACAAAAAACACCAGAACACAGCTGAAGATAGAAAGACCACAGGACATCTAAAGAAAGTACTGAAGATGAAAATCATAGAAAACAGCTGTAGACAGAAAGATAGTAAGACAGATGAAGACAGAAAGATAGTAAGACAGATGAAGACAGAAAGAGCAGATATATCTGAAGACAGAACAAGTAGAACAGAGCACAAAACAGTTGAAGACAAACTCTTTCTGTGTTCAGAAAAGCTGAACACAGAAAAAGCAGAAGACATCTGAAGACAAAAAGACCAGAATAGAGCTGAAGACAGACAGATCTAAACAGAGCAGAAGAGAGAAACACTGGGAAGAAGTAGGAAAAGGTGTGACATGCCTGCGTTCCAGAAGTATTTGAAAGAAAACGGTAAGACCTACGGCAATGACACTAATATTTCCTTAAAGCAGAGACCCGCGACTACATTTTGATGCATAAATTATTTCTGTAGAGTGAAATGTGTATGAACATCAGCATTTTGTCTGTGAAAAAGCTTTAAAACTTGAAAAAGTGTCAATTACTAGAGTGTACACTGACGTCAGTTAAAGAATTCCACCATTGGATTACATTGTAAAACTGAAAATGGTCAAAAATCTGCATAAAACTTAAATTGTAAGTTTAGAAAAACTGCAAGAGATATCAAAAAGCTTAATTTGAAGATAGCTCAACATCTTGTGATTTGTTTAAAAGTTGAATGGAGTTTTTAAGTTGAAGTAGGCAGAAGTAGTAAGCTGTCAAAGAGCACAAGGTGTTTGCAGAATTTGGCAGAATGTTTCAGATTTTCTCATGTATCTCAATGGGAGCAAAAAAGTTAAAATATTTTAAAAACTATAATAGCTGAAATTACCAAAAGACATAGCAGAACACTCCAGAAGAAGCTCAGCATTTTGATATATGAATTGTTGAAATCAGTTGAAGTATGCAGAAGTAGTTACAAACTGAAAAATGTACAGAGGAATTTAAGAAGTGAGAATGCTGAATGCATTCTCATTTGATAATAATAATAAAGAAAAACGCCATCTTAAGAAGTGAGAATGCTGAATGCATTCTCATTTGATAATAATAATAATAATAATAATAATAATAATAAAGAAAAATCCCATCTTAAGAAGTGAGAATGTTGAATGCATTCTTACTTGATTATTGCACTTACATGAGGTCTTCATCAAACTGAAGTAATCAGAAGATCAGAAGGAGGGGATTTCCCCATCTCGCTTGGCTCCAGTGGAGGAATTCCTGCAAAGTCCCAGTGGTGGTTCAGCTGCATTAAACATGAGTCCAGCTCAGAGATAATACTCAGATGAGATTTTTTTAATGATTTAGATAAAGGGTAAAGCTGGGGTAATTCTTTTCCCTAGCAGCAGGCTGAAGTCAAAATACGGGAGAAAGAGTGTCCCATATGGGACACTTCAAATTATCTAAAAATACGGGACATCCTGGGTAAAATGGGACAGTTGGCAACCCTACTGACACCATGTTGATGATATTGACTATTAAAACTAATCTAATTTTTTACTTGGTTTAAATATTTTTGTTACATTTAACAAGCAGGGGGCAGCATATTAACTACACAGCTGGTTTTTATTATACATGTTTCCAGGAAATCCATTGAGATTATTAATCTCTTTTACAAGTGTGTCAGTATACAAGTGTTCATCTGGGTTCTTGCGGAAACAAGTTATTTTGTTTTATAGTATTTTTACAGTATTTTTATTTTTGACCAAAATTCAGTCAAGGTAAATAACAGAGTAAACACAAAATGTAACTGATTCAGATAATGATCTGAATCAGGAATGTTAAAGCAGGGGAACATCTCCAACATGCTGGACAGCGTGCCTTGAAGACCAGGGTTGGGAAACACTGGTTGAGATCACCTGTGACACTGTTAGACTCCAGCCTTTCACAGAAAACACTGATTGGATGTCTTTTGCATTCGTGAAACTTTATAAAAATCTTTAAAATGTGCTACTTCTTGCTGTTGCTGTGCTGTTCAGACAAGTGGGGATTTAATCAGAAGCTATAGAAGCCCCCATTCCTTTACTCATTTGGAATGCACAAGTTATTCCTACTACCACATTATATCGTAGGGAACAATGCTATGGTCCTGCATCGGAGTGTCTGGAAGTGTAGAATAAAATATCAGGGAAGAAGCAGAAGGCAAAATACCGTATTTTACGGTCTATAAGGCACACCTAAAAGTCTTCAATTTTCACAAAAAACGGCAGTGCGCCTTATAAAACAGTGCACCTTATGTGTGCACTGAATTCCAAAATCTGTCCGACACAGGGACGTAACAGGGACACAGGTACCGCTACGTACGGTGGCAGCGATAAACCAATCAGAGAACATTGCGTAATACGTACAGTACGTACGCTAGTAGCGATAAACCAATCAGAGGTCTATCGCTGGCAGGTATACCACCGGTATGCTGCAAAACATTTGTTTTTCTCTGGACCCCCGAAATGACGCCAGTGAAGAGACATGCTTACGAGGCACAATTCAAACTACAGGCTATCAGTTACGCGGTTGTTCATGGGAATAGAGCAGCTGCGAAAGATCGAAAACTTTCAAGGAGGTCCGTCTTGGTGCTTTCGTTTTATGAAAAGGCGTCACCTCTCCATCCGCGCACGGACATTGGCGTAAACAAGGCGTTCAAAGTGAAGTTGCGAGCGGCGTGGGAGCGATGGATGGCAGACGGTGAACATACATTTACTAAGTTGCCAGCCTATCCAATGCTAATGCTAGCCTATCCATGCTAATGGCCAGCAAAAAGGAAGAAGGCAATCCAGTGGGTCACCAGCTCAGGCATGCTAGTCACTCGCCTCTCCAATGCTAACGGAAGCGAGTAGCCTCTTTCTCATTTGTCACGGCCAGCTATTCAGTTACCTCTGCCAGCCTATCATTAATCAGATCAGTAGCTGACTTCGGAATGGATATAGCCTCCTGTGTCAAGGACGTAACCACCACTGGGTGTGCAACGGTCTAATTTGGTGCTGTTACCATGTCATAGGCTAGGATGTGCAGCTGGAAGTGGAAGTTCTGGCAGGAGCAGGCTCTCTCTGTGTCCCTGTCAGCAACTTGATCTGACTCTAACCCCCACTGGCGCACACTATCACGCCCCTGGGAAACACTGTAGGTACCGCTGTAGGCAGCAGCACATGTTTGAGTTTTACAGAACAACCGAGTGACTGTTTTTAAGGTGAGAACAAAATCAAAACAGTCCAACTGAAAATGTTCAGAGCACAGAACAGAAGCGGCGGAGTACTCCTACGTTATGGTGTACATCTGACCTGCTTCACCCACTTCAAACACAGCTCAGGATCCTTGGGGAAACTTTAAAAAACTAATACCATCTTTATAGGTGTTTGGAAAGTACCCTGAAATATAACGTCAAGGTATTAAACTCCAAAAAACGCCAGCAAATGTTTGCCACAAAACTATCCTTGGGTTAACAAAACTAGGGACCATTCTCTCGATCGTGTTCTTCCTTAGTTGCTAAGTGGCACTACAGTCCTCTCAGATTTGCCCAAGTAGCTGTGGATTTTTGATTAAAACGATGTTATTTAGGCACATTTGTTAATATTAAATAGATCATCAGGAAGGACTTTTTGTTTTAGAAAATGTGGCAGAAAAGGTCAATATCGTGTCATCAGCACTGTATTATTGCCACAGACTGGTAAGGAGTGTTGACCAAATGTTGAAAAAAAAAAAAAAAAAAAAAACCTTCACATCCTATCCTATCATACAAATTACACTGTCTTAAACACTAGACTACAACCTGGTAGATTTACTCTTTGAGTCTTACTGAAATATATCAATAAGGTCTAGCTTTGGCTGTGATTGGTTGATACACAAAACAAAATAAGAAAAAAAAAACCGCAAAACAAATACGCCCCCAGTAATCAGTTGATATAAATTTACCAATCATTGACTCTAGACTGGATTAAGAAAAGTGTGTCATGATAATGAAACTATGCAAAATTAAATTAATTGCCACACAAGCATCAACATGTTTATTTACATCTTTATCATTACTGTGATTTGTCACCGCTTTTCACCATGCTGGTCAATTTACTGCATGATCTTTCTCATTATAATTATAAATTATTATTCATGTGGATGCTCAACTGTCAGCAATTCACTTTGATGGTCTGCTTGTACAAACTTGTTTTTATCTGGGGAAACGATGAACATAAAATGGGGAAATAAACATAACAGGACAGATAAGCAGTGTTTGCTGTTGGAACAGCCTTATCCATTTACGGAAAATATCTCTCCTTTCTGTCGGTCAGTCCCAGAAGGGGGTCGATGCAACGTCCGCCCTTCGTGTTCCATCCTGGAGGGGTTGGATTGACCCCGCGTGCACTTTCACAAGTTTCTTTTTTTAATTTATTTATTTATTGTAGAGTGATCTGGTCTGCTTGGAAGAACGCTGGGACCGCTCCAATCTAATATCAGGAATATTCAACATGTTGGATTGTCTTGGCCCAATATCACAGCATGTGTGCTGTTCCCTGAGTACAAACAAGAACACTTCCTGTTGAATGTGACGTGCAGTCAATCAGAAAGTGAGAAGACAGAAATGCAGAGGGGAATCAGAAATACCCAGAAGACAAAAAAATTGCCATGGTGCACCAGAAAGTCTGGTGGGTGTTGGAAACATCTTTGTATAGTTTTTTTTTTTTTTTTTTTTTTTTTTTTTTTGTTAAATATAGTCCACAAACTATCACTGCTACTTCTCTCTGTTTGGCCATGTTTGTTTACTCTGAACTCACGTGTGGTCTCGAGAGGTTTTGTGAGATTTCCCATCTGATCTCTGAATATTGGTGAGTGAAATCACCAATTGATTGGTGAGTGTGTAGTGTGTTGCTCCTGCCGTATGGCTCGACACCGCAAACTGTACCACCAAAACTGTTATACCTATGATTTTTTTATTATGTGTGGTCTCTCAGGTTTTGAAAATCGGATGACATTTTTAAAATTTTGCCATTAGAACCAGGCTTAAGGTGCTTTGTGAATAACTTCAACTTATCAAGGTAAAATTTTAAGAAAAATCTTAGAATTCTAGAAATTCTAAGAATTCTCCTAAAATGACATCACTGGGAGCTATTTTTAGTCTTAGGATTCTTTGTGAATGCGGGCCCAGGTCATGAGTCGTCTTTCCAGCTACTGGAAAAAGGCCATCATTCATTATTTCCATCTCAACAAAAAGGTTTATTCAGATAAAGTTCCTTCTGCCAATGTCTGCTGTTTTGGCAGTAAAACAAATTAGTTTCTTAATGACTTAACCACCTTAAGAACATTTGACCTTCTAAAACTTATGTTGCATTAAATAACAAGTGTCACCTAATATAATATATTACTGGCATATAAAGCCTGACTGCATGGTACCTAAATAATTAGCTAATACTAATTGCGTTGCAAGCAACTCTTTGCAATATACATATTTCATACAGAGATACTAAAATAAGGATAAATTTGTGATCCCATGTGCAGCTCTAATCTCAGTTGCATAGTCTAAGAGGATTGGCGGCCATCTTTTTATCCCACATTATTTTATGTTGATCACTGCATTCCAGAGGTACAGCAAACACAGAAAATGATCTGCCTCCAACTCCAGACCACTAATGATGTTTCTCGGTAGGCTACTAGTCACTATCACCCCAGTTCAACTTTGAATAGTACCTGCTTCACTGGAACTGGACCCTGAGCTTACCTTAATAATTGTGTTCTCATTATTTTATCCTCCAAACATATTGAAAAACGTTGAATCATATTAGGTACTACTGTGAATTACAGCAACCTCAAATCTGTCGTAATCTATAAACGCAAACTAAGAAGCGCACATTCTCAAAAAAATCTTCTGTAGTAACTCTGAGACTGGCACGATTTAATGTCAGATCTCTTTCAAACTGCTTTTTGTATTTACTCAGGATAATACTCTGGCTGATATGAGAACTTGGTTTATGATCTGAAACATTGAAGTGTGACGAAAAAGCAAGAATTTGTTGAGGGGCAAATACTTTTACACTGAGGGGCAATTCACTTATTTGCCTCTTATATGCTATTGCTTAACAGCTGATAACACTATTTGCCCCAAATTTGCCTTTACATAGTTTTGATTTCTATGTTCCATAGAAAAAATTCAGTAAACCCAGTACAGCAAACATACCTGTCCCTCTCCTTTGCGTCATAATCAAAAAGACATCAAACACACATATTTTTTGTAATTCTGTGGGATAGACCAACACAAACTCAAGCATGATTGTGAAGCGGATAAAAATCAATACATGCTTATAAATATTTTTCACCAGTACAATAGTAGCATAAAAATTCCCTTCTCACCCTCCACGGGTGGTCTTTCTCAACCTCTGAGCTCGGGTCCTCTACCAGAGGCCTGGGAGCTTGAGGGTTCTGCGTAGTATCTTGGCTGTGCCGAGAACTGCGCATTTCTGGACTGAGACGTCTGATGTTGTTCCTGGGATCTGTTTTAGCCACTGCTCCAGTTTGGGGGTGACTGCCCCGAGGGCCCCGATGACCACAGGCACCACTGTGGTCTTCACCTTCCAGGCCTTCTCCAGTTCCTCTCTGAGGCCCTGGTATTTCTCCAGTTTCTCTTGTTCCTTTTTCCTGATGTTGCAATCGCTTGGTATTGCTACATCCACCACAACGGCTTTCCTCTGTTGTTTATCCACCACCACGATGTCCGGTTGGTTCGCCATTACCATTTTGTCTGTCTGGATCTGGAAGTCCCACAGGATCTTAGCTCGGTCATTCTCCACCACCTTTGGGGGTGTGCCCCACTTTGATCTCGGGGCTTCCAGTCCATATCCTGCACAGATGTTTCTGTACACTATGCCCGCCACTTGGTTATGACGTTCCATGTACGCTTTCCCTGCCAGCATCTTGCACCCTGCTGTTATGTGTTGGACTGTCTCAGGGGCCTCCTTGCACAATCTACACCTTGGATCTTGTCTGGTGTGGTAGATCTGAGCCTCTATTGCTCTGGTGTTTAGGGCCTGTTCCTGTGCAGCCAGGATGAGTGCCTCTGTGCTGTCCTTGAGTCCAGCTTTTTCCAGCCATTGGTAGGATTTCCTGATATCAGCCACTTCAGTTATTTGTCGGTGGTACATCCCATGTAGGGGCTTATCCTCCCATGATGGTTCCTCCAGCACCTCATCCTCTGGTCCCCATTGTTTGAGACATTCGCTGAGCACATCGTCGGTTGAGGCTTTGACCTTGATGTATTTATGGATCTTGGATGTTTCATCCTGGACAGTGGCTCTCATTCTTGCTAGTCCTCTGCCTCCGTCCTTACGGCTCGCGTATAGTCTCAGGATGCTGGATTTAGGGTGGAACCCTCCATGCATGGTCAGTAGTTTCTGAGTTTTAACATCCATGGTCTTTATCTCTTCCTTTGGCCAGCTTATTATTCCTGCAGGGTATCTGATTGCTGGCAAGGCATAGCTGTTTATCGCACGGATCTTGTTCTTGCCATTGAGCTGGCTTCTCAGGACTTGCCTTACTCGTTGGAGGTATTTGGCTGTGGCTCCTTTCCTTGTGACCTCATCGAGGCTGCCATTTGCTTGTGGTATTCCCAGGTACTTGTAACTGTCCTCAATGTCTGCTATTGTTCCCTCTGGGAGTGAGACCCCTTCTGTGTGGATGACCTTCCCTCTCTGTGTAACCATCCGACCACACTTCTCTAGTCCGAATGACATCCCAATGTCAGTGCTGTAGATCCTGGTGGTGTGGATCAGTGAGTCGATGTCTCGTTTGCTCTTAGCGTACAGCTTGATGTCATCTATGTAGAGGAGGTGACTGATGGTGGCTCCGTTCTTGAGTCGGTATCCGTAGCCAGTCTTGTTGATGACTTGGCTGAGGGGGTTCAGACCTATACAGAACAGCAGTGGGGACAGAGCGTCTCCTTGGTATATGCCACATTTGATGGACACTTGTGCAATTGGCTTGTAGTTGGCTTCAAGGGTGGTTTTCCACATCCCCATCGAGGGATCACAATGAAGGCTCTTAGAGTCCTGTTGATGTTGTACATCTCTAAGCATTCAATGATCCAAGTGTGTGGCATTGAGTCATAGGCTTTCTTGTAATCAATCCAAGCCGTGCACAGGTTATTGGCCGATAGTTGGATGGGACCGAACCCTTTGAGGGATCCTTCTGGATCAGGATTGTGCGCCCTTCAGTTAACCATTCAGGGTGAGTCCCACTTTGTAGCAGCTGGTTCATTTGAGCTGCCAGTCGCTCATGGAGGGTGAGTTTCTTTAGCCAGTAGGCATGGATCATGTCAGGACCTGGTGCTGTCCAGTTTTTCATACCTGAGACTCTTTCTTGGACATCTGCCACTGTGATAGTTACTGGGGCTTGCTCAGGGAGGTTGCTGTGGTCATCTCGTAGAGAGATTAGCCATATGCCTTTCCAGTACTGTTGGGTCTCCAGCCTTGGTGGGTCTACTCTGTTGTTATTACCCTGCCATTGAGAGTACACTTTAGCTGGTTGGGTGGAGAAGAGCCGGTTAATCCTCCTGGCTTCATTTTCTCTCGTGTACCTCTTTAGGCGACTGGCCAAGGCTTGGAGCCTTTGTTTGGCAGTTTTGAGCGCTTCAGGTATGGGCATCTTTGGAGCTCTGACAATTGGCTCACTTCCCTCCTTGTTACCTTGATTTTAGCCTCTAACCGTCTTTTCCATGGTGGGTATTGAATCTCATGGTTGCTCCTATAGCCGAGCATCTCAAGGATCACTGATGCTGAGTTGTACACCAGCTCATTGGTTTCCGTTATGGTGTTGGTAGGGATCGTTGTCAACGCTGCATTCACATCTTCAATGAGACTTTCTGATGGTACTTCACTCAGCCGTTGTAATTGGCATCGGGATTGCCTGGTGTTCATTCGGGCCACAATCCTACCTCTCAGGTCAGTTGCTGCCTCGTTCAGCTTTGATGGTTCATTCATTATTGGGGCTGCATACCCAATCTCCGGGTGGGGAGTTGAAGCTAACTCCCCTCTGACCTGGCGTCCTGGCTCCCCCTTGCCGTAGCATTTGTGTTGTACCTCGTCTATCTCAAGTTGTGACAGCATTTGCCGTTTGCGGATGTTGGAACACTGAGCTACTAGTTGTTTGGTAGTTAGTGTTGAATGGGGATGTCGACGTAACCATTCCTCCCACATTCTTTGCATGTAACCCCTCTGACTAGGGTTACTTGAGTAGTAGCATTCCAACAGTTCCAAGTTTTCACCTCTCGCCCAATTCCGTCTTGTTCCAGTAACCCATTTTTCGTGAAGGTGCCCTGGTTCCCCAGCACCTGACGCAGACCTTGTTTGACCGGGTGACGTCTGAGCCGGCATGGCGTGTATTCCTTTGTCACTCATCATGAGGTAGGCAGTAGCGCGAAGGATCTTGCCTAAGGACCCACACTGGATATCTCAACAAAGCGACCTGGCCTGGATTCGAACCCCGGTCTCCCGGGTGAAGGTTGGGTGACTTACCCATTGAGCTACCCAGCCGCTAGCATATATATATATATATATATATATATATATATATATATATATATATATATATATATGCAGATATATTTCAGTACTACAGATATATTTCAGTGTGTACAAACTGTTGAAATACAATTAAAATGGATGCACCAAGGAAGCTTCTGCCTTTTATGTTGACTCAAACTCTCATGCCCTAGTGTTAAAGTCCAGGTAGGAGTAAGCTCACTAACAAGAGGAAAGATAGCCACTGTATTGCTAAAGTTATGGCATGGATGGTGAAATGTTTTCTGGATAACCACAGGTTGGAATTCCTTGGTTGTTATAACTGAGAACGAACATGTAGATTATATTGGTTAGGAGGAAGAGTTGTTGCACATGGAGCTCTGCAGAGTACAATTCAATCAGCTGTACATCTTACCCATCCCTGCACTTTTCCCCATAGTGCATATGAAGTTTTATTAGCATTTCTAAAGACATTTCTTTGAAGTTGCTCAATCTTATGTGAAACATTGTTTGTTCCAAATTGAGAGAGAGAGAGAGGCAGAGGCTGGTGGATTCCTCAGAATTATGTTTAGCATAATTATATTTGATTGGGATGCTGCCAGTGATTATTAAAGTTTTTTTTCTCTCCTCTGGTTTTAAAATAATTTAATGTTTGGATCTCTCCACATGCACAGTGACTCTTGTCCCTAATCAGTGATATCATCCGATTCTCAGCATGGTCCTCATTTATGCTTGATTGTCTGCTTCTTATCTGTTGTTCTGTTGTTATGCTGTACCAGAAGAGAAGTATAGACTCATACATGTGGATGGTTTGATGTTTAACCTTTGAGAGTTACATGTTTAATATTCCTAAAGCAAGTCCAAGAACTGAATCCTGATTGGTACTTGTATAAATGTTCTTACATTTTTGTGACTGGAGGAAAATATGAAACTCTTAGAAGGTTGGTGACTTTAACATCAAACAGCTTACTGCATGAACCAAAGAAGATTTTTACTTCTGAATATTTCAAATGACCACTACAGTGTACTCATTCCAAAAAATAAATAAATAAAAACATGCTTATAAGATATTTTGTTCTCAAATGTATGTTGACCCTCATGATGGGACATCTTACCTACAAGTTTCTCTTCAGGTCATGCAGTGTCCTTTCCAATATTCTAGTTTGTAGAGAGTGTTTTGTCATCATCCAGTGCATACAAGCCTTAAGATCTTCACAAGGTTTTATAAGCTTCCAGGTGGACTTAGGATTTCTGTGAGTCAGCCACTCAGACCATGGTTTTCTATGTAAGACAACTAGACACCTGAATCATTTTATGATTCAGGTAGTTATTTTTAAAAATAACTCCCTGTATAGGGGTGAATTATGTAAAATAAACTTTTTTTAGCTTTACATCATGTTACAATGTTAATCCCTCATCAAAAACATACCTGGAGTGTTGCTTTGATTTTTTTTTTTTTTTTTCATGCATGTTTGAGAAATCCTTGAATCTCCGGTGGCAGCAATTCAGGGGTGCCAAAACACTTGCTCACACAAAATGCTGCCTATTTACACAATGCTCCTCCTTGGAGCTGCAATCCCCAGCCGAGCTTCTGCTTCACAGAGCACCCTTCCCCCATGTTTTTCCCACACAGCTCCTCCAGACTAATGGCAGCAACAATTACCAAACACCTGTGTGTCTGCTGAGTTCATAATACAAACTACTTCTTAATCCAACGCTCCTAAGAATGGTTGTAAACGGCTTAATGGATGAACATTGTTGTGATGACATGCTGAAGGCGAAATGTCAGAAAGAGCAGAAGCTTCTTAAAGAGACAGGCCAATTTCAAGACACCAAATTACGAAGTCAAATTTCTTTTAAGTTATGTTTGAGATATACAGCATTTTTATAACAAGTGATGGTAACATATTTACTTAATTGTGCTATAAAATGGCACCATGTGCCTTGAAAATACATCACACTTTAAAAAAATTTTTAAACTAAATATTTTTTTAAAATATCCCACTGTTAAATGAAGATGGTGTTAAAATCATATGAGTCTGTTTCTGCAGTGATTACGAGTGTGATGCTTTTACAAACATTGTAATAGAACATAAAATGCTGATCTATTACAATGTTCAAGGAACTTTTAAGTGTTTTCAGGGTTTATGGAGCCTGGGACATTTTTCAAGGGCCTTGTGTGGAAAAAATGTCTTCCTTCTTGATAATGTTAATGACACTTGTCACTCAAAGGTTAATCTGAGTTTTGCCAAGTCATTCTTTCCAATTACTGATGGTATGTGACACTTCAAATATGTCAGCAAATACAGCAGAGAAGGTGAGACAAGTAACTTTTCTTTTATCTGCTGTTTAGTTGATACTTGGTCCAGACTGAGAGTCATCCATCTAAACATCCTACTCGGTCACACAGAAATCTGTTACCTTCTTTCCTTCATCAAAGTAACCCAGGCCATTCTTGAGGGCTGTGGGCCCTTTTCCTTAAAAGAGAGATGAGGAGCTGAACTATTTTTCTATCTATTGAGAGGTGAGATCAAGAGATTGATGTTCTCAACCAGTGCAGGTGGAACAAACCTTTGTACATCCAGTGAAACTGGTTCCATGATTCATACCAACTTAGTCTTCCACGTCTCAGGTAATGCTCTAATCTTAAATGATGTGTTTATATTGGCTATAAGTGGAAATTCCACACGTTTAACCGAAATATAGGCTTGAAAACATCGGTCTGTGCACAATCGATCTATAAAATGTTCGACACTTACTTTATCTATCTATCTAAATAGATAGATAGATGGATAGATTCATAAACTGTAAAATTTAGCTGTCAAAGTTTCCACACTGTATAGAACTTTGCAGTATGAGCATAAATCTTTGCCCTTACACTTCAGCAAAAAAGATTTTACTTAATACTGCCCCTATAACTGGTGCAGGTAAATGAGAGCACATAATTTTGGTGTCCATTCTTTGGCTTCATGCTGTTTTGAATCCATTTTAAAATTCTTTTGTTTGTTTTTAAGTCTTTTAATGGTCTTACCCCTTCTTATTTTGTCTGCTTCACCCTTATATGCTGTCACGTGCTCTTATATCACCTGACCAGATATTTTTAGCAGTTCCTGAAGACCTTCGGATCCAGAGGAGAGAGAGCCTTTGCAGCTTCTAGATTGTGGAATGAGCTAACTGAAGGTCAGGCACTCCCCATCTCTTGCTGTTTTTAAAACTCATTTAAAAACACTTCATTTCTCTTTGGATTTTAACCCAAAGTGATCTAGAATCTATGTCTTAATGTTGTACTCGTTCTTTGTAGCTGTGGTGTTTTAAGTTCTATTTTCTTTAGTTGTATTATTGTTTTATTTTTGTTCTTCATTATTAAAATCCAGTAAATGGTCTGCAATAAATTTAAATAGAAATATCAATTTTATGACTGGTTCAGATCTTTCTCACCTTGGTTGCAACATCTGCTATCAATCACTAATATAAAATTATATACACACGTTTTTAAAATCTCTGTTTTCCTAAATAGCAACCCCAGTCTGTACAGAACTGATTTCAATCTGTTGATCCAGTCCTGGTTACTTAAGCTGGGACACACTATACAATTTTTTGCCCCATTTTACCCACAATTCCTAGTCAGAAAAAGTCTCAAAAATCTGTTGGTGTGAGAGGAGGTTAAGACTGGAGTCTGCAAGTCTGAGGGGGAACCAGGCCAACCCAATCTCTGTCACAGTCAAACGTTTGGATTTTTTTAGGTGGACCTGGACACAATCAGGTAGTGCGAACTGATAACTGACCCAACTGCAAACACATTTTGTCAACAGCAACAGAAAGAGAGGTTGGGACACAGCAACAGGTGCAAGCTGACTTAATTTTTTTATTTGTAGCTAAACAAGATTATGAACATAAATGCAATCAGCATAATACAAACTATCACCTAACTAATTTAGTGATTAAAAAAACTAACACACAGGAGAAACCTTTGAGTAAATAGGCAAGGGTTGTCTTGAAATACACCACACAATTCACATGTGGAACAATAATGGTCATTGGACTTGATTTAACAATCCATCATTTCTGAAAAAAATATTCTCCAAATAGGGAAAAAAAACTAATTATGTCCATAAAGTCCACAAAGGGTAACCACAACTCCAACTCTCACCAGAAACAAGCCCAACTTACAGCTGGCAATGCCAGCCCAACTAATTTGCAATGTTTTGGGCCAACTAATTCACTTTATTTGATTAGGATGAACACAAATTTAGTTGAATCCAACCTATATTACAGTGGTACAATTACACTACTTAATTAAGTTGATCCAATTGATGGAAATTAAGTTAGCCAAACAAACGTGCTTTATGCTGAAAGAAAGCCATTTAATCATGTGGAAATCTTTTCCGTGATTACATTCATTTTACGAAAATCTTTTCAGTGTTACTAAGTGAAGTTTTTGAACACAGGCTACTGGTTGGAAGGGTGGAAACCACACACAACCAATTAGAAAAGGTGCAATAAACTTGTATTTCCAAAATTGTAATGTATTTTCTTTTACATGGACAGTGGAGATGCTTGTTCACTACACAACAAGGAATAATCTCTCTTTTCTGTTATGTATGGCAACCCATTTTTAAACATGCATTTGTGTTTTAAGTAGTTCAAATCTGTATTTTTGACTTCTAGGATTTGTATTCATATCAAGAAATTTAACTGGCTTTCCATGGAAATCCGGCATCAGCGATAGGAAGTATTACTGTCAAATGGAAACTGCAGATAAAGAATTTAAAATGGACTTCAATTGTCTTTATTTTGAGAAATTTTAAGATTAACTGAGTGCCTTCTTGCATTTTTTTAAGAATAGAAACTGTGCCTATGAGCAATGTTTAATTTTGATGTCAAGAATATGAATTTGAACTAGTTAGAACATGAATAATTGTTCAAATTGCTTACTAGTTATGAAAAACACAAGTTATTAAACACATTAAACAAAGCTAGAAATGCATTTACACATTTAAAATGTAAAACAAATGGGAGATCTAACAATCATGTTTAACTCCCAAAACAACCAAAGTAAATGCTTAAGCAAACAAAAACTTGAAAGTCTGTCTTCAATTACTTATGAGAAACTTAAAAATAATTCAGCCAACCACTGTCCTTCAGTGCCAATGACTGGACCCTGCAGAGAAAAAGATTAAACAACAGAGCACAAAAAACAGATAGGCTGAACACTGATACTGGGAAATGGGGCTCAGTCTTTACTACATTGCCCAAGTTACTCATCACTTCCACCCCCTCAAGGACAATCAAAACATCCATGGGGTCATCACCAGGCTCCTCACCTTCTGCTCGAATGACAAAGATTCCAAACACTGTCTTCACATGGCCATTTGAACTCCTTCATCGACGTCCTGTGACAAAAAAAAATTAAGACAAAGGTTTTTTTCTACTGATGTACATTGCATCCATATTTACAGTACACAATCTTTGCAGGATTACTGTAAAACACCTACCACTACCCTAATCCATGTTCTTAATGTGGTATTGTAGTGACCTCTAACATATTCATATTTTACGCTGTAATTTAAATATGCTAGATAAGAATTTTATACATACAATAAAATACAGCTGCTGCCGTTATGGTTACAGCTTCTTCTGAAGAGGACAGCGATATGCCTGACAAGTATTGCTACAATTATCTGTTGAAATAATTACAAAAACAAACAAAAAAAAGAATATCAATGTGATTTTTTTTTTTTTTTTTTTAAATACTAAATATTTCCTATCATGAAGTTTAGATGGTCCCTCTGCTCCAATATACTAAAACATCTCTGATTAGGTTACCCCATTGAGAATTAGGTTACAACCCCCCATGAGAGAGTATTATGTGGATAATACTTTTTAATGAATAATAACTTCGGAAGATAGATAACTTCAATTATAATTATTTTTGCGTTTTATTAAATTAATGTTCGTGTCAATCTTAAACCTTCATGTTGTGAGTCTGGTATCTGTCATCTGTTTTGTATTGTAGCTCTACTTTCTGGCTGAATTTTTATTTTGGTGCAACACCCCAAGATCATCACTGGCCCCTATTTAGCCCTCTTTAAAAACTTCCTAATACACCCCTGCTCAGCAGTCTTAAGGAGGTATTTTTAAGCTCATATAAACTCATATTAATATTCAAACATTAATACCTTCAAATATTTAATTAGAGGACTCTCTGTTTCTTCCTGATTTTTCTTTTGTTCTGCCTCTGAAAAATCTCTCCATAGCTGAAGTCCATGAAACTGCTAGTCTACACGTCACCGCGGCGCGCACAGCATTGAGTGTGTTAATGTGATCAGGACTGGTTTGGTTTTCTCTTTAGCAGCACCAGAACCTGCCCAGAGCTCTGCAGGGCTCTGTAGCGGCTTTTCAACTCTATGCACTCTGCCAGGAAAGTTCAGTCTTCTCAGAATAACTGCCGTTGGAGTTTTCCTGGGCACAATAAACGATTTGTCATCTCGCATGATCTCCCATGATCTTGCTAGTCTGTCTTCGGCGCAAAATCAGTCTGACTATATTGAATCATGTTATCTCAACATGACTGAATTTCACAAATGTTAAGTTGTTGAATTTCTTGCTTATCCGACATGATTTTATCACGTTTTCCTATGAAACATGAAATTATTTTGTTAAAAGTACGTTATTCTTTTTTTTTTTATGTAATGACCACCTAATTTCCTTTTTATGAGTGCAGTGATTCTGGGCTATCCATGGTTACAGGAACATAACCCGTATTGAGTCCTGGAGCTCTAGATGCCCCAAACTGCCTACATTCAGCCATTCCATCCAAAAATCCTGTTTCTGTAAAGGAACTGTCTCAGCCTGATTTATCTAGCGTTCCCCCAGAGTACCATGATCTAGAGCAGGTTTTTAGTAAAGCTTGGGCTCTCTCACTTCCTCCCCATAGACCTTATGACTGCTGTATTGATTTGCTCCCCAGCGTCCCCATTCCTTCTGGTCAGTTGTTTAACCTCTCTCATCCTGAACGACAGGCCATGAAAAAATATATCAATGAGTCCCTTGATGCAGGGATCATCCGGCTCTCGTCATCACCTCTGGCGGCAGGATTTTTCTTTGTAGAAAAGAAAGATAAGACTCTTAGGCCTTTCATTGACTCCAGAGGTCTAAACTAAATTACAGTCAAGAACAAGTATTCCATTCCTCTAATCTCATCGGCTTTTGAACCAGTCCAGAAGGCATCCATCTTTTCTAAATTAGACCTTCGTAACGCTTACCATCTTGTTTGTATTCACGAAGGCGATGAGTGGAAGACAGCCTTTAAGACCCACATAGGTAATTTTGAGTATTTAGTGATCCCCTTTGGGCTCTGTAATGCCCCTGCTGTATTCCAGGCCTTGGTGAACGATGTCTTAAGGGACTTTAACACTTAGTCTTTGTGTACTTGGAGACATTCTGATCTTCTCTGAAGATTTAGAGCTACACCAGATCCATGTTCGAAAGGTTCTTCACAGACTCCTGGAAAGTCATCTCTATGTAAAAGCCAAAAAATGTGAATTCCATGTTTCTAACATAACATTTTCGGCTTTGTTTTTGAGGGTGGACGGGTGAAAACAGACCCAGAAAAGGTTCGAGCAGTGTTGAATTGGCCAGTTCGAGAATCTAGGAAGCAACTTAAGTGCTTCTTAGGATTTGCCAACTTCTACCGCAGGTTTATTAGGAACATAATAAATCATCACTTCTCCTCTTACCACACTCACCTCCACAAAGAAATAATTTTTGTGGAACTTTCCTTTCCCAACGATCCCCTGAGGACAACAAGCCCCATCTATGTGCCTTCTTTTCTAAATGCTTCGCTCCCCCTGAAAGAAATTACAGCATCAGCGACAGAAAAGTCCTTGCAATAAAATTGTCCCTTGAAAAATGGAGACTTTGGTCGGAAGGTACAGATACCCCTGTAATAGTCTGGACTGATCATAAAAATCTGTCATATTTTCAGAAAGCTAAAAGACTCAACCCTAGACTCAACCCTGAGGGAAAAGCTCTCACCGTCCTCCTGCAGGCCTACTTCAACCCCTTTCTGTACCCTGTCAGCCTTGGTTTGACATCTCACTGGACTTTGTCACTGGTCTTCCTTCTTCCAAACACAAAACAGTTATACTTACCATCATAGACAGGTTTTCTAAGGCTTGTCACCTCATTGCCCTCAATCAACTTCCCTCAGCCTCCACTACAGCTAGACTCCTGGTCTCCCGTGTCTTCAAACTCCACGGTATTCCCACTGAGATACTTTTGGATCGGGGACCTCAATGTTTGGAAGGCCTTTTGCTCTTCTCTCGGAGCTAAACCAAGACTCACCTCAGGTTACCACCCACAATCCAACGGTCAGTGTGAACGATTAAATCAAGAACTGGAAAATACTCTTAGCTGTGTCTGTATCAACAACCCAACCTCCTGGAGCTTTCACTTACCTTGGATTGAATGTGCCATAACTCACACATCTCAGCAACTTCTGGGTTTTCTCCTTTTGAAACCTCTCTAGGTTTCCAGTCATCGCTCCTTCCCTCCACATTTCCAGACTCCTCCATTCCCTCTGTCAGGACTCATCTCAGGAATTGCTGGAGAATTTGGGATCAAACTAAAGCTGCACTGGACCGAACCTCGATCCAAAATAAAAGACTAACAGCAAACGCATTTCAGCTCCCACCTATTTTCCAGGTCAGAAAGTTTGGCTCTCTTCTAAAGACTTCCCCCCCTGAAGGCCTATTCTAAGAGACTCGCTCCCAGGTTCCTTGGTCTATTTCCCATCCAATCCGTCATAAGTCCATCTGCCGTTCGTCTCCAACTCCCGTCTCATCTTTGAGTCCATCTTGTTTTTCATGTTTCCCAGATCAAACCCGTTCCAGTTTTTTGTGCATGATCTTGAATCATGACAGCTGAGGGTGTAGAGCTAGTCAGGTGTGACCCCTCTTTTTGAATGGGGTGTTGAACGAACTGCATTATTGTGGTGAGATCATTCCAGTTTCATGCAAAAATAAATAAGATTTGATGAATAAACAAATAAGTAATAATTATTTTCAACTGAAGTAAAAGCATGAGAGAGAAATGGGCATATATTCTGCACACTGAAAAGTATTTCCCCTTTTTTTGAGTGATTGAAGTAAAAAGTGATTTAAATTAAGTATTTGTAACGTGTTGTGTTGATGTAATGATTGAATGATGATTTAATGTTGATTTTAAACATTTATTAATATGAAAGTTTATTGTAAATTATGTTAAACACATGATTTTAACAGAGAAATGTAATCAGTTAAAGTTGATCAGGTTAGTTAAGGTTAGAAAGTGGAGAAGTACAAAAGAGGAATGGAGAGCAGGGTTAGTAGTCAAATTGGGGAAGTGAGTCCAGATGGCCGTTAAGAGTGGACGCCCAAGTTGCGCAAGAGACTTACATGAACCAAGAGTCATGCAAAAAGACTATATAACTGTTGTGTATTGCACCTTGCAATACACAACAATGGGATGGACAGGTATATAAGCTCTTGAAAAGGAGTCGAGTCAACTTGGAGCACAGAAAGAGGAACCAAAAGGACCGCACCCAAGAGCCACAGAATGACGGAGGACTGCATCGTTGGAACAGGGAAAAGCCAACGCCCTCAGCTGTGGTTCCATATCAGGCTGCTGTTCTTGGATTTCTGCAAAGGATACCCCAACAACCTCTAACGGACTTGGTCGATGGATTATGTTCAATATTTAATGGAGAACTGTCTGATTCTGGACAACAACACGGGATCTTCATGCATCCATTGAGAGGAAGATGTCTAGTAAAGGCACCCTTCCACCCAAGGACTTCAAAGGGTCATCTGTAATGAGGACTGTTCTATCTGTGGTATGAAATTGAGTTGTTCCCCAAAAAGCCTCTCTCTCTTAGATGTTTGGTATCAGAGTTAGGGAAGAGAAGTCAGTTAGGTTTTTTGCATGATTAATGTTGATGATTTTGTTTAGATTTCTGCTGATACTTAACCCTGCCAAAGCATGGAAAAATTCTAGAGAAACTGTGGACATTCAAATTAACTGAGTCATCTTACAAGTGGAGTTCTCTAAAGGATGTAAAATATGCTATGGTACATGGTTGTAGTAAGGTTGGGAGGTTTTTAATGGTTACCTTAGGTCAAATTTATAACAATACCCCTGGAACTCAGACAAGTGCATGTTGTATTTAGAGGAAAAGCTACCATTAACAGGTGTGGTTCATGGAGTTGGGCTGCTGCTAGGCTACTCTGCTGGCTACTTCATGAACTGAAAAGGGGTATGACATCTGGAACAGGAGGTAATGAGAGGCTAGACGAGTTTTCTTCGACATCATCTTAAACAGATTATCCCAGGAATCTTTGTGCAGGGTAATACCCTACAGGTTTGGGGATTTTCCGGACCCGTTAGATGGAGAGCTGGTCATAAGTCAGTCCAATAGGTTGAGTAAGAAGAGGGAGGGGTTGGCTTATGTGTAACAACAGGGGGGGACCACCACCCTGGTCTGTCAATCCAGGGGAACTGCCTCTGACATCGTGTCAACTAACAACTTTACAACTTCAAAGCCTTAAGGGCAAATCTCATCTACCCCCAGGGACCTGCCACCAAGGAGCTTTTTAACCATCTCTGTGACCTCAGCACCAGAGATTGTAGAGCCCGACCCAAGGTCTCCAGACTCTGCTTCCTCATTGGAAGATGTGCTGGTGGGAGGTCTTTGAAGTATTCTGCCCACTGACGCATGACATCCTGAGTTGAGGTCTGTCGTTCTCGATGGCCTCTCCGAACTCCTCCCACACCCAAGTTTTTGCAACCACCCAAGTCAGACTGCTATACCCATCAGGCTGCATCTGGGGTCTACCTCCTCCCACGGAACATGTTCAGAGCTCTCCTGGAGGTGGGAGTTGAAGCTCAGTCTGACAGGAGACTCTGCCAGACGTTCCCAGCAGACACCTCCAAAATGTTTGGGTCTGCCAGGTCTGACCGGCATCCTCCCTACCATTGGAGCCAACTCACCACCAGGTAGTGGTCAGTGGAAATCTCAGCCCCTCTCATCACTGGAGTGTCCAAGACATGCCACTGCAGTTCAGATGAGAGGAAAACAAAGTTGATCACTGAACTGCGGCCTAAGGTGCCCTGGTGCAAAAAGCACATATGGACACCCTTATGCTTAAAGAGTGTGTTTGCTATGGACAATCCATGATGAGTACAGAAGTCCAATAACAAAACACCACTTGAGCTCAGATCGGGTGGGCAGTTCCTCCCAACAACACCCCTCCAGGTCTCATTGTCATTGCCCACGAGTGTCCTCCAGCAATACAAGGGAGTCCCAATGAGGAGCACTCTCCAGCACCCGCTCCAAAAGACTCCAAAAAGGGTAGGTAATCTGAACTGCTGTTATGTGCATAAGCACAAACAGTCAGAACCCATCCCCCCCACAGGTAGGCGGAAGGAGGCTACCCTCTCATTCACTGGGGTTAACCCCAGCGTAAAGGCAAGATGGGGGGCAACAAGTATGCCTATTCCTGCTTGGTGCCTGTCAGCAGGGGCAACTCTAGAGTGAAAGAGTGTCCAACTCCTCTCAAGGAGATTGGTTCCAGAGCCTTGCGCCAAGGTGATTCTAGCTATTTCTAGCTGGAACCTCTCAACCTTCACACACCAGCTCAGGCTCCCATCAGAGAGGTGACATTCCACATCCCAAGAGCCAGCTTCCGTAGCCAAGGATCAGACCACCAAGATCCCCGCATTCAGCCATCACATTGTGCCTGACCCCTTTGGCCCCTCCCACAGTTTGGTGAGTGCATGGGAAGGGGGACCCACATCTCCTATTTGGGTTGTGGCAAGTCAGCCATGTGTGAAAAAAATATAGTTTGCATCTCATTAATTTTTTGAGGGAGTGGAGCAGGAATATAACCTGTACAAACTGAGACTATCTTCTACTACCACCTCATGAGAGTTTCCATGAGAGTTTGATGCACTCAGTTGGCTTTAGTTGATTCATAAATCCTGCAGTCTGTGATCCCTCAGTAGGTCCAGTTGTCAAGTGTGTGCTCATCAGTCTTTCAGTCAAGAAACACAAAACAGTTAAAACAGGCCTTTTAGTGACATCTTTTTCAAATCTGCTATGAAGACTGTGAAGGTCATGTAGTGTGACCCCAGGTTTAAGTAGTTCTGGGAAAATAAATATCCTTCCTGTGTTCTCAACAATTCAGTGTATCTCCTTTACTTGAAAATATTATTTTAGCACTTTTGAATTTTGCTCCTACCTCAAACTTCCAATTCCAATACCTGAAGAAATAAGGTTAATTATGTAAAGTGAACAACTAGGATCAAATATAAAAGCAGTACACTTTGTTTGTATCCACAGAAACTGATTAGCATTTTTGTACTGGTGTATAGTTAGAACTTTCTGCTTTGAGTCTAAAATGGACAGATGGAGCAGAGCGCGGGCGCACCATCGTGGACCAGGCCTCTGTCAAAAGACTATTAATTCATTCTTTCCTACTAAAAACTTTTACTTTACAGCTCAGAGAAAATGTAATGCAGTGATCAAATCTAAATTATATGATCCCTTTGCATTGTGTTTTCTGTGGAAGCTCAGGCAGCACCACACTGAAATCACACTGGATGCTGCATTGGAAGTTCGTGCATGGGTTCTGGAACATTGCTGAACCTGTCACCTGTGAACATAGTTCATAGCTGAATGCATAAATGCAACTCATCAGACTCATCATATGGAAAAAAAACAGTTGAATAAGTCAATGAATAAATCCTACCTTGAAGGGGGCAATATTGTATGTATTGATTTACAATGCTAAGCTAACATGAACATACCAACCCCATAAAGTGCAAAACTGCAATGGCTTCTGCAAAATTCTTGTGCATTAAAATTGTTAATTCAGTGCTTCAAAAAAACACAGAATAGCAAAGTGGCACACATGGATTTCAGCCATGTTCCTTATCCCACATGTTTATTTTCACTACAGAATCCATTCTGTTTTCAGGGAAGTGCCGCCTGAGATTCCAAAGCCACTTAGTATTGTTTTTTTCTGTTGTCTCATTGTGAGCCATGATTTCTTCAGACTTTTTAGTGCACACAAAGTACAAAGAGCTGCTGAGACTGTGCTGAAAATTGCAGAGGTGAAATAGTAAGATGTATGTGATGAGAAAGACGCCATGGGAGACTGTCTTCACAATGAAGCTCACTTCAAAATGTGAATAATTAGGATGGATTTTCAGCTTGAGGGAAAAACTCAGTGCATCTTCCAGAAAGCAGATTAGCAGGATGTTGAGAAGCATATTGACAAAAACAAATGGCCCATATATGCTACAGATGATACTAAGGAGCTTTTTCAGTTTAAAGCCAGAAATGTTAGTTAGGAATTAGATCTCCTTTCATGTCCCTTTTTACCCACACAACCTACTCACTGTTTGCAAAGTGTTCATGGAATAGGGTATTTATAAAACAAGACTAAGCATCTTATAGGACAGTGAATAAAACTCACCATGATAGATTTGCAACTTGTTGAAATGTCATTTTATGCTGCTATTTAAATTAAGCCCTGTTGCTTCCCACAACTCCCATAGATTAGCATTATGTTGGCTTTAACCATATGTCTGTTTTCTGCTTAGCAGTTTATTTTGCTTCCTGTCTTTCATTTCACAGTTGTCCTGTGGCGGTTAAATAGAGGTTGTCTGTCAGATCATTTTTGGAGAAAACAGTAGGACATAGTACTAAATCAAGCTGGTATCAACAGCCAAATAGGTCTTTAGGTTACAGGAAGAATCAGATGTGTTGTACAAATATTGGAGTACATTTTACAGAAATATACAGAATATTACAATATTTTACACAATAACAGCACTTGTTTCTTAACCATGAATCTCCTCCAAATAAGGAGTAAGGGTGAGGCCAGTACTTAGAGTATTGTAGAAGATAGATTCAGCTTATAGTAGTTACAGCTCATATGAAGAGAAATTTTAAAAGGCGATAGAATTAAAACCTGTCATTGTGATTTTAATAACATATTTGTTTTTTTACACATTTATTTTAGTTGTAGAAGTTATTCAGTACTGTAGGGATTAATAGACAGCGTAGGGGAACCATAAGATGTAACATTATTCCCCTTTCAGGTCACGCACAATGTCACCTGGAGTATATTGTCTTTACAACAGAATGATTTCTCTATAGACTCAGACCATGAGGAGACAAATTATTCCTTCCTGCAAGTTGGCTAATTAGGATGAGGAATCATTCCTTTTGTGACAAGTTAAAGCTTTAATACAGTAAATTATGGTGCTCTGTGTAATAATGTGATTTTAAACTGAAAGATTCTCTTTAACTCCTCATGGCACTTTGTCATGGTTTTGGTAAGTTGTCTGACCCACATGCAGAGAACACTGTCAGGAGACTCATAAAAGTTTAAAAGGTTTATTACAGATAAGGAACAGATTATGGTTATGTCAATGAAAGAGTGATCCGAGATTAAATGGTTATGGAACCGGGCAACACCAGGAGCTTTGAAGAGAACACAGCAGAGGGTAAATATAACAGAGGGTGATTGAGATAATGGCTCCGGATAGGCGCCAATGGTGCGACTAGAACCAGGGTGTGCTGAGAACTTTGCTGTATGAAACCAATGAATGAGTCGGGAACTAACTGAGGACGGGATATATGTTTTTTTGGGCGGACCATTTCCAGGATCAGGCTTGGACTGAAGTGCCTGATGAACAACATCTTCAATCTCCCAAGAGAGGGATCCAATAGTGCAGTTGGGAGGAAGAATGGAGGCAGGAGTCTTGTCGGAATCAACTTATAGTGGGTGTGGGGGGCAACCTTTGATTCCACCCTGTGGGGCATTGTGACTGGTGTGGGGGGTGTCGGAGTCTGGGACATCGGGGGACCCCCTGGGGGCGGGGTTGCGAGGGGTCTTGGGCAGGGGGCTGTGGCCCCCACCTGGGAGTGGGCCTTGGCGGTTCTGGGTGATGACTTCTGATGACTGCATGCGCGCTTCTTGGCAGTCTGCACCGATGGCCATGAGTTACTGACCTGGTGACCGGGCTGCTCCTGGGTGGGCTCTGGGACTCGGGGTTCTGGGGGTGCGTCGCTCCCGGACTGGTGTACCAGTTGGGCCTGGGAGGCTTGGGTCTTGGCGGGTATGTTGCCGGGATTTTGGGCCTGTGTGTGCACCGATGCCCAGCCCTGGCCTGGGGACCCTTGGTGCATTGGGGCACCCTAAGCCGAAGCTGGTGGGGAGGTCTCTTTGCCATCTCATTGCAGGTTCTCTCCCATCAGGAAGGGCACTCTATGGGTGGGGGAAGCGGTTTGGAAGAGGGGTGAACTCAACCTGGGTGTCCGAGAGTTGTCCAAATGTTAGGTTAGGGTGGGGGTAGCTTTTCCTCTTGGGTGGGGGCTGGGTAGACAGCCCTGGGTGGGGGGGGCGACGGATCAGGGGCTGTCACACTGTTGATTCTGCACCATGGGTCCTGGGTTGTCTGGGCGTGTTGGACGCGCACCCTCCTTGCTTGGTGTACTCTTGCTGTGGAGGTTGTGCTGGGTGGGCTGCTGGGTTCCTTCGTTGAGGTGGGGGTACGCTTGGTCCCCGACGGTGCTGCTGCCTCCTGGCTTTGGGTGGATGTATTGGACCTCCCTCCCCTGGTGGGTCTCGAACAATGGGGGTGCCTAATGGGCATCAGCGGGGGAGCTGGCTCCCTCAGAGAGCAATCTGTCCCCCCAGTTTTTTCTTTCCCATCCTCGCTCCACCATACCACCACTGATGTAGGGCCTTGGGGTATGGATTTGACACTGAGGTGCAGGGAGGGTCCCCCATTTCCATGATCTCAGGGCGATTTGGGCCCCAATTTTATATACAACTTAGACACTCTGGCAAATAACATTCACATGACACGCACACATATATACACCCGTAGCATGCAGGGGGTGAGTTGGTCAATTAGTCTCACCTCTGTGCTCACTCCCAAATCTTGCATGTAGACATTTAGGGTTCTGGGCAAAGGCTGGGGGGGTGAGTTGGCACCGCCTGCTCTCTGGCAAGGGGGGACATCTGTGTCAACCGCTACTCCCCCATTTTAAATGCACTATATAACAACACGGATCAACACCATATTTGAGTGGGTGGAGGGGGATATGAGGTCTTTTTATAGCCATGTTGTCCGTTTCCCATTTGGGGTTGGTGACTGGAAGGAGAAGAAGGCCATCTGGTTGGAGTCTGGGCTGTGGATGGGCTCAGAGGGGGGCGGCACTCTGCTTCTCTCGGGATTGTTTGGATTTTTGGATAATGGCTCCTGGTTGCAGCAGCCAGCTTTTTGGCTGGGGGGCTGCTGGGTTCCGGCAGGTGGTTGGCTGGGGTTGTGTGCCTGGCTGTTGGCAGTGTGTGGCGGCAATCGAGGGTGTGGCTTTGCTTTGGTGGGGGGGCTGGCCGGTCAGCTTGGGGCAGAGTTCACAATGGCAGAGTGCTGTGTGGGTGTGCTGCTGGCATGCTTGAACGCCTCCAGGTGTGGGACTGGTGGGATGCATGGTCTTTGGTGCACTTGGCCGGCCTTCTTCTGCTGGATCTTCCTGCTGCTCTGGCCCCTGGCTAGGGGCCGGTCTGCAGTCGCTGTCAGGTGGGTGGGACGGTGGGGTGTACCTTGTGGTGGTGTGGGGGTAGCAGTGGGTAGGCTCGGATGCGGGTTCCTGGCTGATGCAGGCTCATGTGTTGTTTCAGGCAGCTTGGGGTTGCTGGCATGGACCGGGCGGCTTGGTGGGCTCCCTGGTTTCCTGCCCTGCTCATCTCATCAACGGGGGAATATCGGCCCTGCTGGTTAGTGGTGCCATGGAGGGTTGTAGAGTGTGCTCTCTGCTTGGTTCGGTGGCAGTGATGGGGTTGGGCTTGGTGATGATTGTCCCTGGGCTGAGGTCGCTGGAATGGTAACAAGGGTTTGTTTATATGGTTGAGGGGGCATGTTGGGGGCTGTTGACACCAGGTGTGGGCCTCTTGCCGGGGATGCTTGGCAAGAAAGTTGATCCTGTCCTGGTATTGGGTCGGTGTGGTTCAGTGTGGTTGCGTGGTGTCTGCGGGAGGCTCCTTGCTTGGGGGGCCCCTGGGTGTCTGTGGCTCCGATCTTCCTCGTGCCATCCGCATGTCCTGGGAGGTGGATCTGTGGACCCCCACACTTACTATCAAATATTCTTAGGGAGAAACCTTATAGACACACACATGCCTAGATTCAGGTTATTGACAGATACACTCAGTTGGGCTGCGGTTGCCACTAAATACCCTCTTGTATTAACTTGTACTGTGTAGTTTTCATTGAAGTTATAACTGTTTTTATATATGTATATGCTGTTTGTTGTTGTGGATTCTCTGTTTTGCTTTGTTTTCTCTTTCCACAGTTCTCGAGGCAGACTTTAAGGGTGTTGACTTGTTTTATCTCTATGCTTTTTTTCTCTCCCCTCTACTTCTGTCTCCTTTTTTCTCTTTAAACCATTCCTCCATCTTTCTCCCTCCCCCTTTTGTTTCTTTTTCATCAATGTGTTCATTACATTTGAAATAAACGCAAAGCAATTTCAAATAAAGTTTCATATATATATACCAAGGGGAACATCATGGCAAAAGCCATAATGCTCTGTTTGTGAAAGGAAATCTGTTGGGCTTTACCTTGACATTCAGATGACAATTCTGAGTCCCACACAGCTGGATAGGACACATTATATATATATATATATATATATATATATATATATATATATATATATATATATATATATATATATATGGACTCCTAGTCTTCTTATTTTCTCCCGTTGCCATGGTGAATCGCGTTATCTGCCTTCCATTGATGAGGGCTTTTAATATACTCATGCACCTGCTTAACTCATGGGAGACTTGACTCATATATATATATATATATATATATATATATATATATATATATATATATATATATATATAGAGAGAGAGAGAGAGAGAGAGAGAGAGGAGAGAGAGAGACGGAGAGAGAGAGAGAGAGACCTGAAAAGGGACCTAAAAAGGGTGAATAACCTAAAGATGATGATTCAAAGAAAGATTTTGCATAAAATCAGGAAAATTATGGACAACCCTGAACATCCTCTTCATGAGACTGTAATTGGAAAACAGAGTCTCTTCAGTCAAAGGCTTCTTCAGTTTGGCTGCAAAACGGACCGCTACAGGAGATCTATAATAACTCCTTGACTAAATGAGTTACATCCACATTTAATTTCCCTTTAGGATAAATAAAGTATTTTTGAATATATATATATATATATATATATATATATATATATATATAGATATATATATATATATATATATATATATATATATATATATAAATATAAATAAAAGAGTCCAAGCAGATGGCTTTAAAGTGCTCGGAATAGTGCAGGTCATATGTGGTGGGAAATACTCAATTGAATAGGGAAACAGTTCACTGGGTGCAAGGAGCCTACCACCAGCCTGGCAGGAGAGGCAGAAGTCTTCACACTACAATAGTGGAATGTTTTCTTAGGATCAAGGCCTGGACCATTAGCTCACCATCACAGGTAACACCTCGCCTGTACAATAAAAACAGGACCAATGTTTCAATAATTCAATCTTAAATCAAATTGTATCTAGTGTGCAGACGTTCAAATAAATAGCAGTAGCTACACTATAAATTATTCCAAATAGTCAATAACTATATGAAATAAATAGAAGTGGTTCAAAATAAATTACATTCATGAAAAATCCACTAAATTTTCACCATATAAATTGGCTGATATGTAATTTAAATCTACACATCACCGTATCTCAGTCAACAAATAGCAACACATCTAATTTAAAGTGCTAAATAAAATATTTAAGGTACTTTATTTCATCATTGGTTTCCTTTAAAGACTAACATAGACATCTGGGTTTAGGATAAAGCTGCACTCTGCACACATCTTTTATAATTATCTTTCATCACATGTTCACTTCAACTTGCCTGGATACAAGCATAGTCATTATAAAATTTTCCATTACATTGCTATGTTTTTATTTTAAATCTTTATTTGCGGCCATGGCCATGTTTGGTGCTGGCTGTGTTGCACCTCCACACATATTCAATGCATACACACCTGATCACATGCTTTTCCACTTGAAGAAATGTGAAGAATAAATGTTTAGATTTCTGTGAAATCATATGCATTGACTTTGATCAGCAATTTTCTGCCATTGTAACTCTCTTTTGCAGCAGCAACAGTATTACTTTAAAAAAATATATATGTTGGTATTCTCCATATGCCAACATTAATATTTCTAGTTCCATTGGCGAGAAATATGGACTCCTAGTCTTCTTATTTTCTCCCGTTGCCATGGTGAATCGCGTTTTCTGCCTTCCATTGATGAGGGCTTTTAATATACTCATGCACCTGCTTAACTCATGGGAGACTTGACTCAGAATTGAGTTACCTGATTGATACCACCTGTTCTGAAACCGAAAATCCTGAGCAATCACAGAGCAGGGTAGGTTTATTCAGAGTATTTGCCTTCTACCCAGGGCTTGTTCAGCCTGCTTTCTGAAACATGGCCCTGATGGCTACATTGCATAGTGTTGTTCCGCATTCCAAACATCACCTATGGTAAATATAGGTGATCAACTTCTTCAGAAAATACATGAAAATACATGAAAAGATTTAAAATACATGAGACTGCTTATACAAATGATCACAGAGGAGCCCTTCACGTTCAGAGTAGATTTACCATTTCTCCAAATTAAAAAGAAGGCAGATAGTTGGTTTGAGCATCTGGTTATACACTTTTTGGACACTTTCCGTGGGAGATTTTTCATATATCTCAATGTTAGGAGGTCCCAGGCAAAATGGCCCACTGGAGAGATTACAGTGCATCTAGAAAGTATCAACAGCTCTTCACTTTCCCCACATTTATGTTACAGCCTTATTCCAAATTTTATTCAATTAATCTTTTTCCTCAAAATTCTACACACAAATGCACCATTATGACAATGTGGGAAATTTTTTTTTTTGAGTTTTTTCAAAATATGTTAAAATAGCAAACCAGGAAAATAATCACATTTACATAAATATTCACAGCCTTTGCTTAACACTTCACACCTTTGGCAGCAATTCCAACCTCGAGTCGTTTTGAATATGGTGCCACCAGCTCAGCTTACTTATCTTTAGGCAGTTTGGCCTAAAGACAAGCAATTCTTCTTTGCAGTACTTCTCTGACTCCATCAGGTTGGATGGAGACATCTGTGCAGCCATTTTTATATCTCTCCAGAGATGTTCAGTCAGATTCAAGTCAGTACTCTGGCATGGCCACTCTAGGACATTCACAGATGCCCCTTTTCCATGGGCTCTGCTTGACCTGGCTCTACTCTGTCCGGCCCACTTTGCAAGCGTTTCCACTACTGTTTTTTTCCAGCCCAGTACCTGCTTTTCTGGTCCCTGCTCAGGAGTAGGGTCGGTCAGGGCTGAGTAGGTACTTTATGTGACGTAAACATGCTGCTGTTCACTGATTGGCTATGGGTGTGGTCAGACGCAGAAGCAAAGAGAGAAAAAAAAAACAGCTGTCATTTTCCAAACTCGCTACAACACGGAAGCAATGGAGTCCTCCCAAGCATCAAAGCAAGCGATGCTACAATGAGATGTAGGCTGCTCTGTGCACAGGACTACGATATTTAGCGTCAGCTCAATGGAGCAACGAGAAATGAGAAGTGTTTGTCAACGTAGCGGAGAGAATGGAAAGCCTTGGAACAACACGTCGGAGTCCAGTTATTCTAGCACCCCCACACAGACACATTAACACTGCTGCCGTCCAGCCACCATTCAGGTAAGCAGTATGCGGGAAGATCTGTCTAGTTTAGACTATATTTTACAGTTGGCTCCATACATTCATGAAAAATATGGAGTGTGTTGTTTTTTTAATGCTCAAATACACATCCACATTTTGTATATGTCTTAAGTTATCCTACTCAGTTGCACAATCCTCATGATTGGAGTACGTTACTTATAAATTACTCCACAGTATTTTTATGTTGGAACTTCGCCTTTATTATATGTTATTCTTAATTCAGGTTTTGTATGTTATATCTTTGCGTGAATCAACATGCTTCAAGTCACTTTGCTGCTGTTGCACCAGAGTTTCACAACAAATTATATTTTGTTTCTTTTCTATTCCATTCTGTTCTTCTAAAATAGCTAAGTATCAACTCTCTAATTAAACTGTTATGAGCTATTTGTACTTTCCTTGTATTAGCTGTACCAGACAAAATGAACAAGAAACTTTAAGACGACGAGGGGTTTTTGTTTTTTTTTTACATGATTGTATGTCTGTGTACGTCTAATACTTACAAGTCAAGTAATTGTTTTTTATTTTTAATTTACACAACTTTTTCAATTATGTATAATTGTGTATGTCTGTCAATGATTAAAAAAAAAATCATTTGTGTGCATATAAAATGTAATTTTAAGTAATTCTTTGCATGTATATAGCCAGTCCACATTCGTATTTCTGTTTTTGGTCTACATGTGCTATAGCATTCATTTGATTATTCTTCCTAGAAGGAGGAGGAACATGGCTGACATGATGGTGAACAATGAGAACCGTTGGCATCATGAGCGGCACCACAAGTCTTGGATGAATCTCCTTCAGGAGGAAGCAGCCATCAGCAGAGAGATGGCAGACCGCCAAAGAGAAGAATTAACGCTCTTGTGCTCTTAAACTAAATCTCTTTTCTTATACCCACTCCACATAATTTTGTACATATGTAGTTTTCATGGTGTCATGATCCAAATAAAATCCTTTACCACCAAGTTACTGTACTGAAGCACATCTGAAAATGTGAGAAACTTAAGACAGAGTGAAAATAGCAATTTGATGCAAACATTTACTCGTCTGTTTTTATTAGGTTCTCTCTACATTATAAAGGACACTGTAACTTAATGGTTTAAAAGATTTTGACACTTTCACATTGTGGATTTCCACTGAAGGCATCTAAAAGTGAACACATGCACACCAAATATTTTAAAATAACTGTTAGGGTTGCTATTAATAAGAACCCAAAATAGAAGTCATGTTTATCAATTTCTACTACATAATTCTATCCACTGACTGTTTAGCTATCTTGGAGAATCTGCAGTGTAAGAGTGAGAACCATTACTGGATTCTGTTTTGTTATCCTTGTTCTAAGAAGATTGAGTTTAAGCTGTGTTAATTCCCCAATCATTTGTTAAAAGAATCTGAAATATGTTAAAACAAGGATTTGATCAAAACTAGGACTACACAGATTAGAAGGAACACAGCTTTATTTACTTTTCAGTATAACCTGAACATCAAGTGAATCATAAAACTTGTTTAGCAATTTCAAACAAATAGTAAACAGATTGTTATCGCACTTTGTTATAAGAACATCAGGCACTTTTTTGTATTAAATGTGCCATCAGAGCATTTGGCACGTGTTCCCTGCTCCAGAAAGGTGAAGGCAGACACTGTGACATCCCACCACTTGGAGGCCTGCAGGAATTTCCACAATGATGGTCTGCAGCGAGAGTTTACCAACATCTAAAAACATGCAATAAGAATATTAATAAATGTGCAGTGATAATTGACACTAACAACTTATTTGTAACACAGTGACTGAATTTGGCACCTCTTAGGTACTGTATTGCAAGTTTTATAGTAGTTGGAATACAACAATTAGTGTTAGCTTACCCACCTGCTTTCCTCTAGTTGCAAGGCCAGGAATCTCCTGCGGTAAACTGCAGCCGCAGCATTCCTCACACTGCCCCTCTCTTCTTGGCATCTCAGAAATATCCCAGTCAGACTGAAAAAAAACAAAACAGTGAAAGCCCAGCTCTATCTTCTGTTGTCTGTAAAAATTACAACTCTTTCGGTGGCATGTTATGAAACACCACATGGCATAGGACGACCGGAGGTGTGGCTCAAAATTCCCTGCAACAGGAGGTGTTCCCCCTAAACCAGGTCTTGCAGGGTCCGTGGAAGCACGATAACGTCGGAGTACAGCGGAGTCGCCAAAGTAGAGCTAGTGGACAAGGGGCAAAAGTGGTTCTGTAACCTCACATCTTGCGCGGTTTCTTCCATACATGACACCTGGCATTCACACCAAAGAGTTCAATTGTTGTTTCATCAGGCCAGAAAATTTTGTTTCTTATGGTCTGAGAATCCTTCAGGTGCCTTTTAGCAAACTCCAGACAGGCTGCCATCTACCTTTCATTAAGGAGTGGTTTTGTCCCAGGACACACTGGAGGGACTGTTTCTTGGCTGGCCCAAGTGGCTGGGGAGAGGGGAGTCGGAGTCTCCTGGCTTAGGCTGCTGCATTGGCCCAATCCTGGATAAGTGGAAGACAATGGATGGAAGGATGGCTTTTGTCTGACAACTCTACCATACAGGCCTGATTGGTGGATTGCTGCAGAGATGGTCGTCCGTCTGGAAGGCTCTCCTCTCTCCACAGAGGAATGCTGTAGCTCAGACAGAGTGACCATTGGGTTCTTGGTCACCTGCCTGACCAAGGCCCTTCTCCCCTGATCACTCAATTTAGATTGCCTATCAGCTTTAGGAAGACTCCTGGTGGTTCCAGACTTCTTCCTTTTGCCAATGATGGAGGCCACTGAGCTCATTGGGACCTTCAAAGCAGCAGAATTTTTTCTGGATCCTTCCTCAGATTTGTGCCTCAAAACAATCCTCTCAGAGATCTACAGACAATTCCTTTGATTTCATGCTTGGTGTTTGCACACTGACACACTGTTAACTGTGGTACCTTATATAGACAGGTGTGTGCTTTTTCAAATCAAGTCCAATTAACTGAATTTACCACAGGTGGATTCCATTTAAAGTGTAAAAACGTCTCAAGGGTGATCAGTGGAAACAGTTCAATATTGAGCTTCATTGGCAAAGACTGTGAATATTTACAAAAATGTGATTTCTTGGTTTTTTATTTTTAATAAATTTGCAAAACATTAAAAACAAAATCCATATTGTCATAATGGGTCATTTATTTATAGAATTTGAGGACCAAGATTAATTTAATATAGTTTGGAATAAGACTTGAGTTTCATTATCATAAACTATAATGGTAAACTGTATCCCTACATTGTCTATGAAAAGGAGTACACCATGGAGAGGTCATCAATCCATCACAGAGATGGTAAATTTTACAGTGCTGTGAAATCATTTGTAGTTATAAACTGATATTATTCATTTCATATGTCTTTTCCTGGTTTCTCAGATTCCTGATATTTTTAAAACAGTTTCTTCAACAAGAAAACTCCTTCCTACAGCCTTCATAGCTGGTGCTTGTCTCCACTGTCCAAAAGTTAAAGTAATAAGTTGTCAGCTACACTCTTCCACATATTAAAGCTATGTTTGTATCCTGTTCTTTTCTCTCTAGTATCTATACACAACAAACTGATAACTGAGGAGCAGAAACACTACCCCTTGACAAGAGGCTGAACTGTCAAGAAATAATAGTCAAGATGCACTAGCATCGAGCCACTAACTACATACCTATGGCAGTTTCAGTAGCAGTGACAGCCACACTATCACAGAACAAAGCCCACTAGCAGTTAGAGGGTCATAGTCACCTACTTTCACTGGTGCTATCAATACGACTGTCTCCAAACGTCTGCAGAAGAAAATTCAGTTGTATGTGTGATGCTGCTGAATTGATCATATATTTTTATTAATTCAGATTTTATTTTTTAATATGATGAATTTTATTATACAGTTAAGGGAGTTTTTACCACATCACATCATGGAAAAAAAACAAAGAAGTTTTTTTTTCCCAAAACTTTACTGTGAATCTATTTATTAGGTCTGAGTTTGAGAGGTCTGCCCTGAATTATCTAAAAATACTCCTTTGATCATGTGACACCAGTGCATTGGTTTACAGATACAGTAACTGTTAAGAGAAGCACCTCTAACCCACCTCAACACACTAGTGTGACGTGATCAAAGGAGTGTCATTTCATTGGATAAAAGGCACTTGACTCAATCTAGTGCTGATTGCTTCGGCTCGGGTCCCCAGAAGGTCAACACATTTGCAGGCAAATTTTTGGAGGTGAAACTTTTGCTGGTGCACTGAAATTTTATATATAAACAAACATATATATATATATATATATATATATATATATATATATATATATATATATATATATATATAAATTCACTGTTATAAATGCAATGTGTCACACACATGCTGATGGTGTGCATGACAGCTGTAGCTGTCTGAAAGAAGTAGGCCCTCTAACCCCACCAGCAGACACAGTGGGTGACGTGTCTTGCCCAAGGACACAACAACAGAGTGGGGACAGAGTGGGGCTCAAACCAGCAACCTGCCAATTACAGGACAAACCACCATCTACCACCATTGCCCCAGGTACCCAGTACTGTCTTGTTGAGAAGCAATATTGCTAACCACTGGCACACAGTTCATCACAGGATTTCAAATATTTTAATAATGTTTAAAGTCTTTATTTTAACTTCCTTATCGTTTTTGGGGGGTTTTTTTCTGAAAGGTAACCACAACACTAAGGACTAAGGACTTTAAAGTTCAAGTGAAGTACTATCATGTTAATCTTTATTTGTTTACAGTGATATTGTTTTTAACATTTTTAAATACTGTTAATTAATTTTTGATCTATTGATTGCTTATGTTCTCTCTGTAGTTTGGTTTGTGGAAATAGACTTTAAAAAATGGTGTTTCTCTGGAAGCTCTTCCTAGCCTCAGCATGAAGGCCTTTAGCATGCATTTGTAGATGGGATAGGTCTGGACTTTAAGAATCAAATAGGCCTATTGGAGCTTGACGTACTTCTGCTAAGGTGTTCTACCAAGACACACCCTGCACCTGTTAGATGGTTGCATTATTTTGCTGCTTCAGTATTCTTTAAGTTCAATAAAATGTATTTTTTATCCCCAATTCATGGGAAAGATTTACTGTGGGCATAACACATGGAAAAAAGAAACAGCTCCAATAGGAAATCCAGATGCATACAACTGCATTTACCAGCTCAACACAACCAGTTAAAAATTGCCTAAAGATAAAAACAAGTTCAAAGTGTAACTAATCTCTGTTCAATTCAGCAAGATTCACATTTAAAACCAATTGCTCTATTATACTACATTTCTTTTCAATTAATTGAGGTCAGTTAAGGCTCAATTTCAGCCAGTATAGTCAGAATCAGTGTAAATTTCTGATTAAAAAAATGTTCACTTAGAAAAAACAGATTATATTGAATTTTCACTTCATATTCCAGTGAATTTATTCTACTCTTGTTACAACCCCTTGTCTGATAGTTCATTGTTAGTTTATTGGTAGCATACAAGAAGAACACTAAGAAATATCAAGTCTTAAAGAAAAACTGATCAGTTTATTTCCAATTTAACATTCTGAAGCTTAATTAACCCCAAATAGCGTCTTTACTGTATGAATTAAATTTTTTTGCCACATCCTGATCATATCTGATGGTTGTCTTTCGATATGGGTATTTTATTCTTTGTCTTTGCCCACAGTAATGTCATCAAGAGAATATTAACTGGGAAAGCAGTTGATGTTGCTTTAAAGAATATTTGAGATGACAACTTAAACATCAGATATTCACATAAATAAAACTCAAGATTAGATTCGCTTGCTGACTACCCAGTCAGCAAGCAAATGTTCAGACGACGTTCAGTGAAGTCGAATGTTTATGGTGCTTATTATTTTCCACAAAATCTCTATGTTTGTCTTGTTAGTAAAGGTTTGCAACTCTGATGTTGTCTGAACATCTGTAGGATGTTATTATAAGATGCAGTTTTACAAAACTTTAACACCACACTTAGACAGTAGAGGGCTCCTCACCCTGCCAAGCTGTATTCTCTCCATACAAAACATATGCACTCATGTCGAAAGAGAGGTCAGTATTCAAATAATGTTTACATCTTTAAACTTCCTGTTCTGCATAATGGGAATTGCATTTATTCTACAATTAAGTAAACATATCTTGAAGAAGAATATTACTTAAATAAAAGTCCAAAAAGCCATTTCTTTTAGATTAAAAAAAATACCTTTTATTCTGCATTCTCTGAGAGATGTCCCTTTTCAACTTCCATTTCCGCATCTGACCTGATTCAAATACTAAACTCATCCATCTCATCAGGTGTTTTCCCCAAGATCCTAAACACAGCAGTTATCAAACCACTGTTATAAAAGAACAATCTAGATTTATTCATCAGCAAAGTTATTGAAAAAGCTGTGTTTCAACAGTTAAACAGCTTCTTAACAATGACAAACTGCTTTGACGTCTTTCAGTCCGGTTTCCGTGCTCACCACAGCACTGAGACTGCCCTCGTCAAAGTGTTCAGTGACATCCACACAAATACAGACCGTGGAAGAACCACAGTGTTGGTTCTGTTGGACCTCAGTGCAGCATTTGACGCAGTTGATCATGATATAGTATTGAAGCAACTGGAGAGCTGGGTTGGACTTTCTGGTACAGTACTCATTTGGTTCAAATCCTACCTAAAGAACAGGGATTTCTTTGTGTCAATAGGCAACTTCTCATCAGAGCGGACAAAAGTCACATGTGGAGTACCCCACATTCAATCTTGGGACCCTCCTATTTAATATCTACATGCTCCCACCAGCTCCAATTATAACAAGTAATAAGATCAGTTACCCTAACTATGCAGATGATACACAGCTCTATATCACGATGTCACCAGGTGACTCCAAACCCATCCAAGCACTAAACAGATGCTTAGAACAAATCAGTTCATGGATGTGCCAAAACTTTCTCCAGCTGAACAGAAATAAAACTGAAGTTATTATCTTTGGGCACAAAGAGGAACTATCTAGAGTCAGCACGCAGCTTCAGTTATTACAACTAGAAACTAGTGATCATGCCCGAAATCAGGGTGTAGTGATGGACTCGGACCTGAACCGTCAGAGATACATAAAACAGTTACAAAGTCGGCCTTCTATCACCTGAAGAACATGTCCAGGATTAAAGGACTAATGTCCCAACAAGATCAAGAGAAACTCATTCATGCGTTTATCTTTAGCCGCATTGATTACTGCAATAGTGTCTTAACAGGTCTGCTTAAAAAAACAGACAGCTGCAGTTGATCCAGAACGCTGCTGCTCATGTTCTCACTAAAACCAGGAAGTTAGAGCACATCACCTCAGTTCTAAAGTCCTTACACTGGATCCCCGTAGCTCAGAGAATAGACTTTAAAATACTTCTGTTCGTTTATAAATCACTAAACGTCATTACATTAAAGACCTGTTGTCATTGTATGAACCTTCCAGACCACTCAGGTTGTCTGGTTCTGGTCTGCTCTGCATCCCCAGAACCAGAACCAAACATGGAGAAGCAGCTTTCAGTTTTTATGCACCACTAATCTGGAACAAACTCCCAGAAAACTGCAAAACAGCCAAAACACTAAATTCCTTTAAATCAAGGCTGAAAACCCACCTGTTTCGAGCTGCCTTTGATTAGTCGTCTGGACCATAAATCTGTAAAAAAATCCAGGTGAGAAGCTGCTCTAAATAAAACATTTTATTACACATTAACCATCACCTCCGAATAATTAATTAAATGACAGAGTTGGTGGAGAGAGGACCAGCTGAGGGCCAGTCACCCTGTAAGGAGTACAGGGAGGTTAAGAAATTAGCGGAACAAAGTGAGGGTTCTGCAGGTGGTTTTGGCGATTTCTACACCTTAAAGGAGAAAGCCAGCCAGTGCCTCTGTAAGATAAAATGGGTTCCGGAACGTCAAAGGCCTCTTCCTCCAGACTCCTCAATATATAAAACAATGAGAGAAAAAGGTAGAGATGATTGTGTTGAATGTGCCTTAATTTAGGAAGTTTGAGTGTAAAGCAATTAAATAAAGTAAGTGGATCGTTGATCAATATTTTTGAACTATATTTGCTTGAAGATATTTTCTTGATAATCCCTATGATTTTGATGCATTGATGTTTTCCCAAAGATTTTGATGATTTTCATGTGTATTTGCTTGATGATTTTGCTTGATGTTTTGATGTTTTTGATGATTTTGCTGTATACTTGATTGATGTTTTTATGATGGGATGTACTTTGAACTGCCTTGCTGCTGAAATGTGCTACACAAATAAACTTAAACTTAAACCAAAATCTACCAAATCTAATCTAATCTACCAAAAGTCTAGGTGGTGGAGAATTACTGCCTAGTGAGTTAAAATGGGTAGGAACGTTAAATATTAGTTAAATATAGTTTTTCTTTTGTTTTTTTAAATTGTTAAAATGTTAATTTGAGCCTTTATTTACAAAAGCATACATTCAAACATTTTAGTTTTATCCCTGAATATGTTTTATAATTGTTTATTTATTATTTGTGATTATTTAATGTTCTGCCATCAAAAATTAATATTACATGATACATTTTTGCCTAATGTTATGGTAAATGGTTGGTCATTAACTTCTGGGCTGAAAAGTGGCCCAACTCCACCCCTGGTGTATTATTATCTATATTATAAAGTATCAGATCTGTTATTACTTTAATTACATTTTATTTTTAAATATTAAATGGGCTGATGTGCCTTTTGTTAGCTCCATTGGGTCTGTTAAAGATGATGATCATGGCACCGATCTTTTTACCAACATTATACTTATCATCCTTATGAGCTACCCCTTGAATCGGATGTTCACATTCCTTCCATGAGGTCTGTTTGGGTTGTTTTTAGGTTCGAGTTCAACAACTGGAGAAGCCCAGGAGGGTAGGGGTAAAAAAAACAAAACAAAAAGGAGTATGTTTTTGTATGGCAGTAATTAGTATTGTTAACTGCAAAGTAAGTGAGTGATTCATGGTTTTCTTGAATTGGATCTCTTTGTGTTACTTCAATGTGATTAGAAGTTTCAAAAAACACCTGCCCTTACTTTAGTATTACAAAATACTTAGAAATATATGGGAGAATTTTACTGCCATAAGTCAAGAACGTACACTTTCAATTTGAAAGCAGGATTTCATCTCTTTGCTCTCAAAACTTGTAATGCTTCTGTTCTGGGGACGACTGTGGAACCTCTGGATACGATTATGCAAAGAAGGATTTTGCATAAAATCAAGAAAATGATGGACAACCATGACCATGCTCTTCATGAGACTGTCATTGGAAAACAGAGTCTCTTCAATCAGTGGCTTCTTCAGATTGGTTGTAAAATGGACCGCTACCGGAGATCTTTCCTGCCCACAGCCATCACAGTCCCTAATTAAATAACTCCCTAATTAAATGAGTTACATCAACATTTAATATCACTTTAGGATAAATTAAGTATTTTTGAACTGAGTTTGAATTGAATTGAACTGAATTGAAGATGAGGGGACGGTGACGTCATCAGCCAAAATGGTAATTTATAATATCTAAGAAATGACAGCAGCCCAAATGAAATTTTTAACGGCACAAACCAGCAAAAATGTCAATGGCTGAAATTGTAATTTATAATTACTCAGAAACAAAAGCAGCACAAACTAAAGTTTTAATGGCACAAACCAGCACAAATGGAGCACTAAAAAAGGAGACCACTCCGACTTGTTTTGGAGCAAGATAGGGGGATGGTGACCTTTGGATGATCTAAAAAAAAGAAAACTAGAAAATTTGCATTTCCTATGAAAATGCAGTGTGAAAGTTGTAAGCTGAAAGTTTTTAGTGACAATTTTAGAAGCATTGGAAGTCAATTGTGGAAGTCTTGCAGAAATGTAAGAAACAAGCAGAAGCAGCAGAAAAAAAGCAAAAGTCAATGTAAAAATCCCAGCTTTGGAGTATCAGAAATTGGTGCAGAACACTGTTTACAACTTGTATCATCAGCATGTTGACCTACAGTAATATACTGAGAGACACAGCTATAAAGAAAGACAGAGCTGAAAAGACATACAGCTGAAAAAGAGAGACAGAACTTAAGAGAGACAGAGCTGAGCAGAGATACGGAGCAGAAGAGTGAGACAGAGCAGAAGAGAGTCAAAGACAAAAAGACCAGAACACAGCTGAAGACAGACATGTTAAAGCTAAAATTAGCAAAAATGCTAATATCAGCTAAAATGCTATGCGGTGGTGGGCCATCACCAAATGTTGACCAACATTAACTTATGAAGTTTAGGCATAAATTCAAACTGGAAGACTCTTCTCAGCTTCACCTGCATCCTCCAGTCGCTGCGTAATGCGCCTCAGCTGCAGCCCATCAGCTTTGGACCACGCTTCGTCATAACCAATCATTGTGCAAGTCTCTGCTTATAAAGCTCTCCATCCATGGCTCCGTCTGATCCCAGTTGAGCTATAAATACGCTGGTGTGCATTCTCATCTGTCAGACTTTGTCTTAGTCGAGCCAGCCAGATTCCTGCTCCTTTCAGTTGGCCATCCTGGCCCTTCTGCCCCTTACCCTGCTCGCAGAACCACTTGTTCGAATCTACCTTCTCAATTTCTGCTGTTTATCTAGGAGGGGAATCTCACCCAGCCCGGCCTGTCTCCTCTCAAGTTGCCCACCTCTGTCCTTTGCCTGATGGGGCTCCTCTCGCCGTCCCCTTCAGCCTTTGTCAGTGGCAAGCGCACAAGGAAAGAAAAAGAAAAACTCTGCTCCCATTGATCACCGCATATCTCCTCCCTCCGCTCCGGCTCTAAGCTATCCTCCAGCTTCAGCTACTCCAGCGTTGATCTACGCTTCTGGGACTGCCATCCCCTCTCCAGTATATTCTTCAACTTCTCTCCTTCCTACCACCGATACTCAGCTCCATATCATTTTTTCAGCTCGCTTTCAAGAGTGCGTCTCCATCACCCTGCCACGTTTACCCCACCTCTCACTCCTGTGCGTCCCAGCTCACACCTGCTTCTCAGCCTCTCCCATCGGCATTTCACCCTCGCCAACGTGCGCAACGGGCCGTTCATGGTAAGATGCTCATGATTCATTCATCCGGCATCTTTGCAATGGTGAAAAGTACTCCAGTTCCTCAGGACCAGGTCAAGTTAGTCAAATTTATTTGTAGGCTATAGGACATTTCAGCATCAGGGCAATTCAAATGCTTTTCATTATAGACACTTTAGTCACTAGTCATGAAACAAGCAAAAAAAAAAAAAAAAGTCATACCTCCATCAAGCAAATTTACATCAAATACATTGATCAGTGTTTCGTTTTCTTCTAATCAATGGCGACTGTAAACAGGCAGGTTTTAGCCTTGATTTATATCCTGAAATTGAGCCGCTCAGGGTGGCAGCACGTTGGAGTAGATCTGTAACTTTCATTAAGATTTTTCTTTTTTTTTTTTTCAAAATTTCATTCCTGTTTTCTTGGAAAAATTGCTTTTTTTGGACAACCATTCCTTCTTGTCTTGGATGCTGTGCCGGACTGATTTTTTTTTTTTTTTCTTCCCCAAAATACTTTTCTATATTTTGCTCTTTTGTTATGTGTAACCATAGCAACAGGGTGGTTTACAACAGGGAGCAGCTGATTAACATAACAGAAGCAGAAATAATACGACAACTGAAGCCAGAGATCGCAGAGGAGTTGAAAAGGAGATGTTGTGGATGCAGAGCAGGAACAAAGAGGAGAGAGAAAAGGAGGAATTTAAAACCATCTCTGCCATCCATCGTAATGGGCAAAGTGAGATTGTTAGCTAACAAGTTGGATGAACTTCAACCCCTGACAAGGACTCAGCAAGAGTATCAGGAATGCAGTATTATGTGTTTTACTGAGACATGGCTGCAGGATCAGATCCCCAACTCCAACGTCTCTCTGCTGGGCTTCTTGACTATATAAGCAGATCGAGATTTAAAGAGTAGCAGGAAAAGGAGGGGAAGTGGATTGGCGGTGCTCGTCAACAACCGATGGTGTCTGTTCTTCACATTCCACCCTCAGCCGTTGCCGACAATGGATGTGATGTCATCAGTCCCATTGTTGCTAAGATGCAGACCCAACACCCCGATTCTTTTGTGGCGATATCTGCTGATTTTAATCACGCCTCACTCTCTGCCACACTGCCAACGTTTCAACAGTTTCTCAGCTGCTCTACCAGAGTTAACAACACATTGGATTTGTTTTACACAAATTTCAAGGATGGATTGTAAAATGGCTGTGGAAGACATCCTGTCTGGTTCCGGTACCAAAGAAAACTCACCCATCAGTCATCAACGACTATAGACTTGTTGCCCTGACATCCCACTTCAACCCTGTAGGGCTTCTTCTCCTTCCTGTGACCACTTTCACAGTCTTTTTTTGTCACAGGTGGTCTCTGGACAAGGGGTTCATATTCTGAGCAGAGAAAAACAAGGTTGTGTACAGTGTATCAAAAGCGATGCACTTACTTTAAATGTAAACAGCATAAACACAGCATTTAGGCTGAAGAAATAACCCAGCATATGGTATATGCTGGGTCATATGGTCTGTCATATTCTAATTTCAAATGTTGCATTTTCATTTGCTGTAAGTGGAAAATTATCATAATTAAAGGCTTAAAAACCTCACTTTGGGCGATTAATCTACATAATGTGTTTCACTTGGTGAATCAAGTTACTGAAAAATGAGCATTTCAATAATATTGTAATTTATTGAATTTATGGTATGTATTTACAGTTGAAACCAGACATTTACATACACCAAATAAAAAGACACATCCACATTTTTATTTTTGTCAGTGTCTGAAGTTAAATCAGACCAATCTTCTCTTGTTTTAGGTCAATTAGAATTACCAAAATCATCTCTATATGCTAAATGCCAGAAAACATTTTGAGATTTTTCTCTAATTTTTCCTGTAGGAGGAACTGGTACACTTCAAAAATAGATTGCATCATGAGGAAAGAACATTATGTGGAAATATTGAAGCAACATCTAAAGATGTCAGCCAGGAAGTTAAAGCTTGAGCACAGATTGGTGTTCCAAATAGACAATAACCCTAACCATACAACCAAAGTGGTTTTAAATTGACTTAAGGACAACAAAGTCAATGTTCTGACGTGGCCACAAATCCCTGATCTCAAGCCAATGGAGAAGTTGTGGGTAGATCTGAAAAGGTGAGTGAGGCGACCTGCAAACGTAACTGAAATACGCCAGTTCTGTCAGGAGGAATGGACCAGAATTCCAACAACTATTGTTAGAAGCTTGTGGAAGGAAACCCAAAAGGTTTGACCCAGGTCATATAGTTTAAAAGACAATTATCTCTGATGCAAACCAAATGAATGTAAACTTCTGAATTCAAAGAAGGTTACAAAAAATGTTCTAAAGAACATTCTTGCTAAGTTTTTTTGGCATTTAGCAAATAGAAACAATTTTGGTAATTCTAACTAACCTAAAACAAAAGAAGTTTGATCTGATTTAATTTCAGACTGAGAAAAAATAAAAGGTTTTTGTGTCTTTATTTGGTGTATGTAAGCTTCTGGTTTCAACTGTATGTAGTATATTTAGGGCCAAGTGATTCATATTACCGCGTTCTGATACTGAAATCAACAGAATTAAAACAAGACAAATCTTTCTTGCACATGACATACATGAAAGTATGTAGTGCATTGTGATCTGTTCCAACCATTCATGCATTATCAGATAATGTTTAAACACTTGTTATATTCTGATAACTCTGCTGACTGAAGTGGGTGTAGCATAGTAAAGAACAAGTTAACAGAGGAACAATGTGATGTTTTAAAATTAGCAGTGGGTCTTTTTTACATTATCAGTGAAACAGTTAAGTTGTTAAGATTATTTGATGCTCTGGCTATTTAAAATGTGAGTATGGCACTTAAACTGATTAGTTGTGGACAAGAAAAATTATTATTATGAACAATTCATTAAAAGCTTTCAATGAAGAAGTCATATTGCCATCAGTTGCAATTGAATCAGTTTTATAGTAAATCCAGTTATCCACAGTACACCACTGGATTCTAAGGGTAATCTATTTGTTCAGAAGTGTATATTTTCTCTGAAGATTCAGATGATAACATATCTTTACAAGTAAATCAGAGTAGATCCTCTTTAATTCTACATGTAGGCAAATCCACTGTATTGGACTGAAGTCATCACATCAATAATATTTTTTTTTTAAATCTGAAATGCTTAAAAAAATGTCATTTGCAAAGCAAAGGAAAATGCTTGCTGGCTCTGGTTCCAGAAATGTAGATGAGTTAGGCAATGATTTGATTAAACCAGCAAAATGACAAAATATAACATTTAAAAATGTAATGAAATCTAAGTCCATCTCACATGACTCACTACTTGCAGCAAAACACCATCAGACAAGCATAACCATAGTACTCTAGCCCTGGGGTCTGTGACGAGTGTGTCCTGTGTTCATCCATCACACATCCAGAAAACATATCAGGTCCAAAATACAAAGAACAGTTAAGTCTGCAGGGAGGATCATCAGACCTGACCTTTCATCCATCCAGAACTTGTACAAGCCTAAGGTCAGGAAAAGGGCAGCTAACATCTCTGCAGATCCCACACATCCTGGACACAAACTGATTAGACTTTTACCTTCAGGTCGGTGTTATAGAGCGCTATTTGCAACACTCAGTCACCACAGAGATAGATTAATTTCCCAGGCGGTCCCTCTGGTAAGTCAGAGTGCCCATATATATATATATATATATATATATATATATATATATATATATATATATATATATATATATATATATATATATATATATATATATATATATATATATATATATATATATATATATTAGCGGCTGGGTAGCTCAATGGGTAAGTCACCCGACCTTCACCCGGGAGACCGGGGTTCGAATCCAGGCCGGGTCGCTTGGTTGAGATATCCAGTGTGGGTCCTTAGGCAAGATCCTTCGCGCTACTGCCTACCTCATGATGAGTGATAAAGGAATACATGCCATGCCGGCTCAGACGTCGCCCGGCCAAACAAGGTCTGCGTCAGGTGCTGGGGAACCAGGGCACCTTCACGAAAAATGGGTTACTGGAACAAGACGGAATTGGGCGAGAGATGAAAACTTGGATCTGTTGGAATGCTACTACTCAAGTAACCCTAGTCAGAGGGGTTACATGCAAAGAATGCGGGAGGAATGGTTACGTCGACATCCCCATTCAACACTAACTGCCAAACAACTAGTAGCTCAGTGTTCCAACATCCGCAAACGGCAAATGCTGTCACAACTTGAGATAGACGAGGTACAACACAAATGCTACGGCAAGGGGGAGCCAGGACGCCAGGTCAGAGGGGAGTTAGCTGCAACTCCCCACCCGGAGATTGGGTATGCAGCCCCAATAATGAACGAACCATCACAGCTGAACGAGGCAGCAACTGACCTGAGAGGTAGGATCGTGGCCCGAATGAACACCAGGCAATCCCGATGCCAATTACAACGGCTGAGTGAAGTACCATCAGAAAGTCTCATTGAAGATGTGAATGCAGCATTGACAACGATCCCTACCAACACCATAACGGAAACCAATGAGCTGGTGTACAACTCAGCATCAGTGATCCTTGAGATGCTCGGCTATAGGAGCAACCATGAGATTCAATACCCACCATGGAAAAGACGGTTAGAGGCTAAAATCAAGGTAACAAGGAGGGAAGTGAGCCAATTGTCAGAGCTCCAAAGAGGTGCAATCAAAAGACCAGTACCCAAGCGGTACAGCCAGATGCCCATACCTGAAGCGCTCGAAACTGCCAAACAAAGGCTCCAAGCCTTGGCCAGTCGCCTAAAGAGGTACACGAGAGAAAATGAAGCCAGGAGGATTAACCGGCTCTTCTCCACCCAACCAGCTAAAGTGTACTCTCAATGGCAGGGTAATAACAACAGAGCAGACCCACCAAGGCTGGAGACCCAACAGTACTGGAAAGGCATATGGGAAAGGGAGGCGACCCACAACAGCAATGCACAGTGGCTAATCTCTCTACGAGATGACCACAGCAACCTCCCTGAGCAAGCCCCAGTAACTATCACAGTGGCAGATGTCCAAGAAAGAGTCTCAGGTATGAAAAACTGGACAGCACCAGGTCCTGACATGATCCATGCCTACTGGCTAAAGAAACTCACTGCCCTCCATGAGCGACTGGCAGCTCAAATGAACCAGCTGCTACAAAGTGGGACTCACCCTGAATGGTTAACTGAAGGGCGCACAATCCTGATCCAGAAGGATCCCTCAAAGGGTTCGGTCCCATCCAACTATCGGCCAATAACCTGTCTCTCTACAACATGGAAGCTCATGTCAGGCATCATAGCAGCTAAGATAAGTGGGCACATGGATAAATACATGAGTACAGCACAGAAGGGCATCGGCATAAATACCAGAGGAGCCAAACACCAACTCCTGGTAGACCAAACAGTCGCCCGAGACTGCAAAACCCGACACACCAACCTGTGCACGGCTTGGATTGATTACAAGAAAGCCTATGACTCAATGCCACACACTTGGATCATTGAATGCTTAGAAATGTACAACATCAACAGGACTCTAAGAGCCTTCATTGCAGCCTCGATGGGGATGTGGAAAACCACCCTTGAAGCCAACTACAAGCCAATTGCACAAGTGTCCATCAAATGTGGCATATACCAAGGAGACGCTCTGTCCCCACTGCTGTTCTGCATAGGTCTGAACCCCCTCAGCCAAGTCATCAACAAGACTGGCTACGGATACCGACTCAAGAACGGAGCCACCATCAGTCACCTCCTCTACATGGATGACATCAAGCTGTACGCTAAGAGCAAACGAGACATCGACTCACTGATCCACACCACCAGGATCTACAGCACTGACATTAGGATGTCATTCGGACTAGAGAAGTGTGGTCGGATGGTTACACAGAGAGGGAAGGTCATCCACACAGAAGGGGTCTCACTCCCAGAGGGAACAATAGCAGACATTGAGGACAGTTACAAGTACCTGGGAATACCACAAGCAAATGGCAGCCTCGATGAGGTCACAAGGAAAGGAGCCACGGCCAAATACCTCCAACGAGTAAGGCAAGTCCTGAGAAGCCAGCTCAACGGCAAGAACAAGATCCGTGCGATAAACAGCTATGCCTTGCCAGTAATCAGATACCCTGCAGGAATAATAAGCTGGCCAAAGGAAGAGATAAAGACCATGGATGTTAAAACTCGGAAACTACTAACCATGCATGGAGGGTTCCACCCTAAATCCAGCATCCTGAGACTATACGCGAGCCGTAAGGATGGAGGCAGAGGACTAGTGAGTGTGAGAGCCACTGTCCAGGATGAAACATCCAAGATCCATAAATACATCAAGGTCAAAGCCTCAACCGACGATGTGCTCAGCGAATGTCTCAAACAATGGGGACCAGAGGATGAGGTGCTGGAGGAACCATCATGGGAGGATAAGCCCCTACATGGGATGTACCACCGACAAATAACTGAAGTGGCTGATATCAGGAAATCCTACCAATGGCTGGAAAAAGCTGGACTCAAGGACAGCACAGAGGCACTCATCCTGGCTGCACAGGAACAGGCCCTAAACACCAGAGCAATAGAGGCTCAGATCTACCACACCAGACAAGATCCAAGGTGTAGATTGTGCAAGGAGGCCCCTGAGACAGTCCAACACATAACAGCAGGGTGCAAGATGCTGGCAGGGAAAGCGTACATGGAACGTCATAACCAAGTGGCGGGCATAGTGTACAGAAACATCTGTGCAGGATATGGACTGGAAGCCCCGAGATCTAAGTGGGGCACACCCCCAAAGGTGGTGGAGAATGACCGAGCTAAGATCCTGTGGGACTTCCAGATCCAGACAGACAAAATGGTAATGGCGAACCAACCGGACATCGTGGTGGTGGATAAACAACAGAGGAAAGCCGTTGTGGTGGATGTAGCAATACCAAGCGATTGCAACATCAGGAAAAAGGAACACGAGAAACTGGAGAAATACCAGGGCCTCAGAGAGGAACTGGAGAAGGCCTGGAAGGTGAAGACCACAGTGGTGCCTGTGGTCATCGGGGCCCTCGGGGCAGTCACCCCCAAGCTGGAGCAGTGGCTAAAACAGATCCCAGGAACAACATCAGACATCTCAGTCCAGAAATGCGCAGTTCTCGGCACAGCCAAGATACTACGCAGAACCCTCAAGCTCCCAGGCCTCTGGTAGAGGACCCGAGCTCAGAGGTTGAGAAAGACCACCCGTGGAGGGTGAGAAGGGAATTTATATATATATATATATATATATATATATATATATATATATATAAACAGACTTTTTTATTTCTTATTTATTTGTATTTAAAATTTCTTCAATGTGCAAAAGCTAGGTGAATAAATGTGATACTGAACAATCCAAAGAGCCATTTTTGCTCTTAGTTTAGAGTTACATGGCTTTTTGAAAAAAAGACAACTTATAATTTTTGATTCATATTTACTATAGACAATTTGTCATTTTTAAAGTCCCACCATCCATCTTATTTTATTTTTAAGGTTTTAAAGAAAAGAATAAAATAAAACTTTTGTTAAAAGCATCTGGATACATTTTCACTTATGGGATGTTAACATTTGTTGAAAATCTAAGAAGAAAATAGATCTAAAATAATATTACTGGTACTTTTAGTGTAATTCTGTTTTTGAAAATTAAATGGAATTATTTCATGAAAAACTACAATACTGCTAGAACCTGCTTTTGCTATTATTATGTCATTATTTAAAAACATGCGTTATCTTTTTTAGCCAACGGCAGTAAGTGCCATAATGGAAGGTCCAAAGAGCCATTTGCAGCTCTGGAGCCACAGGTTGTCGACCTCTACCCTGCATTTATCTGTTGTACCTAAAACCAGGGGTGAAACTAGCTTTAAATTCTTGCCGGCACTATGACAAAAACCGTCATTGGCTATATTGTGGCTAAAAAAAAATTATATATTTTCTCTCTCTCTCTCTCTCTCTCTCTCTCTCTCTCTCTCCCTCTCTCTCTCTCTCTCTCTCTCTCTCTCTCACAGCAAAGTCCAAACCCAAACAAACATAAACATATCAATATTGCACTGTACTGTGGGCTCCCTGTATGGATAACGCAAAAGCAGAAGCACTTTTACAATCCAGATTTTGATTGTTAAGGTACTGGCATACAGGGGGTGGGTGGCAAGCAACTAGTTACATTTACTTGCATTGCTGTAATTAATTACAATTTGTCTGTACTTTAAGTTGTTTACAAAACCTGAACTTTTACTTTTACTTGAATCTGTTTTGAGTATTTTACTCAGTTACATTTAAAATCATATCCGTTAATGAGTGAAAAGAAAACACCAGAAAAAACGGCATTCTGCTGGGTTAGTATTAAGATCTCATGGTGTTGCATCAGCTGGAGGACAGAGGTTCTAGGAAAAACCCATCAAGTATATTTCAAATTAACCTCTGAGAAAAACAGAACCCGTGGCTGTACCTAAGGGACCAGTTTAACTGTATGAGAAAGGCAGCAGCTTTATCATACAGTGTAAATTTAGATTAGTTTATGTTCGACACTATGAGCATGTAGATATTCTGAATAATGTTTTACCAACAAATGTAAAATCAGTTTTATCTGGTGCTTGTGATCATAATTTGTATTGGCTAAAGCTGAAAACAGAAGATCAGGTGCTTAGTTTGGAGTCAGTTATTTAAAACTATTAGACAGGAAAGACAGCGGATATATTAGACAGAGGATGGGATGAAGATCAGAACTGCCAGGTTCCAAGGAAGAGGAGAACCACAGAAAAGCTTCATAGATGTAGCAAAGGATGCAGAGGGTCTGGTGTGACAAAGAAGGATGTAGAGATGGGGGAGATGATCAGCTGTAGAGATCCCTACAGACAGCAGCGGACACAAAATATTGGAAATTTATGCCCAATTAAAATGACACATAATACCTCCCAAATATTCATAATGTCATATGTTACCATGTTTTATTTTGTGTTGCATTTTTATTTATAAAGGTGCTCATAAAAACAGTTTGAGACCAATATGTTTTAATTTCCTTTGTGATGAGCAGAACTTTCTTCTGCTCATAAAAAAGTAACTTTAACTTAAAGTAAAATTTTAATGGAGGTACTTTTTACTTTAAATATTACTAACTTTACTTGTATTTAAGTGCAGGTTTTATCAAAATAACTGTACTTTACTTGAGTAGTTTACATTATTTTTGCATTCTTTCCACCTCTGCTGGCATGTATGAAAGATTGCTAAAAGAACTTCTGATGTGTTGTACCATCTGGGGTAACTTTTCATCTTCGGTATCCCTGTCTAGTTATTGTTCTCTGTAATGTTATCAAGTTTTGATTTCGTTCGAATTAAAAATTCACTGTTCTGTGGTGTTTTCATGGTTTTTATTTAAAGGTCTGTAGATGATAAGCGATTTATTTTTTTGTCCTGTCCCATTGCAAGCGACGTTTAGGTTTTTCTTTTTTTTTAACGTCTGTGTTGACCTGTGTTAACTTTCCCAGTCCTTTAAATCAAACGCACCAATCCCCTCAGCAACCACTGTGTTTGGAAGTAGATACGCGTGCCATGCCGTTTTGATGGCTGGCTATTGACGAAAGCTTCGAGCTGCAAGGGGAGAGAAGCAAGTGTTGGGCATTGAGGCTCCAGCACAGCATGGACAGTTCAGAAACAATTTGGAATGAGGGGGGGAAAAAAGCGATTTATAAATAGACTGAGTCATGTTTTAGACTCCCCATTGCTAGCAGATCTATTCTGACTCAAAGTGCACTAACTGGTTCTGAATGACGGCTTAAAAACAGACAGCCGCTCTCCCCTCTTGCTGGTACTGCGTACCGGCGCAGAGTCTCTTAGTGGTACCCAGTACTGGACTGTTATGGATGTATGATTTTATGGCCATTTCTAATCATCTCTTTACTGCTCTAATTAAATATATTTGCCCTGCTTAATTGCTTATCTGCCGCACCGCTCATTGCTACAGCTCACACAAACATAACTGCGGGTATCACATAAAACGCAACACAGAGTCCAGGATAAACTGATTCAAGACGATGACTCCCTTTAGGAGGGTTCAGAGGGAGGCAGAGATGAAAGCAGGGCTCATGCTCCGTTCTTTGCTCCTCTCGGTCCATCCTTAAGATGGGCTGGGGGGAGCCTGGTATCGAGGGTGAATAACACTCTGTATCTGTTCATTTGTATACTCCGTACTCTGATCATTTTTGGCATTAAATCTTGATTTTATCCTTAACCAGTTCTCGTTATTTCACAAGGTAAACACTTTGCTGGTTTTAGTGGTTGGGTCTCGGAACTGGAGAGAAACGAACTCGGTGGTGCAGGAGGGGGAGCGAGGGTGAACCCGGATCAAACAGGAGCGTTCCGGCTAACTTTCACTCTTGCCTAAAACCTTTGAGAAATGATATGTCATCATGTCCGCCATATTAGTGGCAAATTAGCCGTAGAAATTCATGCCATTCTGGTCAGTCCACATGGTTTTCTGTGTTTAAGAAATACTAAAATGTATGTTCAACAAATTCTGATGAATATTTGTTTTGTACATTATAAACGAAATGATGAGATGACGCTACACAACGTCGTCGGTATGGGCAATGTAGTTTTTTAAAGACCCGTCCTTATACAGGATCTCAGACGTTAAACTACAATACCCACCTTTGTGTTCGCACACCTATCTCCATTGACATCAGCCGGTAGGAAACTTATACCGTCTCTGACTATAGTTTGAAACGGCACTTCGAGAGGTAACATTACAGAAATATGTGCATTAGAAAGGATGTGAGTTGGGTTAAAAATCCTCCGAACCCTCGCTGCTTGCTCGAGATACAGTGTTAAAGCTACTGCGGTTAAAGGAAGTGCCGAGCCGGCGCGGTGGGACAGGGACTAGCTAGCAGCAATAACCGCTCACATGCTCCGCGATATTCGGGTTGTTACACGAAGATAAACGGTGACCTATGAAAACAGAATGTTTTGACAGTAACACACAGAAACAGGTGGCTCTCGCGTTTGTTTAATCCCGCAGTTTGAACTGATAAAGTTAGAATGTACCTGGAACTAGGCTTTAACACGTTATTCAGGATGATTTTGGATCCAGGAAATTCAGTTTATTCATCTGGAAGTTTTCAGAACTTGCATCACTCCACATGTCTCTGTTTATTTTGAGACTGTGTGGGAGAGGTGGACACGCTGGTGTGTCCCGAGCTTCCTCAGCGAGGACAGTTTCTGAAAATGGATCACCTTCCATTAACAAGTTGTATTAGCCATTTGCTGGGCTTGTTGAATTGCTAATGTTTGTGCTTTCAAGCATACTACCATGGACATTTATTTCAGTCTGTATTTTCTGCGTTCGTGCCTTAGGAAGAAGCAGTACTGCTGCCAGGACCCATGTCTCCTCCACGCCTCACGGGCGCTCTTCGTTCCTTCTCTCATGTCAGCAAGGAGGAGGATCCCAGGGAGCAGCTGCATGACCTGAAGGTGAGCCAGAGAAGCACAATATATCTCTCCATCATACCGATGGAAAGTATTTCATCTTGACAAAAGTACAATGACATGTTACTCATGAACTTTTCATTGCCCAGAAATTAGCTTAGAAAAGCCTTACAGTGCCTTAACTTGACATTTTGCTACTCAGAATTTCCAGCAAAACATTCAATAAAATCCATTTGCAAAAGACAAAATCTTTCCATTGCTACTTAAAAGTTCTCAATTTCTGTGATTGAACAGGGGGGGAAAAAAAATCCATCTTCCACAACTGTTCTTAATTTTTAACCTTGACATAAGTGACAGACATTACAGTTGTGAGTAAAACATATTAATAGGAATTAATGAGGAAACAAAAATAACAGTCATGTTGATGTTATGTTGATATGTGATGTATATATGCAGTAATTCTGATTACAAGTTTTTGTGCTGCACTTTAAAAAGTTTTTGGCTCGGGTTGTCATATTCATCTTCTACCCTGAAGGGGTCTTTAGCTTTCTGAATCCCACTCTTCTGCTATTTAGATCATAACTCTTCCAAGATGGATATTGTGATTGAGTTTGTCTCAGTTGAGAGCACTCAAAAATCCATTTGTCTTAAGTATTGAAAAAAAAAAAGTTGGAGTTCTTACCACTCCAGAGTCAAATAGAATTCGAAATCAAAGAAAAGCAAATGACAGCTAGCATCAGTGTGAGGTGAGGCAGGGTTGTGCAGCTCTGTTCTGTGGCTGATATGATCCATATCTCAACATACTGCCAACGATCTGACTCATTTTAGCGACATAGATGAGGAAAACAATACAACACGATCACTGGAGCTCATTGATTTAGGGGTAAATGAAGTGTGATTTGTTGCAGTGTGGTTCAGTGCGACAAGACAACGCAAGGAAATTCTGCTATGAAGCTGAGTAGATGGACTTAATTAAACAGCCTTCACATCCAGGTCTCGTCCACCAGTTCCAGTGCATTCCTATAAAACCTGACTTACAATGAAAAAAACGCTGAGGCTTAATGCTCTAAAAACCTTTCAGGCTACAGATGTGATGAACAGTAACTCAGCAGTAAGCAGCAAAATGTACTCTCTACATTTGAACAATAAAACAAAGTTAGCTTTCGCAGACATTTTTCTTTTAGAACTTCTTGCTTTGTATTTTATTAAATATTTGATCCTGCTGCAAAATAGGACCAGGATCACTTATGAAAGTCAACTGTAATGACAGTGAGGCAGCTCATATTTTGTTTCATAGACTTGGAGGAGTTATTAATAATAATAGTAATAAAAGTGTGGAAGAGATATTGAAAGCCCTGTTGTTAGTAACGCTGTAATTTGGAGGTCTCTAGCTTAAGTATTGGCATTTCTGTTTTTCTTTAAATGAGTAGAACTGTTAGAAAAGAGGGGATGAAAAAAGGTGGTTAACCACTTTGAGACAAGTTAGAACCTTAAACCAAAACAACTCTTTTTAATCCTTTACACAGCATTTTTAATAAGAAGAATAAGAATAACTTTATTAGTGCCCCAGGGAGGAAATTACATTTCAGTACAGCCGGTCCAGAAGACGGGAGTCTGAGGCTGCCGCCATCTTGGGAGGTGCTGCCCTTCTGATGCATACACTGCAGGCTTGTGTCCGCGTGTCAATCAAAATCACTTCATCTTAACGTCCCAAGTGGGATTGGAAGTTGGAAAAAATATCTTGAAGTAGTTCTATCTAGCTGTGTTACTTTTTAAATAACTCAACACGAACTTATGAGAGGCAGCCTCAATCATGACACTAGTCAGAGCTTACTAATCTTTATTTTATAACCAAAGGTCCTTGACATGCCCAAAGCAAATCATTGACGAGAATGTGAGTGGATAACTATATGTGAGTCACAGTTCATTCCGGTGTTCATCAACATCATAGCTGGTTATGTTTTCTGGAAGCCATTCACAGAATAACAGAAACGTTCGTTAAATACCACAGGAAGATGCAGCTCACCAACCACTGTGGTAACCAGACAGCTTTTTTGCTGCTGTCATATTGTGATGCCATCTACAAACGTTAAAACAGCGCTCAAGAAAATTTGTTTCTTGGAATTTTTTTAAATGGGAAAAATATATAAAGAAACTAAGTTGTGCTTAGGAGATAATGTTAAAGTGGTTTTCTTTAGATTTAAGGGATGAAAGAGGAGGTGAGGAGCAACGTTGGTCTTAATGCCCAAGCAACAGCAGGAGCTGCCTAAGAACTCAATGCAGCTCCTTGGGTCAGCAATCACGTCTGTCCACTAGTATGTGTTCAGTCTCCATGGTAACAAAGTGTTTTACTTGGAGCAGTCTTCATTACTGCAATAGGTTTAAATGTGGCATTTACATCCGCTTCAAAATAATCATTGCTTTGTCATCAGAAATAATGGATGTTAGTTTTTAGCCTTCTTGTGGGTTCATCCATGTTGTGATGGAGAGGGTCACAAACAGCAGCTTTAAATAATCCCTCCTAAGGTTGGGCGATGTGGACTTAAAATTTGATCATGATCATTTGTGGTACTATTGAGCTAATGATAATAGTGATGATAATAAAAAAAGACATTTATTACCTCTTTTTTTGGGGGTATGTATGACTGTGACTGCATGGCACAGCAATCATAGTCCCACAGACAGACACTACTCCTTAAAATCACCCCCCATTTGAAATGTGCTACTTTGGGACACCACTCATAAAGAAGGGGGATTTGTATCACTAAGCTGCACACAGTAACCGTATTTAATCATATTTTCCAATTTATCCATATTTATTGATCCTCCCATGGAACAAAGAGTGGAGAAAATGATAAAAGTAAGAATTATGACAATAGTGTAATTTTTTTTAAAAATTAATAATTATTATTAATTAATTAATTATAATTAATTGGAATTTGTTGTAACTATAAATCAAAATTCTTGAAATGATTAGAAATTTTTCACTATAAACTATATTATAAATGCTATAAATAAACTAAGGGGATAATGAATAGCAGGGAGAAGAAGTGGTGTATATAGTTAAAAGGTCAGCTTGCATCTGCGGTACCAAAGCCACCTCACCTCAAATGGGCAGCGCCACTGGTTGGATAAGTAACCTGGCAACCATGACAACAGGCATTCACTTATTTCATTGGATTTAAGGGACTAGGTACCAGCTCAATTAAAGAACCACAGTTCAGCAGGTCTACTGATGCTTCTGTGAGATCGCAAACATTTGATCAACTGAAGTATGTATTTATTTAACAAGGCTTTTGTTTACCTTTACAGTCCTTCACTGTAAAAAATGTTCCTAAAGTGGAAAACTAGCTAAAATAGTATGTGCCACTGCCTTCACAAGACCCTAAAGCTGTTAAAGCTCACTTGCAGTTAAATATTTGACTGCTAGCAGGCAGCCATCAGCTGTTTTCTGCAGAATCCCACTATTCATATACAGCAGGTGCTGTTACTAGGTAAACATGTGACAAGCTGCTGGAAAGCTCAGAGAGTCTATGAGCGTGGTAAAAGTGGCAGATTTTAGGATTCAGTGACCACAGCTGGTAGATTCAGCTCCAAAACCAAAGAAAATGAAGGTTGTATCTTCATCTGAGAAAACTCCCTCACCCTTAAAGCAATGTTTATTCTCCTGACCAGAATGTTCCTGACAGAACAGACTTTTTCACTGACAAAAATTCCAGCTGGGATTTCATTAAAAGCTTCATCACCAAAAAAAAAAAATCTACTCTTGAAAGGATTCCCACTAACACCTGCTTCAAGCAATCTTAAGATGAGGCTGCTTTTTTTTTTTTTTTTTTTTTTTTTTTTTTTTTTTTTTCAGATTAGTTTTGTTCTTAAACAGGAAGCATTCAGGTAGATTCTCAGCTACTTAAGGTGAGTCAGGGCCCGTGTGGCCCCAGATGTTTCAGATTGCTTAAAAACTGAAGAAAGGTGAGCTTTAGAGTTGGCCTGGGACATTCTGATGGTCCGGCCTCAGTCCTTGTTGCAGGCATTCAGACTTGTTTTTTTTTAGTTCTGCTCAAATGTGAGCTGACCACCCAGGACGTATCTGTCTTATCTCTTCTTGTGTGTAATCTGGCTTTCTCATCATGTTTTGCATAATTTTAAAGAATTTCAGCTATTTTTTAAATAATTTTCTTATAGCTGTTTTTTATTTGAAATCTTTCTTCCATTTCCAGGCCTGACTGGAATCTGTCGAAATAAAACTGGAGTTTCACTAAATCATTAGAAACAAGAAAAATTTTTACCGATGTTGATAGACCTTTTTTCCCTTTAGAGAATCTCTAACTCTGCAATGCATATTTTAAGCAGTCTGGGTTTTATTTTTATGCACATATTTCTTCTTGTTTTTGAAGACCCGCTAGGTCTTTTAAAACCAGTTGTCTCCTTTTCTAGTTTATTTCCCTGAGACTTTGCCTGACACTTGAAATGGAATTTGGGGCAATATGCAGACCTTCACTTTTACCTGGCTCAGCTCTCATTAAATCCGCTAAGCAGAAAAACTGCTTCTCCAGGGAAAAGATGGCTGGAGTCACTCTGAGATTATCTCCCAGTTTGTGGTAAAATGCTTAGTTTTAGAAGGCATACAGATACTGATTGTAGTGGAGTCAGTGTGTTAATGCTTTTCCTGGCCTAAGAGCCCTGAACTGTCAGACCTGCTCAGATTTAATACCTTATTACTCTAACGAGATACAGTAAAAAACCCAAAAAGTTAGGCTCATTAACACTGGCTTCTACAGAAGTGCAGTGAATGCATGTGAGCTGTAATTTATTGTAAAAAGTCATTTTTGCTTTTTCTTTTTGTATTGACACAAGTAATATTCTTTAAAGTTTACATTGTTGTAACTTCACTGAGATGCTTTATGTCATCATCTACCAGACTGTATTTGGTTTATGCCAAACATATCCTCTGTTCTGGTGTTCAAAAAATTACATTTTGGACTCATCTGCCCTAAGAACATTATTTCAGAAGTCCTGGTCTTTGCCTGTGTTCTCTCTGGCAAACTTTAGTTTAGCCTTTGAAACTAAAGGTTTCCTTTTTAAATACCTAGTGAAAGTTAGACGTGTGCATTCTCCTTTTCAATTCAGTTTATTTATGTGGCGCCAATTCACAACACATGTCGAAGCACTTTACCAAAAAAGTCATTTCAATTCAGTCATACATACATTCCAGTTAATGCTAGTTATCAAACAATGCATGAAGTTCAGTTTATTTATTCGTTAGTGTAAAAAGTTTCTATCTAAGGAAACCCAGCAGATTACATCGAGTCATTGAGTTGCATCATTCACTCCTCCTGGACGGGCACATAGCAACAGTAGACAATTGCTTGCATTGTCCTTAACTTTGCAGTGACACACCAAAAAAAAAACAGAAGATCTGATGTGGGAGTACTTTCTATGTTAATGAAAAATAAAAAGTTAATAGCAGGAGAGGGAGAACATTTAGTTGTTGGCAGTATTATCTCAATCAATGCCTTCCTTTAGGATGCTATCACAGCCAAACAGAACACCAGACCAGATGTAGCTTCTATGCAGAAAAAAAAATATCGCAGAGATATCTCAGGATAACCTAACCCCTTAAAGTGAGCCAGGAAAGAGGCAGAGCCAGAGAGAACAGTCTTTCCTGACTGTACCCCCCCACCCCCCACCCCCTGCCGGATCGGGCTGTGTACTCTGCCTCCCCCAACTCCCCCACTCGACTGGGGAGACATCGCTGTTTTAACTATAAGCTTTATCAAAAAAGAAGATTTTAAGCCTAGTCTAGAAAGTAGACAGGGTGTCTGCCTCACAAATTAAACCTGGGAGCTGGTTCCACAGCAGAGGAGCCTGAGAACTAAAGGATCTGCCTCCCATTCTACTTTTAGAAATTCTAGGAACCAGCAGTAAATCTGCAGTCTGAAAGGAAAGTGCTCTGTTAGGAACATATGGACCAATCAGATCTCTCATGTATGACGGCGCTGATTATTAAGTACTTTATATGTGAGAAGGAGAATCTTAAATTCTATTCTGGATTTAACAGGGAGCCAATGAAGGGAAGCTAAAACAGGATAAATATGATCTTTCTTTTTAATTTTAATGAGAACTCTTACTTAAGCATTTTGGATCAGCAGAAGGCATTTAACTGCATTCTGTGGACTTCCTGATAGTAAAGAATTCCAGTAGTCCAGCCTTGAAGTAACAAGTTAATTGTCCTGGGATGCAGTTGTGGTCTGCTCTTGGGAGAACTTGCTTGGAAGGCCAGACCTTTGCATGTTTTCCTCTGAAGAGTATTTTTAGTAATCTGGAATGACTGTTTTTTAGAATGTTTTGAGACTTCACTAATCACTCACACACACCCATAAGGGCCGAGCATGGTCGGGCTGAAGTCGGACAGTTGACACGTGGTCCCGTGGTTGCAGAATGTTCTTGTTTGCACACACCCTTAAAGGTTTGCTCTCACTTCAACAGTCAGGAGCACATCAAACTAAACGTGTGAGGGTTAAACAGGACAAACCTTCCAGATGCTGAGTAACAATATTCTGATTATGTGCACCTGATGTGATACACCAGTGTGTAATTTTAGACATAGTAAGTGGGAATAAGTGTTGGGATTCTTAATATATTCCCAACCAGAAAATGCATTGTTTTAAAATGTATTGTAAATAACCTTTTAAAACTTTCATTTTTAGTTTTATTGAAATTCACAGTATTAGTAAAATTGATATTAAATTGTCTTATGTTAGTAAAACACACAGCCTTTCGTACAGTATTCACATTTTTGGACTTGGCTGTATATGAGTGTTTTCCGGCGATATGCTGTAAGTGGAGTGCTGATTCTAAAGGACTCTTGCAGTCAGATGAATACTGTTCTGGAGTGTAATTTTATTCTTTCTTGTGGCAGGCCAAGCGTCTGAAGAGACAGGAGTTGTTTTCCAGGGAGAGCCTGACATGGCAGAAGATTGTCCATTTCTGCTCTCAGCTTCAGGATAAAGCTAAACAGCAAGCTGCGAGTCAGGAACTGAAGAACCTCTTTCAGGCAGCCAAACAGATTGGTAATTAACTCTTTGCACTCAAATCCATTTTCAGTTTGTTTGTTTTCTGTGTTCTTTTTTTTTTTTTTTTTTACTCTGTTCAGAATTTGGGGTTTCCACCTTATTCTCTTTAGCTACTTCACTTTTTCACTTCATTGATTCTGTGCTGAGCCTGTGCTTACTTACCACCAACTTTTTCTGTTGTCACTGCTTCAAACAGTCTGAAGAAATGGATGCTATCATAGTAGGGCTGAATAATATATTGCACATTTATTGCTTTTGCAAGATCACGATTGCACAGAACTGTCTGGACCACAGTAAGTGTTCGCTAATTATTCAGGTACCATGGCTTCAAGTTCTCTATGCCTGTAATGTACTTGGTGTTACGTGTTTCATACAGTATAAAAACATTTATAAGGTAAAAAGATGGTCAGGTGGTCCAGTCATTAGGCAACTACAGCTAAGCTGCTTCAGTGCCCAATCAGCAGATGCCAGCAAGAGGTAACTGTATTTTAATAAAGCCTTGGTGTTAAGATACAAAATATAACATTTCATTTTTTCCCCAGTAGCTGCATTTTCTGACAAAGTTGCATAAACCGACAAAGCAGAAAGACATTCCCATAGCATCATATTCCTATAGCAACACTCACCAGTATTCTCATATATTACATGTTTTCCTAATATCATGGAGCCATATAAATTAAATTAGATGCATAATTTCAGCATTTTTTGTGATGATTTATCTCCAAAATTCATGAAAAAGGTGACTGTAACAAAGACAAAGTAGAAATGTAGTAATGGTCCACATTTGTTTAGAGGTATAAAATAGATGTAGAAATATATGAAATGGTGTCTGTTGTCATCAGACTAACCTCACTAATGCAAAGTAGTCTGAACCAGTTCTCAGTTCAAATGGTCCGAACTTCTTGCCCCCCCCCCCCCCCCTTAAAGCAGGTTAGGAAGAATTCGTTCAGCCTACTAACTGCCTCCTTTCCGAACATCAAACCCTGTTTCCTCTGAGGTACCAGCCTGACTGAGCAGCGGCAGCCAGCGAGCACCCTCAGCCACGCCTGTTAACGGCAGCTTCTTCCTGTTTTTACAATTTGTGCTTTGAATACGGCTGAATTAGTTTTAGAAGTCTGGACTAATAGACTTCAAGGATTTTGTTTTTCTAGATAAACCTCTTTATCAAAACAACCGATCAAAAACCTCTTCAGAAATTTTTTAGAACCCAAGCAGCCAAACTTTGTACAACCAGCAAGAAACCTTGAAAGTGACAATCTCAATAATTGAATTTCCACAACATCCAGTCGAATTTTGATTGCTTTAATTTGTAGAGCTTAGCAGGAACTGGCACAGTTCAAATCCAGTTACTCAGGAAAAGTAGATAACTTGCAAAAATCATCAAATCATGTTTAATTTTCTTTCCTTCTTGGATGTAATAAATTTGAAGGAGACAGACAGAGAGAGGCTCATACCACTTGTGAACACCTGTCCTGGTTTGATCCATTTGTTCTTTGTGTGGAAAACTCAAAGAATCCTCGAACCTGTTCTTGACAGAACCCATGAAAGTTCTTGGATTCAACAAAAAGAAAAAAACCAGCGTGAAGCTGCAGTCTTGAAAGTAAATCCAATTTCTGAAACCTCAACCTTTGGCTTGTAGGTTGGCCTCGACATGGGTGCAGCTCTCCGGTCTGGTTGAGGCTCAGTTCTACTCTCAAAACCCTGATGGTCCTTCCTTCATGATCTCCTCTCCTGATGTGAACGTAAAGATTGTCCCTGAAGCACAACCACTGAATGTTAGCAAGTGCTTCTAATTTAGACTTTTTGGGCTCAATGCCTACGTGACTTTTTCTCCAACTCTTAAAATCATCCTCCTTTGCTGGAAAATTCCACTTTCCACTCTCTCACGGTCAACTTCTCCTTTTCACTCACGCCACAAAGTCATCTTCTGTCCCTCCTAACTGATTAATACATTTCATACATTTTCAATGAAAACATCATTTAAATCACAGACTAACTTTGTCCATCACATTACTTCCGAATTATTGATATCATTTGTTCAACATCATTTGTTATTGCTTTTGGTAACATTCCATTCCCCATAGTTATCAAAAATAATCTTTCTGTTGACTTGCTTGTAATTTTAACTGGTCAATTATACAGTCCATACAGCTTTGGATCAACTTTCCATCATTACAGGTTTTCCCTGATTATTACTTCTTGCTTAGATATATACAGAAAAATTTTAAAGCAAAGTTCATAAGACAGAACAGCTGTGTACCTTCATTGCTTGTACTAAAGTCTTATCCTGTTAGTTTCAGATATTTCTTTGTATTACTAATTTTAAAGGTTGACTTCTGAGAGCCTAATCATGGATCTGCAAACCAGTCCTTACCTAAAAAGGCTTAGAAACAAGAAAGCTGTTCCTTTTAAATTTATCATAGTCTTATGTTTCATCACTGCAATTAAATCCAGATGACTAACTTTACTCTTCCCTTGTTAAACTTGAATCTCCAGCACAGAATAAATGAAAAGTGTATTTATTTAATACCAACAAACTCATGAAACCCAAAAGCTATATTAAAACTATCTAATTGATCAAATCTGGCCTTATTTCCCTTTAACTCTACAATAGACAGTCACAGTTCTTCTCTATATCCTCATAATACACTGATCAAACTTAAGAAAGATTCTCAATGATAATCTCCATATAAAATCTAATCAAAATAACCTTTTGATTTATATTTTACTTCAATCTGGAAAGAATGAAACTTTCTAATCCTTTATTATCAAGGATAAGTGAATAGTATTTAGTTCTAAAACATGATGAGAATGTTGTATCTTAGAGAACACACACCCATACATACTTCCCCAAATACTCTGCCTTCAGGAAGCTCCAACTTTCTCAATGCCCCGTCGCCATGGAGACTCACTGGTCCGAGGCACCTGAAGTTCCCCGTTTTGTGATTTAACAATCTCCTGTTCGTTTTCGCTCAAGATTCACACACAACAAAGCAGCTGAATACCTGCTCATTAACTGCATGGAAATATTATCTTACTGTTAGATCTTTTAATTCAGGGGGCGGGGGATGTCAGATCTCAGGTATTTCAACAATGAGAATGCATGGGTAGAAAAGTCATTACGTGGAAAAGGAGCAAATTGATTAGGAGCTATTTGTTACACTCACAGTGCAAGTGTAAATATGTTTGTGTTTTTTTTTTGTGTCTTTTTTTCTGTTTAACAGTTGGAACTGAACATGGTCAAGAGGCCATTGAATGTGCTGCTGTCTTTCTGTTTGAGACCTTCCAAAACAAAGACCATGTTGGAACAGAGGAGACCCGTGCCATTAAACAGATGTTTGGACCATTTCCATCTTCTGCAGCCGAAGCTTCCTGTGCTTGTGTGGCTCGGCTGGTGGCTCCACTTGGTGACTCCAAAGTCGAAGATTTCATCAAAACCCAGAGTTCCCGTCACCACCACCAGAGAGGCTCTACCTTTGGACGCAACATTACCTTCTCTTATGACTTCTACACACTTGACCCATTGGAAGACCTCCAAGGCTCTGATCTTTGTGATGAGAGAATCGATGAAGACTTCATCAATTTTTCAAATAATCAGCAGAGTGGAAATAAGTCTGTCAGTGAAGGTGATGTACCCTGCTCTGGAACAACTTTAAGCTCTGGGGATGGCTCCATCCTTCGGAGAGAAGTGGAGAAATACCTGGAAGGAGGAAATATGATTTCATCTGACCCAGAGGAGTTGTGCACCTCCTTATTTGAGATGCTAACCTCCCACAGGAGTGATGATGAGCTGCAGAATGAGGTAAGAGACAAAAGAAAGTCTGAAGGCATTTCCACGTCAACCTGATCCATTTCAGTGAGGTCAGATGTTGCTTTGACATAGATGTTTTGCTTCATAAAGACAGTTTCCTGAGTTTTTCCTAAACATACTAATGAAAGATGCAGAACTTCTTCAGCCATGTGTTGTTGCTTTTATTCCTTTCAGGTGCTAGTTTAGTTAGCCTGTATTTGTTGTTTTAACCTTGAGTGTAGCAAAGATTTTAAATGGACCTTGCCACAGTTTCTCATAAAACTTGAAGCTTCTTCCAGAAACTGTATTCACCGTTCATTTCATTTAACTGCATACCCACTAGAGTTTAGATCTATAGCGAGAGCCCGAGTCCGACCTGAACTCAACCTGAAATTCGGGCTGTGTCAGAACAAAATTATGTGCTTGATGGTCGGGTCGGCCTCAGGCTTCTGTGTTGTTTTCAATAAGCCTGCGATACATCCGGCACAGGAAAAACGAGAATGGATGATTATAAAGTTGTGTTAAGCTACTTATTATAGTCTAAATAGAGGAGTCAGCAGTCGGTGACACAACTGTAGAACAACAACATGGTTTTTAATTTTGACCATTTCAAACTGAATGTTTTTTAAAAAACATTTATTCACTATATTCACACAGTGCAACTGAAATTACAACTACACTGTAGTAATCTAATGGGTCACTTTGCACTGTGGCTGAGGACATTTTATTCTTCTGGGTTTCTAGAAAAAGAGCTCGAACACCCTGTTGAATGGGGACATGCTCACCTGCTCAGTAAGATGCACCCTCCTGCTATGCCTCTTCACGTTTCTCTCCTTCACTCACCTCCGCCACTACTTAAGTCTGTGTACTTGTCTAATATAATTAGGAAGTGTTAGATTTTTTTCAGTCACCAATATCACACAAGGAACGTTAAGAATATTTGAAAATTACACGTGTCACATTACAGATCACTGTATTTCTATATTCCTCAGAACTTGAGGGAATTGCATCACAATAAAGAACGTTAAAGCATCTCCTAACTTCACCTCAATGTCTTCCTCAGGTCCCTTCCTTCTCTTATGAAAATATTTTAATATACTATACTAATCTGAAAATGCAGCCAGAAACGAGTCTTAAGGGAAGAATTACCCGACATGAAGCTATGTTGTGCTGCTAAAACGTATATGAAACATTACACATGAATGCCAAACTCGATTAATTAACTATGCTACTGTCGTTCAAATGCAACAAAACAGGAAGGCACTGTTAGTAATGCAGTTCCAGCAAGCAGTGAGAGCTACCGTGAGCCCTTCCCACCTCAGAGGCACTTGCAGTCGGTCAGTCTGACTGACAGCAGGCTCATCATGCAGCAGCCTGCAGTAGAGCAGAGAGGAGACCCACTCCATTCAATTTCCACATTGCAATGGAATCACGCATGCGCAAAGCTGCCGGTGATCCCTCTCTAAATTACGGTAAATATAGTTAATTATGTTACATAATGTTTTGTTTGTGTTTTTTTTTTTTTTTTTTTTTCTTACCGAAACTGTTGCACCAAAATAAACACCTAAATTTTATTCACACAGCTTCAGTGTTCTGTTAAATGATAAATAACTTGGATAAAATAAAAGATAAGTGACACCCTGGATCTGTTTCTTCCCTCCTCTTCATTTTTTTTTTTTTTTAAATGTGTTTTTGACGTATCGGATCGGGATTCGGTATCAGCTGATACTCGGGTGCAAAAAAACCTGATCCGGACATCCCTAGATATATAGGTGCTGGTCATAAAATTAGAATATCATGAAAAAGTTGATTTATTTCAGTAATTCCATTCCAAAAGTGAAACTTGTATCTTATATTCATTCTTTACACACAGACTGATATTTCAAATTTCTTTTAATTTTGATGATTATAACTGACGACTAATGAAAACCCCAAATTCAGCATCTCAGTAAATTAGAATATCACTTAAGACCAATACAAAAAAAAGGATTTTTAGAAATGTTGCCAACTAAAAAGTATGAACATGAAAAGTATGAGCATGTATAGCACTCAATACTTAGTTGAGGCTCCTTTTGCCTGGATTACTGCAGCAATGCGGCGTGGCATGGAGTCGATCAGTCTGTGGCACTGCTCAGGTGTTATGAAAGCCAAGGTTGCTCTGATAGTGGCCTTCAGCTCTTCTGAATGGTTGGATCTGGCATATCCCATCTTCCTCTTCACAACACCCCATAGATTTTCTATGGGGTTAAGATCAGGCGAGTTTGCTGGCCAATTTAGAACAGGGATACCACGGTCCTTAAACCAGGTACTGGTAGCTTTGGCACTGTGTGCAGGTGCCAAGTCTTGTTGGAAAATGAAATCTGCATCTCCATAAAGTTGGTCAGCAGCAGGAAGCATGAAGTGCTCTAAAACTTCCTGGTAGACGGCTGCGTTGATCTTGGACCTCAGAAAACACAGTGGATCAACACCAGCAGATGACATGGCACTCCAAACCATCACTGACAGTGGAAACTTTACACTGGACCTCAAGCAACGTGGATTCTGTGCCTCCCCTCTCTTCCTCCAGACTCTGGGACCTTGACTTCCAAAGGATTTCCATCAGAGGACATAACTTTGGGCCACTGAGCAGCAGTCCAGTCCTTTTTGTCTTTAGCCCAGGCGAGACGCTTCTGACGCTGTCTCTTGTTCAAGAGTGGCTTGACACAAAGAATGAGACAGCTGAAGCCCATGTCGTGCACACGTCTGTGTGGTGCTTCTTGAAGCACTGCTGCAGTCCACTCTTTGTGAGTCTCCCCCACATTTTTGAATGGGTTTTGTTTCACAATCCTCTCCAGGGTGTGATTACTCCTACTGCTTGTACACTATTTTTTTTTTTTCTCCTACCACATCATTTCCTTCCCTTCGCCTTTCTATTAATGTGCTTGGACACAGAGCTCTGTGAACAGCCAGCCTCTTTAGCAATGATCTTTTGTGTCTTGCCCTCCTTGTGCAAGGTGTCAATGGTCGTCTTTTGGACAACTGTCTAGTCAGCAGTCTTCCCCATGATTGTGTAGCCGACAGAACTAGACTGAGACCATTTAAAGGCCTGTGCAAGTGTTTTGAGTTAATTAGCTGATTAGAGTGTCGCACCAGGTGTCTTCAATATTGAACCTTTTCATAATATTCACATTTTCTGAGATACTGAGTTTGGGGTTTTCATTAGTTGTCAGTTATAATCATCAGCATTAAAAGAAATAAACATTTGAAATATATCGGTCTGTGTGTAATGAATGAATATAACATACAAGTTTCACTTTTGGAATGGAATTACTGACAAATCAACTTTTTCATGATATTCTAATTTTATGACCACCACCTGTATCTGAAATTAAATAGCCAAATATCAACTAATTTATTTTATACAACTAATCAGCCAAGAGCAACGATGATGAAAATAGTTCAATGATTGCAACAGTCCAGAAAAAAAAATGTATGTGTTCCACTATTGTTTGGAAAACTCTAAATCAGATTTTAATTTCCAGGGTTTTAATAAAGCTATTTTTACAAGGGCATGATTTTTTTTTTTTTGTCACTAACAGAAAGCCTCTCCACCTCCAGATTACGCCCCTGCGTTTGCAGTCAGAGCACACAATGCTCCTCCAGTGGCTCCACTCCTCACATGGCTGCTGTGCAGATTTGTAACACTTATCTTTTATATGATTGATTACAATGGTGTTTTCAAGGCTGTTTTCATGTTTATTGCGCTGTCCAGATCTTAGTCCGGATGTTCGCAGTTTGTGGGAGCACAATGCAAAGCTCAACATCATTCACTGCAAATATTACCTTGATACTAACAAAGACACAGGGGGAGGGATCATCTGGGAAAAGATGGACATGAAGAGCCCGACAAAAAATACATGGATGTCATACAAATCCATGCGTATCGTTGCTTATTTTAAGTGCGTATATGAAAATCCAAGAGATTAAGAGGTTATACAACGTATACCTGCATATCGTATATACTACCTACCATCAGTGTTTACTTTATTGTGGGGGTGCTGGGAGATGATCAAAAGGCTTTTTTTTTTGGAAAGAAATCCAAGCCAAAATAATAGAATAGAAATAGAAATATACTTTATTGTTCCGTGATGGAGAAATTTCTGTCCAACTGCAGCAGAGTGGCAGTGACAGGAAATAACAGGGAAAAAGACTCACACAAAGAATATAAAATATAAAATTACAGAATACAAAAAACCCCTGTACACTAAGGCAAAATTTCAACATGAATACTGTGTAAGAAGGACTCCATTCCAGACGAATGTGCAACTAAGTTGGTTAATGTACAGGATGTGCATGTCTGTGAGCATTAAAAATGCAAATCACTGTGACAAAAGAAAGAACGGTAGAGTTGTACAGATACCAGCATGGATATAAACACTTATTAATCTTGTTGGGAGCAATAATGGTTGTAGAGTAACAGCTGCTGGGAGGAAAGATCTCCTATAATGTTCTTTAGTGCACGTAGGATGCAGCAGTATGTCACTGAAGGAGCTCTCCAGCTCAGCAACAGCTTCATTCACGTGATGGGAGACATTGTCTGTCAGTGATGTTATTTTAGCCAGACTCCTCCTGTCTCCTACCAACTGCACTGGGTTGAGGGGGCATCATAGCACAGAGCTGGCCTTCCTGATGAGCTTATCTAACTGCTTCCTCTCAGCTGTTGATAAGCTGCTGCTCCAACATATAAGATTGCTGATGCCACCACAGAGTCAAAGGTCTTCATGAGCACCCCCTGCACTCAAAAAGACCTCAGCCTTCTCAGCAGGTAGTCTGCTCTGACCTTGTAAAGAGCATCAGTGTTGTGAGTTCTGTCCAGTTTATTGTTCAAGTGAACACCCAGGTACTTATAAGAGTCCACAATCTCAATGTCCACTCCCTGGATGTTCACTGGTGTTAGTGAAGTGGGTCTGCGCCTGGGGAAATCCACCACCAGCTCCTTGGTTTTAGCAGCATTGTTCAGGAGGCGGTTCCTCTGACATCAGTCCACAAAGTTCTGAGTCTGCTGTCTATACTCTGGGTCGTCCTCACCTGTGACTGTGGCAGAGACATCAGAGAACTTGTGAAGATGGCAGCGGTGGGAGTTGATGGAGAAGTCTGCAGTGTAGAGGGTAAAGAGGAACTGTGCCAGCACGGTTCCCTGAGGGTCTCCCTGAGACCAGCCTGTCGGAGACACAGCCCTGTGTCCTTACATACTGTGGGCAGCCAGTGAGGCAGTCCAATATCCACTGGGACATGTGGTGGTCCACCCCTTACAGCTCCAGCTTCCTTCAGAAGTCCTGGTTGAATGGTGTTGAAAGCAGTGGAGATATCAAAGAACATGATCCTCACAGTACTTCCAGGGTTCTCCAGGTACGTCAGAGTTTGGTGCAGGAGGTAGATGAGGGCGTCATCCACTCTGATGCCAGGCTGGTAGGTGAACTGCAGCACATACAATGAAAGTGTCACCAGGGGGCGTAGATGTTTGAAGACCAGCCTCTTGAGGGTCTTTATCAGATAAGACGTCAGGGCTACTGGCCTGTAGCTGCTGAGAGCCTCTGGATATTTGGTCTTTGGTACTGGAACCACAAAGGAGGTCTTCCACAGTTGTCAGCAGGAAGCTGCAGACAACTGTGCTTCCCCCAGCTTCAGGCTCAGGTTGAACATGTATCCTATGATGTCACACAGTTGATCTGCGCAGCACCTCAGGAGCCTGGAGCTGATGCCATCTGGACCTTTTGCACCATGATCTTTCTCAGCTCGTTCCTCACGTGAAGTGATGAAAGGGACAAGGTGGGGGCGGGGGGCTGTGGGATAGCGTCCTCTGAAGTGAAGGAGGTGGATGATGGGTGAGAGCTGAGAGCTTTTCGACGTTCAAAAACAAGCCCAAAACACTGCAACCTGTGACTCATGAAATTTGCAGACAACGAAAGTTGCTTATAATAATCAGACTTGGCAACGCTACTCCTGAGAGCACTGCACCGTAGCCGTCTTTGCAGCCAACCTGCCAGGCAGGAGCGGCAATGTTGGTTTTTCAAAATAAAGTAAATTTTTATGTTTCATGATATTTAAATTTATTTCAGATTCTGATTATGTTTAGTATAAGTGCACAAATGTTATTTATATATGTGTTTGTATATATATATATATATATATATATATATATATATATATATATATATATATATATATATATATATATATTCTCCATCAACTACACACACAGCTCACAAAATTAAAGGGAACACTAGAATAATGTATCCTAGATCTCAATTACCGTATTTTCTGGACTATATGTTCTTCCGGAGTATAAGTCGCATTAGTCAAAAATGTGTCATGAAGAAGAAAAAACATAAGTCGCTCCAGAGTATAAGTTGCATTTATTTAGAAATTGTCAAACATAAAGGTTCCGGTGACACGTTGTGTTCAGTGGCCTGCTTTTTAACAAACATACAGAAACTGTTGGCTTTGGCTAAGAAGTCTGTTCGTAGTTTCTGATGGTCAGAAACGGCTATGCTCCACAGGTGTTCTGATGCCCTTTGCTTTCACTGTCTGTAGTTGTCTTGCGTCATGAGCACAATGGGCTGGTTAGGAGCACAAAACAAGCACAGGCATTTTGTGCCGCGTGGGCGGTGTGGAGATGCAGGGGAAACTGTTTCTGATAGGGAACTGCAAATCGACCTAACACCTGAAAAGTGTGGAGCGGAGCAGACACCTGCAAAGTCATTCCTCCAGCTCTGGCCATCTAGCTTTCAGCCTGTGTTCAGCTTTCCTCGTGACTGCAAACGATAATGTTTAATCCTTCGTTTATGTCTGTCAGTATGAATTAACATTTAATGTTTCAGTGGAAAAAAATGCATAATGAAGAGGAAAAAAAAACCATATATAAGTCACTCTGGACTATAAGACGCAGGACGAGCCAAACTATGAAAAAAAAGCTGCAACTTATAGTCCGGAAAATATGGTAATTAAATTTTCTCCTCATTGAAAAACTTTATTATGAACACAGTGGTATTGATTGAGAAGAAAATAACACAAAAATTATCAATGTAAATCAAAATTTACACCATGGAGATCTGGATTTGGATTCATACTCAATATGAAAGTGGAACGTAACATGACAGACTGATTCAATATTCCTCAAGATAAGTCTAAATGAGGTTCAGTTGTGTGTGTGGCCTCCACGTGCCTGTATAACCTTCTGACAACGCCTGGGCATGCTCCTGATGAGACAGTGGCTGTTCTCTTGAGGGATCTCTTCGCAGACCTGGATTAGAGCATCACTTAGCCCCTGAACAGTCTGTGGTGTGACGTGGCATTGGTGGATTGACTGAAACATGATGTCCCACGTGCTCAATTGAATTCAGGTTTGGGGAAAGGGCAGGCCAAGCCATTACATCAATGCCCTCATCATGCAGGAGCTGCTGACACACTTCAGCTACATGAGGCCAAGCATTGTCATACATAAGAAGGAACCCAGGGCCCACTGCACCAGCATATGGTCTCACAATGAGTCTGAGGAGCTCATCCTGGTACCTTATGGCAGTCAGGGCACCTCTGGCTAGCACATGGAGGGCTGTGCGGCCATCCAAAGAAATGCCTCCCCACACCATGACTGACCCACCACCAAACCGGTCGTGCTGGAGGATGTTGCAGGCAGCATGGTGTCTTCAGACTGTCACATGTGCTCAGTGTGAACCTGCTTCATCCGTGAAGAGCACAGGGTGCCAATGGCGAATCTGTCAATTTTGGTGTTCCCGAGCAAACGGCAATCGTCCTGCACGATGTTGACTGTAAGCACAGGCCCTATATGTGGACATTGGGCCCTCATACCACCCTCATGGAGTCTTGTGACAGTTTGAGTAGAAACATGCAGAGTAGTGGCCTGCTGGAGGTCATTTTGTAGGGCCCTGGCAGTGGACCTCCTGTTCCTCCTTGCACCAAGGACGAGGTAGCGGTCCTGCTGCTTGGTTGTAGCCCTCCTGCGGCCCCCTCCATGTCTCCTGGTGTACTGGCCTATCTCCTGATACCTATTCCATGCTCTGGACACTGTGCTGAGAGACACAGCAAATCTTCTTGCCACTGCTCGCATTGATGTTCCGTCTTGGATTAGCCGTACTACTTGAGCAATTTCAATGGGCTGTAAAAAATGCCTCATGATGCCTCTATGCGTGACAGCACTGACAAAATGAAAAAGTTACAAAAAGTTGAACCAGAAAAGACGAGAACAGAGAAATGATCTGTGGTCACCACCTGCAGAATCACTCTTTTATAGGGGTTGTCTTGCTAATTGCCTCTCATTTCCACCTGTTGTACGTTCCATTTGCACAGCAGCAGGTGAAACTGAGTCACAGTAAATGTTACTACCTAACTGGTGACATTGATTCCACAAAAGCGTGACTGATTTGGAGTTGCATTGTTTTGTTTAGGTGTTACCTATATATTTTTTAAGCTGTGTATGTATATAGTACATAGTGTGTCAGCTCATATGTCTTACATTGTTTATATATCTAAAAAACAAAACAAAAAAACCCTTAATTCTGAAGTTGTGGCAGCATATTTTGCAGTGGCAGTGTGCCACGATCAATTACATGTATCGGAATCCTGAGTGCTTCAATAATAAACATACAATCCAAAATTACACAAAAGCAGATTTGAAAAACCAAGTTTTTAGCTGGTCTTTAAAGGAAACCACTGAGTCTGCTACCTTGAGATGACATTTGTTTTGAATTGGTGCTATATAAATAAACTGAATTCAGTTCAGCTTTTATTCCTCAGCCAAATAGGTCAAAAAGACACAGAAGTTGGAACATCAAGACCGGGCCAAGAAATATATGAAGCTGGTTTGTTTAAAAGGATTTATGGACTGATGAGATGAGACAGATTCTTGACGGACCACATGGATGGGTCCATGACTAGATCAGTAACAGGCACAGTGCTCTGCTTTGACTCATTAATAAACAGTGCATTTCATGTTACACTTAAACTGAGCTATGTTATCTTTTCTGTTTAGTTTAAAATGCATTATTCCCCCAGAAAACTAGCTAAGCCCGGTGGTAAGGCAGTCCACCAGAGGCCCACTGCATTTTAATGTTAACACATTGACATGAAATGTAATATGATTAGGTAATTATGTAATAACATTAGACATTATTGACAATATTTAAACACATAACTATAGGGTCTTAAAAAAGGCAAATAAAATAAATAATATAAATATTTTGCACTTTGGTTAGCAGCTGCTCAGGGGCCCACATAAGTGCTTGAATTGTAATACAGACGGGTTTGTGAAGAAACAAAAAATTGTTTCTTCACAAAAACATCTCACAAAATAACCAAATATCACTGACTGCTTTTAAGCTTGGCCAGTTAAACTTGGCACACTTCTCCCAGATTCCACCTAATCTGTATTGAAAAGCTGTTAGTGGTGGTGATTTTCTTAACAGGAAGAGGGGCCTCTAAACTATATTCTGCTCAAGATCCCATACAGTCTTAGGCCAGCCCTGGTCACATTCAGAAGTAAAATAAATTAAAAGAAAAATGACCTCCATTTGTATCCTGAACTAAATATCCTTACGGTACAAAATTAAAGTATTTCTTGCATTACATTTTGTTTCAGTAATGTCTGCAGCCTGGTGCAGTATTTTGATTTTGCTGGTTGTGATTGGTTATTTATCCAAGCAAATGCAGGATTTGCAAGGAATACTCCGATATGATGAAATTGACCTTCCTGTGATTTTTAAAAAATTTTTTATGTGTCCTGTCTGGCAGTGTGGCACTCAGAATTGTTGTCTGAATGTCAAGCTAAGGCCCAACAGATTTGCTTTCACAAGTGGAGCGTTACGGCTTTTGCCATGATGTTCCCCTTGCTATATATATATATATATATATATATATATATATATATATATATATATATATATATATATATATATATATATATAGCATTAAAAAAAAAAATTATATATATTAAAAAAAAAAAATTCCCTTCTCACCCTCCACGGGTGGTCTTTCTCAACCTCTGAGCTCGGGTCCTCTACCAGAGGCCTGGGAGCTTGAGGGTTCTGCGTAGTATCTTGGCTGTGCCGAGAACTGCGCATTTCTGGACTGAGATGTCTGATGTTGTTCCTGGGATCTGTTTTAGCCACTGCTCCAGCTTGGGGGTGACTGCCCCGAGGGCCTCGATGACCACAGGCACCACTGTGGTCTTCACCTTCCAGGCCTTCTCCAGTTCCTCTCTGAGGCCCTGGTATTTCTCCAGTTTCTCGTGTTCCTTTTTCCTGATGTTGCAATCGCTTGGTATTGCTACATCCACCACAACGGCTTTCCTCTGTTGTTTATCCACCACCACGATGTCCGGTTGGTTCGCCATTACCATTTTGTCTGTCTGGATCTGGAAGTCCCACAGGATCTTAGCTCGGTCATTCTCCACCACCTTTGGGGGTGTGCCCCACTTTGATCTCGGGGCTTCCAGTCCATATCCTGCACAGATGTTTCTGTACACTATGCCCGCCACTTGGTTATGACGTTCCATGTACGCTTTCCCTGCCAGCATCTTGCACCCTGCTGTTATGTGTTGGACTGTCTCAGGGGCCTCCTTGCACAATCTACACCTTGGATCTTGTCTGGTGTGGTAGATCTGAGCCTCTATTGCTCTGGTGTTTAGGGCCTGTTCCTGTGCAGCCAGGATGAGTGCCTCTGTGCTGTCCTTGAGTCCAGCTTTTTCCAGCCATTGGTAGGATTTCCTGATATCAGCCACTTCAGTTATTTGTCGGTGGTACATCCCATGTAGGGGCTTATCCTCCCATGATGGTTCCTCCAGCACCTCATCCTCTGGTCCCCATTGTTTGAGACATTCGCTGAGCACATCGTCGGTTGAGGCTTTGACCTTGATGTATTTATGGATCTTGGATGTTTCATCCTGGACAGTGGCTCTCACACTTGCTAGTCCTCTGCCTCCGTCCTTACGGCTCGCGTATAGTCTCAGGATGCTGGATTTAGGGTGGAACCCTCCATGCATGGTTAGTAGTTTCTGAGTTTTAACATCCATGGTCTTTATCTTTTCCTTTGGCCAACTTATTATTCCTGCAGGGTATGACGGATCGGGTGATATATATATATATATATATATATATATATATATATATATATATATATATATATGAAACTTATGAAACTTTATTAAAAATTGCTTTAGGTTTGTAATAAATCTAATAAACATAAAGACAAAAAGGAAAGAAAGGGGAAGAGAGAAAGATGGAGGAAAGGTTTAAAGAGAGAAAAGGAGACAGTAGAGAGAAAAAAGCACAAAACAGAGAATCCACAACAACAAACACATGCATATATAATAACAGGGGGGGCATGTCCTGGGGGCCCACAAATCCACCCTCCAGGACATGCGCACGACACAAGGAAGACTGGATCCACTGACACCCAATGGCCCCCCCTAGCATGGAGCCCCAGGAGCAACCGGACCCTGCTCCCCAGAGAGCAGCAGAGGCAAGCCCCGGGTGACCCCCAGCAGCTACGATGCAGAAGCCCCAGGGGGCTGCAGCGACAAGCTCACCGGCCCTGCCAGCAACCAGCTCGCCGCAGCAGATCCGGGCATGGACAAAGATACCTGAGCCTTGAGGACGAAATCCCCCCCTCCCCTAACCAGAGGCCCAGCTGAGCCAGGGTACCCAAGCCCCGGCAGGCAGCTGCCAGGGTGAGCTGGCACATACCCTGGCATCCGGCCCCAGACACCAAGAGCCACCAATGCCCTGCAGGCAGAGGCACCCGCCACCGGAGAGGAGTGTGACGGGGGGAAATAGGCCCCACATTCTCAACATAAAAAAATGTTATACACCCATTTTCAGTCCCCATACACACTCTATACTCCCAAGTGCAGGTAATGTCCCCCCAAAGGGGCAACCTGTCCCCGGACCCAGGAGATGGTCCCCTTCTCTCTGGGGTGGACAGCCCAACCCTCTGCACCAGCACCAGAGTAGCTCTCAGCAAGGCTGAGAGTCGGGCACAACCTGAAATCCCTGGGCCCAGTCGATGGGCCCATCCAAAGATGGGCCAGGAAGAGTCCACGTAGTCCCTACGAGCCAGCTGACCAGAGCAGTCCCAGGGCGAAACAGCCCCACCTGAATCCCAACCAGATAACCAGCTGGGAGTGCCCACACAGCCACAGACAGTGCATCGCAGCGACCAAGAGCGCACCCCCACCCGAACGAAGGAGCCAACCAGCCCACCCAGCGCAATCTCCACAGCGATAGTACACTATGCAAAGGCAAAGGAGGGTGCACGTACAACACGCCCAGGACCAACGGTGCAGAATCACCCGATCCGTCATACCTCCCCGCCCCTCCATCAGCCCCAACCCCCAGCAAAGCATCGGACCGCGGCCACAACCAGGCAAGCAGAACAATGACATACACCCCATGCCAGCACCGCAGTAGCCAACACATCCCACCAGACCCAAATCTGCGGGCCAACACAAACGCAGGCACCCAGTCAGTGCAGGCACACACATCACTCCACAGATAAACAAATTGAGTGGCATGGGGTCCGCAGGCCCCCCGATGCACCACCCTGCCCATCACGTGTCTGTGATTGACTGCTGTTGTGGCTCATTTACATCTTCAAGTTGAAGACGCAGAGCCAAGCATGTGCCAGAACAGGTACCGGGCAAGCTTGTGTGAGATGGACATGGATATGCCACACCAGGGATGGAGTCAAGACAGGTTCTTCCAAAGACCAGACATTCTGAGACCGGAATGTCTGGTGCAGTAGGTGGAAAAGTCAATGCGAAGCAGTCAAGTATAGGAGAAGGAGAACATTTAGTTGTTGGCAGCATTATCTCAGCCAGTGCCCCCCTCCATGAAGGAGGACAGAATGCCAGACCAGATGTAGCTTCTGTGGAGAGAAATGAAATTGAGAGAAAAAATAAAACTAAAAGGTGAAATAACAGCAAATAATGCAAATTGGAGAGTAGTAGTAGAACGTGAAGAAAAGTCATCAATTTGTCCTCCAGCAGCCTAATCCTATGGCAGCATAACTTCAGAGATTGCACAGGAAAACCTCAGCCTTTAGAATGAGACAGGAGAGAGGCAGAGACAGGGAGCCTTCTCCATTATATCAAACAAGGAAGAAGTGTGTTTGAGGTATTGCCTTGAAATTCAACCACAATCTGCCTCTAATTTACTCAGAAGTTAGGTCTGATAGGTTGCACACCATAACTGAAAACAAAATAAGAAAAAGAAATCTGTCCCTTTGTTAAAATGAATAGTTTTTAAAAAAGTAGAAGTGCATTTAAAAAAAGTGTTCGAATCAAATGCTGTATATAGCCTAATAGCTCTCCCCTTTGTTGCTCCCTTGTTGAGCTCTGTGACTACCACAAAATGTCAGCTTCCCAGGGATACCAATGAGAAATAATAAGGACCAAGTTCTTTTATTGTTAGCTTTAATGGCACTGAGTGCAAAGCCTTTTAACTTTACTGTTGACTTTGGAGTCACACAGAGGTAGATGCATAGAGAGCCTGCAGGTGCACTCCCACTCGTTCTCACACACACATTCACACACACTGCATTCTACATCTAAAGATGTCAGTGGGAGAGTTCACTTCCAAATGTCAACTACGTGAGGAACATTGGAACCAACTGTAACCAGCTTAAGTTGTACAATTCAGGCAATGTGTTGGGAAAAGATAAAAACCTGGGAGAGTAGATGAATAAAAGCAGGAAAATAAAGAAAAAAACAAGAATGATAAAGAAATTTTCTTGATTAAAATAAATAAAGGTGTTTAATGAACTTAAAGAGAAAAATATTGTACTGATATTTTTTCTTTTTAAGATAATTCCTATCACAATTATGTTGATGACATTCAAATTTATCTTTCATTTAAACTACACCAGCTGGACAGGTTGGCCATCCTTGTCCAATGTTTGTCTTGTATCAGTGATTGGCTCTCCATTAACTTTTTGGTGTTAAACACCAGTAATACAGTAAGGCAATTGCCTCTTTCTGTCCAGCAGCCAAATCAAAGTTTAAAAATGTAGGTGTCACATTTGATTCATCATTAGGCTTGGAGTCACACATTAGGACTATTTCCCGCTCGTTTCTTTCATTTTTGAAACATTTCCAAAATACATTATATGGGCTCCAGAAAATTATTCATCCTTTTGTGTCATTGTGTCTGGACTACTGTAGTGCTCTTTTTACCAGCCTGGACTAGTCATAAGTCTCACATCTGCAACCCATAAAGAACGCAGCAGCCAGACTTCTCACCAAACCCAGCAAATGCAGTCATATCACCCCGGTTCTATACTCACGACACTGGCTCACAGTTGATTTTAGAATCCATTTCAAAGTTCTTGTGCTGACGTACAGAGCTTTAAATGGCCAGGCTCCTAATAATCTTTGCTCGTGTCTTTCGTTCCCAAACACTGAATCTCTTGGTTATTCCATGTACATGGCTGAAAACTAAATAGGGCAGGGTTTTTCAGTCAGTGGCCCTAAGGCTATGGAACAGCTTGCCCATAAAGCTTTGTTTTGCTGACTCTGTGGAGGTTTTTAGAAAGACATTGAAAACACTTTTATTTTCCCAGGCTTTTCCGTTATTTTACGATGCTTCTTATGCTTGATTTATTCATTGTATATTTTAATGCTAATTTTTACTGTACGCTTTATAAATAGATTTTACTTACTTACTAAAGTAAGCTGACAAGAAAACTACATTGGTCTTTATGCTGATTTCTCATGTATTTATTTAAAACACATAAACACATGAAATATCTCAATATATGTAGTGAATCTACATAAGAGTGTCCTAATGTTTAATACCCAGGGAGAAAACAAAATTTCTATAAATTAGTTTTTCCTTGCACAAATTAACATCACAGATACAGTGGTGTAAAAAAGGTTTGCACCCTTCCTGATTTCCTATTGTTTTGCACGTTTTCACTTCAGTGTTTCAGAACATCAAAACGTCAAATTTAAATATTAGTCAAAAACAACACAAACACAAAATGCAGTTTTTAAATGGTGTTTTATTATTAAGGGAGAGAAAAATCCAAACCTACATGGCCCTGTGTGAAAGAGTGATTGCCCCCTGAGCCTAATAACTGGTTGGGCCACTCTTAGCAGCAACAACTGCATTCAACCATTTGCCATAACTTGCAATGAGTCGTTTACAGCTGTGGAGGAATTTTGCCCACTCCTCTTTGCAGAATTGTTGTAATTGATCCACATTAGATGCTGTGGCATGACGTTAAAAAGGCTGTTCATGCTTGAAACTCCTAGTACCAAAGAAAACTCACCCATCAGTCATCAATGACTATAGACCTGTTGCCCTGACATCCCGCAGTTTGCTCATCGCCGTGGAGTTGGAGTCGAAGATGCCATTATACACCTGCTTCAACAAACCCACTGTCATCTGGACAAAGCAGGCAGCACTGTGAGGATCATGTTCTTTGATTTCTCCAGTGCATTTAACAGAATTTAGCCTGATCTGCTTCATCTTAAACTCCAGAAGACACAGGTACAGGCCTCAGCAATCACCTAGATCCATGACTACCTGACAAACAGACCACAGTTTGTGAGACTGAAGGACTGTGTGTCTAACCAGGTGGTTAGCAGCACAGGAGCACCACAGGGGACTGTACTCTCACCATTCCTTTTCACTCTGTACACTTCAGACTTCCAGCACAAGTCAGACTCCTGTCATCTACAGAAATACCCAGATGACTCTGCAGTTGTTGGGTGTATCAGAGATGGACAAGAAGCTGAGTACAGAGAGCTGGTGGACCACTTTGTGGCATGGTGTGGAAACAATCATCTCATCCTGAATGTGAACAAAACAAAGGAGATGGTTGTAGCTTTCAGGAGAAACAGGGTCAGATCAAACCCTACTTCCATCATGGGAGAAGAAGTGGAGGTGGTTGAGGACTATAAATACTCAGTGTTCATCTAGACACCAGACTTGACTGGAGACTCAACAGTGAAGCCGTCTACAAGAAAGGACAGAGCAGACTGTACTTCTTGAGGAAACTAAGATCCTTCGAGGTTTGCAGCAACATGTTGCAGATCTTCTATAAATCTGTTGTTGAGAGCGTCATCTCCTCTGCCATCATCTGTTGGGGCAGCAGCATCAGAGCCAGGGACCTAAGAAGGCTCAATAACCTGATAACGACTGTGGAACCTGTGGAGTTGATGATTCAAAGAAGGATTTTGCATAAAATCAAGAAAATTATGGACAACCCTGGACATCCTCTTCATGAGACTGTCACTGGAAAACAGTGTCTTCAGTCAAAGGCTTCTTCAGATTGGTTGTAAAATGGACTGCTACAGGAGATCTTTCCTGCCCATAGCTATCACAATCTATAACTCCTTTATTAAATGAGTTACATCAACATTTGATTTCCCCTTGGCATAAATAAAGCATTTTTTAATTGAATTTGAATTGAATTGACTGTGACAAGGCCACTCCAAAGTCGTCTTCTTTTCAGCCTTTCAAAGGTAGACTTGCTGGTGTGTTTTGGATCATTGTCCTAGTGCAGACCCAAGTTGGTTTCAGCTTGAGGTCACCAATAGATGGTCGGACATCTTCCTTCAGGATTCTTTCGTAGACAGCAGAATTCATGGCTCCATTTATCACAGCAAGTCTTCCAGGTACTGAAGCAGCAAAACAGCCCCAGACCATCACTTTACCATCACCATGTTTTACTGTTGGTATGTTTTTGTTTTTTTTCTGTGATGGACTGGCGACCTGTCCAGAGTGTACCTCGGCTCTTGCCTAATGACTCCTGGAAAAAGGCAACAGCCCTCTCACAAACCTGCAAGGATAAGCATGTTTAGATAATGGATGGGTGGATGATGTGCTTTTTCTGAAATTCAGCCTTAAATTTACTCTAGATGTAATGGGACACACACCCTCCAAAGAGTCCAACTTTTGTCTCGTCAGTCCACAGAATGTTTTACTGGAAGTCTTGGGGATCATCAAGATGTGTTCTGGAAAAATTAAGAAGGTTTAATGTTCTTTTTGCTCAGCAGTGGTTTTCATCTTGGAACTTTGCCATGCAGGCCATTTTTGCCCAGTCTCTTTCTCATGGTAGAGGCATGACTTTTGACCTTAACTGAGGCAAGTAAGGCCTGCAGTTCTTTGGGTGTTGTTGTGGGGTCTGACCTCTTGGATGAGTTGTCGCTGCGGTCTTGGGGTAATTTTGGTTGGCCGGCCATTCCTGGGAAAGTTCACCGCTGTTCCATGTTTTCTCCAATTGTGGATAACGGCTCTCACTGTGGTTTGCTTGAGTCCCAAAGCTTTAGAAATGGCTTTGTAACCCTTTCCAGACTGATATATCTCATTTACTTTATTTCTTTTTCATACTGAGCCATGTAGGTTTGGATTTTTTTTCTCCCATAATAATAAGCACCTTCACTTAAAAACTGCATTGTGTGTTTACTTGTATTTAAATTGGGTTGATGTTCTGACACACTGAAGTGTGACAAATATGCAAAACAGGAAATCAGGAAACACTTTCACACCACTGTATCTAGAATTGCCTTGTTTCTTTCCACAATCAACATTTCAGCCATTCTTCCAGGAATAAATTAGGGATATGGAAATATCGTAAACTTATTTTTTCCTTGTGCAGTTGTAATTTTTAGAAGTCTTAAAGTGTTAAATGGCCTGTACTTATATAGCGGTCATTCATCCATCCACGCACACATTCACACACTGATGGTAGCAAGCTACTGGGTTGTAGCCACAGCTGCCCTGGGGCACACTGACAGGGGTGAGGCGGCCATGCAGCGGCGCTACCGGGCCCCTGACCACCACCAGCAGGCAAGGTGGGTGAAGTGTCTTGCCCAAGGACACAGCGATGGAGATGGACAGAGTGGGGCTTGAATCAGCAAATCACTGATTACAGGACAAACTCCTACCACTGTGGCCACCATCACTCTTAAATTTTAATTTCTACTCCTAATTTTGTAATTATTTAATTATTTATATGTTTAAATTTTAACAAGTAAGAATTTGATTGGAATTTGAATGGAAGGAATATTATTGCTATTATTTAAAATTAGTGTTTGTAGATTGAAAATAAAAGTACTTGCCAACTTTAGCTTGTTAGACAATAAGAAAGGTTGACTTAACCCTGTAAAATCTAAATTAGGAAAAAAGAGCAAAAAAAAAAAAAATCACCTCTTTGATGATGACAAAAGGAGGCTTCTGATGTAGAATTTGAAGGCTTACTTACTTTTTTATGTTTTAATAAGTTTTTAAAGAAATGTTGCAATATTGCAACATTGGGCCTGGATGGGAGCAGAATTTTTATATTTGCACTCATGCTGTCAAACCAAATACTACACAACTAAGAATTGATTTGCACTGTGGACAGTTTACAAAGCTCTATAATAGTAAATATCATAATTAATACTTTCGTGAATCTAAATTTATCGGCCAAAAAAAAAATTGTAACAAAATGAAAACTTTGTTGCAGACCCACCCAGGATGTTCTGATGGAACCCTGATTACTGGGAAATTACGGTGAACCATTTATGTTCATATACAGTGATACTCCAAAAAGCAGTTTCTTTCATCTGAGAAGCATAGACACACACCACACTTCCTGCGGAGGGTATTAGTGTAGCCTTTGTTACAGTGTCTCCAGCATCCTCTCTTTGTTTTTTACAGGGAAATGTGTGATCACGTCCTTGCTCACACCCACTAGTCGTACACATAACCTCCTCAGAGCAGTCACAGGTTTCTGTGGTATTACTGTTGTGGATGTCAAAGGGCTCCATGAGTTCAACTGTGACACAGGCCTAAAGATGGTCACCTTTTCTTTGGCGTCTTGAAATTTGATTTTATCTGAATAAAATAAGACAAAGATCAAATACAATGTCCAACATAGATTAAAAACTGTATAATTAGTGACATATTTAATTAGACAAACAACAGAAATGGATTCTTACCATGATGAGAGAAGATGCTGGTTGCGCCTGGTCTCGTCTCTTGTTCAGAATCTCTTTTTTGGGAATGTTGCAAGCTTTGCCAGGCATAGATTACAGCGAGGATGATGGTGTGCCAGAAGATGTAAATGTACCAGCGGTGCAATTTCATCTAGAACTTGTACTTGGCAGCAAATGAGTCCAACAAATCCACATCACCCATGTATTTATTGTAGGCACCCACAATATTATGCCTCTCAACCTCTGTGTAGGATTTGGTGGCTATGTTCCAATGTTGAATCTTGGCAACAGGTCCTGGGCCAGGATGACACAAGAGGGACTGCCTTGTTATTGTAACCATTTCACAGCACAGATATTGTAGTTTGCATCCACCCTGTCATCATTTCAATACAAATGAATGCTAACAAATGAATGTGATACATTCCGTGGACATCCTGAACAATGCACCATATTTACAACCCCCCAGACTACTAACATCCACACCTTCAAAACTATTCACACCTGTCCCCACACCCACACAAGTAACCATTCTGCGCACCCAGTATCTGGCTTTAGATATTTGAGCAAAAAAAATATATATATATAAATAATAATAATAATAATCCAGAAAAATAGCAGTATATGTACTCCTCCTGATAAAATGCATTCAAAATTTTTAATAGTGCTCCTGGAAGGGCTTGAAATAGCACAACAATAATTTATATTTTCATTCAGAATTGCTTTAGACATTCTTATAATTACACACACAAAAAATCAGGGATTTTACTTACTTGAGTGTTGAGATATCCACTTCAGTGTTAGAGTAAGATGTTCATCCAAAAAAGTTTGCTAGTTGTATGACTTGATGGCCTGATAGTAAGACTTATTTATACATTTACCATCCAATGGCATTGTAAGGCGTAACAATAAAACCTAATGACATTGTAAATATGGTCTTAAAAGAAAAAAACATTTGCAAGTTTGTTTTTAGTACAGCTAAAAGTGATGTAATTTTGCAACGGTGGGTCTTACAGGGTTAAAAACTACTAAATACAGTGAGTTTATTTCAGATTTTTCTCTAGTCTTCCACCACTGTGCAGACAACCTACTAAAAAAAAGCCTACTGATTTGACTGACTGAGTTTAAATTTATCTCACTATTTGAGGCTGAAGTACGATTTAGTTCTTGGTTGGTTTTTTTGTTTGTTTGTTTGTTTTTTCCCTAATTATCTTTAGCTTAGAGAAACTGATAAATCATCGTCATGAGTACATAAAACACTACATTCTCATTTCAGTGACTGTCAATGCTCAGTTTTCTCTCACTCTATCTGTATCGAAACCTAAAGAATACTACATCATAGATAACATAACTATAATGGTCACTATAAAATTGTTGCAGCAGCAACAATATAATTCTTTTTTTGTTATTAAGTTTAGCTCCAAAGCTGTTGTCCAGTCAGTTAATGATGCGTCCTTAAAACAGTGCTTGGTGATTTCAGTCATCAAACTTTTCTTCTTTCACTTTAACCAGACAGAAATAATAAATGTAGAAGGTTTAAAAAATTATTGGAGCTCATGAACAAATGTTGGTTGCAAACAGCTAACACTGAAAAAGACAGAGGTTTGAAAAACAGCTAAATGTCAGTATTTTATTTGAAAAGTATTAGTTTTATATTTACTGTGGTAATTACTTACCAAGTAAAGTGTGTTAAAGTGGATATTGTCATTTTGAGGGGATCTCAAGGTGGTCCTGCCCTGCCTGTTGGGGACTTCATTCCAATAATGCTTTGGCCTTTTTCATATACGAGCTTAAAAATTGAGAAGGTGAAGCTGAATAGAAATGTGTCAGAGGACACTTATATTTCCTCTCCTGACCTGTAGCCTTGCATATGTGGAGTTATTGCACAGGTGATGCTTTAGAATTGGACTTCCCTGTAGGATGTTAACTGGCCAGGATGTATCAGAAAGTGCTAGTCTTCTTTTTTGTCCCTGCGGGAGCCTCACCTAATCAGTCGACTCCAAAGGCAGAATTCATGAGACTTCATAAAGAAGGAAAAAAATGTCCTTTGAATAGGGGAGGCCATATTACTAGTCTCCATCCTACTTATTTAGCAACACAACCTTTGCTCTAAAAACACAGAAAGAGGGCCACATAGAAGTTTAGAACAAGTTAAATTGGCCATGGAAGAAAACATCTGTAATTGTAAGTAGGACTGTGCAACAATCACGTTTCTCTGTTCTTTTCAATACTGGCACCAAATCACAAATTAACGAAATTGTCAAAAACTATTTAAAACTATTATTATGTTCTTATTTTGTAATATCTCCCATCTGATGCGCACTTCAGTCCCTTTTGAAACTTGAACCCACTTGGTGGTCATGTTTGTAAAAGTCATTGTGAGTGAAGAAGGCATAATCTTGTACCTGAAATAGGCAGAAACATGACAACCATGACTATGCTGGTATGAAATGGGGAAAGGGCGATGTGACCGGCACCCAGAAACACCAGCAGCAACATTAAATTCAAATTCAGAAATACTTTATTTATCCCAAAAGTAAATTAAATGTTGATGTAACTCATTTAGTCAAGGAGTTATTATAGATGGTGATGACTGTGGGCAGGAAAGATCTCCTGTAGCGGTCCGTTTTACAACCAAACTGAAGAAGCCTTTGACTGAAGAGACTCTGTTTTCCAATGACAATCTCATGAAGAGGATGGGCAGGGTTGTCCATTATTTTCTTGATGTAAAATTCTTGTTTGTACCATAATCTCCAGAGGTTCCACAGTTGTTCCCAGAACAGAACCAGCCTTCTTTATAAGGTTATTGAGGCTTTTCAGGTCCCTAGGTCTGATGCTGCTGCCCCAACAGATGATGGCAGAGGAGATGACGCTCTCAACAACAGACTTAGAGAAGATCTGCAACATCTTGCTGCAAACCTTGAAGGATCTTAGTTTCCTCAAGAAGTCCAGTCTGCTCTGTCCTTTCTTGTAGACGCTTCACTGTTGAGTCTCAAGTCAAGTCTGTTGTCTAGATGAATATCGAGGTATTTATATTCCTCACCACCTCCACTTCTTCTCCCATGATGGAAATAGGGTTTGCTCTAACCCTGTTTCTCCTGAAATCTACAATCATCTCCTTTGTTTTGTTCACATTCAAGATGAGATGATTGTTTCCACACCATGACACAAAGAGGTCCACCAGCTCTCTGTACTCAGCTTCTTGTCCATCTCTGATACACCCAACAACTGCAGAGTCATCTGGGTATTTCTGTAGATGACAGGAGTCTGACTTGTGCTGGAAGTCTGAAGTGTACAGAGTGAAAAGGAATGGTGAGAGTACAGTCCCCTGTGGTGCTCCTATGCTGCTAACCACCTGGTTAGACACACAGTCCTTCAGTCTCACAAACTGTGGTCTGTTTGTCAGGTAGTCATGGATCCAGGTGATTGTTGAGGCCTGTACCTGTGTCTTCTGGAGTTTAAGATGAAGCAGATCAGGCTGAAAATGCACTGGAGAAATCAAAGAACATGATCCTCACAGTGCTGCCTGCTTTGTCCAGATGACAGTGGGTTTGTTGAAGCAGGTGTATAATGGCATCTTCGACTCCAACTCCACGGCGATGAGCAAACTTAACGGGGTCCTGATATGTGTTGGTTTGCTTACTCAGGTGAGCCTAGAAGAGTCTCTTCAGGACCTTCATGATGTGGGATTTCAGGGCAACGGGTCTGTAGTCATTGATTACTGATGGGTGAGTTTTCTTTGGTACCAGAACCAGACATGATGTCTTCCACAACAGTGGAACCTTCTCTTGGGTCAGTCTAAGGTTAAAGAGGTGTTGCAGAATCCAAACAGAGCTGCTCTGCACAGGCCTTCAGGACTCTGGGGCTGACATCATCATAATGATGATGATGTACAGTTCTGAGAACCACCTCTAATGAACAACTGAGTAATTTATAAACATTTAATACATGAAGGGACTGGAATTTTTATATAATATCCTGAATTTAAATAAATATTAGTTATTTTAAGAAAGGTTTCAACAAGAAGCTATCAGAAATGTTCATGTTCAAGTCAAGTCACTCTTTCCCAACAGCAGTGAATGCATTGTTTTACCAAACTTTGTGGATAATCTTTTAAATAATTGGGATTTCTATACTGAACAACATAACAGGAATGATAGATATACACAGTTAAGCAGTTCAAGTCCAAATAAAAACACTATGAGATATCTATAGGTTTCTGTTGTGTGGCTTTAACTAGAATGAACAGTTTCTTTGCTGACCATGTAGATTAATGCTGTGGCTCTGTGCAGGATTTGTTGTTTTTCTGAGTCTAAGTGCCAGGTGGCCATGTTTGGGAGGCTAAGTGGCGGAGCATTTTTCTGCATCGGGCGGATGGTAATTACCAGGTGTCCAGCTTTTGGACTGTGTTAGAATGCTGGTCATCACTGGATGTGTTTTGATGTGTGTGGCTACAGAGTGTAACACCCCTTCTTTCTCTGTTTTCCCTCAGCTGTTTGAACTGCTGGGACCAGAGGGCCTGGAGATGATATCCACCCTCCTACAGCGCAGGGCAGCTATTGTTGACTCCTTTCTTTCCATCCCAAATGAAAGGACAGGATACCTACCAGGTGAGACAACAGCATGGCAGCTTTGAGATCTGATCTGTTCTTACTGTTTACATTAACTTTTTCCCCAACACTGATGCACATGTGGTACTGACAAGTTTGCTGTCATTTCAGTCATCTTAAGGGAATTTCTTTTTCGCTTTGATGAAGCATGCCTTGTATGGCATCAATGCTACCAAATTTCAGGTGTGTTAATGTTTCCAAAGTGGTTTTCTTAAAATCCAGCAAGTTATTCTGCAATGGTTATTTATTTTATGTAGGATACAGGATAAAAGTAATATTTTATGGCCAAATGTGGCTCTCTTAGATTTGTAGTTCTAATTTTTATGCTTGTTTTTAGACTGTAGAACCAAGTGCAAGTCACTTTGTTTTTCATGACAGTTAGAGCTGACCTTGGAGATCTCCTTAAAGTTAAAAAACATTTGGAAAGGGTTTTTTCAATTTTTTTTAAAGTGCTTTTTTTTTACCATTTTAATGGAAAACTTTGCCACATACCAGCTGCACTAATGCTCCAACCTAACTGAATTTCCCACTGAGGGACAGTAAAGGTTATTTCTATTCTATTCTACACCATGACGCTGATGTTTGACAGCAACTTTAGATGGTCAGTAAAGCTCCTGTATCTGCAACAGTGATGTAGTAAACAGCCCAGATAACATTTACTAAATCTTTCTTTGTAAATATTAGCTTCACAAACACAGACAGCTCATTGTTGGTGTTCTGTCAGTCTGAGCTGGAAGTCAAGATGTGCTTCCCATGTATAAATTTCCAAACCATACAATGTTATAATCAAGGACGCTCTTTTCTATTGCAGTATGAATCAATACTGAAAAACGTTAGTCAGCTGACAGCTCAGTCAGTTTCTAAATAGTAAAGCACTGAAATAAACTAGCCCCCTTTCATTATGCCTCTGTTTACAGGCCTCTAAAGGCAACCAAAGTGATTGCAAATTTTACCTATTTTCTCATTAGTACAACAAAAAAAAAAACAGCAGTCATGTGAGCAGTCTGGGTAAAAAAAAGTCTCTGACACTGAAAGCCTCCCTGTGGTTCAACAACAGACACATATTAGGCCCCTATCGTGGTCTAAGCCAATCAGAGATACTGAAGGATGGGGCGGGTCCCACTCTTCTTGGACATGGTCCAGATATTCCTATATGTGATTACGATGTGTGCTCCAGTCAGACAGAGTGAGGCCAGTATGCTAGGTTAGTCATATAGGCAGATTGGCTGTAGCACAGATGAGCAGAGGAAATTAAAAGAATGATTGAAAACATTTTTGTTAAGTTAGGCCTTGAACCTTCCAAAAATCATTACCAATGCTCTGACATGGATCAGTCAACCTCCCAGGTTATGTCCCTCTGTATTGCACTGCTGATAAATATGGCATTATTTTTTGTGCCCCCCAACCTGAGCCCACACTGAGATTGATGTGAGCACATATATCTGTGCGAGCAAACAATAATTTGTCATGTGTGCATTTAAATCTCATAGATGCTCACTCAATAGTGTTCTGGCACGTGCTCCACTCTGACAAACTCTTGCCCCACTTGCTCTGTGCTTGCATTCGGTTCTGTCTCTCTGATCGCACACGCTTCACCCTGAGACTCTTCTTGTGCTTGACCAATATCTTCATTTGCAACTTCAGAAACTGGAATGTAAAGCAATCACTCATACTCCCATCCCCAAATCTGATATATTTCTAATTGAAATGCTGGAAAAGCACAATGCAACTATAAAACACATTACATGCCTCAGTAAATACACTGCCCTCTCCCAACTGCCTTTTAAGATCAACAAGATCATCAGATGAGGCCTAGATGATGATCAAGTTTAACCTTGCCTATGATATTGCATCAGAAAAACTTCCCTTCACTACGTTCAAGTCGAAATAGAATAGAAAAGAAATATCCTTTATTGTTCCACGGTAGGTAAATTCAGGAGTGGGGAAATCCAGAAATAATTCCTCATAAGAAAAATGGCTTGAAGTTGATAAAATGTTCAGTTTGAGATGTTCATAAGCTGTTCAAACATTTACACTTGTATTTAGATTTTATTTCATATTTTCATTTCAGTCATTTATTTTATCTCGAGATAAGATTTTATCTCCTGTTTTGTACCATTCTGCTTCAAATAAAGAACTTTGTTTTCTAGATTAATTATTCATTTACAAGTCAAAATTGCCTTTATAAATAGTGATTTTAAAAAGGGTGTCCCTGTAAAACTGCAATGTTAAATGTGATGCACTCAAAAATTTTGTTGCACCTAACTTTTGTGCTGGTTCACATAAGAAAAAGGTAGGTGCACCAGTGCAACCTCTGAAAAAAGTTAGTGTAGAGACCTGGTTTGGTTGTAAAGGGTAGTGAAGTTAATTACAACCAGACTGAAGTTGACAGTTAAAGCAGAAACAATCAGAAACCTGTAGCAAGCTATCTGGAGTTGATCACTAAGAGTGTCAAGTATTTTTTTTTTGGTATCGTGACAACCGTTGTCTTAATTGTTCCATTGAACCCTGACCAAATTTCTGATCCTTTGATGAAGGCATTGACAGTAAATATCATTATCCTTTTTTCAGATTATTGGCTTCCTTGAAACCCCCACAGTTATGATACCGTTGAACTGAAATCTCTTGTCCAAGTTACGCTTAAAGTCCTGTTTAACGGTTACTATGGAAATGAACACTCCATAGTCATAATATTTTCATATTAGAAATTGCAGGAGGGACAAAGCACAATACATCAAATATATTTAAATCATCCAGCCCTTACATTATCAGATTTGAAACCTAGAAATTTTTGTGTAACTATTGAAAACAGACCAAAGATCCATACCATCCACATGATTTCCTTGGCAGAGTTGTTACTTCTTCAGGAGCAAAAGAAGCTACAACCCTTGTGAATGTGAATTGTCTTCTGATAGACATTTTCAAGGTAAATGTGACCATGGTTGCATGTTTAAAAATGTTCTCATTAGGATTTTGCAAGTACATCCTTTTGATAAAAACAAGATGGAGTTTAAAACTCCTCAAAAAATGTTAACCTGCCTGAGATGGACTGGTGAACCGGCCAGGGTGTAACAGACCTCTTGTCTAATGAGCGCTAGAGATAGGAACCAGCCCCACATGACTGCATGGATGAATGAGTATAGAAACTGGATAAATAGATGGATGTTCCACATTTTTGTTTTTAACATACAGCTCTTGTCATCCATTTTGTCTTTTTCTGATTGTGAAATTGTAGTAACCCCCCCGCCTTAAAACAAAAAACAAAAAGAACAGATATTCCCTGTTGAACACAGTGTGCAGTGTACGCTAGTTGGAGACAGTTGGCATGGCTAGTTGACCCAGATTTCCATTCATTGTGTGGGGGGTGGAGGTGCAAATTTTCAAGTGTGATGTGAACAGATCCAACCCAAATTAAGTCACAGTCAATCAAAAATGTTTAAATATTTTGAGCCGAATCCAGTAGCAAATAATTACTGACCCAAATGCAAACACGTTACCAACAGTCAATACAGAAGTGTCAAATGTTTACTTCCCTCTCCTGTATTTCTTCTCCAAACAACAAATTGGTGAATTACTGCCACCAGCTGGTACATTTGTTAACCATTTAAACTGTCATTCCTACACTAGTTTGAAGTGTTCAGTTCACTGTCATTGGTTTGATAAATTATGTGGTCCCTCATCAGATGCAGTTCACGTATGTGATCTCCAGTCCTCAGCAGCCATTTAAAAATCTGTTGAAGCCAGTCTGTTTGAGACTTCCAAGTATTTCTTAAAATCTGTAAGGACTGTGAAGGTTGTGTAGTGTGTCCGCAACTTTAGCCAATTTGTTCCACCATCCAGTGCTTATGCGTTGCCATTTTTCCTACTTTCAGTCCATACCCCTTAATCAACCATTTTGTATTCATGTATTTAACCATCGCATTGCAGGTCATTCTTCTTTGTTTTTTGGTATTTTTAAATGGTATTGTGCTCTGTTCCTATTGTCTGTGGTGGTGATCCCTTTTTGGACCAGTGACCTCCTATGAAATGTAAGATAATATGACCCCAACTCAGTGGTTGTCATAGTAGGTAGGAAACAGGTTCATCTTGATGGTTAGTACTCCTGTGGCAGATAGCTCCTTTCTATACCTAATCATAAGTGCAGAGGTAGAACATAGTGAAGGAGTAAAATGATTGGCCCCCTGCCAGTTAAAACTTAATGCCGCTTTGAACTATTTTCCATTGTACCCACTGGAAAAAGATACATAAAAGACTGTTATCTGTGGTTTCACCTTTTTTTCTTCATTATTTCCACCACCTCTATTAGCTGCCCAAACTGATGAGACCCAACATTCTTTTTCTGCTCCTCATGTGATAGAAATATTAGAGTATTATTCCATCCTACAGTCTGACTTGTGTGATGACACTAAGACATAAATACACATATTGTCTTGTAGAACAGGCATATGCAGATTTTAATTTTAGTTATTTGGTTCTATGAGTCCCCAAAAAGCTGTGTTGTATGATTTCCACATGTACCCCACTTCAATGCTTGCAAGACTCCTCCTGCTTTTTCCCCCCTATCCTTAATGTGCTCCAGAGAGCTGCTAGATATTTATATTGATATTGGTGGAAAGATAACAGTGGCTAATTTATCATTGCCACAGCTGTCTTCTGAGCCTAATGCAAGGTAGGCTGGAGATTAGAGGGGAAAGCTCTGACTTTGTCACAATAATCCTTCCAACTATTTTAAGTCATGCAGACTTTCTGGAGTCATTTAAGATTCACGCTTCTTGATTTTAATCCCTGGTGTGACCCCAGTACATGGTATAATTATGCAGCCTACAAACTCATTGTGTTCTCACATGAACCCATTCTGCTGTTTAAATCAGTAATTTATGTTATGGTAAATAGGTCAGTTGTCATACATTCACAGGGTCAGTGATTTCTTCAAATGGGGTGATGTTGCTCAACATTAAACTCCACATATTATCAGATACTACCTAAAGTAGCGTAATAGGTTAACTGACCACATAGATGATGTCTTGGTAAAAACACTGAGAGCAAAATCTTGTAAACACATAAGACAAAACATGAAAAGATAAACAAAAAACCTTTTTCCAGTCGTCTCAAGGAGACAGCAAAAAAAAGCCATAGTAGTTCTGCAGAGTGACTGTTTTAGGTTTCCTTTATCTCCACCCTCCTATAATTAGTTCACATTTATATTTTATCATTAAATAGGTACTTTTATCTGAAGGACTGTCCAACAGAGGAAATCATAAATGTGGACACAGTGTTAGGTATTATAAAACAATATATTAAAATACCAAACGTCTAGAATCACAGATGCAAATGATGCTAACAGACATGGTGAATGTGGTTGCTGCTCTGTGCAATGCCCTGATGAGGGCTGCATATCTGTCACTGTGACGCTATTGCTGAATATTGTGTTGATTTTATCGGCAACTTCCTGGCTCTTTTCTTAACTTTGCTTCCTCACTGTGTCTCCACTACTCATGGTGAGCTTTACCATCTCAACCTTTGAAAATTTACATCAAGTGTATCCATTGAATGTGAATGTATATCAATGTGGCCAAAAAACTGGCTTGTAAAATGTGAAATATTTTATCCTACCAGCTATTGTGTCAAAGCTATGATATTGCACGTTGTTATAATGACAATTACCGTTTAGTGTATTGTAGAGATATAGCATCGATCTATTTTTGTGACATGATCGATGACGTTTAAACAAAACAAAATGGAAGATTGGATAGTGACCTTGTATTTATTCGAGTTCTTACTTTAGTTTTTATTAATGTTGAAGCACAGTGATTTATCAAAATTAGACAGAAGATTTAAACATCTAGCTCAAAACATTTTTAATGGCAGTTGGTCGAGGATACAGAAATAGAACAGCTGCTAACTAAGCACCGCTATTAGTTTAGCACTAGGGCTGCATGATATTTAATGTTTTTCTGCTTTGGGTTCATAGCAAACATAGCCCCCACCGCGGCCCCCCCAGAAAATGTTTATTCCGCTACTGAAAAAAAAAAACAAAAAAAACCCCAAAACATTTAATATTTGTATCTCAACAACAAGGATTTATTAAAGACGGTTACCTCTGGCTGGGATCTGCTTCTTTGGCAGTGAAACAACAATACACACAACAGAAACGATTGCTGTCATTACATGCTCATCCAAGAGGAGGGAATGCTGCAAGTCAATAACTCGATACAGTCTGCTGGGTTTCTTTAGATAGAAACTTTTTAAAACTAATTTGAATACTTAACTGGCCTTAATGTTCTGTTTGATAACTAGGATCAATTGAAATGCATGTGGGATTGAACTGAAATTACTTTTGTATAAAGTGCTTCAAGACGAGATTTGTTGTGAATTGGCACTACATAAACTGAATTGAAAAAACTTAGCTGTGGTTGCTTCATTACTGGACCACCTTGTCATCCATTTACCTTGTAAATGTTTTTATGCTGCATTAGACACATAACACCATGTATATTATAGGCACAGAGAGCTTGACGCCATTTTGCTTATTTCCCCTGGGTCCATCCATCCGCCAGGCAGTTTTTTTTGTGATATGTACTGTATAGCGTGTACAGTGATATTGAGATACGCCAGATTTGCATTATATTGTGCTGCACGATATTAGACAATATCTTGGTAATATTTACTATTTATCATAGTAAATGTTACTATGATGATGTCAGATGCCCTGAAGTACTAATTTTTAAAGATTTGATGAAGGTTATACTTTTTTCATATTTTTTTATTAGTCCCCCAGGGGGGAAAATTACATTTTCAGTACAGCCTGCCCAAGGAGAGGTGGGTGAAGTGTCTTGTCCAAGGATACAACGATGAAGTTGGACAGAGCAGGGCTTGAACACGCCGATTACGAGACGAACTCCAACCACCGTCGCCACCAATCTCCCCATATACGCCCTCATATACACCCCCATATACGAATCTGTGTGTAAAATCGTTTCTGTGATTGTTAGTGGAACGCTGAAATAGCAAAACAAACCGGCTATTAAGTTTCAAACCAAAGAGAAGCAGCTGCATGTGTACTCATGGTTATGTGGTACTTTTAAAACTCAGCTGGTGGTGTTTAAATTTTGAAGAACCCAGATCAGTCTCAGAAATTTCACTTGGCAGACAGCTTTTGAGATTAGTGTTGCCTTGACGACTGAGGGTGAAGTCACGAGGGGTTAAAAAAGGCTGATTAAATTTTCTACTATTTGCATGCCATGAGTAAGAGTGGGATTTGGAGGGAATGCCTGTCTCTTGCTGATTAGCTTTTAAATTCCAGTTCACAGCTTGACACTTACGTTTACAAAAGAACAGATTCTCTCAGTGGCTCCCTTCCACATTTCACTGGCGGTGGAGACAGACATTCTGTCAGAATGGACATTTGCTGTGGGAATATCAAGGTAATGATCATTTCATTTTCAGATCATCAGATCACTGATTACTATGTCAGTCTGATGATGGTTCAATTTCTGAAGCATTTTCGATCACTTCATGTCATAAGTTGTCATCACTTGAGGTCTGTTTTTCACAAGCCTGTTTTAGAGGTAGATGCCCTGAAGAGACGTAAACTCTTGTCCTAAAGAAGACACCAAGGTTCTGTCTTGTCTAAATTTAAAAGCAGCAAGTTAAAAGGTATCTAGGATTTTGCGTCTTGGAGACTTGCCTGTTCTCTACCTAAATGAGTGGTTTTATCAGGATTTATGGATAAATATCTAGCATATAAATTAAGTATTGAACACATTTTTATCAGACTGTTTCTAATGGGCCCGTTGACATGAAATTCCCACCAGATGTTGGCAGCAACCCAAGTTGATTCCCCAAGTAATCTACTCATGCAAATAAATTAGTCCATAAATGAAATTATGGATAAAAAAGAAAATGAAATGAGACCTTTCTGATCTGGCATTTGCAAATAAATATCTGTTGGTTTGATATTAACTGAAGACATAAAAATCTAATTACCAAACTGTTGCACAGAGTGGTTTGATTGGTAAAATCAAAGAGACCTCGTAAGATTTCTGACAGATGGGTCAAAAGTAAGAAGACTACTCCCAGAGAGGTTCAGGAAGGAAATAGCAGGTATAGTTTCTCCCATGAAACGAATGAGTAAAATACTTAACTGCTGTGGCCTCGATGCATACTTACTCTGGAAGACTCCACTGCTGAAGAAAAAGCATGCCGAAGCTTGTTTAAAGTTTGCTGCAGATGACTTGAATAAACCAGTGAAATACTAAATACTGGGAGAATAAAGTCTGGTCAGATGAGGCCAGAGCTGAACTCTCTGGATATCATTGCACTCACCATCTTTGGAGGAAGAATGGTCCTGTACATCACCCCATTCTTTATAGGGACTTGAGGATGAAATGAGTGTAAATTTAAGGAAAATAATAGTCCAAAATTCACAGCCTAGTAAAATCTTAGTTGACTTCACACACAGAAAGTAAAACTCAATTCCCAGTCAGTCACCAGACTTGTATCCAAATGAAAATCTATGGAAAGAACTGAAGCTCAGAGTGCATTGAAAGGATCTCAGAATCTTTTAATGTGAAGACATTTTTTTGTGGAAGAATGGGTCAGAATCATACATAATCAATGCAGTAATGCACTGTGAGACTGTATTTTTTTTTTTTTTTTTTTTTTTTTTTTTTTTTTTTTTTTTTTTTTTTTTTTTTTATAAAATCCTTTGTGAATTAACTTTCTTTGTATGTGTGGATTACTTTGGTTGTTGGCGACATCTGGTGTTATTTTTAAGTGTTATTTTTAAGTCAGTTTTGTTTATTTTGCTTGGAAATTTTAAATCTTTTACAATTATTTAACCAAGATAAATGTTGACGTTTAATGCTTATTTTAGCTGCTGTAGCTTAGCATAACAATGTGTCATGCAGAAATATTTGAAACAAACTTAGTGCTGTTTAATTCAACCCTATAGCTTCAAGCCTTTGTAAGAGAATACAAATAAGGAAAAAAAAAATCAGTGGACATTGATTGTTTTATTCATTGTGAACTATAGACAATTTTCATTCTGAACACAGCTGGCTTTTGTAAAATTAAGTTTAAAAAAAATGAAAGAAATGACAATGAAACATTTGAAATAGGTTTCCATTAGACTTGATTCCTTTGAAATGTGAACTGCAGAATTTAGACCTAAATAAAAATCTTTATCTTATCAAAAATTTAATATATATATATATATATATATATATATATATATATATATATATATATATATATATATATATATATATATATATACACGCACACACACACACACACACAATTAATCTATAGTTGTCTAATTATTTTCTGATGTTTTTGATTTTGTTAGTGCTGGACAGGCTTTATTTTGAGTGCAGATAATCAGACTTGACTGAACTAATTTAGTTCAGCTGTTGTTGAGCTGAAAACTTTCCAATCTCATCTGAGGTATACTCAGAGTCTGCAGAACTTGGCTTTCTGGAGCAGAGTTGGACTGCATACACAGTTTACTTAGAGTGACATTGGAAAAGTCTCATGGTAGGTTGTTAGCATTTATAGACTTGCTTTCAGACTTACTAATTAGCTGACGAGTCAATAAGTAACTGACAGAAAAATAATCTCAACACTCAGAATTGATATGGGGCAAAGGGCCTATTTCTCTGTTTCTTGATTCTAAATAACCTTTTGTGTTGAACTGGGTGTTTTTTGTTTGGTTGGTTGGTTGGGTTTTTTTTTGTTTGTTTGTTTTTTTTTGGCAACCATGACTAGAAACGATGTAATATTCCATTGTGAGATAGCAGGTTAATCTGTTTATCTGGTTGAAGTTACCTTTTCTAAGCTAGAATACCCACATTAAAGACTCCCAAATACTCGGGTGTACTGTGCGCATTCTGTGAACTGCGCATACTCCACACATACTTTCCCCGGACGGTTGAGATGTCATACTCAAGCGTACTGAATGCCTACATTTCTCCTGACAAATTCCTTCATTTCCCACAATCCAAATGGATACTAGCTAGTTTGATGAGCTCATTGGGCACCTAGCCTCGTTTCATCTCCACCAGTGCAGCCACCATACACCTGTTAGTGCAGCACAGAGTGGCAGTCTAGCTGTTGCGCATCTTTGCGACTGCTTGCTCCGATTCTCCACCTTATCAGCTTGATCTCTTATACAAAACAATTGGATCTGAAGACTGTTTCTTGCTGAGCAGATTACTGTGTGACACAGTACACGATTGTAAAAATTTACCTGTGCGCGGACATGTCTAGTGGACATCTTCCTCAAGTACGCGCAGACCTCCATGGAGTGAAATACACCCGAGTATGTGGGGGCCTTTAGTGTATAGCTCCAACCCAACAGGAAAAAGTGAACTGAAATAGTGGGGATAGGGCTGGACAATATATAACGTGATACACACACGACCAATATCAATTGATAATACGTCTGATAGAATATTCAATATATAGAATATTCACTGAATTCTGATCCAGAACCGCACAGCATTCTGGGGTATGTAGGTATGTAATCAGAGGAAAAACTTTAGCCGCTCAATCTCTCACGGCCAGCTAAGCAAGGTTGGAAGCATAAGGCCCACACATACTTCACTCTGCGGAGGTCCGCGCGTACTTGAGTCGGACTTGAAGCGGATGTCCGCCGGACACATCCGCTCAAAGGTAAAATTTTATGACCGTGTACTCAGTGCTCAGTGGGAAACAGTGTTCAGATCGAACTGTTTTGTATGTGACACCAAGCTGATAAGGTGGAGAGTGTGGCACCATATCATCCAGCCCCAAGTCAGTCCCCAGTTTTTTAAAAAAATTTAGGTATGGTGCGCTTGGCTGGCCTTTGCTGCTTCTTCCTGCTGCTCTGGCCTGGGGCCAGTCTGCGGTCCCTGTCGGGCGGGTGGGGCAGTGGGGTGCACCTTGTGGTAGCACAGAGGTGACTGGTGGGTTGTACTTGGCCTGGAGCGTTGGGTAGACTTGGATGCGGGTTCCTGGGTGGTGCGGGCTCGTGTTGTTTCATGGGCAGCCTGGGTTGCTGGCATGGACCAGGTGGCTCAGCAGGCTCCCTGGTTTCCCTACCCTGCTCGTTACTCTGTCAGGGGGATGTCAGCCCTGCTGGTTGGGGGTGCCACAGAGGGTTGTAGAGTGTGCTGTGGAGGGTTGCATCCTTTTTCAGGTCTAGCACCACTGAGGTATTGGTTGGTTTGGTGGCAACAATGGGGCTGGGCTTGGTAATGGTTGTCCTTGGGCTGAAGGTGCAGGGAGGGTGATGAGAGTTCAATTAAATGGTTGAGGGGGCATGGTGGGGACTGTTGGCCCCGGCCTGCTGCTAGGGATGCTTGGCGTGGGAGTTGATCCTGTCCTGGTTGGGTTGGGGGGGGGGGGTTCAGTGTGGTTGCATGCTGTGTGGTGGGGGGCTGGATGCGGCGGGGGTGCCTGAAATTGGGGTGATGTGCTGGGCTTACGCTGTGGGAGTTGTTTCCTGATTGGCTTTTTGAGGCTGGGGCCCTCCTGGGGCCTCAATTAGGGCTCACTGGGGGATGGGGATTGTTTCGCCCTGGAACTACTCTGGTCGGGTGGCTCGTTGGGACTATGTGGACTCTTCCTGGCCTGTCTCTGGATGGGGTCAGGGCTGGAGTCTGGGCCCGGGTTGTTTGGGTGGTGCCCAGCTCTCGTCCAGATTAGCTCATCAGCTAATCTGCTGCTGCTGCAAAGGGTTGGGCTGTCTGCTCTTCTCCACCCCAGGAAAAAGGGAACCATCTCCTTGGGTACGTTACCTGGACCTGGGAATATAGAGTGTGTATGGGGAGTAAAAGTGGGCTTATGACGTCCCCTTTTTTTTTTTTTTTTTACATTTTTTCTTGTTTTTTAATGTTGAGCAAGTGGATGGGTCAAAATGTGTGATTGTGTTTGTGTTTGTGTGGCTGTTTATCTGTAAGGTTGGCTCACCCTGGTGGTTGCTTGCTGGGGCCTGGGTGCCCTGGCTCAGCCTAGCCTCTGCTGGGGGGGTGTTTGTGCCCTTGGGGCTCGGGTCTCTTTGTCCAGTGCCAGATCTGCTCTGGCGTAGCAGGTTGCTGGCGTGGCCTATGGGCTAGTCGTTGCTGCCCCCTGGGACTTGTGCATCTTGGCTGCCAGGGGGGTCACCTGGGGCTTGCCTCCGCTGCTCTCTGGAGGGGTCCGGTTTTCCCTGCGGGGGCTCCCAGGGCTCCGTGCTTGGGGGCCATTGGGTGTCTGTGGCTCTGGTCTTCCTCATGTCGGTCGCATGTCCTGAGGGGGTGGATTTGTGGGCCCCCACATCTACTATCAAATATTCTTTGGGAGAAACCTTATAGACACACACACACACACACACACACACAGGTGTCTAGATTCAGGTGTTTGTTTGATACACTGTCAGGCTGCAGTTGCCACTAACTACATCTTGTATTACCTTGTACTGTGTACTTTCCATTGAAGTTATAACTGTTATTCATATATATGCATATGTTGTTTGTTACTGTGGATTCTGTTTTTTCTCTTTCCGCGGGTATCGAGGCAGACTTCAAGGGTGTTGACTTGTTTTATCTCTCTGCTTTTTTCTCTCCTTTACTTCTATCTCCTTTTTTTCTTTAAACCTTTCATCCAACTTTCTCTCTTTCCTTTCCATCTTTGAGTCCATTACATTTGAAATAAACACAAAGCAATTTTTGGGTGTGCATATATAAAAAAAAAAAAAAAAATTCCCTTCTCACCCTCCACGGGTGGTCTTTCTCAACCTCTGAGCTCGGGTCCTCTACCAGAGGCCTGGGAGCTTGAGGGTTCTGCGTAGTATCTTGGCTGTGCCGAGAACTGTGCATTTCTGGACTGAGATGTCTGATGTTGTTCCTGGGATCTGTTTTAGCCACTGCTCCAGCTTGGGGGTGACTGCCCCGAGGGCCCCGATGACCACAGGCACCACTGTGGTCTTCACCTTCCAGGCCTTCTCCAGTTCCTCTCTGAGGCCCTGGTATTTCTCCAGTTTCTCGTGTTCCTTTTTCCTGATGTTGCAATCGCTTGGTATTGCTACATCCACCACAACGGCTTTCCTCTGTTGTTTATCCACCACCACGATGTCCGGTTGGTTCACCATTACCATTTTGTCTGTCTGGATCTGGAAGTCCCACAGGATCTTAGCTCGGTCATTCTCCACCACCTTTGGGGGTGTGCCCCACTTTGATCTCGGGGCTTCCAGTCCATATCCTGCACAGATGTTTCTGTACACTATGCCCGCCACTTGGTTATGACGTTCCATGTACGCTTTCCCTGCCAGCATCTTGCACCCTGCTGTTATGTGTTGGACTGTCTCAGGGGCCTCCTTGCACAATCTACACCTTGGATCTTGTCTGGTGTGGTAGATCTGAGCCTCTATTGCTCTGGTGTTTAGGGCCTGTTCCTGTGCAGCCAGGATGAGTGCCTCTGTGCTGTCCTTGAGTCCAGCTTTTTCCAGCCATTGGTAGGATTTCCTGATATCAGCCACTTCAGTTATTTGTCGGTGGTACATCCCATGTAGGGGCTTATCCTCCCATGATGGTTCCTCCAGCACCTCATCCTCTGGTCCCCATTGTTTGAGACATTCGCTGAGCACATCGTCGGTTGAGGCTTTGACCTTGATGTATTTATGGATCTTGGATGTTTCATCCTGGACAGTGGCTCTCACACTCGCTAGTCCTCTGCCTCCGTCCTTATGGCTCGCGTATAGTCTCAGGATGCTGGATTTAGGGTGGAACCCTCCATGCATGGTTAGTAGTTTCCGAGTTTTAACATCCATGGTCTTTATCTCTTCCTTTGGCCAGCTTATTATTCCTGCAGGGTATCTGATTACTGGCAAGGCATAGCTGTTTATCGCACGGATCTTGTTCTTGCCATTGAGCTGGCTTCTCAGGACTTGCCTTACTCGTTGGAGGTATTTGGCTGTGGCTCCTTTCCTTGTGACCTCATCGAGGCTGCCATTTGCTTGTGGTATTCCCAGGTACTTGTAACTGTCCTCAATGTCTGCTATTGTTCCCTCTGGGAGTGAGACCCCTTCTGTGTGGATGACCTTCCCTCTCTGTGTAACCATCCGACCACACTTCTCTAGTCCGAATGACATCCCAATGTCAGTGCTGTAGATCCTGGTGGTGTGGATCAGTGAGTCGATGTCTCGTTTGCTCTTATATATATATATATATATATATATATATATATATATATATATATATATATATATATATATATATATATATGTGCACACCAAGGGGAACATCATGGCGAAAGCCTTAATGTTATTCTTGTGAAAGCAAATCTGTTGGGCCTTACCTTGACATTCAGACAACAATGCCACACTGCCGGACAAGACACGTTAAAAAAAAAAAAAAAAATTTCAGATCTCGAACACCAGAAGCTGAAATGTGACAGAGATATACATTTGGAATATTCTAAAAAATTCTGCAAATATCTTTGTTGTGCATTGTTTGTTTTCTGTAGGTTTTAAGACAAAAATGCCTTCTAGAGTCCTATTAATCATTAATGAGGGATTGGATCGAAGCCTTACACTTTTTTTTTTTTACACATTTCTGTAGGATAAGTAGGACTGGCAGCCTTCCATTGCAGTGGCTGGAGGATTTCACCAATTAACTCAAAATAAACAAACAAACAAACAAAAAAAAAAAAAATGTAGAAAGTTATCAAAACTCATTGTGATAACTTACAATCTGAGATTATAGTATTTATTTCTTCTTTATTAGAGGATTAGTCTCCTCCAGAAAGTCGCTCACATAGAGACACACACCTAAACACCCAAATGAGCAAGAGCAGCGAATACAACCGTTCTTGGTGTATTTTGTAATACGCCAAGATGCTAAAAACACAGTTTGCACTCACAAACTGTGTTGAAAAAGAGTGAGTTGAAAAAGAACTATTAATGACACAATTGAGACTAAATTTCTTCTTCTCGTTCCTGTGTAGAAGCACAATCATGTTAGTACTTTAGCATTACTACAAGCTGCAGGAAGTTAGAAAAGGAGATTTTAAAGACTCAGAAGTGAGGCAGAGCCACATGTTGCATCCTTCAAAGAACCTGGCTGACGTAGGACAGGTCCTTTGTTGACCGTGAAGACCAGAAGTGAGCAGCGTAAAACTGGATGGTCTAGCCTTCAGATTTATTCCCACCGTTACCTCAGGGGATGTCTTCTTGCCTAGAAACTGTGACGGCACTAAACACCGGCTGGTAAAACTGGAGCTCTAAATCTTCTGAGCTTCTTTTTTATTTTATTCAATCCTTTTGAATTAATCTGTTTATTAAATCAATTCAATTTTTCAAAAAATATTTAAAAAACATATCTATGCAAACAACACAACTTTTAATTTTGTACTGCCAGACTTTAATATACTGTAACTGTACTCCTTCCACTCCATTTCTCACTTCGTCTGCCATTGTTACAAGGTCAGAAGTCTCCTATTCGGCCCACAGTGAATCTCGGGCTGCGTAGGATACACTAGACCCGTCCTTCAAATCTGGGGAAAGGAAAGCCGCATTTGAAGGAGCCTTCGAACCACATGTAATTTCTTTTCAATAAAATTATTGATCTATCTGATATTATCCATGTTTCTGTCCCAGTTTGTAGACGTTCAGGGGAGTCCTGGTGCTTTTCCAATTAAAGCACTGTTCTTACTGGATAGCTTTATGGCCTGATTGCTGCCAAAACTGTCATGAAGAAATGTAAATTTTCAGACACCAGATTTAAATTCAAATCGGTAACAATTACCTAGCCATGTAAGAAAATTACACAACTTTATTACTTTGTAATTAGTTAACCCTAACTGAAGTTCAAGAAGTTGCCACTACAGTTGCAGCTTGAAGTCATGTTGGTATTAAAAAGGTATTTAAATGTAACTTAAGAATAATTCTGTATATACCCTTTACTGATATAGTAGTACAAGTCTGGTAGGAGTGATGCTGTTGTGAAAACAATGTTGGTGATCGATGACAGTGTTATTTACTTTGCTGTAGTTGACAGGAAGTTATATATTGGTTTATAGTGATTTGGAAGGTTTTGCTTAGGTGCTTTTGAGCTAGAAGTAAGACTTACTTTTCAGGGTAAATGAACCCTGATGGTCTGTTGTTTCATCTTGTCAACTAATCTGTATTTGTGGTTATGAAACTTCAGGGAATTGAATGGAAATCTGCACACATGGTTTTGCTAAACTCAAGTCCTAAATGGCAAAGGAGTTTGCATTCATGCCCAGACTTAAAAAAATGTAGTGAGATGAATAAAAACACTTAATGGATACTTCAAAATATTGAGACATCAGTTCTGTCATTTGAAAGGATGACATAACCTGATGTTTTCATAGTATTTGAAGAATCAAGATGCTTAGTGAGACAACATGGAGTTGCTAAAGCATTGCATCAATAGGGACATGTAAGGAAAGTGTGGTTATTTCAAAGCTTTCCAGCCTTTATAGTCTGTAGAACATTTTGGTGACATGCATGGTGATGTGATATTGGTTTGTAAAATTACCCCTTAATGATCTGAAAGACTTCAAATGTGTGAAAACCACCTTCAAATCAGCTTGTAAACAAACATGAACTATGCTAGTGGTACTCTTGACTTCAATTATACCACCATGATCACTTGTGGAAATGAGAATCCTGCACATTTGGAGGCAATCTCTGAGAGAGACACAAAATAATGCACATTAGTACTCAGAGAGAGCGATAGCTAAGGATGGAGAATAGCTTAGACAGAGGAATTGGTGCATAGAGGGTGACAGAGTTAAAGGGGTTGGGAGTTGGAGAGGTAATAGGAGGGAGGCTAAGAGTGACAGGAAGAGGAGAGCTGTTAGAATGAATGGGGAGCTGTGCAGTAGGTAGAGCCACTAGACGAGATAAAGAAGAAATCATTCAGTCAATCAGCCCAGGTCCTGGTGCAATCATCAGATCTCATCTGTTTTCAAGAGCAATTCTACCCTTTATTGAGCTGTTGTCTAAAACAGGGGAGACTGCAGTGGGAACATTAACCCATGCATCGCCACCTCCATGTTCATTGGAGCTAGAAAACAGAAATGATAATGAAGAAAAGTCAATTTTATTATTTTGGTTGGACTCCTGTATGATCAGTTGGAATTGATATTTTTGCTGCTGATGCTTGATGATGCTAAGGTTGTTGTTATTACATGAAGGTCATGTTGAACAGAGTGACATTTTGCTGTTGTAGCTTAGCATTTAATGTAATACTGAAAAACATTTTTTAGGTTTTGTCATATTTGGCAGATGTTGTGGTTTCTATTTAACATTTATTTAAAAGGCATACTGTCATTAAGTCCAGTGCAGGGAAAGCGTTTGATAATTCAATGTGGATTCTGAAAATGTTTGTCTTTCTGTTTCCCAGATGTCAGCCGAAAGGTCAGTGGTGAAATGACCAAGCCTGCCTACGGCTGCCAGGTGACCATCCAATCGGAGAAGGAGAAACAAATGATGAAAATCTACCGGCGAGAAGAAAAGAAAGAGAAAAAGAGAGCCAAAGGAACTGATGACGGTGACTCCTCAGAGGCTGTCATGATCTTTGACCCAAAAGAGATGAGAGCTCAGCGGTACATCATCTCCAAACTTTCTCTTTCCCTTTTGTGTTGTCTTTGTTCTCCATCCATCCATCTCTGCCTGTGCTCCAAGGAGTGCAAAAAACAAGACAAGCTTCTGCATTTTTCATGACACAACTGCAGTGTTACAAAAATCAAACTAAGAAAATGAAACAAACAGGCAAATAAAAAAACAACGTGGTGACTGCAGTTTGTCACACATCTTTTCCTGTGAAAGATTATTCTGAAAGTTTAATTTCAGCGGATGACAAAAAGGAGCAGTGATCTGTTTAATTAAAAACTTAGCATGGTCAAATTCAGTGCAATGTGAAGGAAAAGATTAGTGGTGAGGTAAGCCTCACATGCCTCTCATCTGCCTCTTCATATTAATTATCCATCGACAGGAGTATTTATTCTTAAATAATGGATGATGTGGAGGGGTTATCATCAGAAAAAGAGAACTATTTTAGCATTTTTGGTCTAAAGGAATAGTTTTTAAGGGGGTTATATATGGAACTTATGAGCTGTCAGTGTTTTGCAATAAACTTCATTGAAAGCTTTCCAACCCCCAAAGCTTTCCAACCCCTGAAAGTTGTAAGTATTTCCACAAAGATAAGGAGTGATTTTTAAAAGAGTTGAATAGCTGTTTAATGCTGCAAAGTCCCTGGTTCTTTCTTGCAGGTTATATCTGTACAATGGCTGTAAAACAAAATCTTACTCCAGGATCAGTTTACATAAATATGATTCAAAAGGAACAGAAATAATAAATTTATAGTGAAGCTGTCACTGGAAGCAGAGCAACTTGGGATAAAAGCACTGCAACTCTTTCTGGAGCTAAAGCTCCTTTTTCTAGCCCTCATACCACAGAAAAGGAAGGCAGTATCATTTCCTAAGCTAGGACCAAAATGTCACCATTTTGCCAGTAGAGAATGGAAGATGTACAGTACTCCAAAACACATCTGACTATTACAAGAAAGTCGCACGGATGATACTGCTATGTTCGAGCAGTATCATCCAAAGGATTCAACAAGCACTAGAAGAAGGTGGTCACAGACTGCCTACATAAACTAAAAAAAAAAGTGATTGACTGAGTTTGCTACCACAGATAATACCATGGTGAGGCCATTTCATGCATATACTACTGTCTTCTAATGATACACAAGAATTAAGTTCCACTGAGACCCATCAGCAGAATCAGCTGTTACCTACAACATTGCTAAACACCTGGCTGCCATTTTAAGCTCTGCTGGTAGGTAACAACCCGCATCTCATACATACAGAACTATGAAGATTTCACCAGCATAATCAGACAACTGACACCACCACCACATACTTTAAATACAAGGACAACTTCTACGAACAGATGCATTGATATGCCATGGGATCCCCAGTTATACCCATTGCAGACGATCTGTACATGGAGCAAATACAAAGTAGAGCGCTGAACTCCTACAAAGCATCAACAGCTAACCACTGGTATAGCTATGTGGATAACTCCTGGTTTAAAACCCAAGCCAAAGAAGTGATAGCTGTCACTGAACACCTCAACTCTGTACACAACATCAAGTATACAAGAGAGAATACTTGAAATAAGTGACCTTTTTTTGAACTGCCTAGTGCACAGTAAGAAAAATGAAAGCTTCACCGTTGAAGTCTTTAACTCACAAACACGACTCACTAACTACTTTTTGAATCTCACCACCCACTGGTACATAAACTCTGTCATCAGAACTCTACCACATCGAGCCGGACAGATCCCCACAAGGACAGAAGTGAAGGACAAGGAACACAAACACATCAAGAAGTCAAGTCAAGTTTATTTGTATAGCACATTTCAGCAGCAAGGCAGTTCAAAGTGCTTCACATCATAAAAAACATCAATCAAATATACAGCAAATCATCAAAATCATCAAGCAAATACACATGAAAATTATCAAAATTATCAATCAAATATCAATGCATCATAATCATGAGGATCATCAAACAAATATCATCAAGCTAATATAGTTCAGTGTTCTACTTACTGATCAAAGGCAACTCTAAACAGGAGGGTTTTTGGCCTTGATTTAAAGGAACTCAGTGTGTCGGCTGTTTTGCAGTTTTCTGGAGGTTTGTTCCAGATTTGTGGTGCATAAAAACTGAAAGCTGCTTCTCCGTGTTTGGTTCTGGGGATGCAGAGTAGACCAGAACCAGAAAACCTGAGTGGTCTGGAAGGTTGATACAATGGCAACAGGTCTTTAATGTATTTTGGTGCTTAGCCATTCAGTGATTTATAAACTAACAGAAGTATTTTAAAGTCTATTCTCTGAGCTACAGGGAGCCAAGTGTAAGGACTTCAGAACTGGGGTGATGTGCTCTATCTTCCTGGTTTTAGTGAGAATGCGCACAGCAGCATTTTGGATCAGCTGCAGCTGTCTGATTGACTTTTTAGGCAGACCTGTTAAGACACTCTTGCAGTAATCAATGCTACTAAAGATAAACGCATGGATGAGTTTCTCTAGATCTTGTTGAGACATTAGTCCTTTGATTCTGGAAATGTTCTTCAGGTGATAGAAAGCCGACTTTGTAATTGTCTTTATGTGCCTCTGTAGGTTCAGGTCTAAGTCCATCACTAGAATAAAATAGAATATACTTTAATGATTCCCAAGGAGTAATTGCTTATTCGTTGACAAGCTACTTCATCCAAGGTGTTAAATATTAATAATACAAATATAACCATAAGCGATAGTATACATATATACCCAAGTATAATGTTGTAAGTAATTTAAATATGACTGAATATATATATATATATATATATATATATATATATATATATATATATATATATATATATATATATATATATATATATATATATGTGCTCAGCGAATGTCTCAAACAATGGGGACCAGAGGATGAGGTGCTGGAGGAACCATCATGGGAGGATAAGCCCCTACATGGGATGTACCACCGACAAATAACTGAAGTGGCTGATATCAGGAAATCCTACCAATGGCTGGAAAAAGCTGGACTCAAGGACAGCACAGAGGCACTCATCCTGGCTGCACAGGAACAGGCCCTAAACACCAGAGCAATAGAGGCTCAGATCTACCACACCAGACAAGATCCAAGGTGTAGATTGTGCAAGGAGGCCCCTGAGACAGTCCAACACATAACAGCAGGGTGCAAGATGCTGGCAGGGAAAGCGTACATGGAACATCATAACCAAGTGGCGGGCATAGTGTACAGAAACATCTGTGCAGGATATGGACTGGAAGCCCCGAGATCAAAGTGGGGCACACCCCCAAAGGTGGTGGAGAATGACCGAGCTAAGATCCTGTGGGACTTCCAGATCCAGACAGACAAAATGGTAATGGCGAACCAACCGGACATCGTGGTGGTGGATAAACAACAGAGGAAAGCCGTTGTGGTGGATGTAGCAATACCAAGCGATTGCAACATCAGGAAAAAGGAACACGAGAAACTGGAGAAATACCAGGGCCTCAGAGAGGAACTGGAGAAGGCCTGGAAGGTGAATACCACAGTGGTGCCTGTGGTCATCGGGGCCCTCGGGGCAGTCACCCCCAAGCTGGAGCAGTGGCTAAAACAGATCCCAGGAACAACATCAGACATCTCAGTCCAGAAATGCGCAGTTCTCAGCACAGCCAAGATACTACGCAGAACCCTCAAGCTCCCAGGCCTCTGGTAGAGGACCCGAGCTCAGAGGTTGAGAAAGACCACCCGTGGAGGGTGAGAAGGGAATTTTATATATATATATATATATATATATATATATATATATATATATATATATATTGGTCACTCAGATTTGGGCATTGTAAATTCTGATGGCTACAGGCAGAAATGATTTTCTGTGGTGCATTTTGATATAATGAGTCTCTGGCTGAAGGTGCTCCTGTAGCCGGCCAACACGTCATGAAGTGGGTGAGACTTGTTGTCCAAGATGACCTGCACCTTGGACATGATCCTTCTGTCTAACACCACTGTCAGAGTCCAGCGTCAGTCCAACAATGTCACTGGCCTTGCAGATCAGTCTGTTCTCTACACTCAGATTTCGCACATGATCATGAGTTCCTAGCTGTAATAACTGAAGCTGCGCACTGACTCTAGATCGTTCCTCTTTAGGTCTCAAGATAATAACTTCAGTTTTATTTCTGTTCAGCTGGAGAAAGTTTTGGCACATCCATGCATTGATTTGTTCTAAGCATCTGTTCAGTGCTTGGATGGGTTTGGAGTCACCTGGTGACATTGTGATATAGAGCTGTGTATCATCCGTGTAGTTGTGGTAACTGATCTTATTACTTGTTATAATCTGAGCTAGTGGAGCATGTAGCTATTAAAAGGAGGGGTCCCAAGATTGAACCTTGGGGTACTCCACATGTGACTTTTGTCCGCTCTGATGAGAAGTTGCCTATTGACACAAAGAAATCCCTGTTCTTTAGGTAGGATTTGAACCGAGTACTGTACCAGAGAGTCCGACCCAACTCTCCAGTCACTTCAATAATATATCATGGTCAACTGTGTCAAATGCTGCACTGAGGTCCAACAGAACCAACACTTTGAATCTTCCACAGTCTGTATTTGTGTGAATATCATTGACACTTTGACGAGGGCAGTCTCAGTGTTCTGGTGAGCACGGAAACCGGACTGAAAGACAATAGTGATTTATCTAGATTGTTCTTTTTTAACAGTGGTTTGATAACTGCCAGGGCCTGAAATTCACTGCGGGTTTGCGGGTTTTGCACATTTTCTAAGTGATTCCTGCAAATATAGTTTTTACAATGTGGGAAATTCTCACATAAAATTACAGCGATGTGACGTTTGCATTGGAGCTATGAACTAGAGCACTTCCAGTGCTCTTCTCCACCCTTCTCTTGCTAGCAAACCAACAGTTGTCAGATTCTTTTAACTGTAATTGAATCAAAATATGGAGCGCTCATTAAAAAGGAAACCTATCAGCTGGAGGGGGGAAGTGGGCGCACTACCGAACAACAACAGCGCTGATGCCAGTGATGTCGGTAACAACGCAAATCCTCGTTTCCTCCAACAGGCAGTGTCGGTGGCAGTAACGTTTCCAAGCAGCCCAATGATCTAAGAGTCAGGTTAACTGGCTCAGAATATATCCGTGGCTGAAATATCAGTGGTGAAATCAGCGGCTCCATTTGGAAAAACTAACAAGTGCTACAAAATACCAACTTTCCTCTGTGGCTGAAATGTGTCTCATTCAGCAGCAGTAAAAAGGAAACAGGAAGCAGATTCAGCAAGAAATAACAAATGACTTGCATTTATTAAGTGGGTTATCAAGTCTGAGGACTCCAATGCTACATTCGGTCATTCACTCATTCATGCACAAATTCAGACATGTGAAGGTTAACCCTACTGGACACGCAGGTGCAGGTGTCAAGACCAATGTATGGAGGACTGATCCTGCCAAAACTGGCAATCAATATAGAAATGAATAAATGGCTTGATAACTTAATTAATGTGACAAATATTGCATCCAAAAAAGAGCTTTCCAAAGTTATTTGATTATAAAGTGACTCAAAGTAAAATTTATAATTTTCAAGAGTATTCATTTAACATTAACATTATTACACAATTCTAAAAACAAAAGAGATGAAAGAGATAGAGGAGGGAGAAAGAAGAGATGACAGCAAGAGAAGGAGGAGGGACCAAAATGTTTAATGTTCTCCAAAATGCATTCCAAAAAGTTGGGGAAAGCGGGAACAAATTCTCGTAATGCAAATAGTTTATATGCCAGTGCAGCAAAGATAGAGGTCATGTAAGCAGTTTAACTATTTAGGATTTTTAGTTCAACAAAGTTGTTATTTTGGAGAGAGCTGCACCTGAGAAGGGCAAGAACAGGGCGAGGATTAGAGCATGGAGCTGCAAGAGAAGAGAGCTGCAGCTATGATAAACAAAAGGGAAGAAGATTAAATGGAACGGTAATAAATGCCTTCAACAAAAGCAAGAATGTGACAAGACCTACAGTTAATTTCACAAGCACTACCACTTCTGAATAGTTTTCCATGCTTACAGATATGTTCAACCTTTAAACTCTGAGTTTTTAATTGGAAGAGATGAAGCAATGGAAACCAAACGGATAAACAGACGAGAGAGAGCAGGTGGAATGACAACCAGGAAGGTAAAAAATAGACCACCAATTAGAGCTGCGCATTAGACAATACAAGATATTTTAAAAAAGTGAATTTCAGGCACTGACTGCTGTTTTTAGAGCCTGGGGGAAAACACCTGATGAGAGAGATAAGTTTACAATTTGAATCAGGTCAGATGCAATGACAGGCAGAACTTTCTTGAGAAAGGTTGTAAGTGATATCAAGACAGCAGGAGGAGTTTAATTGATTTATAATTTCCTCTAAGCTTTTATAGTTCAGTAGTTGAAATGTGGCCATTTTGTCTGCATTTGTTATGATTTGGTAAAGCATCATTATTGGATTTGGTGCAGATTAACCCTCTAATTTTTTGGATTTTCTCTGTAAAAAAGTTGGCAAATTCATTGCAGGCCCTGGTAGAGTGGAGTTCAGGTGGTAAAATCACAGGAGGGTTTGTCAACTGTGGCAAACAAGGTATGAGCATTGTTGATGTTTTTGTTTATGATTTCCACAAAAAAAATTTCCCTTGCATGTTTTATGATTAAGTGATGGCTTTGCAGCCTTTCTTTGTAGATTTCATAGTAAACGTGAAGTCGAGTTTTACGCCATTTACGTTCAGCCCTTCGATAAAGACTTCTTTCGCTTCTTACAAGTGGAACATTTATCCACGGAGATTTCTTCCTACCAGACATAATCTTTACGTTAACAGATGCAATGAAATCAATGATGTCTGAAATTTCAGAGAAGTTATATACCAGTTCATCAACTGGTTTACAGTATGGAAGTGAGGTATAGGAGTAGATTTGATTAAAAGTTTCAGCTGTGTTGTCTGCAAGAGAACGTTTTGTAATACCTGTTTTACTAAGTGAGTCAACAGAGATTGTACTTTCAAAAACAACAGAAATGAACAGACAGAGCGACATCAATAATAGAGACCTTGGAGATATTTACGCCCTTGCTGATAATCAGATCTAGAGTGTGTCTTTGATTGTGTGTTGGCTGTTGAACATGTTGAGTCAAACCATAGTTTTGAAGTACATCATTCAGCTTTTTTGCCTCTCTATTAGGTTGTCAGCATAGATATTCAAGTCTCCCATAATTATTAAACAGTCACAATCAATGCACATCATAGATAACAGCTCACTAAAGTCAATGAAAACATTTGCCACATATTTTGGGGTTTTGTACAGTTAGTGTCAGAGTACGTTTGTGGCCTTTTACCTCAATAACCAAATATTCAAAAGAGTCAAAATTGCCCAGGGAAAGCTTTTTATAGTTTAGTGAATCATGAAATATTGCAGTAACCCCTCCGCCCCTCTTATTCTTTCTATTCTCTCTTAAAAAAATTGTAATTAGGGGGTGCTGATTCAATTAGCACAGGTTTTTCATTGTTGTCATCCAGCCATGTTTCTGTAAGAAACTTTAAATATTATGCTCAGTAATTAAGTCATTAACTAAAAGTCCTTTTGTTGATAGTGATCTTACATTTTGCAGAGCCAGTTTTAGTGTCTTGGAGGTGGATAATTCTACCTTCCCTTTCTTTTCCTTTCCCTTCCCTCTCAGCTCCATTTCCAGCTGCAGTAGATGGCTGTTTATCAGTTTGTTTTGGAACATTGTGCGCCTGCTGGGTTTGTGCTTGTCCTTCTACAATCTTTGCTGGGGCAGTGATGTCATTGTTTACATTGTCCTGTGTTAACGACATTGAAAATATTGGCAGTGAAAAGTTTTTTCCCCTCTTTATTTAGGCCGACTCCGTCTTGTCTGAAGAGATGATAGCACTCCTAGAAAATCTTGTGATCTTGTGTCTGCTGTAATTCTCATCTCCATGTCCAGATTTCGATATTTGTCCACTGATAAACACCTTCATTTTCAGATTTCCAACTTTGCTTAAAAAATGACAAAAGTCATTTTTCAGAATTTCAGATTTTTGCTTGGCCAGATCATTAGCTCCAATGTGAATGATTAGATTCTCAATTCTCGGCTGATCAGTGGTTAATGAGAGTATTTTCTCTGTTACATCTGATACAGTGTCATTTGTGGAGCAGATTATCTTCGTTCTCTTTGTGCTACAAAGACGATCAATTCCATTCATGGCTGAATCCCCGACAATAAGAACTTTTGGCATTAATTTTGGTTTCTGGGTCACTAAAGGAGGTGGCTGTGTTGGTCTTGTCTCCTACCTCTTGTTGATGTTTGGAGGAGAGGTGTCCATCATAGGCTCCTGCTGCAGAGAAGCAAACCTGTTTTTCAGTGGAATTCCAACAAGGTTTAGTGGGTTTCCAGCTGGAGATATGACGGGATGGGTTATGGCTCGAACTGGCTGATTAGTCCTTGGTACCGGAGTCAAGGAAGGTGGAATCATGTCAGCTTCAGCTGTTTGTTGTCTTTTCTTTGGTGCTGGTGTTGACGAGGGAATGTTTCGGCTCATTGCTGGCCACGCTATATCATCTAGGTGAGGGGTCCGTCCCGTTAGATGTCTAGTCAGACCCAAATGATGATCGGTAGAGTTGTTTCATTTCCAGAACCCGCGTTGATCTCGACATTTACCTCCAGTCAAGAAACCCTCAGTTCTATCGATTGAAGTCTTTGTATAATACTACTAATGTCCTCAGTGTCGACCAGAGGCATCTTGCTCATGCTTATCTTTGAGGTAGAAAGAATAGGGCAAAAAGTGAAGTAAAATTAAGAATCCACAGTCCTTAAATCTGAAGTAATCCAGTTGTGAGGGTAAACAATGAAAGAGTAACTATGAAAACTGGATATATTACATAACTTTAATAACTTAACTGGTAAAACTATCAAATTTGGATGGGAGAGAACAGGATAAGATGTTCCTCCTTCCAAGGCTGAAGCTCATCAGACCTGTGTATACCCTAACTGGACTTATGTTAAGGCAGACCTGGGCATTTTACAGGCTACGGGCCACATCCGGCCTGCAGACAATTTTTGACAGGCCCATGTGAGTTTGTAGTGCAAGTGGAAATCCATTTACTGTTATTCACACAAAACACAATGACACGGCTTTTATTTTGAAGGCCACTGTTGTTTTCCTAACATTATCTGTGCACTGATGCTCCTCAGCAACTGTGTTGCTGAGCAGCATTCAAGAAGTTAGCTCTTAGCACTTAAATATATCAGCTAACGTTTTTTTTAATGAAACAAAAAAAGAAAGAAAAACTGACACAGAATGTCGAGTTTTCTACAAGGCATGGACTTGTAGAAAATCTGCTAGAGATTTCTTTTCACTGTTTTATGGAATATACTGTTTATACAAGAACATAATTATCTCTCTCTCATCATGCTCCAACGACGAATCCCCTGAATCACTAATTCTCCCTCCTTCTCCCCTTCTTCTCCCCTCCTGAACGTGCTCTAACGGTAGAGTTTGTGTGATAAACATATTGGTTAGTTTGGCACTTTTTTCTGCGTCCACTCAGGTGCTTTTTAGCTTTTGTTCTCGCAGTTTTTCTGACCCACCCCACTCCATGTCCACTCGCTTCTCCAACTCCGGTCAGCTGAACTGGCATACTTCGTAGGAGAGTGGAGGGGCCGGCCAAGGAGGACTTAGGGATTTCATTGAATAAGCCCAATGTCCATCAAGAAAATCAACCAATGGGCTATTGGGTCGATAAAAATGATTTTGAATATACTTTTTTGTTAAATTATGGGCCCATATATGTGCATCGGCCTGTACGCCAGACAGTGACCCCTACCCTGGACAGCAGTACAAACTAAACACAGGTTTTTTTTTTTCTGTTCAAATTGCCAACCTGCCACGGTGGCTGGTGCATTGTTCAAATTCACACGCCACTTCGTAAATTTACCTGCATTTGGCTAGTGGCGGGTGCTAATTTCCCCCCATGGACGGAACGCAGTGGGCTGCAGTCCAGTGCTATAGCTGATGCTGAGCGGAACCGGAAAAGAAATTTCCTACCATCACAGTCGCAACAAATGGGTGGCGGAGCACACCGTGGCGTGTACATAGCTGGCATATGTTTTTCTGTGTATGACAAAGGTGCCAAAGATCCATTACCCACATTGACACAAAAGCTACACGTGGCTGTGCAAACTGAGGATTCAGCTATTAAATTTACTGAAGATGAATGCGTAAAGACTGGAGTATTCTTTTTTTTTTTTTTTTTTTTTTTTTTGTCTTTGTCAGTCTGCTTCTTTTTTATTTTTATTATTAAATGGAATATAATTTTAGATATTTGTGTCATTTTTGTCTAGGTTGACTTAAAAAAATTTTATCTGTTTTTTTCTAAGCTCCAGAAAAGTAATTGTAAGGGGTGAACAGATATGAAAATTTGGGCTGATATTGATATCCAATATTAATGTTGCTGTTATGGCAGAATTTACTAATATCTTATTTTATCAAATTCTTTATTTGATTATTTGATTGTCAGAATAATCAATAGATTACTCGATAACTAAAATAATAGTTTACAACAGCCCTACATGTCACATACTTTGTAAAAGTGAATAAACTTAAAGAAATCTATATTATTGAAACCATTGTTGCTTTACATTGAGGGAAGTAACACACTACAGTTACTCAGCATTGCATTTATTAACTCACCAACAATTATGTGAATGATACGGAATCTCCTGTCTGTGTTTTTGAAGATATTTATTCCCAACGGTGGTTCTGTATGATAGCCATTGTTTGCCACTCCCACATAGGATAACTGTAAGAAAGCTGCTATAATGTTCAGATCATGTTCAATGCATCACTTAAAGGTATCATAGCTTTATTGTGTTTCAAATGAGATATCTGATTATAGACAAACAGTCTTCAGGAGTGTCGCTTTCCTGCTAAGTTAGTGTTAGCATGCTTACTCTGTTCTGACAACTCGTTGGTAATTCAGCTTGTATTGTTAATCGCATACATACACAAGTTATAGAAAAAGTTGCTCTTCTACTTCAGAAACTTGCTGTGTCATTTTAAAAGTCATAACACCTAATGGCTAGTGTTTTGGTACCATTCATTAAGTGTGATTAGGGCCCCACAACATCTTCAGCCAAATTTTGGATCTTCTTATGACTAGTATCATCATAGGTTTTTAGTAGTTCCTTTTGTTGTCCTGTCCTAATGTTCAGTGTAAAATTGTAACTCTTTGTTTTGTCTTCTTACAGAGAGCATGCCCTACTGAACACACGTTATGAGCCTCTCCTAACCAGGGAAAGGGTTTATGAACGAATCTGTTATCCAAATGTATATGACAGCTATGCAGAAGCAACAAAAGCACCTGCATTTGTTGGAGGAGCCAGGGTGAGTTTTTTTTAAATGTTTTTTTTTTTTAAATCAGATTATTGCTTTGTTTCTGTTAACCTGAGGATTAGTTTGAATTTTTTTGAAAAAGGTTTCTGTGAAGTTATCAGTAGTAGTTCCCTTATCTGAAATAGTATCACTATGAACTTGGTGAAAAGTGAATAAATCCTAAAAGTGGTTAACACTAACAAGCTGGTCAGACATTTATCAGGTTTTTAGGAGACTATAGCAGTTTAAAACGACGCAAATTGAAAATGTTCCCAATGTCTGCAAGAGGTTGTTATGTTTGGTGCTGTTTTTTCAGCGTACTGAAATACACTGGTTGAGCCTGTCCGCTGTATCAATCTGCCAGATTCGCTGTGGCTCATCAGTCTGCTAAAGCTCAGATAAAATGGAGTAAACTGTTGGGCTTTGCACAAGTTGTTCAAAGCACTGTAGATAGCATGTCCCTGTGCGTTCCAGGTCTCGTAGCAGTTTAAAAGGCATCCTGGCTGGCAGACACACAATCAGCTCATCTGCCAAATCAGCTGATGAAATGGATTAATATATGACCTACATCTGACTGTTGGCGCTAACCAATCTAAAGATATATTTACTTTTCAACAAGCTCACAGTGATATCACATCTTTCTACAGTAGTAAAGGGAAGGGAACTAATACCAGTAATAACTTCACAGAACCTTACTTAAGAATTCCTAAGCAACACTTATAAGGTGGGATGATATATGTTAATTATTGGAAGACCGAAAATGCACAACACACATGCCTTTTCATGACCAATCTGTTTTATAGTATATCTATTAGCTTTCACTGAGCACATTATTAATTGTAAAGATTCATAGGAAACCTGCCTTCAAGCTCAATTACCTTTTGTGTTCTGTGGAAGTGTAAAGATATGAGTTGAGATAAAACATGATATTGGGCTCACAAGAAAAGATTTTAACAAGATTTTGTGGTAAAGTCAGAATCCTGTCTTTCCATCCATCCATCCATCCATGTATCCATCCAGGCTTTATAAATTCCAAGTGTTTTTGCAGTCAATGTAGAATAGTCCAGCCCAGCTTTCACCACTCAAGATGCTGCAGTTTTGTACTGTAGTACCAGTATTCTTTGTAGAATCACCCAGTTCAGGTTTGATCAGTGGGAAAATTGTAAAATTAAACCTAGATATGTTCAATTGGAGTCCAGATACCTTAAGACTGCCACAATATTATCACTGTAAAAGCTAATCCATTACAAATCATACTTCCTTTTTTACATCAAAATAAGGGTCTCAAACAAAGATGCTTGGTGTCAAGCACAAAACCAGGGTCCATAAAAATAGCTTACATCTACTTAAGCAGACCAAGTTCCACTTCTATCTTAAAAACCAATAGCAAAGTATCCTTTGCTTTCCTTCATTCAGCCCATTACTGAAAAAATGTCAACAAAAGAAGAGAAGGGAACTTTTGGCTGTTGTGTTCTGTTTATGCCGACAGCAACTGGACTGGACAGCACTTCGTGACACAGACAGTCTGACTAGTATTATTGTGCCATTCTAATATCGCGAGGTCTTGTGCCAAAAGATCTTCCACCTCCAGAGTCCTGTTATTTCAGCTTGAAAACCACTGTGATGTTTCCACTATGATCATCCCTCTTTGTTGCAGTCTATAGGTAGTTAACAATGCAACTGCAGGTCCAAACCTCTTTAGTCATTTTTAGAGTAAAATGTCTATTGCTGATAAATTCCACCAAGTCTGAACCTTATTTCACAACAAAGCTCACCTTGGTAAGTTGTCATGACGACCGTGTATTAAAGTTATGATTTTGAACACAAATCTGAAATCCAGTTTCATCATCTGTGGACAAAAAAAGCTTTGTAGCGGTGCTCCAACTCGTGTTGGAGTGAAGGAAAACTGAGCTGTGTTCTTTAATGAAATGGATGTAGCAGTTATTGTTTTAGTTGAGATTAAAGTTAAAACAAATTAAACCCTGATTAAAATGGCCTTTTTTACCATGAGTCACATCACATTTTGATCATTTCTATGTAGGAACCTCCTGGATCATCAATGAAAATGTCACTGAATGTTCTTCCAAACTTTTTTATTTTGAGTGTCTAGGTCATCTATAGGGTCTTTAGCATTGTGTTTTGTTTTGTCTGTGACATTTAGCTGCTGTTACCGGAGGGAATTCACAGAGAAAACAATAAGATGTATGAAGAGGTGGAGATCCCACCCAATGAACCCATGCCTATTGGCTTTGAGGAGAGGCCAGTCTACATCTCTGAGCTGGATGAGGTAAGTGCAACTGCAGATGCAGTTTTGTTAAATGGTCTCCTCTGTGTTTGACAGAGAGAGTTAGATTTCTAGCGGTTAATCAACACAATGTAATATTCATGTTGTTTCATTAATATATAGCTAACAAATCCAAAGACAATTATAGCTGCAGAGTTGGGAGGAAAGTGAAGCAACTGATCAGCTGAAGCATGTGTGCTAACAGTCTTCACTGAAACACCTACATTGCACAACAAAATAAATGAAAGGAATTTTTATTTATTTGAGGTAGTTTTCTAATATTTCTATTTGTAATGATTGAAGTTCGCTTAAAGTAGCTACCAATAATAAGGAAATTGTGGTGTTACTTTTTAATTGAACGGTAATTGAAATAATTAGTTTCAAGGCACCGAACAGCTGAGATAAAAGCCCCTCTGTGCCTCTTTAGGAAGGTCATTAATGCTTTTGTTATGAGTGAGCCTAATCTCACTGTGAACAGAGTATATTGTATTATTAAAACTTCAACCCTGACAATCTCACATTCTGTGACGGTGCAATGACACAAATAGTGCAAAAAAAAAAAAATGATGTGCTGATAGCTGGTGTGGTTAGAAATACACATGGAGGTGATGACCCAATATGATGGCACATTGCTTCCCTGTGAGGAGGAGTGGATCTACAAACAATTTGAGGAGAAATTTTGACGTTTATAGCTCTTAAAGTAGCCATTATATTCCATTTTATTGCTGGTTTTATATCAGATGTTTATTTACCTCAAAAATAGCTTTGTTGCAGCGTCAGCCTGTATCTTTTGTTCTGTAGGCTATATTGCACTGACCCACTTGGTGCAGCTGATGCAAATGGAAATCAGAATAGGAAGTTTGAGATTCTCATAACAGGATTGTGTCGTTTGAGATTCTCACAATATATCTGAGTTAAAATACAATAGCTTTACTGAGTTGTAATATTAACATTTTAAACATGTACTGGTCTTATTGATTTTTCCTTCTAAAGTATCATGTTTATTATTGTTGTTCTAATCATTTTGTGATCATTGTGTGTTTTTAAGTATTAGACCAAAGCCAAAAATATAGAACAATCACTTGTTATCCATTTTGCTGACTCAGTATACAGTCTGATAGGACAAAGAGAGAATCTCAAATTGGCTTATTTGTTTATAAAGTGAAACAAGCCTTCCAATAAAAGCTCTTTAAATTGGTGGAGCAGCACATCAGGAAGATTGAGCAGTTTTGAATCTGTAACATTTTGAAACTCTGTTAATATAATCCCTATTCATTTAGCTCTAACAAATCTGGAATTTTAGAATTTTCAAGATCTGCATAAAGGTGAAAAAATAGAGTATGGATAAATATTTGCATTTCCAGACTTTATTCCTTTTCCCATTATGTAATTCTAGAATTGCACTGCTCAAGGTGGCAGCATGTTGGAGTAGCTCTGTTACTTTTGTTGAGATTTTTTTCTTTTTTCAAAATTGAATTCCTGCTTTTCTTAGAAAAATCGCTTTTTTTTGGACAAATGTTCCTTCTTGTCTGGGATGTTATGCAGCTGGATTGATTTTCCCCAATACTTTTTTAAATTTAGTTATTTTGTTATGATGGGTAACCATAGCCACAGGGTGGTTTACAACAGGGAGTATTTGATTACTTTGCAAAAGCAGAAATAATATGACAACTGGAGCCAGAAATCCCAAAGAAGTTGAAAAGGAAGCGTTGTGGATGCAGAGCAGGAGCAAAGAGGAGAGAGAGAAGGAGGAAGTTCAAACCATCTCTGCCATCCATCATAATGGGCAACGTGAGATTGTTAGCTAACAAGTTGGATGAATTTCAAGCCCTGACAAGGACTCAGCAAGATCATATCCCCGACTCAAACGTCTCTCTGCTGGGCTTCCTGACTGTATGAGCAGACAGAGATTTAAAGAGTAGCAGGAAAAGGAAAGGAGGTGGATTGGCAGTGCTTGTCAACAGCAGATGGTGTCACCCAGGACACGTTACTGTGAAGTGTCGTCTCTGCAGTCCAGAGGCAGTAAGTTGTCATCCATAATATATAATCATATAGCAAACCAGCACATATCAGGACCCCCTGTAGTTTGCTTATCGCCGTGGAGTTGGAGTTGAAGATGCCATTATACACCTGCTTCTACAAACCCACTGTCATCTGGACAAAGCAGGCAGCACTGTGAGGATCATGTTCTTTGATTTCTCCAGTGCATTTAACACAATTTAGCCTGATCTGCTTCGTCTGAAACTCCAGAAGACTCAGGTGGATCCAGTCTCAACAATCGCCTGGATCCATGACTGCCTGACAAACAGACCACAGTTTGTGAGACTCAAGGACTGTGTGTCTAACCAGGTGATTAGCAGCACAGGAGCACCACAGGGGACTGTACTCTCACCAGTCCTTTTCACTCTGTACACTTCAGACTTCCAGCACAAGTCAGACTCCTGTCATCTACAGAAATACCCAGATGACTCTGCAGTTGTTGGGTGTATCAGAGATGGACAAGAAGCTGAGTGAAGAGAGCTTGTGGACCGCTTTGTGTCATGGTGTGGAAGCAATCATCTCATCTTGAATGTGACAAAACAAAGGAGATGATTGTAGATTTCAGGAGAGAAAGGGTTAAATCAAACCCTATTTCCATCATGGGAGAAGAAGTGGAGGTGGTTGAGGAACATAAATACCTCAGTGTTCATCTAGACAACAGACTGGACTGGAGACTCAACAGAGAAGTGTCTACAAGAAGGGACAGAGCAGACTGGACTTCTTGAGGAAGCTAAGATCCTTCAAGGTTTGCAGCAAGATGTTGCAGCTCTTCTATAAATCTGTTGTTGAGAGCGTCATCTCCTCTGCCATTATCTGTTGGGGCAGCAGCATCAGAGCCAGAGACCTAAAAAGGCTCAACAACCTGATAAAGAAGGCTGGTTCTGTTCTGGGGACGACTGTGGAACCTCTGGAGATGATGGTACAAACAAGAATTTTACATCAAGAAAATTATGGACAACCCTGACCATCCTCTTCATGAGACTGTCATTGGAAAACAGAGTTTCTTTAGTCAGAGGCTTCTTCAGACTGGTTGTAAAACGGACCGCTACAGGAGGCCCACAGGCATCACCATCTATAACTCCTTAATTAAATGAGTTACATCAACATTTAATTTCCCTTTGTGATAAAGTATTTTTGAATTTGAATTGAATATTTGTCTTTCCTTATTTTCTTCCTTGTGCCTTTGCTGCATCCCTTTCTTAGTTCCCTCCTTTCCTCATTCTCTTGTATCCTTATGTCCTTCCTGTCTGTCTGTGTGTCTTCTTTCCTGGTTCAATTTTTTTAAAGCCTGCTCTCTATGGAAATATCTGTTACAGTTTAACTTGTTACTGAATTTATTTATTTATTTTTTTTTTTAATTGATAAAAGATTAAAATGAAACTTGTAAAAATGTAAATTTTCCATGAAAAATGTGTCTGAACTCTCAGAAGATTACAAACAGCACAATCTTTTTTTCTTTCCAACCATCACATTTAACAACCCCAATATACGGTATTTAATACAACTGGATTCTAAAACACATCCATTCTGACCTGTTTTGTTTTTGATTGTATAGATTAGAAGAAATATTTTTAGTTAAATTGTGGGAATTTCCTTTTATGATATTTAGTCACAGGCAGTTCAAGCTGCTCCAGTATGCATTACTGCTTAATCTTAAAAAAAAAAAAACCTCCCTACCAGAAAGTGAGTAATTTGGCAGCAATACCACAGAGTTACTAAAGACTCTATCTGCTCAGCTAATTTACAAGTACAAATAACTTTAGCTTGTATTGTTATTAACAGTCCTCTGGTTTTGTGGTGTTTTAAAAGACTTCATATGTGTAAATGTACTGCCAGTATTAGTGTTGAGTGCGTCATTGTTTTTAGAAGCTTCTTTCTATTGTCATACCACAAGCCATTTTCTTGCACAGCATTTCACTTTAAAGAAGAAATCAGTGTCATTCAGTCCACCTGACAGTGATTTTAATGTTGCAGCTGAATGTTGTTAGCTGCTGTTTTCCTTTATCTCAGTAAATGGAGAGAACGGGGACTTAAGCGTCCGGTGACTGATGTTCTTTCTTAATAGAAGTGTTGTAGTTCTCAGCCAGCTGTCAGGTAACACAGTGACCCGTCAATCTCACTGACACCTTGACGGACAAATCCACTTGCATATTGGTACATGCATCCCCCCCAGCCTCCTGGAGATTGACCTGACATCTCTGCAGATATTATATAGGAGAGCAGAAGGCTGAAAAAGTTCAGTCCCCCATCTCTACGTTTGGCCTTTTATTTATGTAGACACTGAACTACAATGCCTATAAGCCTATAAAAGCATTTTGTTACACTTGAGTAGATCTTTGTAACTGCTCCCTTCTCTTCACTTCCTGCCACTCATGCTAATGCACATCATAATAAGAATTCAGCTTTGTGGTGTGTGTTAGAGTATTTTGTGTGTCTGATACCATACCGAATTGATAAATGAATGGTTTAATCACATCTACACCATTGCTCTTGTTGTTTCCACAGTTAATGAGAGTGGCTCAGGTGTTTGCTTATATTTGCACTGAGGATGGTGAGGTCCCTTCAGTGCCTGTCAGTTTTAATCTTCATCATAGTTGTCTAAAGATTTGCCTTTAATTCCTTCATTAGCCACAGGGTATTGGGCTATTATACAAATATGTAAATAGTAATGGTAAAGGTCCACTTGCTGCTTTTCACAGCATTGTTTGGTCAAAGCACGTGAAACATGAATCTTTAGATATTCTTTGTTTTAGAGTTACATCGCCTATGGCTCATATGTTGTAGTTGTTGCACCCCTTGAAGTGTACAACTTTTAAGAATTACTATTGGTGGAATTGGCATTCCAGGTTCTCTTTTTCAGCTGAACTGAGACCTGGAGACCCTCTCCCCCCCATTGTGTCCAATGCATCGTAGAAGTTTAGGTTAGGCCGCTCCTACTCATAAGTCCACTCGTGGTTCCTTTTTGGAGATAATCCATAAGGACCCAACACCTCTCCCAAAGAGCCCATCCAGTTGTTTGAGCCAGTTGCCCTGTTCTTTCAAACTGGTACCTGGACACCTTTTGAATCTATTATTCTAGTATATGTGTGCAGTGTTTACTGTCCAGTAGTGTTGAATTCATTCAGTCATGAGAGATTGAAGTGATTGGCTAATGATTCTGGACTCTCTGGAATAGTGCCCCGACTTCTTCCTTTTTAAATTTTTTTTTTTTTTTGACTATAATAAACTTCAGCTCTATTAATGATTTTATTATTGATAAATTATTAACCACAACTATTAATAGTGCCATAAGCCAAACACTGATGCAATTTCTGCTGAAAAACATGGTTAAGCAGTTGGATTTGGGGAGCTCGTGGCCATCCTAACTCTGTGCTAGGAGGCCCCCTCAAACCAGTGCAGGTGGTGGGAGACAGGACTACTCTGGCTAAATTAACATCACTGATGGACAATGTTTCCCACCCCATACACGAAGCTGTTGCTGAACTGTAGAGCTCCTTCCGTGACAGACTGCTGCATCCCAAATGCTCAAAGGAGCGTTATCGTAGAGCCTTCCTCCCAGCAGCTGTTAGACTTTATAATCATCACTGCTCCCAATAAAATAAATGTTTACATTTGCACAGTCATCTACTTTGTTCTTACTCATTTTTAAATAACATTTTCACTGTTATTGCACATCTGTTTTTCTGCACTGATATACTGTATTGTAAGTGGTTTGTTTCTTTTCTCAGTGTTCAATACACATGCACATTATGTACATTCTTGGAAAAATTGATCTGACTCAGTTGCACAGCCCTAGGATTATGAGTCTGATATGCCTATTTCTAATAATTGCACAGTATTTTCTGCTAGTCTTGTACATTATTATTATTATTGTTGTTTGTGTTGTTATTGTTAATCTTGTTTTTTTAAAAACTGTGTTTTACACTTTAAGAACTTTTTGTGTGAATCTTTATATCTGTTGCTGCTATTACACCTGAATTTCCCCTTTGTGGGACAAAAAGGCTATGTCTATTCTATTCAAATGATTCATTCCCTTGGTTAGATTTAGATTTAAGGTTTTTTTTCTTTTATATCCATTGGTGTCTGATATTTTTTGACCTAGACAACTTACAGTAGATAAGACATATACAGGGGGTTTGATTTCTGAAAGAAATAGCTTGGTATTTTTCACATCTATACCAGAAAGGGTTAAGATGTGACCCATTTCTTATTAATCAAAGGAGAAGCCATTGATTATACTGTTATACAACAGGGACCACAGGAAGTGTAGCATGGATTGAGACATGGCTAACCGCCTTAACTTAAGAGACACGCATAAATATCGGTGGCTTTCGTTTACTGCAGGCCGACAGAACCAAGGAAAGTGGTAAGAAGAGGTTAGGGGCTCTGGCTGTGTTTGTGAAGAATATATGGTGTAACTGAACATCTAACAATCAAAGAGACACTCTGGAGTAAGGACTTTTAACTGCTAGCTGTTAGCATGAGAACGTATTTTCTCTCCATAGAATCTATACCTGGTCTGGCGTTCTGTTTGGCTGTGATCCCTTCCTGGAGAAGGGCTTCAGCTGAGATAATGCTGCCAACAACTAATCGTTCTCCTCCTCCTGCTATTAACTTTTTCCTTTCATGAACATCGAAAATAATCCTACATCAGTTCATCTGTTTTTCTTGTGCATTCTGCTCTGTCTTCTGCCATGACCAGTCGGTCATGGCATATGGCTGCTTGTACTGAGCCAGGCTCTGCTGTAGGTTTCTTTCTGTTAAAGGGGAGTTTTTCCTCTCCACTGTTACTACATGCATGCTCTGTATGAGGGATTGCTGTAGTCAACGACACAATGCCATGTGGTCGCTACATGCTCATCCAGGAGGAGTGAATGCTGCAAGTCAATGACTTGATGCAATCTGCTGTGTTTCCTTAGAAACTTTTTGAACTACTTTGAATAATCAGTTGAGCTGTTTGATAACTAGGATCAATTGGAATGTATGTATGATTGAATTATTTGTTTGGGTATTTTTGTAAAGTGCCTCAGGACAACATTTGTTGTGAACTGGCACTATATAAATAAACTGAATTGAATTGAAATTATTTACCTCTGGAGTTTTCACATTTTATCGCAATAACGTGTATGTGCCACCCTTAGTAAATGCTGCAGCAGCTTGTGAGGTCCTCCACACTGTCACCAGCAGACTCTAAATACAGCATCCACATGCCTTCTATCTGATTTCCGAGGATTTTAATCATGTATCCTTGTCCACCACTCTCCTCACCTTTACACAGTATTTCTCCTGCCACACCATAGACAATAAAACTCTGGACTTATTCTATGCCAACACCAAAGAGGCAGACAGCTCATCACCTCTCCCTTCCCTGGGGACTTGGATCATTACCTGGTTCTTCTCCAGTCTGTGTATAAACCTGCAGAGTACACAGAAAACCGGCTGTGACACAGTGAAGAGATGGTCTGAGGGACTTTTTCATCTCCACTATGTGGGAAGACCCCTGTCCATCACATCAACTTATCTGTGGAAAACACTGTGCTCATCATGAAGGCACATGAAGGGCTTTTGGTTTCTCCAACCAAAAGCCCTGGATCAACCCTGAAATCAAGGCTCTCCTCAGGGAGAAGACGAAAGCCTTTAGATCAGGAAACAAGGAGGAGCTGAGAGCTTTGCAGAAGGAACTATGAAAGAAAATTAGGGATGGAAAGAACATCTACAGAAAGAAAATTGTTTGACCAGTCACCCACCCCTCCCTCAGCCCAATCTCCCCTCCTGTTAACCCCCTCTTGAGGACTCCCTGCTTTTCTTCCTAGGACTTCACACCTCTCAGCTCTCAATTATCATCCAGCCATGATACATGTTCAACCTGAGCCTGAAGCTGTGGGAATTCCCACAACTATGGAAGACCCCCCGTGTGGTACCGGTGCCAAAAATCAAACATCCAAAGAACCTCAGCAGCAACAGGCCGGTAGCACTGACTTTGCATCTGATGAAGACTCTCCAGAGTTTGGTCCTCAACCATCTATGCAGGTGTCAACCAGGTGATTTCTTCATTGGATCCACAGCAGTTTACCTGGGCAGCCTGGCATCGGGGTGGATGATCCCATCATCTACCTCCTGCACCGAGCTCTGACCCACCTGGAGAAGCCTGGAACCTCTGTGAGGATCACGTTCTTTAATTTCTCCGGTGTTTTCAACTCCATCCAGCCAGGACTTCTAAGGGACAAGCTGAATCTGTCAGGAGTGGACCGCCAATATGTGGCGGGATACTGGACTACCTCACTGCCCTCACAGTATGTGAACACACAAGGCTGTGTCTCTGACAGGTTGGTCTTTAGTATGGGGGGCCCCCAGGCGCACCTTTCCTCTCTACCCTCTACACTGCAGACTCCTCCATCAACTCCCCACGCTGCTATCGTCAGAAGTTCCCTGATGACTCTGCCACAGTCAGCCTCATCACAGGTGAGGACAACTCAGAAGACAGACAGTGGACTCCAGGACTTTGTGGACAGGTGCCAAAGGAACCACCTCCTGATTAATGCTGCTAAAACTATGGACCTGGTGGTGGACTTCTGCAGGCAGAGACCCTTCCCACTGACACCGGTGAACATCCAGGGAGTAGACATGGAGATCGTGGACTCCTACAGGTATCTGGGCATTCACCTGAACAATAAACCAGACTGGATTAATAACACTGACGCACTTTACAGGAAGGGTCAGAGCAAACTCTACCTTCTAGGGAGGCTGAGATCTTTTGGAGTACAGGGGGTGAGCCTGAATACCTTTTTTGACTTTGTGGTGGCATCAGCCATCTTCTGTGATGTAGTACGTACCAGCAGACTCAGCATACTGTTCGTATTTTGTGAGCTGCACAGACTCCACACACAGTTGGATTTCATAGTCGAGTGTACTGATTGCATACATTTCTTGTGAGAAATTCCTTAATTTCCCGAATGGATACTCGCAAGTTTGAAGAGCTAGTTGGATGCCGCACCCCATTTCTTCTCCACTGCAGCCACTGCACACCTGTTAGTGCAGTAGTCTGGCTGTTGCGCATCTTCGCGACTGTGCCGACTGTGTTGCCCTTAAGGCACTTCTCTAAATAAATAAGTTCATAGGTTTAAATAAATAATTTGAAAAATATTTTTGTGCTAGTAAAAATGATTGCAAGTTATTTAGATGGATGGTTCACGTTTTATATAAGTTTTTGCTGGAAAATATTGTCGGTGGGTTCTACTTCCGCTTCCGGTCATGCACTTCCGGTTTTCCGGTTTTACTAAAAAACAAAGGGCCACATGCAAGCGGCAGTATGGAAATGTAATTGGATGCCATCTACTCTGAATCATCAGGCAGGAGCGCCTTTTCACCACATGTTCATGAGGACAATTAAACAAGCTGCAACTAAACTCCAGTGTCTTCATTTGTGGTTTAACTCTGTGTCACCAACATCTCTGTTGAAAACACTACAGTGAAAAGGCACCAATTGATGATTCCTCATAATCAAAATGGCATCCAGCAAGAAGTCTGCATGCAGTGTAAAGACGAGCCGTTCATCTGGATCAAGTGCGCAAGTGCTGCTTACACTCGAGCTAAAGCAGAGGCTGCTAAAGTGAGAGCATACTATGCAACCAAAGAAGCACAGTTGAAAGTTGAAAAAGCACAAAGTGAACTGGAAAAAGCTAAAATAGAGGCGAAATTGGAAGTGATAACATTACAAAAGGAAGCTGATGCTGCTGTTGCTGAAGCCCAAGTGCTGGAGGAAGCTGAGGCAATACAAGAGGAGCCTGAGAGTAGAAAACCTCCATCATAAAAGTCAAAATTAGAACGTACAAGTGAATATGTACAATCTCAAATGGGCATCATACAGTCTCCCATGTCCTCAAGAAGTACCAACCACCTCTCACCCACGAGTAAGCCCATCCGATACATTTGTTACATGGCATCCCCTCGATGAACACAATGTAGAGCCACAACCCATCAGCTCTGAACTAAAGCTTACTAAGGACAATGTTGCTGCCTTAAATACACCCGGTCAGCCTAGAGGTGGAATGAAACCAAAGTTGGAGAAACCAAACACTTCCCTCAACCCGATTTGCTCACCATTCACGCCTCACTATAACACCCCAGCCAACGTTTCACATCCAGTTGAGCCATTTGCCCAATACATGGCAAGACGAGATCTAATCACTTCAGTTCTTTACCAGTTTGATGATAGGCCAGAGAATTATGGAGTATGGTACTCTTCATTTACTAGTGGAATAGCTGAGGTCCACCTAAGTCCCATTCAAGAGCTAGATCTCATGACAAAATGATTAGGGAAGGAGTCAAGCGATCAAGTAAAACGAATATGGTCAGTACATGTCAGCAACCCCACTTTAGCTCTGCACAAAGCATGGAAAAGACTAAACGAATGTTATGCAGCTCCTGAAATAATCGAAAAGTCCCTCTTCCAACGACTGGACAGTTTTCCAAGAATAACAGGCAAAGATAACATCAAGCTGTGTGAACTAGGGAATCTGCTACAAGAGATTCAAAGCGCCAAGGAAGATGGCTTCCTCCCTGGCCTACAATATCTGGACACCTCTGGCGGAATTGGCCCAGCTGTGGAAAAACTCTCACATGGACTTCAGGAGAGGTGGATGTCACATGGATCTCAGTATAAAGAGGGTGTTTTCCACCCTTTGAATATTTCTGTAAATTCATATGCAAAGAGGCAAAGAAACGCAATGATCCAAGTTTCCGCCAACAGAACAGCTAAACACACTCAAAACCAGAAAAACTTTATGCAAAGAACTTTAGCTTTAGTAAACCTATTACTGTACACATAACCAGTATTTCTCCCCAACAAGGACTTTAACAGGGGCTGCCCACTGCATAATAAGTCACACCCACACAAAAAATGCAGAACATTTAGGAATAAACCACTCAGCGAAAGGAAGGCCTTCCTCAAAGAGAGAGGAATATGCTTCAAATGCTGCTCTTCAGACACTCATCTTGCAAAGGACTGTAAATCTGCAGTAACATGTTCTGAATGTGACCGCACAGGCCATGACACAATCATGCATCCTGGTTCTCCACCACAGATCAACGAGGCTTCCCCACCGGCACAAGAGAATGGCAGGGAGGGAGAAAATAGTCCTGACACAGTCAATGTCACAATAAGCTGCACAGATGTGTGCGATCCAGATCAGTGGGGTAGTTCGTGTTCTAAGATATGTCTCGCGTAGGTGTACCCCTAAAGGTTACAAGAGCAGAGCTATCAAAGCCTATGTAATATTAGATGATCAGAGCAATCGTTCCTTAACTAGGCCAGAGTTTTTTGAACTTTTCGACATTAAAAGTGAACCTTTTTCCTATAATCTTAGAACATGCTCTGGTATTGTAGAAACATGGGGTAAAACGGCTCAAGGCTTCCAGATTGAGTCACTAGGTAGGTCAGTAGTTATCCCTCTACACCTACTCATTGAGTGTCAGGACATTCCCAACAACAGGAGTGAAATACCAACCCCTGGCGCAGTTCTCCACCAGCCACACCTTCAGTGCATAGCAAAATACATCCCAAAACTAAACACTAAAGCTGAAATACTCCTGTTACTAGGCTGAGATGTTTTACGGGCACACAAGGTAGGTCATATTTCCTTGTGCTGATGGCAGAATAACTTTCCCATGATCCCCAGTGTAAACGGACTGACTGTATGAGGACTCGGTTACAACATTGGTTCCTATGCTATTATTGGGAGTTTTGAACCTGAATAATTTCTGCTTTACATTGAGTTAAACCCATACTTTAGAGAGTTCACAATGTTTAAAAAAAAACAAGAAAAGTTCCAACAATGTGCTTTAAATCAAATTAATTTTTTCCTCAATAGGTCAACTTTTGGTGTTTGTGTTTTTGTTTTTTTTTTTGTTTTGTTTTTTTGTTGTTTTTTTTTATATAAAACTTTAATTCATTGCAATAATTCTCTATGATTTTGGAAGGTTTATTTGCCTATCAAAACTGATCAAAGATTAAATTTTAGCACTGCTGGATCTGATCTCTGGAACAGTTATGGTGAAGATGCATTGAAGAATCACTGCAGTTATTTGTTCTGTGCCGCCTTCATTTGTCCTTTTTGAGTTTCTCTTCAGCCCAGTCGTGTATGGATGGTCCTGTGGAACTGATATAGATTGATATGCAAGCTCTTCTGCTGAGTGGTGGGAATTATTTGAAGTCAAGTAGCAGCTCTGTTGATTAACTTAAGTCTGGCTAACTCTGGAACAAAGTGCTTCACTCTGAAACAGCACCACACAATGCCTAATAAGTCTTTGCCTGTTATTAGGATGGCTTTGAAAGGCAGCCTGGAAAGTCTTATGCTTCCCCCTCCTTGTCGTTTAGACTAAGTGCTGATTGTCATTTATTGAAAGCTGTAATGGAAAACAGGGCTGCGTGAGCTTCAGTGCGCCTTTAATAGGATTGCAAAACATTAAAAGTGGTGAATTTATTAGGGTGCTTTTTAACTAATGAATCATGATGCAGGCATCCTGCTCTTGCCACTGTGGTAAAAGCCCTCCTAATTCATTCAATAGATCTGTTACTGAGTGTGTTGTGAGTGAGAGCAAATGCCATTCTGGAGTGGTGCTAATGTATTCCGGATGTGCAGCAACTACAAGCTTTACTCGCTGATCTGCTGTGACTCAAAAATAGTCAGCAATACAGAAAAACAGATGCATGCCCTATAGACTGGACTGCTTATTGAACAGAATTCTCTCAGGCTTCTGACTTGTTCTGAGGAATGCCACACACTCAGAGAAAATTGGTCTGAAGGGGTTGAGGGATTAAGAAACGCAGAAAGATTTGCTGTTTAGCAGCTACAGAAGAGCCATAATGTGCGTGGGTTAGTTGAAAGGCATAAGTAATGAATGACTCTTACCTCCCCCTCACATTTAGATGTTTTGGTATTATAGCTCTTTCTGACAGATTTTTATGGATAGTTTATTTTAAACAGAAAATTCATTAAGCTATATTTATTCCCTAAACTGATCTTTGTTGTAGTCTGTCTCTCTCCTTCTCCTCCAGCAGGCTTTTGTGACTTGACATCTCTGTTTTATAATACCATCAATTTAGCCATAATCCTTAAGAGGTCCTGAACCACACCAATGAAAAGATCTGCAAAAGCTGAAGGCTAAACAAACTAACCATTTCTATTTAGCAGCATTTATAGAGACAATCAACAATTTTCTTTGTTATTGCTTTGTCTGCATTTACTTACCGCAGTAAAATGATAGCTTAAGTCACGTTCCTACATCAGAACATATATTTCCCTGACACTAAAAGAGCACTGAAGTAGGATAAGGTGCAAAGACAAATGTTTCTTATTCCTTGTTAAATGGAGCTCCTTCATGGCTGTCTTTCTGTTTATTAATACAGATTCGATCCGAAAATATTCACGGCATTGATGAGGGAATAGAGGGCAACAAACAGCTTAGCATAAAAGTTTTAAATGCGACAAATCTTACTAGCAACCAGTGAATGCTCCACAATTGCTATTGCTATTCTCACAATAGCAACTGGTTGATGCTTCATACAATTTTGAGTTGAATGTTTGTAATATATAGTTAGAATTTAAGGAAAGGTTTTTTTTGTTGTTTGTTTTTTGTTTTTTGTTTGTTTTTTTTGCCCAGTTTTAGCAAATAATGTCCATGGCCTACCATAAAGCTTTACAAATTGAGCACACAGCAATAGGAAGGGATTTTTGAAAACTGACTTCATAAATGTAGATTAGCGGCTCCCCACCTAACTCTATGCTTTGCTCTGTATGAACTCGATGTCAAACTGTAAAGGCTCTGTTGGAAGACCTTTGTTTTCAGGTGCTCTCTGTCAGCCTGTTTACAGTGCTGTCGATAAAAACTTTGAAGGTTTTTAAGATGATCCACATCAGATAGTATGGATGTGACAGCTGCTCAACCAGTGACCAGAACTGGACCAGATTGTTTAGGCTGGCTTGGCCTGAAACTGTCATATTTGATACCTGTGTCCGGTTTTTGGAGTTTGGTGAGCCGCCTTACTTCTGTAACCCATGATTCTTTGCAGGAATTGTGTTTTGCAACTTCCTACATTTAAACAAATGGTCTGTCACAGAGCAAATGAAAAAAAAAGTAGATATATGAAGTTAAGAATCTTAAACGATATAATGTAATCATCGCCAAACATTCCGATTGGGAGGACCTGAAGAAAAGCCCTCTGATAGTGTATTGCAGCATATTTGGATGCTTAGTTAACACCACAGTAAAAAAGTAAAATTTCAGATTGACCTGGTATTCTGTGGTAGGTTGCAAAATTCAGTGAGGGATGAAAAGAGTAGAGTCTCATACACTAAGGAATTACTATCAATAATAAAACCTAACTGTTACCCATTATATGCAAGAGCTAAAATCATACCTGATCAGCTCTCAGCAGTGCTGGTAATCTTTTTCGCAACCTAAACACAACATGGAGTAACAATTTTTATTGACAAAGTGTGTTTTGACTGTGACACCTGAAACTTTTTTTGCAGGGACTTTTTGTCCCTGAGCTTTCATCCATTTTATTGTTTCCACTGTAGAATACAAGAATGGGCCTTTGACACTGAGCAGTAACTTCTCTCTTCAATGGTCCAAGGTCTTGTTTACCAGCTCAGTGTGAGAATTAAAAGCTGTGGTTTTCAGCATTATAACTATAATCAAGTTGTCTGACTCTGCAGCAGTACTTTATGAGGTATACGAAGTTAATACAGACTCCAAGGAAAATTTTAACTTAAGGAAATTGAGAGATTTGAGAGAATCTTTGGCAAGATTTCAAAGTCGCTATTCAAATGCTGTCCATCCAATCTGACCTAGTTAGAACTATTTTTCAAAGAGGAATGGGCAAACCTTTCAGTCTGTAGATGTGTAAAGCTGATTGTATGGAAGAAATATAATATTAGAAACAGACTTTTATTTAGACATTGAATTTATAACATTTTTTTTATCCTGTACATTCATGTTTATGATTTATTTATTTATTTATTTATTTATTTTTTTACTTTAAATTCACCAGAAAAAATTTCACCTGCAAAAATTTGCCTTCTGGTGACACAAGCCAAATCAATCAGCACTAGATCGAGTTGGCTTTTAGCCAATCAAATAACACTACTTTGATCACGTGACAAACAGTTAGCTGGTTAGTGCAGGATCTTTTAAGGATTTTTTTTTAATGGCAGAAAAACATTATCTGTGTGGAAACAATTAATTTGGTTACTGTGTTGGGTTTTTAAATAACTAGCAAATGTTGTAAAATGTTCAATCAAAGAAAAAGCTCTGCTTCTAGAAGAAATGTACAGTTTTTGAAGTCACGGTGACGCCTGACATAGTTGGGGAAGACCAAACTAAACAGCTGTGATTGATTGCAGAGCTCTGGGGGGGTTCAATGCTCTCAGATATGATTATAATGTGTGTATCTGCTACACTGCAGTAACAGCATTACACAGCAGAGGCAGCGAAGGGAGAGAATGACACTGACAGGGAGCAGCAACGACAACAATGGTAGCTCCTTCATGCAGCAGCTGCAGAAACTCTGGAGCTTCATGTCAGAGAGAGAGATCAAGATTAGGATAAAGTCATTAAATCTGCCAGGGGTACGAATTGTTTTGAGCCTGCCTGGATGTATGCATACAACTACTATGTAGCTACATATATTATCTTGATATCTATTTTATATATATATATATATATATATATATATATATATATATATATATATATATATATATATATATATATATATGTCACTGTAGATATATTTCTGTAAAAAGATCTTTACATTTCCAAAATTCACTTAGCAGTTAGCATTTCCAAATCTGTGTGCATGTTGATGTTTTCTATTTCAATATCTCTGCCTCCACCATTTAAATTATCTATGTTTCACTTGCTGTCATTAGCTCTCGCTTCCGGCTCACTTATGAGCCTTCAGTCTGAAATCTGTGGCTGACTTAAGGTATGGGATCTGTTGCCTCCTCCTATTGGGATCAGATGTTTTTATCAGTGCAGTCAGAAACGTCCCCCTCCGGTTACGTCATTTCCGGCAGTGGCCCATGGGATGCTATTTTTAGGCCGAGCAGTAAGGAGGGCTACCTAGGGGCAGTAGTCTCACCTTTTATTTTGACACGAGCCATATTTGTGCCAAAAAGGCTTTTACATGTGTTTAAAGTGAAAAATGCATCTCTGGCCCAGCCCAATGCACTGGTGTCGCGTCGTCAAAAGAGTGTAATTTGAATGGCTAAAAGCCGCTTGAGTCGATCTAGTGCTAATTGCTTTGGCTTGGGTCACCAGTAAGACACCACATTTGCAGGTGAAATTTTGAAGGTGAAATTGAAGTAAAAACAAAAATCATACACATAACTGCACAGGACAAAAATTCAGTGTTATAAATTTAAATGTCTCTAATGTTTCTAATGAGACTATATTTATTCCATATGGTAGCGACGTACCTTAACCATAGTGTTAAAAAGTTCAAGGAATATGAATACTTTAGTAAGGCACATTATCTGCTGCTCCTGTGTAACATGTAATGTTTGAATAGAGCCTATATTTGTCTGATTAGTTATGGTCATTAAGAAAAAGTCTCAATAAAATAATTTAACAGTTTCTATTATTCAACAGATTTTGTAATTTAAGAATTTTTAAAACAACAGTTGATCAAAGTGCTGTAGATCTCAAATAGGATCATAAGACCATAGAGTGACAGCACACAAAGAAAAAGATTTATTTTAGAAGCCAGTGACTAAAAGGGGCTTTTAAATTTGTTCTAAAAACATCTATTGTAGAAGAGGTGCTAATGTTTATTCCACAGTTTAAGAGCAGCTGCCTGCAACAAGAAGCCATTTTTTTTTTTTTAGCATAACCTAGTGATCTAGTAGGAGTATGAAGAGTTAAAAGATCACTTAGGTGCCAGCCTATTTGAAGATGTTAAAACAAACATTAAAAATTTAAAATTAATTCTAAAACACAAAAGCTTGCAGTGCTTGTGTGTGCCACTAAAAGTTAGCACAAAAGTTGCAGTGCCAACATAAAGACTATAGTCTAGATCAGGTGAAATGAAGACATTATGGCCTGTACTTGTACAGCACTTTATCAAGACCAGAAGACCACAAAGTGCTTCACACCATATTCAGTCATTCGCCCATTTATGCACACACTCACACGCTGATGATGGAAAGCTGGATTGTAGCCACAACTGCCCTGGGTCAGTCTGAGAGAAGCAAGGCTGCCATGAACTGGCATCACTGGGCTCGCTGACCACCACCTGCAGACAAGGCAGGTGAAGCGTCTTGCCCAAGGACACAACGACAGAGATGGACGGAGCAGGGGCTTGAACCGGCAACCAGCCGATTATGGGACAAATTCCTACCACTGTCTCCCATTAATGATCTTTTCAAGGTCACCAAAAGATAGAAATGGCTTCACCTTGGAAATAATGCTTCACTGTCCGAAGCTAGGTCAAAGGATGACGTTAATCTGTGTTACAGTTCAAGCTGTTGTTCAGAATGCCCAGTTTTCCGACATCCGTCTCATGTAATTGTTTAAGGGGTTTAGTTTAGTTCAGTTCATCTCTGTACCTTGTTTTCTTTTTCCCTCTTCATGACACATTTTTTTGACTGATGCGGTAAATATTAATTCTTACTGACGGACATGAACCAAGGATTAAACATCACCATCTGCAACTGCGAGGAAAGCTAAACGCGGGCTAAAAGAAAGATGGTCGGAGCTGGAGCTGGAGGAACGACAGTTGAGGTACCACAGTTGAGTACATAAAGAACATGCTGCTGGTGTGGTCATCAGATTTTCCTACCTTAGCACGTCTAGGTAGCAGTGTCGATCTGTTGGTGCTACCTTTCAAAACTACTGGAATACCTGTTGAGGCTTGTGAACGGTGCAGTTCGCCCTAGTAGTTGCCAAGGAGATGAATATGGCTTTACAGGCGGCCCTTCTTAGTGCTATCGCTTCATGCAATGCAACCGCCTCTCTTTCACCCCGGATTTACTGCCTGTGTCTCTACCCCGCTGCACCCTTCGCCAGTGAAGCAGACTCATTCCTGACCACCCTGATTCAGAGCATGGATGTCAGTATGTCAGAAACTGCTAGCAGACTTCCTAGCCAAAGTCAACAGTTTCTATGAGTTTGTTGAGAAGCAACTAAGCACAATGTGTCACCAGATCATATCATTAACATTGGCATTGTCCCCCTCACGTTTAACAATTTCTAAATAAATGTGACTTTTACCTGAGTGCATCTTATTTATGTTTTGTCTTCTTCGGTACTGGCATCACACTTTTTTAGTATGGAAACTTGTCATCCATAATGCAATGAAATTTGTCAAGAATGGCACCAAATGACATTAACTGTGCAACACTTTATTCAATAGTGATCACTGCTAACTGGGTCAAGCCTGTATTCTTCTGTGCTAAGTCATATGGTCAAACAAGCATTATTTAATAGCTTTAAACAAATTACAGATCTTGCACTTTTTAAAAATAAATACAATTTTAAAATTAATCATTTAGGATTAAGAGGCTGTTCTTACACTTCCATCTGATTTTAGACCAACCTGTTGTCTTCCAGTGTCTGTCCTGATTCTTTCTCTGTCTTATCTTCTTTCTCTCCATCCTCACAGCTGAATGGCATGAACTTTGTGTTAATTGTGTTAAACTTCCTTCAGACTGACCCAGGGCAGCTGTGGCTACGATTCAGTATCTTGCCACCATCAGCATGAGTGTGTGCGTGAATGATGTGAATGAATGAATGTAGTGTAAAGCACTTTGGGGTCCTCTGAACTTCATAAAGCGCTGTATAAGTACTATAAGTACAGGCCATTTATCTTTTTTTTTTTTTTTTTTTTTTTTTTTTTTTTTTTTTTTAAACGTGACTGACTGGACGCTGCATCTTAGGGACAAGAGTGGAGGAGGTGAAGGAGTAGAGGAGCGCCTAGTCAGTGACATGCCTCTGTTGTTGATCATATAATTTACACATATACACAGTTATTAAATACAGACAATACTGACTAGAAATAATTTTTCCACCATCTCTTTGCCCGCTCTAGCTCAGCGCCCCTATCTGCTGCATATAGTGCATGCCCACTTTTGTGCCACTGTCCTCAGTTCAAGTTGGCATTCAAAAAATCGAATGCCTCAGCTTGGAGGGGCTGATGCAGTTCCTCTTCTTGGTTAGTATTTGCCCTGTATTTGAGAAGACTCTCTCCAAAGGAGACAAGCCGCCATGCTGCCAATCAGAACAAAGTGCTGCTGTTGGCAGGGCGGAGCCACTGACAGTGAGAGCTGAGCAGCTAGAGAAAAAATAAAGTGGGGAGCCAGCTTTCATTCGATGGGAGTCGGCTCTCCTGAGTCACTAGCCTGACCCATCACTAGTTGGGAATAGTAGAAAAATGCTAAGGAGTTATAACAGCATTTTTCTACTATTGTGGTTAATGAAGAGTGAATGATAAATTTCATTTTGGGTATAATCTTAGCTAAAGCATTTAGAAAAATATCAGTTTCACTTCAATGATATTGCAACACAATTTTTAAAAAAGTGAATTTTGTCAGTGGTAGAGAAGTCTCATTTAAAAGCAGCAGGGATCAATAGAAAATTTAATTTCTCAGAATTTATAGTAATATTAAATTTTTAATTTATAAAGAACTATGAAAAAACTGTTACGTTTATATTAAAGTGTTTTCTGTTGGAGGTTATTTCATATAAAACCCTTGTTCTTTGAAGGTTATGGTTGGATTATTTTTCCCCTCCATTAGTGTGAAACCTGTACTTGTTTGTGTGTCAGAAAGATTGAGCAGATTCAGTGTTGGTTTGGAGCCTGTGCCTAAATTAGAACCACTTCTCTCTGTTTTGATTCCTTCAGCACTGACTCTATCCACAAATAATTGATGCTACAGTAGCATCACCTCTTTGCTGGGACACAGCAAGGATTGCCTACATAAAGGAATATGGGTGAGGTTATGAAAACTAGCTAAAAAGTTGTGAGCTTCATGTTTAAATACCCACAACCAATATTTTTCATATTAAGCTAAGTCAGTGTTGACAGAGTCAAGCTAAATATGAAACAAACAAAAGCTCTCGAGGGATTCACAAAGCAGTCTTCTCATTTTTTTCAGCTGTCTTGGTCTCTTTTTGGACTAAATTCTCAAAGCGAATTGCACTAAATACAGGTAGGAGTAATCCTACCCATCAAGTCCAGCAGATGGGCGAAATATGCTGCTATTTTTTAATCGGATTGTATTTGAAATTTTTTTTATCGAAGTAAAGAATATTAAGTACTTTTCATTATTTTGATTAACAGAGAACTACTGCTCCTGACATCTGGAACCATTTTTCTAAACTTTAAGAACAATGTCTGTCAAGAGTAATGTTGCAATGTTTTCAAATCAGTATATGATGCTGCCAATTGTGCCACAGTGGAATAATCCATCCCTGTAACTGATTCACGTGGAAATAAAAAGCACCAATTGATGTAAAAATGCATCGTTAAAATATATTATTTATACAACTATACTGCAGATATAACCTTTTGTGTTTGTCAGGATTAGAAACAGTTGTATTACATCATTTTAACTTCCACTTAAATAAGAAAAGGTCTTTGATTTTTGCTGCAGTGTCCTGGCTGTGTGCTTGCTTGCCAGCTCCTGAACACTCACAAAAAAGTGCAAACACAGTTTAGACAATTTATTTGAATGCAGAAATACCAGGCAGACCCCACCTGCAGATAGATTCACTTTCACCTTCTGTGACGTCCCTCATCTTTTTATTCTAAAGCCAGGAGCACTGCAGGTTTCCCTTTTTCTTCCTCAAAGCACCACCTCAAAACCAGCTTTCTGGACTGGATTATCCCACATTAAATATTGATTGGTACTGACTGGTTTGCATTTTTGTATTTTTTAATTAAAAAAAAAAAATCTTAAGTTAAAAAAACCTTTTTAATATGTTGTCATGATGATTGTGTGAAAGGACTGTTTGCTTAGCTGTGCTCTCAGTAACAACAGTAAAAAAAAAAATGTATGAAAAAATAGCTATGATAATAAATATTATTTTAGCAGCAACAGTGTAGTAAAAGTTTATTTTTGCTTTAAAATAAATGAGATTGGGTTATGCATTTTAGTTTTACATTTTTGTGTTAATCCTCTGATACTTTGAAACTCAAAGTTATGACACTGAGAGAATCTCTGGCCTATGCTTAATGATTGTCTGTATGGCAATCAAGCTTAACATCAGCTACTTGTATATAATTGAAAACTCTAACTGACAGAGGGTTGAGTTTACCAAACATTTTCAGTTGGCCTTGGTGTTTATTTCATGTGTTATGTTCATAATTCTAATATTGGCATGATGGAGTTAACTCTGCCAGTTAAAGATCTTCTCACTGGTACATTTCACTTCCAGCTTGTGGTTAAAGGTGAGCCTGGCTGCTGGTGTCGTCGTTCCAGTCTGTTCTGCCAGCATCCTGTGATTCTCCACTCTGTTGACAGCTTGCCCTCTACTTTGATGTGCAGAAGGCAGTGTAATAAGCACTGGGCTGCAAAGATGTGGCACAACATAACAGGCCTCCATCTATAATTAATCCACCTTGATTGCATTTCCTAATTCAATTTTGATGTGGCCCCTCCACGGCACACACGAGGCTGGGTGTTTACTTAGATTTGCTGAACAAAAATCACAAATCCTCAAGACCCGTTTAATGAAATTAAGTGTTTGAGATTTTTGGGCTGGTGCTTTGGGTCCCCTCAAATTTTGCTAAGAAAAACATTTCTGTGTTGAACACACAATAAAACTAACAGCTCTGATTCAGATACAGAATTCACAAGGCCCTAATTAACATGTAGATATAGCCAAACCAAGAGAGAGATTTTTGATGTCTCTTATTTTTTCTAAATGTTCTTGTTGTATATAGAATGTTTGAGTGATTATTTCAGTTAAGTTTAATTCAGTATTTTATTTGGGTCACAACAAAAGTCATCGCTGGGTAAAATTTGAGTTCAGTATCCATTCTCTGTCCTTATCAATCAGACCCTGACGAAACTCTGAATGTTCAGTTTCACATTTATGGATTTTTCACAATGTACCTTTTAAAAACCCTACTGTTACAACACTATAGAGTACTGTAAATGAGCTGTACCTAAATACAGAGTTTCAGTGGGTTGCTGGTAAGAAACAAGTTTTACTGAAGAAACTGCTTATTAACAGGGGTTAATCAGTATTTTTTACTACCAATTTTTAGAGTTTAAGAAGAACTCAAAAATGTAGTTTCTTTCTGGCCTCATGTATGAAATTCCTCAGGGAAATGCTATGCTTTCTTTTTATTACACTTGAGAAAAATGAAGTGGTATGAGCCAAACTTAGAATACACATTTTTGCATAAGACTGGCTTAACAATCTAGCTGTAGATTAGTCCCCGCATGGCTTTTATTAATGCATGAGCAGACAAACCCCTAATGTTAGCTTTGAAAATCATAAATTAGCTGGTGAAGGTGATTGCTATGAGATGCGAGCCTATTGGTCTCACAAAGCCCATGTTATTTCAGCAGGAGCTTGTTGATGAAGTGATGGATTACCTCACTTTTAACTATCTGCAGCTTACCCCCAGCTCTCCTTTTGCCCTCTCCTCTTCCTCCTGCTGCTGCTGTTCAGTTGAGAAATGAATGAGCCTCCTGTTTGCTGCATCTTACTCTGTGAAATTCCACCATGCATCTGCTGTGCATGGTTGGTGTGCTTGCATGTGCACATGGATCTGCAAGGCTTGGGGATTTTTTGTGTGTGCTCAGGAGTGTGTTTGGCCAGGTCGTTTAGTACTCTGCTTGCAAGCTTGGAACTGGCTGATAAGCTGTCTACAAAAACTGGCAATTAAAACTTGATCAGGCTGTCAATTCAAATGGAATGAAATGGAACCAGAAATTAATTGAAAGGATGGCATAAAAAAAGACAACAATTGTATCTCTTAGCTTCCCATTACCAATGTGCAGAGGAATTTAATTAGTTTTGGAGCTAATGGTTATTCTTACTGTAATCACATCACAACACAAAATAGTTGCCAGCCCACAAGACAAATATCCCTTTTGGCTTCTTTAGGTTCGTACTGTACACACAGTCTGGGCATCTTGGTTCACTGTTAAATTCACAAAGAGGAAAGCCAATAAATATAGACCAAACTGGAGTTTAATTATTGCTGTTGAATCATCACTTAAGTATTTGTGGGTCTAATTAGTGTGTTTTAATTGCCTGGTGGATTGGTGGGATGTTCCCAGTCCTCCCAGTTTGCCCATATGGCCGTAGGCTGTGTATCCACTGTGTTAATGAGCATGTTTGTTTCCATTCCATTCAGTATTCACTCACGATGGGACGATGGACATCTTCTTAAGCCAGAGATTGCACATTTCCCTCTGAACTTCATAGTGTAGAAAATTCAAGGTCCTCGTTAAATCAGATAGGTTTTTGAGATTGCTTCCACATCAGTATCAAACATCTGCTCATATAAAAAAAAAAAAAAGTGATTTAATCTTGACACAGAAAGGTTGACCACAGATGTCAGTGGTCCAGTCCTAGCCAGCTGGGCTCCGTTTTTTTTTTTTTTTATAAGTTCTGTCTTCAAATGAGAACTCCTTTCAGTTGAAGCTAGTCTGTAGCGTTCATTTACAGTAATGTCATCAACTGAGTCTGTGACAGGTTTAGTTTTAGTTTATTTAAAACAAGGACAATGTGCAAAAAAACATTAATAAAGGATGCTTTGCACCAGATTTAGCTTAAGCTGGTTTCCATCTGTAGTCCCTGAGCAGGTGAGGTGACAGTTTTTACATATTTCTTTGTGAGTGTGTAACAGTAAAGTTGGAGAAAATTCAAACAAATGAGCTTTTTGGCTCTGGATATTTTATCTTAATTTCAACTTGATAAAGTCTTATGTTCTGTCAGCATTATTAACCTGGCATTTTTCCTTATGCTGTCAGTTTGACTATCTGTCTCAAAGCCTGTCGTCTTTTTTCTGTGAATTGGTGCAATTGTTATGATTTATGGTCATTTTATTCAGCTGATTGATCAGCTGGAGGACTTTCAGAGCTGTGAAAAAGTATTTGCTCCTTCGTAGATGTCTTTTTAATTCATTAAAATGCTTTCAAATGTGTTATATAAACATCTTGTTGACATATAGATATAACGTCAGACGTTGCAAGAGAAGAGGCAATTGCTGCCCATCACCTAAGTACCTTATCAGTCATAGAGAATACTAAATGCTGTTCTGACAGTTTAAGATTTACCTGGGTTGTTCACATAATCTTTTTGACCTCCTATTTCTTTATTAGAAAGAAAATAAAGGACAGAAATATTTATCGCAGATTTATGCAGATTTATGTGAGTGTTCTCTGGCTGATGGAACCCTTGATGGGCAGGATTTCAATAAAGCAGCGTTTTGTCCTATAGGCTTAAAGCTGCATAACATTTATTTGAGTACAGTATGTTACTCTCCACATTACTGAAATCACACCCTTGAGACATCTCTTGGCAGCCGCAGCTGAATCTTCAACTGAAAGATGCGTATGCATATATTACCATAGCAATAAGACCCGAGTGTTTTTAACGAAAGAATAAAAACCCACTGAAGATTTCCAAAGATCATTAAATGATGTCAAATTTCTATTTACTATGTGTATGCTTTACCTCAAGGTGAATACTGGGGCAGGCATGCATTTGCATTAATTGGCATTTTTAAAAGGTTTAAGGACACTGGCTTTTCATCACAAACAGACAAAATCGATAAATCAAAATGAGAGCCAGCCGCTCAACTAATTCGTTTGGCTGTCTGGTCACTACTGAGACATTGGAATGAGTGTGCAGAAGTCTCAAAACTGTGGGAGGCTCAGTGGCCAATAGTTTGATTCTCAGTATTTTTTAAGTTCCTTCAATAGTAGAATGCAGCATTTGCAGTACAGATGTGTCTCGTCTCTAACATTTTGATTGTACAGTGGTGTACCTCTTGGTCAGATCTCCCTCTTAAAAGAGATCTTATCTCAAGGGACTTTCTGGTCAAATAATGGTTAAATATAGATAAATAAAATGACTCATTTTATTCATTTGTCCGTCCAAGGTATCATTTTGATAACAATAGTGAAAGTAGATTTGCTTTCATAATGAAATTGTCACACGCAGGACATATTGTGAAGAATTCCTTAGGACCTGTATTGACAGTTATCACCAACAGAAATATTTCTGGGAAATGGGGATCTTTTGTTTTTGGGAGGTCTGTCTGTATGGGTTTTTCACCGGTCCCGGAGGTTGTTGGGGGGTCATGCAGGAGGAGTTTTAGTTTGCTTATGGGGTGTAAACTGTTCAACAAATTATAAATGGAAAGTAGAGCCTGTAGAGCCAGACTGTGCTTGGCATGCATGATGAACTGTAGTAGTATGTTCCACCACAATCAGGAGATCAAACTGCCTTTGGGAGGAAAACAGCTCCTGCCACATCTCTTGTATCTAAAGAAGCAGAAGGACTTGCCTGAGGAATCAGTTCATCTCCTTGATCGGTAATCTCTTTTCGACTGGACCCCAGCCAAGAATCTCCATGGTTACCTCCTGCTGGACTGGACAATGAGTGACTATAGTCTACACCGGTTCAACTGCAGGTTTTAGCTCAGTGATGTGCAACATGCATGGCAAGGAGTTATACAGTATCTAGCAGGTGCATCACTTTGCCTCTTGCATGGAAGAATGGTAGCTCCCAGCTTGCTAGCATATCCACTTGGATCCAGAGATGCTGCAGTGGAGCAAGTCAAAAACAAAACCACAGCAGTCGCTTACTTGCAGCTGTAAATGCTGTGTGCTCTTATATAGTGGGAGAAACAGTTTGACGATCTCCTTCATCTTGCCACAGTGTTCACCCATACAGGAGGCGCAGTCTTAGGGGTAAGAGAAACATGAGCCAGTTTCTAGGCTGAGTTGACTGACTAAGGTAGTAAAAAAAGCTTCAGTTGCAGGCACCTTAGCAGTTTAGAATATTTGTCCATTGATGCTCAAGGCTCTGAGCATTTTTCGTTTGTTGTAAGTAAGATATGCTAACAGTGTTGGTTTTAATGTTAGGACAATGTCTGTGAAGTGGCACACTGTAGGGGAGGACTTTATCTTTAGAATGGGGACCAGAATGGGCTTTCCAGCTATCAGGGGAGCACAATGCTCAGCCTCCTTGGGAAATTTGACTCCTGGGTGTTGGGCAGGAGGCTCCAACTAATTGCTGAAACTCAAATACAATGTTATAACACCATGACTTTTATATGAAATATGGTTTGATGGTAGGAGTAAAGAAGAGCTGTGCTTCAGGCTTGGTCTGCAGTAACAAAAGTGTTCTACTTGTCTGAAGATTTACTGATCCAGTCAGATATTTACCCTCATTAACTGTCTTTAGATGTCCATCATGATAACAGCATCAGGATCCTGGATTAAAGCAGCTATATGAGCTTCCTCTATAGTCTTCCTGGGCCGGGACTTTAAGAGCGAGTGAAGCACTTTCTTATAGGAAATGCTTATAGTAACACTGTTATTCCTCTATATTGAAAGAGGTCACCTGAGGTAGTGACCAGACTCATGATTTGCCAGAGGGAGTGTGCATCTCCTCTAGCTTGGGAATGCCTCATTATCCCCCATGTAGAGGTAGAGAGTGTCACTGGGGAGGGGGATATGTTTGGGTCATCTTTCTGAACCCGTTAACTAAGGCTGCTTCCACATAGGAGGCGGTGGGTGCTGCACTCGCCGGATGGCTAGAGCCAAGAGCAGGAGAGAGGATGCGGCTAAGGGGACAGATATGCTAACGAGGGCATCAGTTGTTGACAACAACAATGTCATTCACTGTCACTTTGTTCTCACTTTGCCGCACTAAGTTCATTGGAAGGAACGATTGTACTAGTCAACCCTTTTCACAGAGTAAAAACTTACACATCATTTCTATCAGTTTTTTTAAACTCACCATTCATTTCAAAGTTGTTAGATATGTTCTCCTAAATCCCAGATTTTTTGGTTTGGATCACACCACAGTAGGTCTTCAGTCTTGTTTCAAATCACCAGATATTGAGACACTGCTGTCTATCCTGGTCTTTAAGGATGTGATCAGGTTGTGTCTGATTTGAGAGGCCCTGATGCCCTCACAAACCCCTATAACTTGAGCACAAAACACAGGGCAACATGTTCTAAAGTGCTTAGTGTTGTGCTTGTTGCTCAGCTTTGTGCAGGGCAGCCCTGCTCTGTAACACATACACAATAATGGATTTTAAAGCAGTGTGTTGCGTCCTCTGTCTGCTATGTCGAGGCAGACATAGCCTGCTAATGTTAGATAACTAAGCAAAAATGGGAGTGGATGGATGGTTGGATGGAATTTAGTATCTTTGGGAATTTATTTTTTTTGTAGATTTTAAGCTCTGACTAATTGACCCTTTTAATACAAATCCTATATGAAAGGCAATGTAATATTGGTATAAAACAAACCATTAGAAGGTCATTTCAAGGAATTGGTCTTGATTTTTGAGCTTAATTTGAATTGCTTCTAGCTCTGAAGACGTGTTCCCAACTTTAGAACTCTAAGATGTTCTTGGTTCTCCATTGAGTCTGCCCCATTTGTTTTGAAATAATATATTTGGTACACTATATTAAGGCATTTGAACTTACCATTTTAAATGCCTTTTGGCTTTGTCAGGTAACACATTTGTATAGATGTTTTTGGTAGCTGCATTATGGTGGTGGGCTTTGTTAGCTGCCAGTAGTGAAGTGGAGAAACTATTTCCTGTAACATACACTCAAGTCACCAAGCAGTTCACTGTAGCTACACCTTACATATTCCAGCTTAAGTGGACTCTAATAAAGTTGCTCTTTGATGCATTAATAACCTCTTCCTTCCTGCTGAGCTCCAGGGCCAACTTCCGAACAGAACCCAACATTTCCTTGCCTGACATACACTCTTTAATTATTTCTTTCTATGAGTGTTGGAGCGAAGCAAAGGGAAGAGGAAAGTGATGACATACTTCTAATGAGTACTTGAATAAATAATACTGCTGCCTAAGCTCAAGGCATCCTGAACCAGCATTATTATGGGAGGGAAGGAGCATAGAAGAAGAAAATGACTGGAATAAACCTGATGGAAAAGGGGAAAAAAAATGTTTAGTGGTTTATTTCTCATGAGAATCTAGATGTGATTTAATTTTGTTCATTCAAAATTAATAATACATGTGTAATTATTATTACATAATTACATAATTTAGTTGTCCAATAATCAAGATTTATCAAAGTACAGTATGTATGATTTGCCTGATTTTTATTTGTCTCAGTTTTTGCCACAGGGTTAATATAGTTGCCTCATAGCTAAAAGGTCTCTGGTTCAAATCTGAGCTGGGATCCTGTTGAGGATGATTTGGGATTGCCTGTTGACTCATGGAACTGACAGTTTTGTTTGTTTGTTTTTTTTTATCTCTTCATGATTGTAGTTACTTAGTTGACAGTACCTTTCCCAGTGCTGTTTGTGTGTTAATGTTCATAGTGTTGTTTCGTTCCAAATAAAGTTTTTTGGAAAGTCTGCTTGTGGCTGTGTCTCAGCCTCTCTTTTTCATTGGCTGTCGACAACATGGAAATGCAGTTGGGTCTATTATCAGTTCACACTACCAGACTGGATCCAGATCTGCCTCGAAAAATTCAAACGTGAAACTAACAGACTAACCACAACTAGTGCAGACTGATGCCGAATTAAATAAAAGAAGTCATGTGGAGTTTAAATTTGAACTGGTAGCCTGGTTTTTCAAGTGTTCCAGTTCCAATCTGGAATTGGAGGGCATAATATCAATTGCATCGACTGTCTTTCCATACGACATTGTCAAGGAGGTTTGGTTCATTGTCAAAAGCGTAATGTGAAAGAGAAACCAAAGGAAAGTGTGAAATTCTTAAGCATTTTCTGCTGAGTTGAACTGAGTCTTATCTTTTGATCCAAATAATTGCTCTCAGATAAACAACTGTATGACAAGATAATAAAAAACAACAATAGCCAGGAACTAGGATCTAGTTCAGATCTGTCTTAAGAACCTGTAAAAGAAATTGTTTTTAAAACAGAGTAACTCCTCAGTCAGCAGTCACTATGTCTTTATATAAGGTGTTCAGTTTGGTTGTGAGGTGGATTTTCTAAATTCTACTATTTACAGTTAATACATTCAGTGTTTGACATGTATGAATGTGATTTAAAACGTGATGACTGGAGCATATCTCTTTTATTTAGAAGAATGATGGTGCCGTCTCACATCGGTGAAGGAGTAAAAAATGGTTCTGTTTTCCGGGCGTCCAAGTTTTCTAAAACTGTGAGGGGAAAGAACAGAATACTTTTTATATTACCATGTGCAGTGTGAAGAGCTTGCTTTCTTAACTGCTAACATTTCATTTGTCTTCATTGATCATGCAGTATATCTTTTATTTAAATCTTTTCTAATAATCTCTGCGGTAAAATGTCTTTGAAGTGTACATATTGTGTTTTCGAGGTTTCCGAGAAGGAAATGAAGCCTTGCCGCAGCATGTTTGCCTGTGTTTGTACAGAGCTGTGTGCGTGTGTGGCACCAACTGTCCTTCACTGTGGTCGTTTCTGTGCTTTTCAGAGGCAGGGTAAGATTGAGGGCCATCACCCACACTCCGTTGCCATAGTGAAGCCAGATGGAGGGCAGCTTGAGTGACAGCTGATCCCACCATATGCACTTTTCTTGTCTTTCATGCTTTTTGATGCTGCACTCACTGCACAGACACCTCACACACACTTAGGCTCAGGCAGTGACACCGTCATAGATCACCTGCCTGCATTTTATTTCAGCTGCACCCCTGTGGACGACTCTAGAGGGTGGGTTTGTCACAGAATGGTGGCTGGCTTTGGGGGCATTTGAAAATGTTGATGCTGGCCCAGATCTGGTTGCCAGTGGAAACTGGCTAACACACACTCAGCTGTGTGACTCTGCCACTCAATAGTTCATGTTTTTTGCCTGGATATTTTCTGTTCATTCCACAGTTGAAATGACTTTTAGGATCAAAGATATAATTTTTGTTCTTTAAAATTGGAAGGATTTATTGATTTACCTTTCAGTTAAAAAGTCACATTAAACTGATCTGACAGAAATAGCTACGTTCACACTGCAGCCTGAAGTGACCCAAAACCGTTTTTGTTTTGTTTTGTTTTTTTATTTTTTTTGCCCTTATGCGACCTGTATCTGATCTTTTCATGACAGTCTGAACAACACAGATCTGATTTTTAGAAATGCAACCCAGGCCACTTGGATATGTGGTCCTAAATCTGATACGTATCTGGGGTCTCATTTATAAAGGATTGCATAGGATTCATACTAAAAGTGTATGTATGCCCAAAAATGCGAAAATGGCATAGGCAAAAAAAAAAAAAAAAAAAAAAATCAAATTTATAAAACCATGCGTACGCACACCAGCATGAAATTTTCCTTTATAAATCTCAGCTGTACCTCAAATTTGCTCTCCAGATTCTGCTCTCTACACGCCCACATTTAACCATGAATGGTCAATGCAAAGTACCTCATGAATGTCAGTGTTTATTTAAATGAGCCATCTGATTAATGTCATTTCATGATTAACAGGGGAATAGAGGGGAAAATTCAATTTCTTGCAACGCAATAAAATAAAAAAATAAATAACTGAAGAGAGGAATGTGAGAGTGAGAAAACGTTTAAATATTGTGGTTTAGGATTGAGGCTGCCTTCTAGGTCTTTTTTGTTTATTTGACAGGCCCTTATGTGTAGTTATGGCTCAGCAGTGCAAGCATTTATCACACTATGTTTTTGAATGCTTATGATAAAGTAGATCTATGGTTTAAGTTCAATGTGTAATTAAATGTCTGATAAAATCCTGACGAAATGTGGCTTCAATTCCTCACCTCACCATCTGTCACCAGTTCGCCCTTGTTTCCAAAACAAGTGTACATGAAACGCATGGGTCAGAGTTGGCGTGAGGGACCGCACATTTTCACGTCAAGTTTGTGTTTTATAAATCAGAACCTTTGTGTGGAAAGTGGCGTACGCAAGTTTCAGGCCCCGTTTTGTGCGTACACAAGCTTTATAAACGAGACCCCTGATCTTTTCAAATGTGACCTGTGTCTGGACGGCCAGGTTGCATTTATCCGACCTGTACGTCATTGATACTCGACAAGCGTCACTATTCTGCGTCCTGATACGCAGAAACAGGAAGAAAAACAACAACCATGGTGGACGATAGTGTGGAGAGCAGTCAGTGGAGAGAGTTGTTAATGTGCTGGCTCAGGTTGGACAACTTTAAAATCAGAAGATATGCTCCACCATTACCATCCATGTTTACTTCCACAAACACTGAGCACACTCGCTACGTGACGTTAATGCGTCCTCTACTGCACATGTGGGACACTTTCAGGTTATTTGCAGTTCACACAGATCTCATACAAGTCGCATTTATTTGGAAATGTGAACAACCATGTGAAAAAACTTGGATTTCACAAAAAATCGGAATTAAGCATTAAGGCCTGCAGTGTGAACGTAGCCCAGTAGTCAGAACTGGCATTGAAGATTTGAAAGAAAAGTAAAAAAAAAAAAAAAAAAAACAAACCAAAAAAAACTATATTGATCTTAGTTTTTTTTTTTTTTTTTTTTTTCTATTCAAGCATCATTACAAGATGGTCATCATCATCTTTAAAGGTAATTTAATATTTTTCTTTCTGAGTCACCGGTGTGCTAACCCCCTCTATCAATCCTCCTGCTAACTTTCCATGCTCAGATCGGACAGTTGGTGTTCAAGGGAATGAAGCGTCTGAACAGGATCCAGTCTATAGTGTTTGAGACGGCCTACAACACCAATGAAAACCTTCTGATCTGTGCTCCGACTGGTGCTGGCAAGACCAACATCGCCATGCTGACAGTTCTGCACGAGATCCGTCAGCACCTACAACCTGGTGGCGTCATCAAAAAGGATAAATTCAAGGTATGACCCTGATATTGCTCACTAAAACATCAGCAAGAGCTTTTATGTTCGTTATGGTCTGAGGATAACAGTGCTAAATTTGAAGCAGCTGTGATTTAAGAGCTGCCTGAAATAACTTTCAGGCTTTAGATTTCACTCCAGTAGGTGGGAAGGGTGAGGTTAGAAGTGAACTCTTAACTTCCAAAGTTTCGGTGGAACTACTCTTCCCCACTGAGCCATTCTGCAAGTGTGGCAGTTTTATTTACACACAGATTGGCCAAAGATACTGTGTATCTGTAAGTGAAGTGTCCTAATATATTTTTCTTAGAAGTATAAAAATTAGAGTTTATAGAACTGTTGAAATGATTTGCAGTGTAAATTAGTTTTGGGCAGTTCTAAGTCCTGTTTAAATCTGAACCAGTTTTTACTTCTGTGGTAATTGCGACCATTTTACAAAGCAGAAACCTATTTGTAAAATTCAGCTGCTCTCCATGTGTGCCAATTGGCCAACCACAATAGAGACTGAATAGAGTAGTTCTATAATCATTTTATTGCTCTAGCTGAACTTTAGGCTATATAACCTTGGAATTTTTCTACTTTTACAAAGAGGACATTTATATAACTCTACATGTGAATCAAAAGTAAGTTGAGAATACAAATTTCTATCATTCCTATTTCATTAGTTCTTTTTATTCCAGAATAGAAAAGATTAAAGTAAAAATAAAGAAAACATTTTTATTAAAGGAAATATTTCTCTAAAATATATACATTAGTCAACATTTTTCACTGCAGTTAGAAGTGTGTAGCACATGAGATTCTTAAATTTTACACATATAACTAATAATATTGCTGCAAAAGAAACCACAGAAAACTAAGTTTAATAATATGGATCAGTCAGCTACCTGAGCTTTGTTACTCTGAAAACACCAGAGCTAATTCAAAAGTAGGTTTAATCTGGAGACACTAACTACTTGTTTTTAACTCTATGGCTGGCATAACCATATCTTAAAACCACATTTTTTGACCAAATATAATAATTTCAGAAATTGGATAACTTTGAGTTCTTAAAGGGGTGGTGATGTCATTGTATAAACTGTTTCATGTAGTTAATATTGCTTCATATATCAGTTCTCCAAAGTATTTAATAAAATAACATCACCTTTTTGTAGGGGCTATTATGGCGGGCCAGATTTCCCTCCTCGGTAAAAGGGTTGAGTACGGTAACGATCTATGACTCCACCTTGTTGATTTCACTCTGAATTGGTGCAGCCATATTTTGGAAACTCTTCAGTGAAATGTGCTGAACATCGTCTCAGATTGAGGTTATAATTGCGTGGTCCTTCCCCATAAATGAACTTCAGCCACTGTTCTCTGATTCTCTCATCCTTCAGGAGTAAAGTGGAAACTTCCGGCCGTTTTTGAGCCCCTCGGACAGAACAGCTCCCCTTTTTTAGTAGCCATCTTCTTCTCCAGTAGAGTAGCCAGACGTGTTAGTGTGACTCAGCCCTTAAATGAGCCGGTGTATCAGCTGGGGGGAGGAGGAAAGGGGAGTGGGAGGGCTGTTTGCTTGATGGTGTTCTCTAATTGGAGAATATGAATTATGTAGAAAGACAACCTACGTAGAAAGATAAACTGTTCTCTGATTCGTCCGTTTTTGAGCAAAGAAACAAAGCTGACCGTCTATGAGCAGAGCTTTTGATACCAACTCTTGATATTCACACGGCCTCATCAGTGCACAACAGACCATATTATTATACCCCCAAAACCACAGAAAAATGAAATTTGTTGTCATGACGTCTATAATTTTCCCACCCTGCAACCCCCATCCAGTGAGACCAGGACGAAGCCGGTCATTCTCCACTATCATTTCAGAAAATTATTTAATAATTGTCATCTAAATTGGAAAATGATTGTGTCTCTATTTAAATTTAAATTTTACACATATGTTTTACTACATAAAGAATTTGAGCAACAGTCAATAGTGATACCTAATGAAAAACAGTAATAATAATAAAATGATTTTGTGACTATGATAATGTCAGCTCTTTGTTTTGAGAATTTGGCTAAACTACATGCAATGAAACATTTAGAAACAAGAGAACATGTAGAACATTTACTTCCCGAGGACTTTAATTACAGCAAACTGTCCAATCAAAACAGCAAAGCAAACTGCTTTGATTGGACAGTTTGATTGCTTATGGTCCATCTGAGGCACAACAATGCCCAAAATCTGCACATACAACTCAGGAAGCTCATGCAGAGGGCAGCTGTGTTTTATATTTAGCTTCTGCTTTGTATCTGCATTCAAATGTTCAGAAGCTGCATAAACCTGATGGCAAATCTCTACAGAAGCACAATTCTCTTCTTTTTTTTTTTTTTTTCGGCACTTATTCACTGATTTCACAATGTAACAAAACTAGATAAACAAATATATAACATTTTTGTCCTAAATTTGTGGCAATAATTTTTCCACTTGGCTCTGTCATAGTCACCAGTTAATAGCAGCAATATGAACTCAAGTTTGAGACTCTGATTCGTGTCACACTTAAGATGCAAAAATAAAAGACTTCATACTCAGCTTATACTTGTCCCCTAAACACTTCAGATTTGACTTGGACTCCTGGTCTGAGACTTGAGTCTTAGAACCAGTTTGTATCTCATGTAGTGAAGAGTGAAAGGAAGCCAGTATGTGAGCTACAGACTGCAGCTTCTCTGGATGTTTTACTGTTAAAGGATGAACTGGATTATTAGCCAGTGATGCTGGTGGATAATGGGATATTAATGACTCATAATAATCCACCATTTATGTTAGCATTAAATTCACTTTGGATCAGCTGCAACACTACAAGCATGCTTCTGGATGAGAATATCAAAATAAAAGCACTTCCTCTTCTATTCATTTATAAATTAAACACATTTACTTGATTACTATACTTTCATTTGTTTTTCTGTTATATATACCTTAAATGTGAACTATGTAGAATATAGAATAAACATGTTCAATGTGGATTTAGAAAACGGTTTCCAAATATTAAAACTTCTCCACCTCAGAATGAGAAGAAAATTCTCTAAACTAGGTTTAGTGCAATATATAATGAGGCAGTGGACAATATTAAGACAGAGGTAAACAGATATTATTTATTACAAAGACAAAAAAGCACTTTTATTCAGAAGTTAAACATGAACATATATTAATCTCTTTCTATTATTTTTCTTGGAGCAAGATGCCTAATTATATTTTTAAAGGGTTAAATATTTTATTTGTTCAACTGTCAAAATAATATAAATCAGCCTTTAGCAGTTTTTTGGATGGTAAATTAAATCAATAGAATACTGCCCTGGTACAGTTCAGGTCTTTTAATTTGGATATTCTAAACCTTGTGGACTTGTGAACAGCTTTTTATTAAGAGCTAGTTGATACTGAAAGTTAAGTTTGACAGCCTTGCATCTCAAACTCTTCATCAGTCTGATCTTTTTCAGGGCTTTGGACTAACTTTTGGTACCAGTTGCAGTTGTGCGCTGAACTTTTTTTCCTTATGTGCACCAGCAGAAGAGCTAGGTGCACCAAAATTTTTGACCACATTGTATTTAACATCACAGTTTTACAGGTTTATTTTTTTATAAATCACCGTCCATGTTGGCAATACTGACTTGTAAATTGTTACTTAACAATCTAGTAAACATAAAGTTTTCTATTTAGAGCAGAACTTAATAGGACAGGTAAACTTACTGAAAAAGTGTTTAAAGTGCTTCAACAGACTGAAATTTAGCTTTGAAAACCTCTCCGGGACGACGCGTGGTGTGGCCCCATGTGCAGGCGCAGCTGTCTGTGGGTACGATTCCTGACCCTGGGACCTTTGCTGCATGTTTTTTTCCCTCTTCTGTCTCTCTCAAATATGTTACAGGCCAAACATGTTATTAACGTCTGAAATTTCATTACCTTGGGTGATTGCTCTGTGTCAGAGCATTGGTAATGATTAATGTCATTGGAAAACAGAGTCTCTTCAATCAGAGGCTTCCTCAGATTGGTTGTAAAACGGACTGCTACAGGAGATCTTTCCTGCCCACAGCCATCACCATCTATAGTAACTCCTTGACTAAATGAGTTACATCAACATTTAAATTACCTTTGGGATAAATAAAGTATTTTCGAATTTGAGTTTGAATTTGAATTTTCAGATGGCTCGAGCCTTGACTTTACTATGTTTTCTCTCTCCATGCGCGGTGCGTCCACTTTATTTGTCTGACTTGGCTAGCCTACTCACCTCTCTGACTGTAGCACGCAACACAGACACATACAGGAATATCTGGACTAACATAGAGAAACCCAACCACAGGGAGACTCTCGGTATCAGAGACTTTTTCATTTTTTACCCTCAAACAACAGGTCGCACTGGTGTGACCTTGGATCTTTTTAGGCACACTGTTGAAAACTAAGGACGCATTTGCAACCAAAATGGTCACGCTCTAGAGCCCTGTTCATCGTATTCTCATTCTGAGAAACACAACAAACTCCAATAGACTTAATAAAATGCTTCTACGCTAACATGTCAAAAGTTGCTCATCAACTACATTACGTACTAAACCATCATCCTGAAGCTTGTTGTTTGCTGTTGAACCTTGCTGCCTTTATTCCAACACATCCGGCAGCTTTGTTCTTCATCTTTAGATCTTACACTCACCTATTGCACACAAGGTAGCCACTTTTCATACATCAACTATTAAAATATCCCCATGCAAGCAGCTGCCTTAGTATTTCTCCATGAATTGTGATTTGTGCTGGTTGCCAGGGAACAAATGATCCTGCCTCTCTTTGCTCATTTATCACCACAGTGTCCTTCCAGCTTCTGCCTCCATTTTCTACCCTGCTCACCTTAGCGCTCTCTGCCATGTATCCTATTTATTTCCACACTTCTCTCTCCCCCTCTCTCTCTGCAGATAGTATATGTGGCTCCTATGAAGGCCTTGGCAGCTGAGATGACTAATTACTTCAGTAAGCGATTGGAACCCCTGGGTATCACAGTTAAAGAACTCACTGGAGACATGCAGTTAACCAAAGGAGAGATCCTTCGAACACAGGTAAATACGCCATCATAGACCCACACGGGTTCAGACCATCTGTCCGTCCCTCTCTCTTTCCTTGGCTGTTATTTAAACAAGCCCCTCGACAGAGAGCAGCGACAAAGAAAGGCCTGCTGTATGAAAGCACGAACAGCTGAAGTTGCTCTGAAAGCTTGGACATTCTGTGTAAGGTTATATGACTTTAATTAGTTGGATTTCTAAGGATGAATTTATTGGTAAAGATGTATAAATATTAAAAAGCCATTTTTAAACACTTAATATTTGCATTATTCAGTTTACCAAAACAATCAACTTAACTCAACTCCAAAGTTTCAAACATCTCAACATATTATGGAGACCTTAAAAATCACGTGCAATTTCCAGGCATTCTACACACAGCTAAAACAATCTAACCTTTCACAACTGAAACGTCCCTAAATCCTGTTTGTACCAACATCACGAAATGTTCTCACTTTTCTCAGTTTTTACAAGGTTTTAAAGTCTGTGTAAAGTAGCAATAAGTGTGTGTTCTGAGTTTGTCACACCACAGAAATTTGTGTTATTAAACACCCAGCCAAATTTGAACGATTAAAAACACAGCTAAGCATGTAAAATTAGGTCTAAAAAGTAATGAAAAAACATCAGTTTTCACAGCTCTGAAATGCTGGGGGCGTGTCCGCTGCGGGCGCTGAAACCACTTGTTCAGCTTTCCATTACAGCATTTATCTATTTCATTACTTATATCATAAACGTGTTTATTTTTGAACAAGGGGACAAAATGGGAACCTTAATTACAGGAACTCCCCTTATTTGATCATCAGCACAAAAACCTGAAACTAGCAGAGATGGAACTGACGGATTACAGCTCCACATTTTCTCCCTCTGAAACCTGCTAATAGCTGGGTGGGACCCGACTAATACCTACAGGACTTCAGAGCATGTCTCACCCTCTAGCAGCACCTCCTCCTCTTCCTCACATCACCTCATTTCCCCCATTTCTGTGTTCTGGGTTGTTCCTAAAGTTTCAGAATGTTTGTGGTTCTACCCACATGTAAAACTGTGCATCACTGCTGTTAGAGGAGCTGACATATTTCCACACATGACCATGACGCTTCAGACTTATTGATCAGATATCAGTAAAGGACCTGAACGTGCTGTAACGCGGCTGTGCTTTATTTCGCATATGAAGCCAGCAGGTGGAAAAGTTAGTAGCTCCTACCTGTCATGCCAATTTAGTTACTTTCAACTATGTTCATGTTAATAATTATTTATATAGGGTTAGACTCAGTGTGAACATCAGCTCTAGACTATAAATAGTCTTTGTGGAGGGGCTTGATATTTATGTTTCCATCCGCACTCCACTTGTCTTCTCAGATGACCAAGTAGCGGAAAACCATTTATTTCATTAATATTATTACGCACACAGCTGGTAAAAAAATACTGTGAGGGATAAAACTATCTGAGGAGCTTTGTGCACATAAAAGATTACCTGTGGATTAACAGTGTGTTCTCTGATGGACTCCACTCAGGGAATGACGCCAATATGTCATAAGTACATGCACTAAAGTTAGCTAACAGTGCATGGACATGACAGGATACATGATATGAAATCACATTATGGATTTGCACATTTTGTAACATTTGCTAATTACTGTGCATTAAATCACCAACACTTAATATTTAAAACATAAGCACACAAGGCAAAGCTGCTACCCTGCACATTGTGGCATCCAGGGAAGATGCATGAATGAGGTGAATCGGGCATTACTGGTTCGCTATCGAACAGCAAACTATCGTTGGCGTTATGTGATTTGCATGTGAGTGGGAGAACCACCGAAGCTACCGCACTGTACATTTTTATACCACTGGAGCAGCAGGGGCTAAATGGTTGGGAGACTTTTTACACGTTTAGAACAATCCATTCACGACATTTATAATCAGTTTTGAAGAAAATGTTAGAATTCCCTTTACATGGTCTTTCAATGGTTCTTATGAAAGATATTTCTGCAATAAAAACAGTGTAGAACATAAAATCATATCCCAACCTCTATCTGCCCGGATTTCTAATCTTACGGCCAGACAGAGACTCAAAGAGGCGTGGCAAAAGCAAATAAAGTGGGTTAGCAGCTCTTGCCAACAACTGATGGTGTCATCCAGGACATGTTACTGTGGAATAGTCTCTGCTGCTCAGAAATTGGACCATGTCATTGCTTAAACAACAACTAATGTCACATCTGATTTCATGACATACTTTTTGTCCCGTTTTATTTCTCTTCACATAGGTTGTTGTTCTCCCTTTTTATTGACGATATCCTCATCTTCCTTTCTTAACAAATAATTTGTCCCTTCTTCTTCACCTTATCTGCTTTCTCACATTGTCCTTCATAAAAAGCCTTTTAATGAGGGCCAGAAACGTTGTGCAGCTCTGGAGATGTGTATCGGTATCACCCTAAATTACAAGTGTTGCATTCATAAGCTATGCTTCATCGTCTGGATCTGTTTCATTTAGAGAAATGCTGCCTTTGGGCAAAGTGTTAAACTGTTTAAAGTATAACACCCTGATTGAATTGTTAAGCTCTTTATTATACACAGACTTGGAGTTGAAATACTCCAAACTGCTGGATTGTGTGACTTTATGGATTCAGAGGCACATTTCTTTGTTATAAGAAAACAATGAATTCTTCATAGAGAAGCCAAGGTGAAGGGAATGAAAAGCAAGGTAAATTTGTACAAACCATTTTCATTTTCACTTGGAGCCTGGCTCCCTTCAGTTAAAAGTGAATTTCTGTTTATCCAGCCTAAAATACTGCTGAGGTGGATGGGAAATCGTGCATATCAACCAATCCAAAAGAGTTAAATTTGAACGATTGCACAGCTTAGGCTTGACATTTATAAGCCTTATGAGACTTATGAATACAAAAGAAAAAGGTCTCGGTCTGGTGTCTATGTATGAAATGGGGCCAATTCCAGCTAATCTGGAGATGTTTTAAAGTTGCCTTTCTATAAGGTCATTTGAAAAGATTTCTCAAAGATAATGATTAGTCAAATTGACTGTAGCACACCACTATCTCTCATTCATTTAGCCTTTGGCACTTTCTTTCTCTGTTCTCACCACTTTACCATGTTGGTTTCAGCACATTTGCACAAAGTGGTTGAGTCTAAAAGCTCTGTCCACATTTCTTAGCAAGGTTGTCGAGGTGTCCCAATCTTCTAACCTTTTATTGTCTTCTGTTTCTTCTCAAACTCCCCCCACATTTCATCCATCTTGCCATTTTGATGTTCATATTAGAATAGAGTTTGTGCTACAAGTTTAACCACTTGCACAGTTTATAAGGGTGAAGAAGCTGCAAATACTCCAACATTGCTTGTAGAGATTTCTAAATTGTACACAATAAGCTGTTGTACATCAGTATGTTTCGTTTGGCAATGAATAACTATAAATGTATTGCTCAGGACAATTATTTACAAAAGTAGTAATTCACGCCAAATTTATTAAGTCAGGGTACCACCTGGTTATCAGGAAAAAAATAGTCGAATAGTTCTAAGTTTCTGTTATTTTTTCTGAATACCTACCCAATAAAGCTTAATATATGAAGGGTTTAAACTTAAGGGTATGTAACTTTTATGAAAAATATGGGTTTTTTTTTTTATTTACATATTTGTTAAAATACTCATTATGTGGTGACAGTATAAGACAGATATGTGAAAAAATCAAGCTCCTCCACCTTCTCCGAGTGCTCCCAGTGCTAACTGCAGAAATACAACTCTCAGTCAGAAACAACCAATCAGAGCCAGGAGGAGGGTCTTAGCGCTGCCAATCACCCTCATGTACGCACCGCTCACACGCTCCCCCCTGCTCTCTGCTACGCCGCAGCTGGTTCACCACAACATAGCCTGCCGCTAATGCTAAAGCCAGTTAGCATGGCCACCGATGACGGCGGATAAACGGTTTTCCTGGAACGGTGAGCTGTTTCTCACATTTAGTTCTGTATGAACTGTGACTGTTGAGAAACCAAATTTATTTAAGAGGAATTTGAAAATGAGGCCAAATTAATTAATTCAACTAATTAAGATTACTTGCACCAAAATATGCTATGGATTACTCACAACAGCAACAAAATATGTAAGAGTTAAAACATAGACTAACTTATAGAATGATATGTAATAATATCACCGTCCAGTATGAATATGTATGCTTGGCTGGCACACGATAGCTAGGACTGTGGGGGGGGTCCTCAGCAGAGCTTCAAGGCAGCGTGTGTGGGACTGTGATTCCTCCTCTCAGCTCCGAGCGTGGAGCAACCATCGGCCTGCGGTGACAGGCGGGCAGCAACGTCAGTATGCTGAGATGATAAAATCTATAAAGTTTCAGTTTTTACTATACGCTGCTTTGCTCATTTTGTGTCCTGTTTTTGTATTGCAACCTCCATTTCAGTCCTGAGACCTCTCATCACAATCACATCGCAATAAAAAATGACTGAAAACTTAGAGCATTCACCAGCTACAGTGCAGTGATTGGATAGTTTTATAGAACATTATTACTTAATTGAAAAGGGGAATGTGAAAATGGCGTGAGATTACGTTATTGTGTCTCTCACTGTAGATTGTTGGAAAATGAGGAACACTGCAATAAGATGTGGTCGTTGAGATGTACAATATTGTTTGTTCTCTGCAGTCTGTTTTGTGGAGAGATCTGCCTACACGCATGGCAATTTTTAATGCCAGAATCGACAGAATGGACTTCCATTTTCTTCAACAGCACAGTCCGTGTTAAACAGTAAACAGTAGTTTAGTTTCCATTCAGTGAAGCTAAGCAACTAAGGCATATCTGTGCACCCACAGTGGAAAGATCTGTAAACCATGTAGATTAAAATTCAAGTTTAGATCTGGTCTGCATACTGTGGCAGAGGTCGTCATGGTGATAACAAAGTTCCTCAGGGACAGGGAGCCAGGAGTGGACTAAATTTCTTCCTGAGATGCTGAAAGCTCTGAACATTGTGGTGCTCTCACGGTTGGCATGCTGGTGTTGCATGGAAACCCAGACAACACCTGTGAAGTGGCAGACTGAGGTGGTACTTCCAATTTTTACATAAGGGCTCTGGAGGGTGGGTCCAACGATCGAGGGCTCACAGTTTTCATTCTCCCCATGAACACGTATTCTAAGGTCTTCTAAGGTCTTCTGGGATTTAAACCAAGGACCTTCTTGCTGGAAGACAACAGTGCTACCAACTGCGCAGCTGGTTTGTTTCTTGCCTATTCAGTTGCCAATTGAGCAGTCAGTTGATTTTCCTACATTGCTTTTTACCACAGTAAAACAGAGCTTTACATGGTTTGGAAATTCTGTGCTGGGATGCGTATCTTGACAGGGGAGCTCATACCGACAGAACACTGTCAGTGGGCTGTCCCTGTCTGTGTAGCTAATATTCAGACGTTGACTTGTCATCTGGGAGCTTTACTACTTCACTGCTGCTGATGCAGGAGCTTTACTGACCTTTTTAAGTTGCTCTCAAACATCAACATCGTAGCAATAGTGCAGCAAAAGTGGCGTCCTTTGGCATTTCGTTCTGTTTGTGTCCATCTTCCTCATAGGGATAGTACCTCTGAACAACAGCTAAAGAGACTTGCACATGTTTTTTTGTTTTTTTTCCTAGATGTACCCACCATGCTAGCAGAGTTTAAAACTTCCAGCAAAAAACTAATTGTTTTGGTCAGTTAAGCAGCTGCAGAGTGTTCCTGTTATTGCTGCCGGAAAACAGTGTGGTGATATGGGCAAATGAGAATGGGTTATTTTGTATTGATTTTGATGCGAATAAGTATCTTCGGATAATACAGTCTTTATTATAGATTATATCAAAATATTGATTATTTTTACAAACTTATTCTTCAGTCATGCGGCCGTTGCTCCAGTCTGTCTTTGTAATAAGGGGAGCTCACCCAAACAGCATGGGTCTGTCGACATTGACCCTCACCGATGGTCATGAGATATGGAAAATGACCTGAAGAACAAGTTCCTGAACACAACTGGTTTAAATGAGTTACCCCTGTGGGACGACTGGGCTGACCCTTAGAGGCAGGGTGACAAACCCCAGACGTATGGAGCATCTGACAACTATGCATGCCTTTACATCCATGGCATCGTCAGTCAAGGCGCTGGGTAGCTCAGTTGGTAGAGCTCCACACCGTGCGTAAATAACGACGACCATGAAGCCAATTCCAAACCTGTGCGTTACATTCTTTGCTTCATCACATTCCGCAGTGATGTGAAAGTAGCCAAATCTTTTCCTGGTTAAGTCAGTCTCCTCACAAATCACTGTTTTATCCAGCTTGTCTGTCAAATAGGAGCACAGGTTTTCAGCATCAAGGTCAGGAGAAAACCATGTTGCAAACACACTTAGCAGCTTGGTTTTGACCACAGGGATCTTGTCATTAGTGCTGATACTAGTTATTCCCATTTTCCTCTGTGCAACACCTTGTCACTGGACTTGATTGCTGCTTTTGGAAAGAACTAAAGAGAATTTAGAGTACAAAGATGGTAACCTTCAGATTTTGAGGACTGTAAATGTGGAAGAATGGCCCCAAACTGCACCTGAGCTATGCATGATGCACCAAGTTTCTCCGTACTGGAGGCATCCTCAGGCTGTCATCACAAAATCACAGAAGGCTTTTATGGAAAGCATTTACTAAATTTCAGCATGTGTGTTTTATATTTCTCTTCTGCAATTGTTTTTCAAGTGAGTATTTGCTGAGAGATTACATTTATTGCTATCTGAAACTTGACATCCATCTTGTAAAGAAGACACTCAGTGCAGCTGTCACACAAGTGACAGCTACACTAAAACACAGCCTATTGGCATGGGTATACATTCTGTTCTTACCAGAGAAAGCCTGCTCTGTGTACGCAATGGAAATGGAGTATTCTGGGGCGTGGAAACTTACTGGGTCGGTTTAACTAGCGTTCATTTTATTTTTTCAGATGTCATGTTTAGATTTAATTTTCTTGAGTTACCAAATGTTGTGCATAGTTTTATAGTAGAATAAAATAGAAATATCTTTTATTGTCCCACAGTGGAGAAATTCAGGTGACACAGCATCCAGTTTATTTACATGATTTACCTTGAGGTTGGTGTAAATTTGGCACACATGCAGAAGCTGATCAACGACATCATGAAGCTAAAATAGGCTCTGTGTCTCACCCATCTACATACATCTCAAAGTGACCGTAAACACTGTGGGCAACTGTGGCTCAGTGGGAAGAGAGTCTGGCAGCTGAAAGGTTGTAGGTCCAATTCTAGCTTCCTCCCCTGCCACATGTCAACATGCAAGGCACTTACCCTTACTTTGCTTATCAATCTGAGTATCTATGTATGAATTCATGGACAGCTCAGGCCCGCCACTCTGATCAGCTTCATAATGGATTGATGTGCCACCAGCAGATAATTTGTTAGTGCTTTCACTTTGTTCCCATGTTTATTTGAGCTTGGTGCACCTTTTTGCAAGTTAAAGACCCATTTCCCGGTACTGAACATGTATTATCCTTCCCACTCTTTAATACTCAACCATCAACTGAACAGGAAAAAAAGAGCAGTTTAGAGTGCTGTGATATTTTCTCACATTTATTTCATTGTAAGTGTACTCTCATGGCGATCAAACACAGGGAAACACGCACAGTTGCACAGACCTCATTTAGAAGATCTCTCATCACTGACAAGCTATTAGTTAACATGCTACATTCCAGTAACTGTCTTTCTCTAACCTCCTCACTCCATCTTTATCCCACATACCTGTTCCTCCCACTTCTTCCACTTGACATGGCTGCTGTAGTTACCATGGAAACAGAAAGGGTTTGGAAGGATTCTGCCATGTGGATGCAAATATAAAGGTATATGGTATCCTGGGATTTCCAGACCTCTCCTCTTTCTCTGCCCATAGAGGAAATGCTAGTTAAAGCTCCAAGAAGTGGAATCCTCATAGAAAGAGTTTAGTGGAACAGGGAGAAGCTGCTGGAATGTGTCAGAATGTCAAGTCACACGCAGGGAATTTAAAATGGCTGCTCCTGTTTTTAAGCCAGTTCTGCCTTCAGGAATTAGAGTTTAACAAGGATTCTAGAGAACAAAAGTGTGGATGTCTTTAAAGACAAAAATATGATTTTAAATTCAACACAGGTGTGACATTTATTTCTGAAATATGTCACCCTGTCTTGGGTCAGGCATCTTAGTTTTCACATCCTCTGGAAAAGCTAATTACTTACTATGAAGGGCCCCAGTAACACAAGTAATTAGTTGTTCAGTGCACACTTCCATGCTGACCCTGGGGAAGATGCTCATCACCTTCACAAGACCCATTAAGTAAATGGCTGATCTCCACCTAGTGTCAAACCAGAGCTCTTCTAGACACTAAATGAGTTCCTGTTCCCCTACGCAGTGGAGATCAATGTGTGTATGGGACTAATCACACCTAAATAAATTCAAATATATTAAAAATCCGACCATATTTTTTGTCAGTTAAGGATTATTTGCGATGTTTATGATTACTATTTTTTTAATTGTCAGACATTTCAAACATGTCAACATCCACATACAGCTACATTATTTCTTCTGTTATTGCGTTTTTGTTTTTGTTTTTTTTTTTTGTCACACTTGACTGTTTTAGATTATTGAGAAAAGTTTCATGTCAGACAAAGATAAAGCAGGTTTGAAATCATTTTATGTATTGCAGTAAAAAAGCTCACAAAGCCAACCTGGACCTTTGTGAAAAAGTAATTTGGCCCTTATAATCCAATAACTTGTTCTGCCACCCTTGGTGGAAATAACTGGCATCAAGGGGAACTGAAATTGGTCTAACACATCAGAAGAAGAAATTTTGTCCTACTCTTCTTTGCCGAATTGTTTTAATTCAGCCACATTAGGGGAGGGGGGTTTCAAACTCGTGCAGCTTGTTTAGAGTTATTCCTTGGTGGTGTGCTTCAGAACATTGTCCTGCTGCATGCCCAATTGGGCTTAGGCTGAAGTTTAAAACTGATGAGTGGAGGTTTTTCTGGATTTTCGGACAGAGAAAGAATTCATGATCAATCACAGCAAGTTTTCAGGCCCTGAAACAACAAACCAGACTTTCACTATCACATTGTGTTAATTTTCGACCAGATTTAACTGGATGCACACATGCACACTTTGGTCTCATCAGCCACTTGTTTTCTTTTTGTTCTTCACTCAAAAGTCTCAGGGACCATGAATATGTTTTTTGGCAAATGGTGTAATGGGTGCTCACCTGCCGTTTGTTTTCATGTTGCCATGGCAACCCAGACGTTGGCGAGTCGCTGTTTTCCCGTGTCTAAACAGATATATTTCTTTGAGCAATATTGTATATTTAGATATGTCAGGCATTTATAATATGTTCTTTGAATTTATGTGGGTTTATTTCATTGAAAATGCTTTGTTTTAAACACACAGCAAACCGGAAGCACAACTGAAAATGAAATGAGCCAAACAGACAGAGACAGAGAACAGCACATATGGAGATAAGTTAGAGACTCCCTTTTCATTTGTGCAACTGGTTTTAACTGGTGAACATGGTAATATCGTTAATAACTGTAATTTATGTTGTTTGTTAAGCTTTGTAAAATGTAATACTGTGAAAGAGAGAGAAAAAAAGAACTCAGTATTGTTTTTTTACTGAAGCCTATGCTTAATGTTGTGTTGTCATATTTTCTATAGTTTTCACGGTGTTCCATGGTTCTTGAGTGGAATAGTGACACTGGACATCAGTATAAAGCGTGGATTTTTGAGACCAGTGCAGTTACAAATGGTGACGTGGCGACGGTGGTAGGAACAACCCGTCCCATAATCGGGAGATTGCTGGTTTGAGCCCCGCTCTGTCCATCTCCATTATTGTGTCTTTGGGTAAGACACTTCATCCACCTTGCCTAAAAGGGCTGTTCCTCCCAAGATGGCTGCAGCCTCAGACACCTGTCTGCCTTGGACGGGCTGTACTGAAAATGTAATTTATCCCCTGGGGGACTACGAAAGGTATTTAAAAAAATAAAATAAAAAAAAAATGTGTGACAAACCTTTGCGTCTGTTTGGCAAGCAGCTGTTCTGGCCTGGGAACAAAGTCATGGATTCCTTCTCCTTCCCAGTCTCTCTTCCTTATTGTTGAACCATGAATACTGACCTTACCTGAGGAAAGTGAGGCCTGCAAAACTTTAGATGTTCAGATTTTTTTTTGTGACCTCCTGGATGATCTTTGCACCCTTGGTGGGCTGATCTCTCTTGGAAAAGATCAACACTGTTCCTTGTTTTTGGTTTGTAGATAATGGTTCTCACTGTGGTTCTCCGGAATCCCAAAGTCTTAGCAATAACTTTGTACCCCTTTCCAGATGTCAATGACTTTGTTTCTCATCTGTTCTTGAATTTGTTTATATTGGGACATAATGTGTTGTTCATGTTGTCAGACAGGTTCAATTTAAGTGATAGTTTAATGCCCTGGGCTTGGGCAAGGGAAATTCAACTAAAACCTTGATTACTCACAGCTAATTTGTGGTTGGGAAAAGGGTTCAACAATGTTTTCACATGAAATTGAAAACTGTTTTTTTGTATGTTCTCAGGTTACTTTTGCCTGATATTAGAACTTGCTTGTCTCATGTAAGTGTTAAGAAAGCTGCCTCGAATCTTTAATGGCACATTAAATAATTTTTAAATTTTTTCCTCATTAATTAGTTCACAAGAACAAGCATAATCACAGTAATTCAGATGTAAAAACATTTAACTTTCAATATGCAAAAATATATGTCAGGTGGGATTTAGATAACTGCTAGCTAATTTGAACAGTTTATCAGAATTTTGGGGGGTCTTGATGATGAAGTGTTCTTGAAAGGAAATGAAAAGTATTGCAGCAATCAAATTCTCCCCAGAAAAAAATGCTGCACTTTGTTGGTTATCAATTTGTTTTAGTTTCTGAATTCATTCCTACATGCAGATATTTATTTGAAGTAAAGAAAATATGTTATTAGCAAACGTAAAATGTCTAGATAAGCACCAGACATTAAAATCCACCTCATAAATATCTTGACTAATCATATGTTATAAAAATCTGAATAAATGCTGCAGGAAATGTCATTGGTGTCAACCATATGCTGAACACGTGTCTGGTGTAGAATTAACAATGAGTAAAGAGACATCCATCTGTATACCTGCCTGAGAATGGCACTAATGTAAAAAATGTCTGACATGGCTTGTTTTCTGTCAGCAACAACAAAATATAGTGACGACAGCCAATAAATACTCAGTGTGTTGTTCCAGCCTTGGAACAACACAAGTGTTCATAACACTTAAAACTTAGATTCTTTTTTTATGATCATGTGGTGCAGACAGAGAACTGTCATGATTCACGTTCTGTCCTGTCCATGCTGGGTTAGTTTTCATTCTACTCACCTGTGTCGCCTGATTGCTGATCTGTGCCACCTGGGCCCTGCTCTACTTAACTCCTCTCAGCCCCTGCCTCCCTGCCAGATGATCGACAGCCACGAGCCAGTAGAGATCCAGCGTTTCATGCCTTGCCGTCTTGTGTTTCTTTGACCCATTTCCGTCCACGGATCTTCCCCTCCTGCCAAGCCCGTTACGGATTCCTTTGGTTCTGGATTTCTGGACCCTGACTCAAGCTCCGCTTCACGACCACCGAGTATTGCCTGACCCTCAAGCTAAGTCTGCTCTCTCTGCCTCTCCGTGTATAACCTCTGCCTGATTATCGTCTAACCCCTGGTGCTGCGTTAGATTCCCTTGTGGAGACCTTCATTGGTTCTTCCTGAGCTGCTACCAGTTCCCGATACTAAATAAACTTGTTTTTCCTTTACGTACTTCTGTGTGTGGTTGAATTTCCGGGTCCTCCCAGTGAGTCCTTACAGAGAACACACTCTTTGGAAAATATATTCAGAATTTTCTCATTCCAATTTTTGTTGAAACCATTTTTGAGTTCATAGTACCTCTTCTGTTTTAATCAGAACATTATTTAACCCTCTAACTACCGTCATGGCGCCGGCGCTATGACCTAGCTGCGTCTGGAACCGAGATACCTAACTCCGCGAATATTCGCTCAATCAGGGGTTCCCGTCTGTCCGATACCCATTGCGATCCAATCCAGAACACAACTGATAGATACATAATGTATTTAACATCAATCTAGATGAGTTTCTTTTATTTCCTGGTACAAACAAAGTAATCTAATAGGGATGCACTTTTTATTGCGACAGCAAATTTGTCATAGTAATGAGGAGGTTAAGAAATCTGCTGGAAGGATGTGTTCAAGGTCTCTGAGCAACACTGTGAAATACCAGTACCTACAAACAAATATGTCCCCCCTTTTCATGAGGATCCACAGAGATTTGTTCATTAATTTGCTGCCACTGCTTCCATAGTGTTTGGGAATGAAATGCTTCACTATATTAGACATGTAAACATTGCATGGCAGGAATGTTGATTTCAGTGCACAGAAGGCAGAGATGAAATGTTGTTTCCAACCAATAATGTAAGTCTGTAAAGGTTGGCATTTATGTGTTTCACTGAAATTAGTGTTAACAGGCACATAATTAAGAACTCAATTTAAAACCTTTTGACATGCATTTATTTAAAACCTTTCCCAGATTTGGTAAACCCTTTGACACTCCTCCACTCTTTCTCTCAACATAAGCAGGCTTTCATTATGCTGCTGCGCTTATTTTAGTAATTCCTTCATTTTTTATGAGCTTTTTCAGAATAATATCTCTCTCTCTTCAGGTTTATGAAGCATTTCTGTGATTAAACTGTCACATTTTCTCTATGCAGCAGTTACATAAGTTAAATGCGAATCATGTTCTATAAAATCTTAAGTATGAGTGGATTTAGGTGATTGATTTCTTTCTTCTTCCGATCAATTGATGAAAGTAAATAACATTAGTTAACTCCGTTCGTTCTTGTGTGTATTTAAATAGCAATTAAAAGAAGCACTTTGGCCTGTTCTGTATTTGCTGGAGCCTCCGTTTAGATCAACCAATAGCTCCAATTAGGAGCTGGCGCTTCCTTTTCTGTGAGCACGCTGGTCTCTAATGGCTGGATACATTGATTTAAATTCAAACTGGAGGGGATTTAATGAACTGTTTTCATAGGGAGAGTTTAATAGGATTCACAGATCCACAGACAAGTTGGCAAACAGTTGACACATGATTAATTATGCATTATGTAGTATATTTCTTGAAACAAGAGAATAAAACTGCACCAGAATCGTATGCACTTAGCAATGTGCTGAGAGGGTGTCTGTTGACATTTGGTACAGATAATGTGTTGATACTATTGAATATAATTAGTCTGTGAGGAACGCAAAAACAAAAGTAGACATGCTGACTGTTCATTGCCTCGCACATAGAATGAATCATAGGCTGCCACTGTATTGATCTGCTATTGTATGGTTCTTTGTCTGTTGCTAGTGTTATTCTTAATTGTGATTGTGGTTCTGAGTTATAGTGATTTTAGCTAAATATGAATGGAACATGTTATGAATCTGACATTGTATTCTGGAGGGACTGACTCACTGAAAAATCGGAGTAATGCTTTTTTCCTACACTGCCTTTTACTCACTTTTATTTTACTTTACATTTTTATTGACCAGCCAGCTGGTTGGTGTAAAGTCCCTTCAAGAACCTTATCTTTGGATTACACATGCTACTGTCCAATTTCATTTACTAAGCAGATGTAATTAAGCAGGAAAAGTGTCTAGCGGTCCAGCAAAAAAATCCCTCAGAAGCTCATTATTGCCTCTGTCCAAAACACAATAATCAGGAAAAACTGCTCTAGATCTTTCCTTTTCATCTTTTTAGTTCTAAGCTTCCATTTTTTAAGTTCAGAGCTTCCATTTTTACACTCCACCAAGATACTGTAACTGTTTCACTTTAAGTTTAGGGCACATTAAAACTGCTCTGCTGAAGGTGATAAATAGTTTGTTGCTACCTGTGGACTTTGGTGTCAATGCAGTGCAGATTTTCCTGGACCTGACCGGTGCTTTTAATATAGTGAACCTTAAAATCCTCCTATACAGTCTGAAAAAATATTTTGCTATCAGTTGCACAGTTGTTAAGTGGTTGATGTCATCTTCAGATTATGCATTCCCTGGGACCACAGAGGTCCATTCAGGGCCAGTCTGTTTTTACTATATTTGATCCCACTCAGAACCATCATCATTTCACTTATAAGCTGATGACACCCTGCTGTACTTACTTTAAAGTCCACAGATTTCCTTTAACTTCTCCTCTTTTGACTGAATTACACAACATCCTAGACGGATAATAACTTCCCTAAACTAAATAGTGGCAAAGCTGAGGTTATTAATAATAATAAAGACATTTCATTTAAAAGCACCTTTCACTCAAGGACGCTGTACAGCTAAAAAAACATTATTATTATATTTTTATTTTTATTTCACATCAATAAGCTAGCTCCCACTCCATGAGCCAATGTCATCTAAATATATGTATTGCACCAATTGAGAAATTTAGGAGTTGTTCTACTTTCAAATCTCCATCTAGATGAACATATCAGCACTTCCATCAAAAGCGGTTATTGCTATGAATCATTGCAAAACTGAAATCTTCTTTAACATATCACAAGCTCATCACTGTCTGCAGCGATATTTGCCCTAAAAGGTGCTGCAAGACTGTTCTTACTTAAGTGCTTATTAGAATCAAAAACCATAAGTAAACCGAGTTATTTTTTTTTATTTAGGCTTGAGACCTCTCAACATTTGACATGTCCTTTTCAGTTGCTGCATCACATCTGTGGAAGCAGCTCCACCTTAATATCAAATGTCCTCCTTCCAGTCTGGTCTTTAGGTTTGGGCTATGACCCTACCTTCTTCTTCTGATGTTTGAAGCATTCTAGTTTTCCCAGCTGTCATTTTGCTTCTTTTTATAAGTTGCTTATTGATGTATGATTTTTATATTCATATTTTTAACATGTCTGTATGTTTATTGATGCTTGATTTTATTTTTTTAAAGAAAGGGTTTTTGTTTTTTTTTTTGCTGATGTGCCTTAAAATATTTTTAGATGTGATGCACAGCGATTTGAATATTATGAACTATATTACTTTTTAAAAGTCAATGTAGCTACAACTCTCTTTATATACACTTAAAAAACAGGTGCTTCGTAGAGCTTTTTGCCTGAACATTGGAGTTCTATCAGAAACTTGTCGTCATTCAGTATTTGTTTCACATGTTAGACCTATAATGGTGTTAGGTGCAGACTTCTAAATCAGGGGATGTTTACGGTAAACAGGAAGGCTGTTTGAAGGTTTACAGTATGGTGTGTGTTAAAGCTGCTATGGCAGTCTTTAGACTGAAGCCGTTTAAGAATGTAGAAGTCTTCTTTCGTTAAATCCCTTCCTGACTGGTTTTAAAAGGTAAATCAGTTTGTAAGTTTGTGAACAAAACAGAGTTGCTTAAAAAGTTATCTGTTACAAGCAAGTTGTTTATCATAAACTTTTAAAAAGTTATGTTCTTAAAGATATGAACAACCCCTTGAAAATTATACAGTTGAAACCAAATATTTACATATACCGAATAAAAAGACACACACACACCATTTTTTATATACAAGATAGACATGATTGGAATGTCCAAGCATCATATTGCTTAAGTTTACTTGTATAGCACATTTCAACAACAAGGCAGTTCAAAGTGCTTTACATGCTTTACAGTTCTAGAATATATATTCTATATTCTAGAATATATATTCTAGAATATATTCTAGAAAATATATTCTATATTCTAGAATATATATTCTAGAATATATTCTAGAAAATATATTCTATATTCTAGAATATATATTCTAGAATATATTCTAGAATATAGAATATATATTCTAGAATATAGAATATATATTCTAGAATATATATTCTAGAATATATTCTAGAAAATATATTCTATATTCTAGAATATATATTCTAGAATATATTCTAGAATATAGAATATATATTCTAGACTATATATTCTAGACTCTATATATATATATATATATATATATATATATATATATATATATATATATATATATATATATATATATATATATATATATATATATAGTCTAGAATATATATTCTAGAATTGTGGCGCTCAAGGTGGCAGCACGTTGGAGTAGCTCTGTAACTTTCATTGAGATTTTTTCTTTTTTCAAAACTTCATTCCTGCTTTTATTTGGGGAAAAAAATATTTTTTGGACAGCAGTTCCTTCTTGTCTTGGATGCTGTGGAGCTGGATTGATTTTTCCCAATACTTTTCTTATATTTTGCTCTTTTGTTATGATGCGTAACCATAGCAAAAGGGAGGTTTACAACAGGGAGCAGCTGATTAACAAATTCAAATTCAGTTCAAATTCAAAATTACTTTATTTATCCCAAATGGAAATTAAATGTTGATGGAACTCATTTAATTAAGGAGTTATTATAGATGGTGATGGCTGTGGGCAGGAAAGATCTCCTGTAGCGGTCTGTTTTACAACCAGTCTGAAGAAGCCTTTGACTGAAAAGACTGTTTTCCAATAACAGTCTCATGAAGAGGGTGTCCAGGGTTGTCCATAATCTTCTTAATTTTATGCAAAATCCTTCTTTGCATCATCATCTCCAGAGGTTCCACAGTCGTCCCCAGAACAGAACCAGCTTCTTTATCAGGTTATTGAGTCTTTTTAGGTCCCTGGCTCTGATGCTGCTGCCCCAACAGATGATGGCAGAGGAGATGACGCTCTCATCAACAGACTTATAGAAGAGCTGCAACATCTTGCTGCAAACCTTGATGGATCTTAGCTTCCTCAAGAAGTCCAGTCTGCTCTGTCCTTCTAGATGGCTTCACTGTTGAGACTCCAGTCATCACAATCTATAATAACTCCTTAATTAAATGAGTTACATCAACATTTAATTTCCTTTTGGGATAAATAAAGTATTTTTTAAATGAGTTGAATGATAAAAACATGACACAATAACCTGTTATGTTGGGAACAGCAAACAAGCAACAAACATTACATTTTGTTAAATCCCATCATCAAATCATGAAAATTAATCATAGTCAAATATTGGAATAAAGACTAGAATTAATCAAAGATAACTCTAAACAAGAGGGTTTTTAGCCTTGATTTAAAAGAACCCAGTGTGCATCTTTGCAGTTGTGGAAGTTTGATCCAGATTACTGAAGCATAGAAACTGAATGCTGCTTCTCCATGTTTGGTTCTGGTTCTAGGGATGCAGAGTAGACTAGAACCAGAAGACCAGAGTGTCTGGAAAGTTGATACAACAAAAAGTCTTTTAATGTATTTTGGTGTTCAGCCATTCAGTGATTTATAAACTAATAAGAATATTTTAACATCTGTTCTCTGAGCTACAGGGATTCAGTGTAAGACTGGGGGTCAATGGAAATGGTAGAAATAGAAGAAATATCCTTTATTATCCTATGATGGGGAAATTTCTGTGCAACAGCAGCAAAGTGGCCATAGCAGGCAGTAACAAAAAACAGGCTCACAGAAAGAATATAAAAAAATGTATAAAAACAGAATAAGGAATAAAAAAGGAAAAAATACTATATAGTAAGGAAAATTTTCAACATGAATACTGTGTAGTTGTAAAAAGTACTCCAGAGGAATGTGCAACTGAGTTGGTTAATTAAGAATATACAAGATGTGCATATCTCTGGGCATTAAAAATACAAACTATTTACAGCTAAGAACAATAGAAAAACGGTAAAGTTGTACTGATACTAGCATGGATATAAGCACTGATTGATTTTGTTGGGAGTAATGATGGTTATAGAGTCTAACAGCTGCTGGGAGGAAGGATCTCCTACAAACGCTCCTCAGTGCACCTAGGATGCAACAGTCTGTCACTGAAGCAGCTCTCCAGCTCAGCAACAGCTTCATGCATGGGGTGGGAGACTTTGTCCATCAGTGATGTTATTTTAGCCAGAGTCCTTCTATCTCCCACCACCTGCACTGGGTTGAGAGGCAATCCTAGCACAGAGCTGGCCTTCTTGATGAGCTGATCTAACCGCTTCCTCTGTAGATAAGCTGCTGGTCCAACATACAGTCCCATAGAAAATGGCTGATGCCACCACAGAGTCAAAGAAGGTCTTCAGGGGCGCCCCCTGCACTCCAAAAGACCTCAGCCTCCTCAGCAGGTAGAGTCTGCTCTGACCATTCCCGTAAAGCACATCAGTGTTGTGACTCCAGTCTAGTTTATTGTTCAGGTGAACGCCCAGGTACTTAAGAGTCCACAATCTCAATGTCCACTCCCTGGATGTTCACTGGTGTCAGTGAGGTGGGTCTGCGCCTGCGGAAATCCACCACCAGCTCCTTGGCTTTAGCAGCGTTGTTCAGGAGGTAGTTCCTCTGGCACCAGTCCACAAAGTCCTGTGTCCACTTTGAGTTGTCCTCATCTGTGATGAGGCCAACTATGGCAGAGTCATCAGAGAACTTTTGTAGGTGGCAGTGTGGGGAGTTAATGGAGAAGTCTGCAGTGTGGAGGGTGAAGAGGAACAATGCCAGCACAGCTCCCTGAGGGATCCCCATACTGCAGACCAGCCTGTTGGAGACACAGCCCTGTATCCTCAAATACTTTGGGTAACCAGTGGGACATGTGATGGTCCCCTCCTGACCACCACATGTGAGGGACAAGCTCAAGCTTGTCCCTCAGAAGTCCTGGTTGGATGATGTTGAAAGCACTGGAGATATCAAAGAACATGATCCTTACAGTACTTCCTGGCTTCTCCAGGTGGGTCAGAGTTTGGTGAAGGAGGTAGATGATGGTGTCGTCCACCCCAATGCCAGGCTGGTAGGCAAACTGCAGCAGATTCAATGAAGACGTCACCAGGCAGCGTAGATGTATGAAGACCAGCCTGTCAACGGTCTTCATCAGATGCGATGTCAGGGCTACCAGCCTGTAGCTGCTGAGGTCCTTTGGATGTTTGGTCTTTGGTATCGGTACCACACAGGAGGTCTTCCACAGTTGTGGCACTTCCCCCAGCTTCAGGCTCAAGTTGAACATGTATTCCATGATGCCACACTGTTGGTCTGCACAGCACCTCAGGAGCCTGGAGCTGAAGCCATCTGCACCTGCAGCCTTTCGCACCTTGATCTTTCACAGCTCGTTCCTCACCTGAAGTGATAAAAGGGACAAGATGGAGGTGGGGGAGGGGGCTGTGTGATGGAGTCCTCCAAACTGAAGGGGGTTGATGATGGCTGAGTGGTGTGAAGTTCTGAGAAGAAAAGCTGGTAGTTGTTACAGATGAGGGGGGTAACAGCAGGGGGTACTGGGCTGGGGGAGGGATGGGTGACTGGTCAAACCTGTTAAAGTATTGGTCTAAGTCGTCCACCCACTTTAAGTCTCCTACAACCTGAGGGTTGGTTTGCGGCCTGAAATTGACTTAAAACTCCTCCAAACCCCACGTTGCTCTTCTGTAGCTGATCCTCCGTCTTCTTCCTGTAGATGTTTTTTCCATCCCTAATTTTCCTTCTCAGTTCCTTCTGCACAGCTCTCAGCTCCTCCTTGTTTCCTGATTTAAACACTCTCTTCTTCTCCTTTGGGAGAGCCTTTATTTCAGGGTTGATCCAGGCTCTGTTATTGGAGAAAGACTGTATAGTCTTGGTGGTTACAGTGTTCTCGATGCAGAAGTTGATGTTGTCCGTGATGCAGTCTATGATGCTTTCGATGTCCTCCCCATGAGGAGCACAGAGCTCTTCCCACACAGTAGAGCTAAAACAGTTCCTCAGAGCTTCTTCAGTCCATTTCATCACTGTGCATGTCATAGCTGGTTCTCTGTGTACCAGTGGTTTGTACACAGGCTGGAGATGAACCAGCTTGTGATCAGAGCACCCCCCAGGGGAGGCAGAGGTGGTGCCTCCTTTGTATTGGCATAAAGTAGATCCAGGATTTTGTCATCTCTGGTGTGGCAGGTGACATATTGGGTGAAGGTTGGTAGAGTGGAGGACAATGGTGCTTTCAAAGGTATCTGGAAAATGGTCAGCTAAGGCGAGATCAGTTACAGAGACCTTGGAAATATTGTGTGTTGTCTGTTTCACCTGTTGGGTCAAACGCAGTGCATATCACAGATAGGTCACTGAAGTCAAAAAAACAATTTGCTACAAATTTTAGGGTTTTATATAAGTTACTGTCAGAGCTTGCTCATGGCCTTTTACCTCGATTCCCAAATATTTAAAAAGGTCAAATTTGCCCAAGAACACCTTTTTACAGTTTAGTGAATCATGAAATAATAAAGCCGCTATCAAACTATCAAAGGCAAAACTGAGGACGAGAACAAAAGAAGCTGCTCCACCTTCAACAACTCAGGAAGAATACAGGTTTTGTGTCCCAGAGATGAACGTATTTTGGTCTAAAATGTACAGATTGACCCCAGAACAAAAGCCAAAGACTTTGTAAAGATGCTGGTAAAACAGTGTCTTATCCACAGTGAAACATGTCCTGTACTGACATTGGCTGAAAGACCTTTCAGCGAGGAAGAAGTCTTTAGTTCAAAAGAATCATAAAAAGCCAGATTGCAGTTTGCAAATACACACAGGACCAAATACCTTTATTTTTGGAGACATGTCCTGTGGTATGATGAAACTAAAGTGGAGCTGCTTGACCATAATGACCATCATTTTGGAGGAAAAACAGAGATGCTTACACTTCAATAAATAGATGGCATCATGAGAAAAGAACATTATATAGAAATATTCAAACAACATCTAAAGACATCAGCCATCATGAAGTTAAAGCTTGGACGCAAGTCGGTCTTCCAAATGGACAATAATCCTAAGCATGCAGCCAAAATGGTTATAAAGTGGCTTAAGGACAACAAAGTCGATGGTTTGGCGTGGCCATCACAAAGCCCTGATCTCAATTCCATGGACAAGTTGTGGGTATAATTGAAAAGGCGTGTGCGAGCAAGTTGGTCTACAAACCACATAGAGTTCTGTCAGAGCAACGTATCCCTGATACTGACCATATGTATGTAAATTTCTGAATTCAAAGAAAGTTACAAAAAACTCTCTAAAAAATGTTCTTGCTAAATTTTCTGGCATTTAGCCTATCTAAATAATTTTGGTAATTCTAACTAACCTAAAACTAAGAAGTGTGATCTGATTTAACTTCAGACAATGAGGAAAAATGTGTCTTTTTATTTGTTGTATGTAAATATCTGGTTTCAACTGTATCTGGAATCTTTCACCATAACACAGGTGAATTAGGTAGCCATTTCTTTAAATCGCTGTCTACAATCAATATTGTTGGCCATATTCAACCATAAACTTTCTTGTTGTGCCAGCACAGAACACATAACCTTTAGTCTACAGTGTGTAATTCTAATGTATTCATAGTATAATGGCTTTTAATAGATCTTTTTGCTTCCATGTGGCTACACAAAAATGAAAAATGAAATGAATAATTATACATTATGTATAATAATGTATATTATACATTATATGTAATGTATAATATTACGTTATACATTAATGTAACATTAATGTATATTGTTACATTATATGTTATATAATGTAATATATGAATATAATATAAAAACATTTTTGTAAGGCAAATTCCTTCTGACACTGGGTTTATGCAAGAAGAATTTTACCTAATAGAGAAACAAACCCCGCGTTACTGACAACAAACACATCTACGGTGCTTTAGATAAACAAAAAGATGGGTGTGAAATTGGTCCAAAAAAAAAAAATTAAAGTCAGTCAGTATTATACAACATTAGTTTTAATGAATAAAAGTAGATCATGTAATTAGATCGCTAACAACAGGTACGACTAAGTACTAAGAGACCATCATGGTCTCATTTGTTTGGGAGAATTGTATAACTACTAAGGGGGTTTAGGAGGTTAAGAAGCCAGAGCTGGATTTTGCTGGTTCAGTCTATAGGAACATCTTACAGATTATTAGACTTGCAACTGTGTCCCCCAGCCATGTCCTTTGATAAAGGGAAGTCTAGTAGCTATTGTCGCAATGGTCATGTCTGAAATGTCCAAATACATTCAGTGCTTTAAAGTGCCATGCTCAGAATATTAATACATACATTAGATTCTATTGATCAGTATCATTTTCCAATCAGAGTGGAAAGTAATATGATGCCTTCACTCTGAGTGCACCAGCTGTTTCTGTTTTGCTGTTTACTTTGTCACACTCATTCTGCAACCTTGTATTACGCCTTACTGCTCCTTTTGGTTATGGGTTTGTGACTACCTACCAAGATGGATCAGGAGCATGATGTTGGTGTTTGGGATCTTTTCAGTTGATTGTAAGGCAAATAACTACATGTCGATCATATGATCTGACAAGGACTTTACAGTCTGCAGCTTACCATCCTCTTGCAAACAGCTGTGTATAGATGTTTTTTACATCTTTTAGTTTCTAGTCTTGATTTCTACTGCCTAAATATAGTGTTTTAACAGCCACCTATGTGTTCTTGTTTTTAGATGTTGGTGACAACTCCAGAGAAGTGGGACGTTGTGACAAGGAAAAGTGTTGGAGACGTGGCTCTTTCTCAAATTGTTCGTCTCCTCATCCTCGATGAAGTTCATCTTTTACATGAAGATCGAGGACCAGTACTAGAGAGCCTGGTGGCAAGGACCATCAGACAGGTCAGTCCTGCTGTGCTGCGTCACCCATGTATCATGTATCTAAATGCATTGTGTATTGTATTCACTTTCTGTGTGCTTCAGTTGAAATGAATTTGGTGATGTTTTTTTTTTGTTTTGTTTTTTTTTTAGTTCAACTGTTATAACTGAAATCTATGTAAAAAATATACATTGTTTGGGGTTAGCAGTGCACACAAGAGTACAGACTGATAAGTTAAATACATGTCTGATTTCCAGTTTTTTTTTTATATATAGACCCTTTTTTCAGCAAAAGAAAAGAAAAGCACTTACATTTGCCTGTCTTTTCAGTTAAATCTTTTCACCACAGCCCTGAACTCAGAGTTTAACCACATATTGTGGCTGCTGTTCTAATGGTAAAGCAGGTCAGCCATTGATCAGCGGTGTTTCCATCTGTTGTCTTCCACTTTTCTGAGAGTGGGCAATAGAGGATCTTTTCCAGGATGCCCTCTCAAACCAGTGCTTGTGGTGGAGGACAATGACATCAAACTTGGACAGTGTGTTCCGCCCAACGCATGAGGTTGTTGCAGCACTAAAGAGTTCCTTTAGTGAGAGACTGCTGCATCCAAAATCCACTAAGGAGTGTTTTATTGCAGGTCGATCCTTGCGGCAGCTGTCAGTGTGCATAGCCATGACTGCGCCTAAAGCCTGTTTATGTTCCTGCTATTTTTTTTTTCTGCACAGGTTTTTATATTTGTGTAGACTATGTGGTTTTGCACAAATTTACAAAACCACTGTTTGGTCTTTACTAAAACACTTGTATGTTTATTGCTATTTAATCACACCTATATAACAGTGATGCCCAGTTCCATCATTGAGAGCTACTGCATTAATTCTGTGCTTACTTTTCAAAATAAAAACTTACCTCACGTATCATCCACGGGGAGTGCGACTTACGTTCACCAGGTGAGCGCCATAAGATGAGCACTATGACACGGTAGGTCTCCATGCTGCAGCCATACGGTCTCACCTCAACCAGCTCTACTGCCGCCACTTCAACATTTGGAATTTCCTCAATTTTCTCAACCTCACCATCTTCTTGTTAAAGACTGGATGGGGTGGAGTCACGTGACTACAGACTATACAGCATCTTAAAGGGACAGGAGCACAGCCTACCTAGACACAGCCAAAAAAGACAAAAACAGCTTTTTTAACTTTTTAAAATACTGACATGGACCAAAAGATGTCAGTCATCATCATAAATTTCGGTATCGGTTAATTTTCAGTTTATCGCTCAGGCCTAGAGACAACTGTAATAAAGACCTTTTAATTAGCTATTCATAGTAATGTGAACTGGACTGTCCCTATTGATTTAGAATGAAGGAAACCAGCAGAAAAACCCAAACCATGGCTGTATCATCTGACTGATGCTTTTCAGGAGCTACTGTAGAATCTTAAGTAAACTGTTCTCTGGATTTTATTTCTACTATTGCATAGGGATGCACAGTTCTTCCAAAATTACTCCAATTGCTCCAAAAATGTAAATAAACAAACAAGAGTCTGATAATGTTCTTTTTATTCTCTCAGCCAGACTATGTGGTTGTCCTGGTTGTTGCAAATGACTAAAGTCAAACAGTGGATGCGTGATCACATGGTTGCAGGACGTCGGTTTTCGCACACACCCTTCATGGCCACAGGACACACTGAGCCGAGCTTCTGTGAACGAACCCCTCCCACTGCAGTATACATCATAGTTTTTCATCATATGTGTGGCTCACAACAATATAGTAAGCATAGCGATCATGGCAGAGAGGAACAACTATTACAAGTTCAGAGGACAAGGAAATAATGATTGAAATAGCACATTTTATTTTCCTTGTTATCTGAAGCCAAAAAACAGAACTGAAGACATTGGTGGGACGTTCACCTGCTGCACCGGACCAGAACCGAGCTGGTGGAGTTCACTGTTTCGGTCCAACAGTACGTACTTCCTCACGGTTCAATTGCTCCTCAGAACCGTCTGTCCTGCTCTCTGGATGAAAATCCGGCTTCTGGAAGTTGAGTAGTTGGGCCTGTTTTCTGCATAAACAAACATCCACGAAATTCTGACCAATCACACAATAGCTTTGCAAGTAGGGGGGGGGGGGGCAAAAAGTTCACCGGGGGGTTGTGACTAGAAGGGTTGGACAACATGACAGCAAGAACCGCTTTCTGCACATCAGCCCGACCATGGAGAGCCCTTAACTCTGGGTCAACAAACTGCTGTTGTTGTAAAACATCAGATGAGGAGGCTTTGATTTTTTTTTTTTTTTTTTTTTAGCTCTTTTACTGATATAAAAAAAAAATGTTTGTTACTTTCCAGTGCTATGAATCTGCATTAACACTAAAGCACTGCTAAAGTTTTGCAGTCTGATTTTTACCGCCACTAAATAAATGCAGCTCCTCTATTAATGTTGTGCCCTGTGCCTACTTCATCTCTCCCGCTGCAGTTATCTCATTTGAGTGACAGCTTAGCTGTGTAACTGAGGAAATGAAAAAAAATAGAATATGCATGCACTTAAATTGGTATATATTTAAAACTGCAGTTACATTAGAAAATTGACAAGATGATTTTTTTCTTAATAGCTGCCCAGCCCAATCACTGGCATGGTAATGAAAAACAGAATCATCTACTTGCATGTGTTACAGATTAGTTTTGTTACTCCTTCATGTTTCGCCATGAGACTACTGTGATATATTGCACAGAAATGTGTCCCAGTGGTCCATGCCACTTATCACAGACAGCATCAGTCTCAACCTACTGGCACCTTGCTGCTGAAAGAAAAAGTAATGATTTCTCAAGACGATGACTGGCATGTGTTTATGCAGGAGCCAATCTGGATATTTCACGTATTATAAGCATCATGCAAATTTAGCCTGGCTGATTGTTGGTGCGATCTGTATAGACTCCAATATCACATCCTGATGAACTGCTGTCACATGTCAGTCTGTGGGTATAAAATAACAAATTAAGAAAGGGAACAGAGCTTGTGGTCGATATTTTTGGAATGCATAGACAGCCACCGACTAAATCATGCATCATGTGCTTTGAATTACATTTTGATCCTGAAAATTCCTCCATGTACAAAGCCCTTTATGTCTGTCCTTGGCACTGAATGACATGACTCACCCTGCAGCCGGTTTATGAAGCCCTTTTGAAAGATTGCACTGAACTCTGGGGAGTTTGTGTAGGTTTAAGATTAACCAACACATCAATCTGAAAATACACTCTAAGAGTCACTGTAAAACTGACCCCTTTTTATCCATTTATGATAAATTGATTAAAATCACAGACACTTATAGAACCTCATGCAGAGTAAATGACATCGGCAATTAGAGAAGAGCAGATATGAATATGCATTATTCTTAGTTCACTTCTAGTTATTTATAGCAGCTCCCAGTGTTAATATCTCCCCCACCTGACCTGTAAACAATAATGGTGAAAAAGTTTCAACCTAAACCTTGAAAAGAGGTAAAATCAGGAAGCAAGTGGTCATTAAGTGAGGTTTAAAAGCACATGGTTGACAGGTGGTTCAAAAAAATTAAAGAATTTGACTTTGCTTTGCAGAGGTATAGTACATATTTCTTTGATGTGTCAGTATTACAGTCGGATCTTGAGGAATGCATGGAGAACAGTTGTATCCTGAAGGGAAGGGAAGGACAGAGCAGTGTGAGGAAGAGGACTGAAACAGAGAGGCAGGGATGGGCTGCTGTGCTGAGCAGCTACAAAGACCTTTTTGGGGAGGTTAACCGCAAGGTAATTGAAAACAGGGCTGTACATGCGACCGCTGTTTACTCGGTTCACAGCCCATTTATCAGGAAGTTTAACTGATATAACTGAAGAAGGGCTGACTGGACTCTTTATACACCTTAACACCTCTTCATGTTCTACTGCACTTCACAAGTTTTTAGCCTCGAGGTTGTTTGTTTGCAGATAGCTTGCCTATTATCAGTTTGGAACACCTGGTTAGTTGCATTCATAAAATCCTATGCTTCAAAGTACCAGTCCTGGTATTGCAAGGACCGTTTACCACTGACTGATGTCATTTTTGTAAATATTATGTTGCAGTGTGATATTATTTAAAACAAAAATCTGAAATGTTCAAACAGTGTGAAAACCTAAGCCTAATGTCCTTTACCTCTGAACAGCTTATTTAAGGTGCCAAAGCACAGGTCAGGGGCAGGTCAAGCCTTTGTGTGTGTCATTGCAACTTCTTTTTCCAGACGTTCTCTTATACAGTTGCTGCTGTTCTTGGAATAATTTTCCTCTTAGGTGACAAAACTTGAGTCAAACTTCTTCTTCATCTGATTGCCTGATATCTGACTATAGATAGTTTAGGGTATAAAGAACAGTTTATGGTTGCCTCAGTGACTGCCTGGCTCTCATTGTGTTTAGTGTTTGCGGTGAAATTTGACTTTTATCTAAGACAATACTCTGCATTATGAACAAACATCTCAACGCTGTCCTCTTCTGTTCCAAGAACACAGCTCCTGGTGTGTTGTTGTCACTCTAGAAGCTGCATTGCAATTTACCCTTTCTGGTTTTTAACAGATTTTCCTTTGCAATGAGTTTTCTTATGATACAATGTTAAACTTGCAATTGCTTAGAAATGGCCTTAAACTTCCTTCCAGATTGATGGGTCACAACACCATTTGAGAAAATTGCCCTTCTTGGTATTGTTATTCTTTGAATGAACCTGGGACTGCAAACTGACGAAACCTCTGCTTTCACTGAACAGCTTAAAGGGGCTTCATCATGTAAAATCAGCTTTTTTGAGCTTTATCTCATATTTTTATAATTATCCTCTCCTCTCAAAAACCTACCCTGAGTATTGTTTTGATTCATATGTTTGAGAAATCCTTTAATGTCCTTTGGCACCCATCCAGGAGATCAAAAACGGCTGGTTGGGCCTAGCACCACTTTTTAGACCCAGCTCCTCCCCTGGGCTGCAGTCTCCAAGCTGAGCTTCCACATCACAGAGCATCCCTCCCCCGCAGCTCCCCCAGGCTATCAGCAGTAACAATTAGCTAACACCTGGTGAAACTGCACATCTGTTGAGTTCATAATACTAACTACTTCTTAGTCCAGTCCTTTTCTGATTAAAAAATGCCTTTGAGTAAATTTATTTTCGGATGCCAAGGAGACTACCCTATTTTTAAGCTTCCCAAGGATGACACGGTTCTTGAAAAATGGTTGGACTTCATTTTTGGAAGCAATCTTCCAATAAAAAAAAAAGTGTTATATTTGTGCAAGCCACTTTACAGATGACTGCTTTGTGAACAAAAGGGAATTTGACGTTTGGCAACAACAGTTGAACTTGATAAACTGATGGAATTTTTGGTAAAATAATTACATAACTTATAGCAAAACATGTTCCTAAGCCTTTTCTTGCTGCGAATCATGTTAATTCCAGTAAAAACTGTGTGGGTGCAGTGGGTTTGCAGTGTTCTGCTAAATACATCATTATCTTTCACTGGTCTGAGATTATGTTGTATTTTAAGTCTTGATAAAAACCAGAAAAATGTAATCCTGATTTCTTGTGTAATACATCACACTTTAAAGATGTGTATACTATTCTGATGGTAAGCCTCTAGTCAGATAGCGTATTGCTTTGCTTCTGCATGAAATTGCAAAGGATTGCACACAATATTGTGTTCAGCATGGACACTTCCTCAACATGTTGCACTGTGAAAATGGATGGAAGAGCAACAGATTTTCAATTTTCCACGTCAGAGAAATGATTCATTTAGTTTGCGTTTCCTTATTACTGTGGGAAAGAATAAAAGCATCACAGCTGACTGCAGCAGAGACTCTGATGTCTTTAAATCTTCACTTGGCTTTTGTTTAGGGTGAAACATTGGTGAATTGTTTTTTTCCGATGATAAAAAGCAGATAGCAGCCATATTAATTGAATGAAATCAAGATATTTCACAATTTCTCTGTGGTGCACATCTGGTTAATTTCTTCTTGCTCTGAAGCATTCTGTCTTAACTGATGAAAAAGTTTTTTTTGTCACTCATTTCAGAAAGTGAAAAGTCTTTATGTCTTGTAATTTTGATAAATGGCATGGAGAGGATGAAAACCCATAATCCAGTCTCTTAGACAATGAGAATATTGTCAGAAAGTTAAATTCTAGAAACTCATGGTGTCACACCCTAATCAGCTAAGTAACTCAAAATACTTACAAAGGTTTCCGGGCAGACATTTTCAGATGAAAATAAAGTTTGCATTTCATCTGGAAATCAAGGAGTGAACAGGCCCAGAATCCAGGTTGCTTTGAGTCCAGTGTGAAGTTTTCACAGTCAGTAATAGTTTGGGGTGCCATGTCATCTGCTGGTTATTGTCCACTGGGTTTCCTAAAGTCCAAAGTCAACATAGTGGTCTACCAGGAAATTTTCGAGCACTTCATGCTTCCTTCTGCCAGCAAGCTTTATGGATATGCTGATTTCATTTTCCAGTTGGACTTGATAATCACCCACACTGGCAAAGGTACCAACAGCTGGTTCTATGACCATGCATGGTGTTACTGTTCTTGATAGGATAGGCTGGCCTGACCAGAACCCCTTACAGAATCTATGGAGTATTGTCAAGAGGAAGATGAGAGACACTCCTTTAAACCACAGTTGTTTTCCCATCTCCCTCTCTGTCTTGAGCACCTTTTACTCATCAGTGTGTCAGTTTGAGGCCACCCCCTCGGTGTGCACTGCGCTCACCACTGGTGTCAAGTGAAGAAGAACAGGGGCAAAGATCCATGTGCATAGATTTTGTCAAAGTTCCTATTCCTGGAGGATTTTAAGGAAGTGACACATTTTGGTTTTGCTGCAGACTTAAACTCAAGATTTATCTTTTAGAGTGTTGGGGAAATGCACTGAGGATTAGCTGTTGGGCTCTTTATGTTAGGTGAAGGGACTTATCAGACCAGCAGTGAGTGATTTGTTTTTGGGGGGTTGTTGTGACCATAGTAAATAGTAGAACAAGTATTTGGGGGGAATGGGGGAGGGTTCTGTGTTGGTTTCTAACAATAACAAAACTTAAGCACACCATTGATTAATAAATGGAAAACATTTTTTTAAATGCTGTTTCTGTTGAGGCATTGGTTTCTTGCATTTAGATAGAGCATGCCTACATTTTTTTCACTTGTCATGTATCTTTGACAGCCATAGAAGCTGCATCTTTCAGTTCATCTTTGTGTGAAAACTTTCTGCTCATCCTCAGCTTTTCATGTGAAGAAGCTGGATGTGAGCAGTATGCTGTGTAGACCCACCCCCCACCTCTTCCATCTTTCTATCCTATTATTGAAACACCTCAATTGATTGTGCTAAAGAAATTATGGAGGCTGCTACCAACAGACAAGTTCACTTCCTCAGACATACTAATATGGAAATCTCTGTAAACTGAATAAAACTTGCCCCCTTTTTATGCAGATGTTTTAGAATGGAGCCAGTTATCACTTTGGTGCTAAGCTAAAAAAAAGGCTTTGGTCTGTACCACACTGTCCTGGTGGAGTTTAGTCTAACAAATTTTGGGCTGCATTTCAAGACAAAACCCCCTCTAACCTCTTTGACAGTAACCTTTAATGCTATTAGCTTTCTTTTACAGTGTCTGATATTTAGACATCCTCTCTTTTCAGCCTGAACTAAAAGGCAGGCCTTCTGTAATTGGTGTCAGATGCAGCAATATTACCCAGTTAAAATAGACTCTGGCTCACAAAGTCTCTTTCAACAAAATGTTCAGTCATTGAAACCTTCAAGGCTCTTCCCAATCCGAACTGAGGCCAAAACAAAGTTGAGTAAAAGAATGGATTTTCTTCACAAATACCAAGTAACACATCAGCAAAAATATTTCTAATTGATTTTAGAAATAAGGTTATAAATTATGAGCTCAGCAGGGAGACATGGCTTTGACATCAATATTACAAGTTCAGACAGGACAGCTCATTGGTTACCAGAAAAGCAAAAACAATGCCAAACAATTCAGTGTTGGATTTATAATGTGCTAGCGTTGCCTTCCTATGCATGTGACACTGTAGCAATATTTAATAAACTGTCAGAATTTTTGGACAAGTTGAGAAATTTCACCAAATTAACACCACAGCTCTCATACAATGCATTGCGCACATTTACACTACTGCTGCAACACTTACAAAACTATTACTAAAATAGTAGTAGTTTGATCTTTAATCTAATGCAATGCAGTCAAATTTGGTTTATAATACCAACTGGTAAACAGTCGATCCCATTGACTTACTACCAATAGGACATCAAAAGCAACACATGTACTTCAAAGGTGAGACGGCAATTTTCTGTCTGGACTGTTTATTTTTCAGTTTAGCTGCATGCAGGACAAATGACAGTAGCTTTGATATGCCCTTAGGTGAGCAGTAATCAAGACTGCAACAATATAGTTGCAGTCCTGCAACTATATAATATAAATATAAATGAATATAAATATTAATTATCATTTTTATATGCCAGAATAAATCAACATGGTAGTTAAAGAAGTTATTTTGTGACATCAACGAAATATATTTTTTCATTGTTTAATATCAAGTAGACCACAAGTGAAGAAAAGAAAAACGAAACCAACTTCAGATCACAATAAATAGAACTTAAAAGATGCTAAGAACACCATTTCTTTGAAGACTCTGTAAAAACAAGTAAGGTGAAAATATGTGAGTCGAGCAATGAGCTGTGTTCTGTGCTTCTTAAGGAAAGCAGAATAATTTCTTTCATCCACTTAATAATACATCCAGGAACTATGAACATTTAAATACACTGACTGTTGCTGTTAAAATTCTTTGTTGTTGAACTGTTGTTGTTTATACAATCTCATTGTGGAAGCAACAGAGGATTTTAAAAGATGGTCTCTAAGTATTTTTTCTGGAATAAAGATTTCAGTCATCATATGAAAAAATATTTCCCAGATTGAGAAGAAACTTTAATGTAAGGTAGACCGTAACATGCATGATGAGTGAGTAACATGCAGAGTGAGTGTGCAGTGAATGCCCAGTCCACCAGCAGGGAATGGTAAGTTCTTATCGTGATAGAATGCTTTGACAGGTACTGCATCACATTAAAGGCCTTACCAATCTTCCCTGTCACTTGGAGCAGGAGGCTCTCAGATAGGGCCGTCCACCATCTCCCCCGACACTCACTTTAGTTGTCATCCACTCGCCCATGTTGATACACATCATATTGAATTCTCCTCATTTCTCCATGAGAAAACTAAGCCGGTGTTGGAGCAAATCTGTTTGGCCTCAGTTGTTAACAAAGGTGAGTAGCAACAGGTTACTCTTTTACATGAGCTTAGCTACGTTTTACATGTAGTCTAAGCAGATTTTTACTAGAATATTTTTTTGTCACACTCTTGCTGCAGGTTTCTGTTCTACTGACACCTTTCTGTTCAGCTTGTAATTTTAAAACTCCAGCCAAGATAGAATAACAGAAGAATTGAGCTGAGTTCTTTTGACTGAACCTATTGTTTTAGGTCAATGGGAGCTACAGAAAACAGCCATGTTTTTATAGAGCCAGTTTTGCAAATCACTATTATCAAGAATAAACATGAAATATGTCAATATATATCAATTAAAAATGTCATTCATATTTCTCGACATAATTTTGTGCTACATACTTTGCTAAACTTATCTATTTCCTGATTTTGTCTTCATTTGACATGGTGTGAATGCTGAAGACATTCACACAATAATGTGAATGCCTACAGCATTCTTGAGATCCTGTTTCTCTTTATTCTTTCTTATAGTTGCTTCGAAACACTTTTTGCTGCATATCTGCTTCTGCATACTTTGTGTTATTTTAATCATTGAAATATTAAAATGTTCAGCTTTTTCTGCTCTTTCTGGCTATATCTCATGCTCTTTGTAACTATTATACTTATAAAAAATATTCAGCTTTTTGTACAATTTCTGCTTCCATTGAAATTAATGGAAAATCGTAGAAATTCCACAAAAACTTTGTACTATTTGACAGCTAACTACTTCCACATACTTTTAGCTAGAAACTGCATTCAACTTTTAAATGGGTTCCAAGGCTTTAGGCTGCGTTCAAATAAAAAAGCTTTTTGCTATTTGTGACAGTTTTTCTATAATGGCGATATAAGTTTTATCCATATTTGTGGCCATTTTAAGTTTTACAATGTAATTCAATGGTGGAATTCTTTAACTGACGTCAGTTGCTAGAGTAACTGTCGCTTTTTCAAGTTTTAAAGCTTTTTCACAAACAAAGTGCTGCTGTTCGTACATCTTTCACTCTGCAGAAATAATTTATGCATCAAAACGTAGTTGTGGATGTCTGCTTTAAGAAAATATTAGTGTCATTGCTGTAGGTCTTACGGTTTTCTTTCAAATACTTCTGGAGTGCAGGCATCTCACACCTTTTCCTACTTTTCCCTGTTTCTCTCTTCTCTGTTTAGTTCTGTCTGTGTTCAGCTTTATTCTCGTCTTTCTGTCTTCAGATGTCTTCTGCTCTTTCTGTCTTCTACTCTTTCTGTCTTCAGATGTCTTCTGCTCTTTCTGTCTTCATCTGCCTTCTGGTCTCTGTCTTTAGCTTTCTTCTGCTGTTTGTGTCTTCTGGTCTTTCTGTCTTAATCTATCTTATGCTTTTTCTCTTTTCAGGTGTCTTCTGCTCTTTTGAGGTTTGTTCAGCTCTGTCTCTCTGCTTAGCTTTTTTAAGCTCCCTAAAGCATCTTCTGCAGCATTCATTCTGCAGATTTGCATTCTCACGGCTGTTTCGCTAGGAACAGCAATTTTTCTAGTTGTGTGACAATATTGAGATCCATTTTCTCTTTGTGTGAATGCTGTCGGCATTCACACTACTGAGATCCATTTTATCTTTATTATTATCATCATTATTATTATTATTATTATTAAGTGAATGCTGTAGGCATTCACATTATTGAGATCTATTTTCTCTTTTTTATTATTATTATTATTATTATTATTATTATTATTGCTTCCGTACACCTTTTGCCGTGCTACTACTTCTGGATACTTTGTGCTATTTTCACCATTCAACTTTTAAAACTATTCAGCTTATTCTGCTCTTTCCGGCTATGACTTATTCTATTTATAACCTTTATACTTTTATAATATTCAGCTTTTTATGAATTTTTCAGCTGAAATGAATGGAAAACTACAAAATTCTGCTAAAACTTGCCAGTTTTGCAAACTTAATTACTTCCAAATACTTTCACCGAGAAACGCCATTCAAATTTTAAAATGTAGACATATCTTTCAACTACTTCTGTATGTTTCTGCTTTTTCATATCTCTTACCATTTTCAGAAAATCTCTCTTCAAATTTTTGGTCGCATTTTGCTCATAATTCACCTTTATAATGGATTTCATTGATGGAATTCTTCCATGGTTAGTGCGTCACTCTAACTGGATGAAAATTCTGAAGGTCCCCGAACAACTTCAGCTAACTCGATCAGTTTTCACTCTTTCTACACATATTATAAATCAAAACGTAGGAATCTATGTTTGGAGTCAGAAAATGTAACACTCATTGACGGGGGACTTGCAATTTTCTGGCAAATCGCCCTCAAAAAATGAGGTGCACCAAATCAGGAATAGGAGAATATATTGTGGGAGAGAAAAAAAAAAATCAGCAAAATGCAGCTGTATTTGGACATGTTTTCGTATCGTCATATCTCCTAAATGATGCAACGTAAAAACAAGAACTTTGACATAATTTTAGTTCAGACCTTCCTGACGCTCACGATTCATCAGTTTTTTTTCATACCTCTTACAGTTTTGCCATAAATTTTGTCTGTTCTAAACTTCCTGATCTGTTTTTCGCTAAATGGCTCAGATTGAAAATCAGGCATATTTTTACATCATCACTGCTCAAAGAAAAAGGAACATGCATGAAACATGACATGATTGTTCACTGCTCCTTCCTGATACCTATGGTGAAAGAATCATATCGATAGCCCTTATAGTTTCTGAGCTAGAGGACATAGTTTGAGACCTAGTAAAGATGATTTTTAGCACTCCTCCATTCTATCAAAATTTTTGACATCATTTTATTGTTTTAATATTATATTTTCAAAAATTGCAGTTGGTTAGGAATGTTCTTCTATCTTTTCCGATAAAAATAGTCCATGAATGACGTCAAAAGGCTGTGAGGCTAACAGTCAAAAGTGTCAGGCCTGCGGTAGAGTCAGTGACAGTGACACAGCTGCCAGTCTATTAATAGCTCTTGTTGTTACAGTAACAGGCCAGTGACATTCCCAACAATGATTATTTTTCAAGGGTGGTTTTATACACTTATTCACATAGGCTGGTGTATCCATTATACATGAATTAGACGATGAGACTGTCTTCCTGCAGCAGTAGGTCAGTAAATGATGGGCCCTTCCATTCCCTCAGCTTGAGCTCCCTCCTGTGGCAGAGTTGAGAATTACAATACATTGTCTGTGTATAGAAATTGTATTTCAGTTCTTGTCAGACTCATTACAATGAGTCATTCAGTTTCAGAGCTCTCAGGGAGGAAAAAAGACAGTGGCCATTTTGTGTTTTTCTGCCGTTTCAATACCTGGACAACAGTGATTAGTTTTAAAGGGTAGTTTCATAGTTTTTTTGCATATAGGCTGTTTTAGGGATTTTGCATAGATTATTGGTATCTTCTTTTCTAGTGTTAGACACTGTACTAATATTAGCATTTAAGCTAACATTAGCTTGATAGTGAATTTTGACTTAGCAGCTAAAGTTAACTCGTTGAATGGACAGATTTAATGTTATCCATCATGCTCGTGTGAGCTAGCATGATAATGATAGCATTTAACTTAACATTAGCATTTTAGCTAATTTTAGCTCTAACATAGATTTTTGCATACTGAAAGGAGAATCTTGCTGTATATCAACATACCCATGATCACCCTAAAGCTAACAAGCATCTTTGCTAACATTAGCATTTTAGCTAATGTTGATTTAAAAGCTAAACCTAAAAGACTGAAAGGAGGGGGTTATTGTTAGTCAACATTGTGATAGCCTACATGGGATTGATAGCATTTTAGCTGATATTAGCATTTTAGCTTTAACATGTTTTTTTCATACTGAATGGAGTATGTTATTGTAGAACAATACACCCGAGATAGCCCTTGGTTCTAATGCTAGCATATTTACTAACATTAGCATTTTAGCTAATTTTGCTTTAAATGCTAAACCTAATAGAATGGAATGAGTTAATGTTAGTCAACATGCTGGTGACGGGCCACATGCGTTGGAAAGCATTTTTGCTAATTTTAGCTTTAACATGTTTTTTTCATACTGAATGGAGTATGTTATTGTAGGTCAATTTGCTAGTGATATTGCCCATGCTAACGTTAGCATCTTAGCTAAAATGAGCATTTTAGCTGATTTTGATTTAAAAACTAAACCTAATAGACTGAATGGAGTGAGTTACTGATAGTTGATGGCCCGCATGCGCTAGATAGGATTTTAGCTGATATAAGCATTTTAGCTAATTTTAGCTTTGATATGTTTTTTGTCCTACTGAATGAAGTATGTTGTAGATCAACTTGCTAGTGATACTCCTCATGCTAACGTTTGCATCATAGCCAAAACTAGCTAATTTTAGCTCATTTTGATTTAAAACTAAACCTAATAGACTGAACAAAGTGAGTTACTGTTAGTCAACATGCCAGTGATTGCATTTTAGCTAATATTAGCATTTTAGCTAATGTTAGCTTTAACTTGAGTTTTTTTTCATGCCGAATGGAGTATGTTAGTGTAGGTCAATGTGCTGGGTATGGCCCACATGCTATCATTAGTATTTCAGCTTGGTTTAGCTTTTTAGCTAATTTTAGCTGTTACATGGGGTTTTGTAAATTGAATGGGGTGTGTTACCTCAGGTCAACCTGCTTGTTATAGCTAACATGCTATCATTAGTATTTCTGTTTGCTTTAACTTTTTAGCTCCTTTTAGCTTATAAACTGCTGTGACATTACAGTTTGGCTTTGTAAGCAGAGTTCTGCATCAGTTGCTAATACTTCTTAGCTGGAATTTTTGTATTGACTGAGTTTTCAGGCCTCTTCAGCAGTTTCTCTTGCCTTCAAATGCTTCAGCAAATTTCAGCAAAAGCATTCAGCTTACAGCATTCACACTGCATTTTTGCAGGAAATGCACATTTTTCACATTCTTTATTATAGTTTTCCTCCTCCTTTATTAGGCTCATGCAGTTAACCGCTGCAAAGGCCTATTTTAATCATAGCGTTTCTTATTATGATGATTCTCGACACACAAGTGGCCATGGTCAAACAACTGTACCTTGCCCCCTAACGTGAGATAGACCAACTGGTAAATCCTAGAGATGTCAAACTTGGTACATACATAGATCCCCCTAAAACAAGAAAAAAAGTCTCTTGGAGGTATGCCCTAAACCCAACAGGGAGTCAGCCATTTTGGGTCAAATGGTCAATTTTCAATTTTCATACATGTCGATCTTTAACGAACTCCTCCTTGGGATTTTGAGCTATCAGCTTCAAACTTGGTCACTAAACCCTTGAGGCATTGGGGATTAAAAGTTATCAAAATCTTGAGTTTTTGTGAATGTTAAAGGGGCAGGCCAGGCCTCAAAGTTGGCCTATTCGCCATGAATTTTGAACCGCTATAACTTTCACATAAGGTTGATTTGCACCAGACTTGGTATGAGACATCCATGTTGGATTCCCGATGGTCTTATGTGGTCATATGCTGACGTCATGTAAGCTCTACCCCCTCAGAACAGGAAGTCACTTTTTTTCTTGGAAATCTCCATCTCTGACCCCCTTGACCTAATCAACATGATCTTGTGTCAGAAGACAGATAACAAGTTGGTCTCACTTGCTTTAAAGCACCAAGAGTTTTCAGTGGAGTCCATTGCCGTGGCAGCGTGGCGAAGTCAGACATCATGTCATTGCCATACGTTTCGCTCTAAATTCCACATATTTCAGATGCTATTCACTAAACTCACTATGATTGATACTAATCCACTCCCAAACAGGAATGCAGTCCAATAATTTGTGGGCGTGGTCTAATCTCTCCACAGCACTGCTAAGAAATCTTTTTTTAAAAATCAGCCCCCAAGCCATTCTTTGAATGACAATCATGAAATTTGACACGTGTGTTGTGTCAGGACCTAGGAAAAAGTCTCTTGGAGCCCTGGTCCAAACCCCACAGGAAGTCGGCGATTTTGGATCAAAGCCGCCATTTTGTCTCTTTTACATAGGTTGTATCTGAGCAAACTCCTCCTACAGCTTTTAACATGGAGATTTCACAGTCACTCTGCAGAGTCTTGAAACACTGAAGGACAAAAGTTATCAAAAACTTTTTGCTCCATCAAAACATGTGGGGGTGGTCAAGCCCACAAGTCTGACCATTCGCCACAAAACATCAAGGTGGAATAACTTCCACATACAAGGCCGTGGCTTAATGAAACTTTCTGTGTGTCATAACAGGTCAGCACTAATCACATTCTCATAATAATTTGGTGACATCACGAAGCCCCGCCCCCTTTGAACAGGAAGCAAGCTGTTTTGCTCCTGGTTGTCTTGCTTTTACTCTTTGATTCATACAGAATTAAACAGATATAAACCGTATCCACTAACTCTTGATAAACCTACATGACGCAGATGACGTGTGATGGAATCTGCAGAGTGATCAACACTCAGACTGAGATGCTATGTGAGCAGAATCGGAAACTGGATGTGATCCTTGCACAGGATCGCAGGCTGGTTGTGGTTCCAGGGCTCAGGACCCTCCCCACTGACTCCTCTCATTATGTATGATGTCGTTTGTTGTATAGGTGTTGCTTTCTTTGTGCTGAGGCTTTTTGCAATCTCAAACTGCAACCTTCCAAGGGTAAAGTGTGAAATTTTTTTTCCCCCCCTCCTCTTACTTAATGTGGTCTCTTTTCTCATCTAATGAAAGGGCAGCACCTCTCATGATGGCTGGAACCTCAGACACCCGTCCACCCATGTCTTATGTCCCATGTCTTAAATTAGCAATTCACTAATTTTGATTTAAAAACTAAACCTAATAGATTGGAGTGAATTATTGTTAGTCGACATACTGGTGATAGCCCACATGCGATAGCATTTTAGCTTATATTTGCATTTTAGCTAAATTTAGCTTTAACATGTTTTTTTCCATACTGATTGGTGTATGTTAGTGTTGGTCAATGTGCTAGGTATGGCCCACATGCTAATATTAGCATCTTAGCTAAAATTAGCTAAATTGAGCTAATTTTAATTTAAAAACTATGGCTAATTGACTAAATGAAGTGAGTTAAGGTTACCCAGCATGCTCGGTGTAGCCCTCATACTATTGAGAGCATTTTACCCTATCTAGCTTTTTCGCTAATTTCAGCTTTTACATGGGTTTTTTCATTCTGCAGGAAGTATGTTACTTTAGGTCAGTATATTAGAGCTACCCTACATGGTATCATTGTTTTAGCTAACTTTAGCATTTTAGGTAATTTTAGTGATTACATGGATTTTTCACACTGCATGGAATGTTACTATAGGTCAACATGCTATCATTAGTATTTCAGGTAGCTTTAGCATTTTTGGCTAATTCTAGCTGTTACATGGAGTTTTGCATATTGAATTGGGTATGTTACCTCTGATCAACCTGCTAGTGATAGCAGGTCATGCTATGTTGGTCATGCTATGATTAGTATTTCAGCTTGCTTCAACCTTTTAGCTCATTTTAGCTTATAAGCTGCTGTGATATTACAGTTTAGCTTTGTAAGCAGTGTTTTGCACCAATTCCTATTACACCTTAGTTGGATATTTTGCATTGACTGAAAGTTTTCTGTCCTCTTTAACAGTTTCTCTAAACTCATTTTGTAGACTTTTGCTTTTTTTTTCTGCTGATTCTGCCTATTTTTTTTTACATTTCTGCAAGTCTTCTGCAGTTGTCTTCAAATGCTTCAGCAAAAACATTCAGCTTACAGCATTCACACTGCATTTCCGCTGGAAAATGTAAATTTTTCTAGTTCTGTGAGGAGTCCCATCACAGATTATCAACCAATTAGCTGATTTGAAACCATAAAAATGAAGGTAGTTGAGAGACTGGTCTCTTGTCATTTATGATTCAGTAACAGATCTACCTAAGGTCAAGTTTTAGCTAAAACTGAATGTCATATTCAGGATTGTTAGACTGCTCCAGTTTGAAACTTTATTAAAAACAGTGTACAGGTAGAGTTGTTGATTGAAAACTCATTAGCTTTTAAATAATGTAAAATAACACAACGGTCTGTGGACAAGTTCCAATTCAGGTCACATAACATAGACAGAAAGGCCAATCCAGTGTCTATTTGACCATGATCAACATAGTTTAAAGGGGGGGGGGTGGTATTATGTATTTTTCAGGCACATTGTAGCATTTTATAGCACTATCATGTAACTGTGTTACCTTCTGTTGTTATGAAAATGCTGTTTATGTCAACATCAATGTGAAAGAAATTTAACTCACATCATAGCCATATCTGACGCGTTAAAATTGACCTCCATCTCTTACCCTTTCCAACACTCCCCCTTCAGCATGTCATTACTTCAGTGCTTCTCCATGCCGTGTTTCATTCAAACAGATAATTTTCCTTTATTTGCTTTAAAAGATGAAATTTCAACAAACTTGCTGAAATGCCCATATTTTTCAAATAGATAGCAGTAACACCAACATAACTCACACATGACACTTCAAAGGTAGACCATCTTAAGCATGACTAAAGTTGAGATAATGATTATCTCAAAACAGCTACAATTTCTGTTTTCTTTCACACTGCTTACCAATTCCTCTCAGTCACAGTCACTATATTGTTTTGCAAAAACAGTCAGAATGGCTGTTGTGATTTGTAGCTTCAAAGGTGCTAGTAGACATGAGCTTTGGAGGTCACTGTTTGGCAGGTCTACATGGATGCATCTGAAACAGAGTTTAAAAAAAGACTCCACTGTTCTTCACCTCTATTGTTTGTGTTGTATTAGAGGAGCAAAAACATGTTCACTTGTACCTGTATTGGTGCTCCTTTCCCCCGAGCATGTCTTTCACGACCTTAATGACTTCCCATAATTGATAGAACCATGAATTCTGATATCTACCAGAGAATCCTGAAATTTCAGTGTGACAAGAAAGCAAAAACAGAAAAACCTGTAAGCAAGCGCTAGTTTTCACTGTAGTGTTAACTATGTTTAGAGAAATTAATGAATGCATAGATTAAAGCCCACAATACAATGTACAATTATTTATAAATCAAAATCTACTTAAACATTGGTTTTACAGAAAAAAAAACAGTAGGGATATTTTAGTTGGAGTTTTAAACCGATTTCCAAAATTTCTCTTGCAGCCTCCTCAAATCAAAAAAAGGCAAATGGGGCCTAAATGTCTTTTCAATAAGCCCATGTTTTTGTCATGACTTACACAGAAAGTGCTTTTAGCCTTGTTTTTATTAGCTGTTCATGTCACACTCCTCTGACAGAAGATAGGCTTCTCTGTTAAACCACTGAAGCTTTCTACGCTGGCAGCATAATGGCTTGTGTTTCACTTGCACTTTACACCTGAAAATGGTGTTATTCTGAAGTGTAGGGTTAACCTTGAAGTTTATTGTTCTCTGTTTTCTAAGTGTGTTTGTGTGTGTTCTCTCCAAAACAAGAGTGGCTTATTACAGGATCACTTTGGCTGTAGATAGTCAAATTGTAAAGATTTTACATTTGTCTGTGTTAAACCTGCTTCATTCCTAAGAAGGACCATGAGGGTTTATTTACATAGTTAGTAATTCAATGAATTAATTAGTCAGCTTCTATCCTCCACAAATCTGGAACAAACTTCCAGAAAACTGCAAAACAGCTGAAACAGAGTTCTTTTAAAGCCCACCTGTTTAGAGTTGTTTTTGACCCATAATAACAGAAACATTGACCAGCATATTTGATGTGTATTGATGTTTTTAATAATGGTACTTGACAAAATATAATGTTTGTTCCTGGTTTCACAACTGGTGACTGTTTTAAGTGTTTATGATGTTTCATGTTTTTATGATGTAAAGCACTTTGAACTGCCTTGTTGCTGAAATGTGCTATGCAAATAAATTTGACTTGACTTGATTAATGTGATTCATGGAAAGGTGGAGTATACCAAGCTGTTTGGTACTTTTCCACCAGATTATTTCTGCAGGAAGAAACATGTTTCCAGCTATCATTCCAACAGGACTGAGTGTTGATTGGACCTTCTACAGTTTCAGAGAAAAGCCAGTTTTTAAATGCATGCTGATATGTTCTGTGTGAAGGAGATGAGGGGGCGCTTTCAGAGATTAGCTTTTGTTGAGTCAGTGATGCACTATATCCCCTTGCACATGGACATATACAGTTAAGTCCAGAATTGTTCATACCCCTGACAGATTTAGATCTGAAGTATTTTTTTCAATTAGTAACATTTTTATATAGTAAAACAATATAAAAGGAGCTTCATTTTAAGAAGTATTGTTTTTATTTACATTTTATTAAAAAATACACGGTCAAATTTATACCCTTTAAATAATTATGAAAAGCTCCAACATTTGTATGGCAAATACAGCAGTCAAACCCTTTTTAGAATTGCTGAGTAGCTTTTCACATATTTTGACTGACATTTTCGTTATTTATGTTTGCTGATGAGCTCAAAGTCTCAGAGGTTGGAACGCCTCTTACCATCACCATAATCTTTAGCTCCTTCCAAAGATTTAAGTTAAATGGAAAAATCTTTTAACAAAGACTGTTGAGACAGTTCCACTGAGTCCTGAGCTTTATTGCTAATTGCAGCAAAGAGAACATTACATCTGATCCCTAATCACTCTGAGCACTGCTCCGAACAATTCAAGCTCCAAATAGTCTTTAACATTTTTCTAAACACACCCACAAAGTCACACAATACCCAATATACCTCAATGTAAAATTCTGTAGAAATGCACAACCCCTATGATTAAAAATCAGTTCTGTCTGGTCTCTCAACGCAAACTAAACAGTTCCTTTAGCAACTTCCTATTGCATGCTCTACATTGTCCCCTTGATCAAATCACAATTCACTCAAAGTTATCTAACATGTTAAAAGGCCAGTGTCATGCTGGCGATTTAACATGTGGCGACTTATTTTGCACAGAGCAACATACAAAATTTCCGTCACACACTCAGAAGAAATGTGCATGAAATTAAAAAAATACTTCAAACCTGAATCTGCCAATAATTTTGGGCTTAATTGTGTACATAGTCAGAAAACACAGTGAAAAGATTAGGAATTACAATGTAATAGATCCTGCTTATAGTGCCTCCACCATAGCTGTGAATCAAGGTTTGTTGTCAGTTTCTACTAGAACACAGTTTCCTTTTTCTTCCAAGCTGATTTGGCTCCATCCACCTGGATGAATGCATCGATCGAGTCTAGCTTTAACACTGCATTGTTTGATGGGCAGGTGGAGTCTACCCAGAGTATGATCAGAATCCTGGGACTGTCAGCCACCCTGCCAAACTACCTGGATGTGGCTGCCTTCCTGCACGTCAACCCCTACATCGGCCTGTTTTTCTTTGACAGCCGCTTCAGACCTGTGCCTCTTGGACAAACGTTTGTTGGCATCAAAACCACTAACAAGGTAAATAAACAGCCATTATCTATTTATAGATGTATTTATAAACCAGCTGGACTGGAAATGTTTAGAGCCAATATTTGTGTGATTATGCGAGGCTTTCGTTATAGTAATACCTCCATGGTTATCATTATCTGATGTTTGATAATTGGTATTTGACGGTAAAGATAAAAAAATGCTCAAAGGAAGCCTAACACTATCTAAACTTTCCTTTTATGATGAAACTGAAACATTTCAAAGCAAAGGCAGATCAATCATTGTTGCTTTGTGATCTGTACAGATCCAGCAGATTCATGACATGGAAGAGGTGTGTTACACTAAAGTTCTGCAACAGATTAAAGCCGGTCATCAGGTGAGTTGTTTTTCGCCTAAACTGAAATGTTTTTGACACTCATACATGTATCCAGTTCTGAAATGGCAAGTATTCATCACCTAGAAATAAATTAAATGGCTTCAGACTTATATAGCGCTTTCCAGAACCCTCAAAGACGCTTTACAATGAAGTCAGTCATTCCCATTCACGCACACAGTCACACACTGATGATGACAAGCTCCTGGATTGTAGCCACAGCTACAATCCACCCTAACTCTTCTGACCACCACCAGCAGGCAAGGTGGATGAAGTGTCTTGCCCAAAGACACGATGACAGAGACAGATGGGGCGGGGTACGAACCAGTGACCCACCAATTGCAAGGCGAACTCCTACCTGTGTTTGCACCAAATGTTATTTTCTATACATTTGGCTTATTTATAGGCTTTAACTCAATGTTTTCTTTCCTAGAAAACAATAAAGAAAGAAGATTAGTATAGATGTCTTTCAGTTTCAGAAATACCTAATCTAAAAATAAAATAGTTGACAGTAAAGCTGGCAGCCTTGCATCTCAAAATTTCAACTGATCTTTTGAACAGTTCTAGGCATTAATACACAAACAAACTCCTCATTTCCAGAGTGTAAAAGGAAAGCATAAAAATGGATAAGCCATCAGCCGTCATCTGGTGTGATCGTTTGGAGCCTTCAGGTTTGCTTCCATCGCAGAAATCTTTTCAGGAACCGGGATAGTTTTTTAGGGCAGTTTTTCTCCCTCCCGTGTTTCCACTGCAGTAACCAGGGCGGGGTCCGGTTGTCCCTGCGGGGGGCTCCCGGGCTCTGTGCTTGGAGGGCCACTGAGTGTCTTGTGGCTCCGGTCTTCCTCGTACCGTCCGCATGTCCTTGGGGGGTGGATCTACGGGCCCCCACACCTGCTATCAAATATTCTTAGGAAGAAACCTTACAGACACACACACACACACACACACACACACACACACACACACACACACACAGGTGTCTAGATTCAGGTGTTTGTTAGATACACTCTCGGTTGGGCTGTGATTGCCACGAAATACATCTTGTATTACCTTGTACTGTGTACTTTCATTGAAGTTATAACTGTTATTATATACATATATGTTGTTTGTTGTTGTGGATTCTCTGTTTTGTTTTGTTTTCTCTTTCTGCAGGTCCCGAGGCAGACTTCAAGGGTGTTGACTTGTTTTATCTCTATGCTTTTTTTCTGTCCTCTACTTCTGTCTCCTTTTTTCCCTTTAAACCTTTCCTCCATCTTTCTCTTTCCTTTCCCTTTTTTTGTCTTTGTGTCCATTATATTTGAAATGAACCCAAAGCTAATTTTAATAAAGTTTTAGATATATACCAAGGGGAACATCATGACAACAGCCGTAATGCTCTGCTTGTGAAAGCAAATCTGTTGGGCCTTACCTTGACATTCAGATGACAATTCTGAGTGCCACACAGTCGGACACGACATGTTTAAAAAAAAAAAACAATAAAAATCTCCTTCTGGACTCCACTGTTGCAGTGGGCAGACGTATTTGTTTACAGCAGCACTCCTACAGGGGGAGAACTTGCTTAGCGTCAGGGAACATAATCTACTTAAACAACCTGGTATAGTGGAAAAGCAGACAAAAAACAGCTGAGTGTTGATACAAAGGCACCAGGAAGTTAAGTTCTGGAGGAAAAACCTTCAGGAACCCATAGTTAAAATGGACCTTTGTGTTAAGAAAGTGATTGTCACTTTATTACCTCCTGATAATGATATATTAACCTACTTTCAGCCAGGGAAAGGTAAACTGATGGACACTGCACAAGTATTCATACCTCTTAGCTTTTTCACATTTTACATTATAGACCAACACGGCATAGAGCTTCACTGTGAAGTGGAACGACAGGATGCATTTTTCTTTTATAGAAACGAGTCTTGTATTTGCATTCATACGTCATACCCCTACTTAGCAGGGTTCCCACTCCCCCACTGCATCCTCTGTTTTGCTTTAATGAAATGGTCATGGAGAGAGTGCCACACTTTTCTGCAGACAGCCTCCTCTGTGGACAACAACATTCCAGTTTCCATCCAGGAGTTATTAACCATTTCCCAGTCTTATTATTATAATAGTTATTTAGTGAAGAATTGTACAAATGTACATAATTTCTCACCACGTCTCATAAACATTCCTCAAAAGTATTCACGTCGCCTGTGGATAAAAAAAAAAACAACGGATAGTGGAAGCAGACTAGCTGAAACAAAATATCAAAATCGCTGTCCAAGCGCATTTCTGCATAAAACACAGCCACAAACTTCTGACCAATAATATAACACTTCACACAGAGCTCTGTGTGAAATAGTTGGATCCGGGCCTGGTGTCCAGAAGGGGAGGCAGAGGTTTCCTTGCGAACAAGATGATTCAGTTTTTGTCACGCGACTACGTCAATGAGAGTTGATTTTTGACACTTAGGATGAAGTATGGAAGAGCCATTAGTGTCGCACCACACTGTTCAGTTCAGTTTTGGTCTTGTCTGAGCAGAGAACCTTCTAACATATGTTTGCTGTGTCCCTATATAACTCATAGCAAACTACAAACAGGATTTCCTTTGGGTTTCTTTCTGTTACTCTTGCAGGAAGGTCAGATTTGTGGAGTAGATGAGTAATAGTTGTGGACAGACTCTTCCACCTGAGCTGTGGATTTCTGCAGCTTCTCCAGAGTTCTCATGGGCCTCATGGTTGCTTCGCTGAATTATACTCTCCGATCCCAAACCTGTAGATTTTGGCAGTATAACAGTTGCATTTTCCTCTAAGTAAATGTTCAAATTTTGAGATAATGTTTTAGAACCTAACCCTGGTTTAAACTTCTCCACAACTTAAAGCCCTGACACACTTCATCCGAAGTGCCAAAATCATCTCTCATGTAGATGTGCAACAAAAATTGTGTCCTATGTTCGCAGAGAGCCATCCGTCTGCTGAACTCGACACCAGGCCCGGGTTGAACTATTTCAACAGAGCTCTGTGCAAAGTGTTGTCTGATTGGTCAGACTGATTGGTTGTTGCCGTATTTTATGCAGAAATGTGCTCAGACAGCAGTGTTGATATTTCTCTTCAACTAGTCCACTTCCACTACCCGGTGTTTGTATCTCCAGGAGACGTGAATACTTTTGAACGTTTCGATGACGCAGTGAGAAATTATGTACGTTTGTACGATTCTTCACTCTATAACTACTATAATAATAAGACTGGGAAGTGGTTAATAACTCCTGGATGGAAATTGTAATGCTGTTGTCCATGGAGGAGGTTGTCTGCACAAAACTGTGGAACTTTCTCTCTGTGACTGTTTTATAAAAGGAAAACAGAGGATAAAGGGAGGGAGGGGGAACCCGGCGGGTAGAGGGTGTGACATATATTGAAACTGGAAGGGTATCCCCCAGGTGGTCTGCGCCGTTGTATGAAAGGTGTGTGCGAATATGAACGGTTCACAACAACGTGACTGTGCGTCGACTCTTCAGCTTTGGATGAAATATGTTTGGGCCTTCGATTTCATATAGTCCATACACCGATGGATTTTATTGAGGGGTATAGGACTAAAGAGGGAGTATAGAGTATTCATGCCACATGTTTCAGCTTTTTTTTAGAAAGGAATTTCTACAAGCATGTTTATTTTATTCATCTTCTCACTTGTGCACACACTGCTTTATGCTGAGTCATCAAATAAAATACTAATAAGGTTCTCTTGTACTTTATGGTTGTAATGTGACAACAGAAAGTTTAAGGAGTGTAAGTGTGTGTAATATGAGAGGAGAGTTATGAAGAGAGACAGCCGCTCTGCTCCCACTGCTGATGCCATCATTACACAAAGCAGATGTTTTTGGACTGATAGTAGAGGCTTGCTGTTGGAACTTCTTTACTACAATCCTTGTTTTTCCTAGAGAACAAACTGGGAAAAAAGAGAAATCTCCTCTTTTTCATAGCTTGTAGCTTCTGCAGTAAATATTTAGTTGAACCTCCAAAATGAACACCTGCTATCTTAAAGTCTCTCAAGTGCTTATCTGCCCTAGTGTAGCCCCCCCACCACCTTCCACTCGTTCTGCCTCAGAAGGCCTGTTGGGAACATGAGAACTGCGAATTCAGACTTTACCATTTAGCTCCCATCTGCTGCAGGAGTTGAACTCCCTACTGAGCACTGTTGTTATCCTGCTCATTTTATTGCAAGCGCGCACATAAGCACACACACACACACACACACACACACACACACACACACACACACACTTTCCCTTCTATCTTGCCTATCCTGTCCCTCAGAGACCCGTATGATGAGGCATCTTGATCATGCACCACCAGGAATGTTTCTCTTTTCTTAACATGTTTAAATCCACTGCTCCAGTCCACCTTATAGATTTGAGATGCAGAGTCCACTGCTCAACTGGGGAGACCTCTTCATCGCTCAATATTAAATTGTCAAGAAGTGGCGCTGACATATATTAATTTCATCAGGGAGGATGCGATGGATGAAATTTCCTTTATGATTTTCCCAGCGCCCTCCTGGTGGAAAGCATGCTGCCAGAACAAAGTTTAATAAGCTGAGAATCTGGCGCCTACAGTTCCACACAGCTCAGTGGTGCTGATAAAACACCTCCAATAAATAACATTTGCTACAGTGTTCCCTCTGGACTCTGTGTGTTGGAATAGGCACATAGCTCACTGCTCCTGCTGCATGTCTCTGCAGTCAGGCATTTTTCTTCTGGATCTTGATCGGATAAACAAACACAAAAGCTTCACAAAGTAAAAGTTTTTTCATTTACTGTCATGAAAATTGCAAGTTGTCAGAAGATTTTTGCTTCCTTTTCTTCTTTTATTCTGACATCACTTCACATACTTAGTAAAGCCACATGAGCTACGATGTCCTCCGGTAGTTTGTTTTGTTGGAGGTGGGCTGAAGGTAAAAATAAATGAAATACCAAAAAGCTACAAAATTTCAAATTCTAGAAGTACAGTTCATGCTGTCTGTGCTGAAGTTAAAGTAGATTTAAACATCACAATATTTGTTTTCATCAAGCATCAAAGCAAAACCATTTTTGTTTTATGTACAGTATCTTTTAAAAGTATTTACAACCCTTGAACTTATCTACATTTTGTCCTATTACAGATTCCTTGTATTTTCTTATTTTTTTGTAACCAAATGTTTTGTGCAGAACTGCAGAAGGAAAAAGATGCATGATTTTTAAAGTTTTTAAAAAATACAAATCTGAAAAGTGTGGCATGCATTTTTATTGCTTTTAGAAGTTGCCTAATAAATAAACACAGTTCTCCTGTGTGTATTTGAATGTCAGGATAAAAACAGCTGTTCAGTGAAGACCTCAGAGGTTTGTTAGAGAACAACTAGCATCATGAAGGCCAAAGATCACAGCAGACAGATCAGGGAGAACAACATCAGGGAGAAGTTTAAAGCAGAGTTAGGTTCTAAAAGCTTTGAACATCTTCCAGAGCTCTGTTCAATCCATCATCTGAACATGGAGAGAGGATGGACCAACTGCAGAGATCCATAGCTTGGGAGGGAAAATGTGTTTTCAGCTCAACTCGTGGCCTGAGGCCAGAATTGTGGCCTGGCCTGACAAGACAATAGCCTTGAAGCTGAATGATATAAAGCATGTAGGTGTGACAAAATATCAAACATAGTTTAAATCTGCTTGGGGCAGAACCATTTTCATGGTATTGTATGTTGCTTTTTTTTGCAGATCAGCTGCTACTTTTTGCATTGCTTTAATTTTAAACAATTTATCTCTGTATGTTGTTTTAACAGGTCATGGTGTTTGTTCATGCTCGCAACGCCACAGTGAGGACAGCCTTTGGGTTGATTGAGATGGCAAAGAACAGAGGAGAAATCTGTTTCTTCCAGCCAGACCAGGGTCCAGACTACGGCCAGTGTGAGAAACAGGTAAAGCAAAAACCCCACAAATGATTATATTTGTATTTTAGCTGGGTAAGTTACCATGGTAATCAACTTTTTTTTCCCCCTCCTTGATGTTGCCTGTTGTTGTCAGACTAACCTCACTAACACAAAGTGTCTGAACCAGCTCTCCGTTCAGAGGGTCCGGACCTCCTGAGCCTGATAAGTCTTTCCCAAACAAGGCAACAGAAAGTTTGTCTCAGCTGGTTTCAGGAAGAATTCGTTCAGCCTACTAACTGCCTCCTTTCCGGACGTCAAACCCTGTTTCCTCTGAGTTACCAGCCCAACTGAGCAGCTGCAGTCAGTGAGCACTCTCAACCACGCCCGTTAGCGGCAGCTTCTTCCCTTTTACAACTTGTACTTGGAATAGGGCTGAGTTATTTTTAGAAGTCTGGACTAATAGACTTTAAGGATTTTGTTTTCCTATATAAACCTCGTTATCAGAACAACTGATTAAAAACCTCTTCAGAAATTCTTTTAAAGCATCACAACAACAAATTTAATTTTTCTGTGGTTTTGGGGGTATAATATGGTCTGTTGTGCTTTGATGAGGCCGTGTGAATCTCAAGAGTTGGTATCAAAAGCTCTGCTCATAGGTGGTCAGCTTTGTTTCTTTGCTCAAAAATGGACGGATCAGAGAACAGTTTATATTTCTATGTAATTCATACTCTCCCATTAGAGCACACCATCAAGCAAACAGCTTTCCCTCTCCCCTCCCCCCTCCTTCCCCCAGTTGATACAATGGCTAATTTAAGGCTAAGTCGTGCTAACATGTCTGGCTACTCCACTTGAGAAGAGAATGGCTGCTAAAATGCGGAGCTGTTATGTCCGAGGGTGCTCAAAACGGATTGAAGTGTCCACTTACTCCTCAAGGCTGAGTGAATCAGAGAATGCCTGAAGTTCATTTATGGGGAAATACCACGCAATTATAACCCCAATTTGAGACGATGTTCAGCACATTTTACTGAAGAGTTTCCCCAAATATGGTTGTAGCCAATCAGAGTGAAGTCAACTAGGTAGAGCCACATATTACTGTACCCAGCCCTTTTACTGAGGAGGAAAATTTGGCCTGCCAAAACAACCCCCTACAAGACATTAATTTTTTTAATGAAATTCTTTGGAGAATTGGCATATGCAGCAATATCAACTACATGAAATAGTTTATACAGTGATGTCACCACCCCTTTAGAACCCAAGCAGCCAAACTTTTTACAACCAGCAAGAAACCTTGAAAGTGACAATCTCAATAAATGATTTTCCACAACATCCAGTAGAATTTTGATTGCTTTAATTTTCAGAGCTTAGCAGGTTCCGTGCACAGTTCAAATCCAGTAACTCGGGAAAAGTAGATAATTTACAAAAATCACCAAATTATGTTTAATTTTCTTTCCCTATAACTGTGGCTCAATTAACTTCTTGGATGTAATAAATTTGAAGGAGACAGAGAAAGAGAGGCTCATAGCACTTGTGAACACCTGTCCTGGGTGGATCAATTTGTGCTTTGTGTGGAAAACTCAAAGAATCCTCGAACCTGTTCTTGACAGAGCCCAAGATTCAACAAAAAGAAAAAAACCAGCGTGAAGCAGCAGTCTTGAGAGTAAATCCAATTTCTGAAACCTCAACCTTTGGCTTGTAGGTTGGCCTCGACATGGGTGCAGCTCTCCGGTCTGGTTGAGGCTCAGTTCTACTCTCAAAACCCTGATGGTCCTTCCTTCATGATCTCCTCTCCTGATGTGAACGTAAAGATTGTCCCTGAAGCACAACCACTGAATGTTAGCAAGTGCTTCTAATTTAGACTTTTTGGGCTCAATGCCTACGTGACTTTTTCCTCCAACTCTTAAAATCATCCTCCTTTGCTGGAAAATTCCACTTTCCACTCTCTTTTCCTTTACACTCACGCCACACCTGAGTCATCTCCTGTCCCTTAAAACTGAGTAATACATTTTATACATTTTCAATCAGAACATTATTTAAATCACAAAGACTAACTTTGTCCATCACATTACTTCCCAATTATTGATATCATTTGTTCAACATCATTCATTGTTGCTTTTTGTAACATTCCATTCCCCAGTCCATCGCAGTAAGGAAATAGTATTTAATTCTAAAACATGATGAGAATGTTTTATCGTAGAGAACACACACCCATACCTACATTCCCAATATTTCAACATTCAGGAAGCTCCAACTTTCTCAGTGCCTTGTCGCCATGGAGACTCACTGGTCCGAGGCACCTGAAGTTCCCTTTTTGTGATTTCACAATCTCCTGTTCGTTTTCACTCAAGATTCACACACAACAAAGCAGCTGAATACCTGCTCATTAACTGCATGGAAATATTATCTTACTGTTAGTTCTTTAATTAAGGGGGGGTCGAATCTCAGGTGTTTCAGCAATGTCCAATGAACAGAAGAAATGTAATTTGATGCTTGAAAAGCCCTTTTTAACGTTGGTGTGCATGGTTCTATTAACAGATAGTCTAAGATAATAAAGTGCCATCATGGTAGCGCTTTATTGGAACTAAACTAAGAAGCTTGTTTTATAGTCAAGTGTCAGAGTTTCTGCATTTAGAAATAACTTCAGAGATGCCCGTGTGTGTATCATGACACACAGGAATAAAGAGGAAATCTCACACACCTTATATGCATTGCTTCGGTGAAAACTGCAGAGACATAGGCCACACTCCTTCAGTCCTGCAGTCCCGGCTGGATGGTTCCTTTTTCTAAGTGTGGTGAAAAGAGAGAGAACCAGAACCAGTCCCTAGTGTGTAGAGATGGAGCAGAGTTCGGATAATAACAGGAGCAGTAATGCATGTTTTAGCACCATGATTTTGGTGGATCGACATGTATTATCTTGACGATTCTAGAGTCCCTTTTATTTCTTTTTTTCAACTTTTACTTGATTTATTTTGAGTACATGTCCATCCACTGGTGTTGTTTTAAGACTAAGATGTTTGTCTCATGTTGTGCATTCAGCTGGCCAGCAGAATTAAGCTCAGAACCTTCTGTTCACTGTCCTGCCCCTAAACTTTCAACCCCACCTAATTGTAAAATCTGTGCTGGTTTCCCAGCTCCCTTTTATTTTTATTTAGCTAACTGGTTAGTCGCAAATAATGTAGCAGCACAGAGCAACATATTTAAAACTCTCAAATACAAACTATTTTTCTGTGAAAGAATGCCTCTGTTTTTATCCTTGTCCCACTTGTTTATACTATTAAGGACTAACCTACTCCAGTTTGGGTGTGCTGAAGTTCTTGATGAACAGCCTATAATCACTGTGTGTGAGCCTTTACTCCTAGTTTTAGTTGTATGTTGCCTGCAGTGTAGCCATGAAGAGAGAACACACATTACACACACTCACATGGTGAGTGTGTGTAATTAATGGTCTCTGTGCTGGGAGAGTACACAGAGGTGGAGCTTTACTCTTTCTCAGAGGATAGTCAGTCAGAATCAAACTCCCATATTTAAATCTCCTGCACAAGAAGCCACAGTGATAAATTTAGTAACCTTTTCCTCCATTCCCTGGAGCTAGGCCAAGATTGATGTGCCTCTAATCTCTTCTCTATTTAAATGGGATATGTATACAAATCAGATCACTTTTCATGCTTTGTAAAACTGGAAATAGAGGCAGGAAATTAGGGAACTAAAAACGGTGCATTATGACCTGGTTAGTCTCTGAAACTGTACTTTAAAAGTACTTCTGCAACACTCGGTGCAGTTTATGTATAAAAATGATTTTTTTTTTTTTTTTTTTTTTTAAATTTAATAATGTGTATTACCCACTCCATTAGTTTAACTTTGAATGTGCTTTTTCTCAGTGTGCTCTGCCAGAGGAAGGGGCATCAGGCTGACTCCACTTTAAACCCACATAGAGATAATGCACTGCTTATTTGCACTTTGGAAATTGCCCTGCATAAATATTTATAGGTGTTTCTTAATCTCCAATATGCATGTGCAGTGAAATAATGCCCCTCTAAGGTCACTCAAATAATTTAGCATTTATTTATCCAGCTTTAGATTATTTATTTTTCCATGTTATTTAATTGGCTTTATCTCAGAGGTTAGAGAGGCTGTCAGTCAAGCTTAGATATCTGAATTTACCCTCTAGAGTTAGTTCTTATTAAAAACAATTTTTCTCTCTGAGCTTGGAAGTAGAAAGTAATCCAGACTAAGACAAAAAATTGCAACATTCAGAAAACAGACTAGAAAAAAGCATTTTACTCTGCAGCTCTGCTTTTTCTTCATGTTTGTACAGTTGATATTTAAATGTTGTGTTATGCAGAGAAAAACTGTGTGGGTGTGAAGAGGAAACAGGGAAATATGACGTCTTGGAAATGCCTGTATTTCCTACAAAGTTTACATATCACTTTTTCTCTCTGCTGATTATGAATCTGAATATGCAGCATGTGAAAGTCTGTTCAGTCCCACAAGGAAATTAAATGTCAGAGATGAATGTTTTAATTTGAAAATGATCTCGGTACATTTGCCTTCGTGAAGGTCTGTGATTTGTACTGATTTAAATCAGTATACAGAGATTGCTTTGTTGGTTTGACTCCTAAGAGCTGCTTTGAAAAATCATCATGCAGGAAGTCAGCCTTGTTTGTAATGAAATAAAAATAAATATAGAACTATATTTGTATGCAAAACTTAAATTACAGTTCAGTTTAGTCTCTCACATGCTTGTCACAAATCCTCAACTATAAGAACCAATTTAGCTCTGCAGAAAATGCCCTGTTTTCCCATTCTAATTCAGAACATCTGCTTTTCACTGGTTTGTTTTTTATTCAGTTTTTCTCTCTCAACCTTTTGCTGGTTCTTGAAAAAAAAGTCTGAACATTTTCTGTTAAAATACTTTGGATTGACTGCTACAACTTTTTTCAGCAAATGTTTAGTTTTGGAGGTGACAGATTCACATTAAATTGCTCTGCAGATAGTTTGATAACAAGATGAATATCAGTTTAAAGCAAAAAGCTTTGGTTTTGCTTAAACCTTTCATTCTGATGTTAAAAAAATAATAATTTTCAGTCTTTCATATTTTTTTTCGCTGGCACAAATAAATGTGGAGAGCATTTTGAATCAGGATAATGTTTTCAACGAAATGGAGCTGTATCCAGTGCCAATTTTTCTTCACTGGGGAGACGTTTTATACCTGCTTCAACAACAGATGATTTAAAATCATTTTCTTTAATCAGCTCACAGTCTGCTGTGAGGATATGTGGTTGATATGGTGATAAATAATATCTGCCAAATAGGGCTGGGTGATATTTCAATTATATACGGTATATGTACGGACTGGAAGTTGGTGGGGATGAAAAGGGGCTGTGAATTAGCAGAGGGGTCAGTTGACCCAGAGCCAATAATTGAACAGAAATATAACACCATTAGGATATGAAGTTTAAGGATCAACACTGAATATTGACTTTTCACATTTGATTTATGTTCTACTAAAAGCCTTTTACATTATTAATGTAAAGCATTTCGTTCATTAAAATGTTTGTCATGTTTTTGTTTTTTTAAGCATAACTTCGGATTACAAAATAATCGGAAACCGTTGAAGCACAACGGTTGTCGCTGCCAAAGCTGTTGGCCATGACTTTCAGCCATTTGAATAATACAGGTTATTTGAAAAAACTGAAGAACAGAGTTGTATCAGGTCACTGTTGATGGTCTTTTCTTGGATTTACATAAAACAATGTAATTTATATATTTTTATTTAATTTCCCTTTGGAATAAATAAAGTATTTTTAAATAGAATTTTAATTGAATTGTAATCAAGCCTGCTACTGGTCTTTAGGTCTCTCTGCTGATCATTTTATTATTATGACAATCCATTGTTTTTAATGTCAGTCAGTGAGCTCCAGAACTGCAGTTCTATATATAACAAGGCCAGAATGAGGCTCAGTGAGACAGAATTGATTTAAGTTATACCTCACCCTTTTCATACATGCTGAGAGAGTGAGAAAGGCAGACTGAAATTTGCCAGCAAATTTCTCTTTTTCTCCTTGTCATTCATGTTGCTGGCCACCCACCTGCCCACTTTCTGCAGACCAGACTGAGAAGGTACCTGAAAGAGCTAAACCTCACTGCAGTGGAGCTGCCCAGCTGGAATAATGGCATCACCATCATCACCATTGAATCTTCCACTATGTAACCTCGGCAAATTGGACAGGCTTCCATTATATGCAGCAGGGTTCTCATAGGTGCAGTCTGCTAGCTTCATGCAGACAAAAAGCTCAACTTCCGTCAATGTTTCCAGAAAGATACCTTTGCTTGTGGTTCCTTCTGTTTCATTGGAGTTTCTTAGCCCTTGCCTTGAAGTTGGTACATTATTTGTTTTTATTTTCAAAAGAATAGTCCTACCCCATAATTAGGGATGAAACAAATTGGAATAACAGTGATGAATCGATTATTAACTCACCTAATTTAATAACCAGTTACACTTTTACTGGACTACACAGGCTCCAAAAAAGGTAATTTTCTAAAAGAACACCACACTCAGAGCAGTGAAAGAATTAAAAAAAAGAAAATGTCTACGTTTTTCCCCTAAAAAAAACAAAAAAAACAAAAAAAACCCTTTGTCTGTAAATATGTTCTACCCAGAAGTCCTTAAATGGCATAGGAGGTTCACACTAAGCACATGTGACAGACGTGACAGTCTGGAGACACCGTGGAGAACGTTGTGCTCCCTGCAACATCCTCCAGCATGACCAGTTTGGTGGTGGGTCAGTCATGGTGTGGGGAGCCATTTCTTTGGATGGCCGTACAGCCCTCCATGTGCTAGCCAGAGGTGCCCTGACTGCCATAAGGTACCAGGATGAGATCCTCAGATCCATTGTGAGACCATCTGCTGGTGCAGTGGGTCCTGGGTTCCTGCTTATGCATAACAATGCTTGGCCTCATGTGGCTGAAGTGTGTCAGCAGTTCCTGCATGATGAGGGCATTGATGTTATAGACTGGCCTGGTCGTTCCCCAGACCTGAATCAAATTGAGCACGTCTGGGACATCATGTTTCGGTCAATCCACCAACGCCACGTCGCACTGCAGCCTATTCAGGAGCTGACTGATGCTCTGATCCAGGTCTGGGAAGAGATCCCTCAGGAGAACATTTGCCATCTCATCAGGAGAAGCAGTTGTCGGAGATTATACAGGCACATGGAGGCCCCACACACTACTGAGCCTGATTTAGACTTGTCTTCAAGAATATTCACTGACGTTGAATCAGCCTGTCATGTTATTTTCCACTTTCATATTGAGTATGAATCCAAATCCAGATCTCCATTGTGTAATAATTTTGATTTACACTGATCATTTTTGTTATTTTCTTCTCAGTCAATTCCACTGTGTTAATAGTAAAGCCTTTCAATGAGAATATTTAATTAATTCAATTCAGTTCAAATTCAAAAAAACTTTATCCCTAAGGGAAATTAAATGTCAATGTAATTCATTTAATTAAGGAGTCATGATAGATTGTGATGGATCTAGGCAAGAAAGATCTCCTGTAGTGGTCCGTTTTACAACCAGTCTGAAGAAGCCTCTGACTGAAGAGAATCTGTTTTCCAATGACAGTCTCATGAAGAGCCCTCTTATGGAGGGTTCTCCATAACTTTCTTAATTTTATGCAAAATCCTTCTTTGCATCATCATCTCCAGAGGTTCCACAGTCGTCCCCAGAACAGAACCAGCTTCTTTATCAGGTTGTTGAGCATTTTTAGGTCTCTGGCTCTGATGCTGCTGCCCCAACAGATGATGGCAGAGGAGATGACGCTCTCAGACTTATAGATCTGCAACATCTTGCTGCAAACCTTGAAGGATCTGAGCTTCCTCAAGAAGTCCAGTCTGCTCTGTCCTTTCTTGTAGACGCTTCACTGTTGAGTCTCCAGTCCAGTCTGGTGTCCAGATGAACACCGAGGTATTTATATTCCTCAACCACCTCCACTTCTTCTCCCATGATGGAAATAGAGTTTGATCTGACCCTGTTTCTCCTGAAATCTACAATCATCTCCTTTGTTTTGTTCACATACAAGATGAGATAATGGTTTCCACACCATGACACAAAGCGGTCCACCAGCTCTCTGTACTCAGCTTCTTGTCCATCTCTGATACACCCGACAGCTGCAGAGTCATCTGAGTATTTCTGTAGATGACAGGAGTCTGACTTGTGCTGGAAGTCTGAAGTGTACAGAGTGAAAAGGAAAGGTGAGAGTACAGTCCCCTGTGGTGCTCCTGTGCTGCTAACCACCTGGCTAGACACAGTTTTTCCATCTCACAAACTGTGGTCAGGGTTCTGGAAGGTCCATAAAATTGGAACAGGTCTGTTAAAACTGATGGACTGAGACCATTAAGAGCTTTAGAAACAAGGAAAAGGAACTTACAATCAATGCTGAAGGCAACAGCTAATCAGCGTAGACTTTAAAACTTGGGTAATTTGTACTTATTTAGGTTTTTGTTGATTGCTCAGCTGAATTTTAGAGTAACTGAAATAATCCAGTTTGCTACTATGGGGCAGCCATATTTTTCATTATTGATTTACTGTTTTAATTTTTGTTATAATGTTACGTTACATTTTTTTAATCAGTTAAATCCAGTAAAAATCATATTAAGTATATATACAGTGAACCCTTGCTATAACGCGCTTCACCTTTCGCAGCCTCATTTTTTTATGGTTTTTTTTTTTTTTTTTTTTTTTTTTTTTTTTTTTTTTTTTTTTTTTTTTTTTTTTTTTTTTTTTTTACAGTGTATGAACGTGCGTTGTGTTCTGTGTCCTGATTGGCTGTCAGTCAATCTCCTCCGTCCCTCGTCTCTGTCCAGTACAGCATGTGTTCGGCTTGGCAAATTTACATGTTTGCAAAGACACCTGCACCACGGCTTTCAGTAGAAAAAGACGCTACAGCGGAGCGGAGTCAGCACGAAGAGGCACAGTCAAAGTATCTGTGAAATACGCGAGTCACAATGTGTCCAACCTCGTTGGTTGATTATTAAAATTATTATTTTACAGTATTTCTGAAAACTATCATAGTTATTTGTAAGTAAACATTTCTAGTTTTATTTCTTAAATGCTTGGGCCTGAAAACAGGTTTTGATCTTTGGTTTCGTTCCATAGTACTGTATAATAATTGTAAAAAATAAAACTGACCACATCGCAGATTTCGCCTATCGTGGGTTGTTTTTGGAACGTAACCCCCGCAATAAATGAGGGTTCACTGTATTTGGAAAAATTGAGTTCAACCAATGATCATGCCTCAACAACGATCATAGTTTCTAATACAGCCCTTCTGTTTCCCTTCTGAGATGTCAACCACTGGGGCAGGAGCTGGAGCTAATTTCCTCAGTCTTGCTATCATCAGTGCTCCCCTGGGAGGAGCCAGGACAAAAGATGTTATAATAGCAAACACTGAGCTCTGACAGCTCAAGGCACCACCCCCCTCCAGAGTGAGACGAGGGGTCCATCTCGTGATAGACACGGTGGTAGTGGAGCTTCCTAGATTGGTCATGTCAGATGGTGCCTCCAACGAGACACCTGAGCAAGGTTAGGACGCAGAAATGAAGGGATACGAGGATATTCATGGCATTCATGGAATGGTCCACCCAGATCAGTCGTCTGGCCCACTAATGTCCTTTTAATGGTTAGGGGAAGTAAAGAAGGGAATGTGTTGGATTGTTAGGATGCAGCCTCTAGCATTTCTTTAGTATCATTAACTCAAGTATAGATAAATAAAGTCATGAGGTTGTAGATTATAATTCATTTACTTCCTAATGTTACATTTGCACCATCCAAATAATGAAATGATTTTATAGACCTGTAAAAATAAAATAAACAAAAGGTTCTTCATATTGCCTGATTTTAAGGTATGATGTGTTAAGAATCACTTCCATATAGTGCGGCTTGCATTTGGGAAGCATCTAGACAGAGTTCTCACTCATTCTTTACTGTCACTTGCTTCGACCTAAACAGTCCACCATCTCTTCTTAACTCTGATCCCCTCAACTAACTCGACACCCTTTTTCCATTCTCCAACACAAAGTCAAAGGGAGATGGGCATACTTTCAGTGGAGGATAAGAGACACCGTGTGGTCTCACGGGTCTATTACACCAATCGTTTTATAAGTCTGTCTCCGTTCATAGAGAGCTTTAAAACTTCACCTCGTATGCCTTAAGAGAGGCTTTAAACGTGGCATACATGGCATGATATAGCATAGAGTCTTTTGTATGAAAAAATCCATCTTTAACAGTGATGATGTAAAGGTGCAGAGATACTGTGTTTGAACTGACAAGTGTTCATACTGCTGTTGTGGACACCATTCTCTCCAACTCTTTTTATCTCTGGTGTTTTTTTGAAGAGCAGCTTTCATGTCTTTTTTTTTTTTTTTTTGTTGAAAGATCCACCGATGTAGACACTCTGATGCCTCTGAGTTCGAAGCCCCCAGGGACTCTGCAGGATCACCAGACAAGGCTCATTAATGTCTTGGTTTGCTTTCATTTGATGCTATTTTTACAGATTGAGTCCACCGCCTGTCCTCTTGCAGCTTCAGCTTTGTGACAACATGTCATCTGTCCAAACCTGCTCCTCAAAGCACTGATCAACAACAATGAGGCACACCTCAATGGCTCTGTGAAACAGGAGTGACAAACACACCTACTGTACTATAAAACAATGCTGCCTTAAATAGAAAAAGGCTTTTGTGAGATGGTGGGAGAGTGTGAAGAAAACTGTGTGAAGTACTCCTCCATCCTGTCTGACTGTTCTGGCATGACAGCTCATCTGGAGTCTCTTACCCTCAGGGAGCAGTCTTGCATGTTATCATGTTACTGCAAACAGTTGCACTACCATTTTCCTCTTTCATTACTGCCTCATCAGTATTAAAACAGTGAAGTGTACCACCCACCATGATCTACAACAAAGGACTCCTGACTTTTTCCTTCAGCTCAAAGTTAAAAACAGTATTATTGTCAGCCATGAGTACCATTTTTATGTCTGTTGTTAAACTATGAACGCACATCCTGCAGAGAGGCAGACCTTTGCCCCTGGTTTTATCAGGTCTTGGCTGTTTTCAAACAGCTTTGTTTGCATCCTTGCTGCACTTTAGATGTGCTTTGGAGGTTTGTTAATTTGCACATTTGCATTATTTTTTTTCTTCAGGCAAGTTGAAATCAAACGCATTTCTTCCTTGCTTTTGTCTTGTTTCGACACAATCTAACCAGAAGTTAGTTTTTTGTAAATGTAATAAAAAATCTTCTGAATATGAATTTAATTTTAATCACTGAAGAATTGTTATATCTGTATATATAGGAAATTGAAAAATTGCATACATTTCTTAAGGACACTGCAATACAAAAAGCAGATGTGAAAAGCAAAAGCCAAAATCCACATAGCAGTGAAACATAGCCTTGTTTTTTTCTTTTTATCTTTAATATCAGCACAATATATTATTTAAAAGCAAAAAAAATAGCATATTTTCCCTTTGACACGTATCTGTTTTATGTTTCAATGAAGAAACCTTGCTGCTTTAGGAAAGCAATCCTGCAGCATTACATCCCCACCCCTCTGGTAACTGATGTTAACACAGTTTGATCACCAGCTTAGTTGGGTTTTTACTAATTTAAAAAAAAAAGTCTGTGGAATGTTCATCACATTTCTGAGAACCCATATCTATCTATCTATCTATCTATCTATCTATCTATCTATCTATCTATCTATCTATATATATATATATATATATATATATATATATATATATATATATATATATATATATATATATATATACTGTCGATGTTTGACAGAAGTGCTGCTAAAATGTTGCAGCAATGTTCTGATATTAATATCACTTCATCACATGCTACACAATGCATACACTCTGTTCCATGAAGTCACTCACCTCATCATCAAAAATGCCTGGATTGGTGGCTCCAGCTGATGCACTCTGAGCTAGTCTCTAATTAAATGAGCAAGTTGTCTCATCATTTGTATAGGCCAGTGAACTTTCATCTTCAGATCATTGAACTGCAAATATAGTTTTTCTCTATCTACAAAGTCGAACTGTTTTTTTATACCCTCCATCCCAATATACACACACTATACAAAAGCAGGGTGCCTCAAAGTGATGCACATACTTTCTAGATGTGACAGGATTTAATGTTGTTCAAAATGCATTTAGTTTGCTTCTGCGCACACCCACGTACAACACATTTTTAGAGACACTAAAACATTCATGGCTAGGTAGGAAACGATCTGATCTAAATATAGAGAAAAAGAAACGAGGAACATACCAGCCTGTCCAGCTTGTGCTTGCCTGGTATTTTTCTAGACTGTTCCACTGCATCTTCTGTCAACAACAGTATGATTTAATCGGCTAATTAAATACTTTTTTTTTTGTTTAAAATGTTCTGGTTTTTAGGCCTTCAGAAAAAATTGAATCTTATTAAACTTTCAGTCACCCTTATTGGTTTTGTCTCTCATTTGGCTATTTTGGAAAAATCAGACAGTTTGTCCTCATGGATTAATAAAAATATGTAGAATTCAGAACTTCAACAGAGACCAATTTGTCTCCAGTTCTTTTGCTTATTGGAGATGTTGAAATTAGGCCTGATCATCCAAATCAGATGAACCATATCACATCTGCAGTCAGAAGGAACGATCCAATTAAATTGTAAAAACTGATTGTGCAGTTTTACAGTCCTTACAATGATTTTCTGTGTGTTTAGCAAATAACTCTCAGTGATGGAGCTTCAGTACAATGGTCTATTCAGAGAAAAAGGCAGATTTTAATGGAAAAGTGGAGTAGAGTAGGTATAAGTGGGAACTCATTCTCGCTTTTCTCTCCTGCCTTTCCAACATTAGCAGCCTACCTTTGGAGGAATAAACATTAGGACTGTCAAGGGCCACTAAATGAGATCAGCAACAAGCCATTGTGCCACAGCTTAACAAAGTAGATGGATATTTCTGATGCTCTGAGAGTCAGTGTTGATGGGTAGAGCAGACACTAGTTGCCAGATGTTAGTGGCTTCTGAAGGTTTTTATGCGAGTCATATGCTGATTTACAAAACATCAGCATGCTTGAGTTCTTGATAGAATTGTCACAAACGTAAAACCAGGTGGTATCACCTACTTTATTTTGCATTAGGACTTGCGGACTAAAACATTTTAGCCCGGCTGTTTGCTGATGTTCTATCCAAAGTCACAGCCATGCCAGACTGTGAGTGGAGCTGGCAGCTGGCTGTCTCTGGACCAAGGGAGCTGTGCAGCAGGAGAGGCTGCAAGCAGCACCGCCTAATGGGACCTGATCAGAAGCTTAGGTCACTGCCATCTCAAATCCAGTCATGGCACTACAGACATCAGCGCTAACTCACCTCAGATTAGAGGATGGAAGCATGGCTGTAACACACTCTGACACCTCAAAGCAGAGCCTCAATTGTAGCATTTCAATTCGCTACCTTCTCTAGCTCACACACATCTCAGCACCACTGTGCACACCCTGGCCTGAGGGGCCCCACCGGGCCAGAGTTTGCACTGCTTTTCAGACATATGCCTTCTGATTGGCCTCGCAGGAATGTTTTCTGTTCTGTTGCATCATTTTTATGGGATTTCCATCTGAATAAGACAGTGCAGCAAGCGAGGAAGAGATGAGAATCACAGCAGCACTCACTGCCACCTATGTACATCAGATTTTCAGTTGGTAGGGCTAATACTGGAATTTTGATAAAAGTGAAGAGTGAAATGACTTATTGCTTTATTATGTGTAGCTCAGCCTGTGTGGTGATCTTGTACCAAACTGAATAACTTATAAACTGAATCTGTTCTAAATATCCTGATCTGAGGTCCAAGCTTAATGAAAGGCTTTTATGCATTCAAAGTGAAGCCATTAATGATGAACTGAATGTGCTTTTAAGCTGTTCTGTCATTATTTGTGCAACAGTGATTCAACCACTTATTACCCTGTTTCCGTCAGACGTGTACCTGCCGTTGCCTCTTCCTAATGTGGACATGTCAACCAGATGACCTTGGCTGTTTTTTAGCATGAAAGCTGACCTCTGTTTACCCCCAGGTGATGGAAATGGAGTCATGACAACACTTCAGACACCTGGATTCATTCTAACGATTTTCAACAGAACCATGTTAACTAACATAATTATTCTGTCTCCTGGGACCATGATCAGTTAATGGGAGCAATGTGATCTCTCCTGATAGTTCCTCCTTGAACCCTGTCTGTAGTAGTTCTAGTCAGCTGGAGGCTTTTTAAAAAAAGCATATAGTAATAAAGTAATAAGGATTTTTTTCAGTCCAATTTAGAAGTTGCTAAATTTTTTCTGCATCACTCCTATATTAGTTGGTATTACTACACAGCGAACAGGAACAGGTCTAAGACTAACTGGTTCTGGTAAAATTCCAGTGTTCCATCAATGTTTCCATAGGTAATTTCCTGCCCACAGCCATCACCATATTCTGAATCACCAAATGGCTGGATTGAGTGTAACTGAGGTGTCGAGTCCCAAAAGTCAGTACTTCAGAGGCTTTTAAGAATTTGGACTTAGGGTTCACAGAGAAGTTGTCATTTAAAGATCAGTGGAACTTTCTTTAGTGATGCATAACACTACCAGCTTAAGGTAGAAATACACTCACTTTGTATGGGGGTTAAACCAAAAACGCCTAATGCGGTGACAAACATAAGGTACTAGTATGTCTTGTCGCAATCGGAGATGGGTTTTTTTGTCCCCCTATCAATGGACTGTGTTGTGTGACGCCAGCAGCTCCCCCTAATCATACCGTACCATTTTCCTACCGACCTACAGCTGAAGTTGTGTTACAGGGACTATTAGGGGGACCAACAACACTGTTGAATTTAAAATGGTTAAAAACAATCATTTTTACCATGAGATATTGTCCTGCTCTGAATACCTGCACTCTAATTAACAGTTGGATTTTTTTAAAATTGTTTCAGGTTTTGTTTTGCATTTAATTCAGATTCTTCCTCTTAAAGCATGAACTGGGCTCTATGTGGATGTTTCAACTAGTTTGTTATGCTCCTTAATCCCTTTGACCTCTGTTTGGGTCTGGTTTTGTTGGATAGTCAAGTCAAGTTAAATATCCATAACCATTTATCACTTCTTAGAAATGAGTGACTTTAAAGGCTTCCTTTCCCCCTCGATGTCAGAAAAGTAATATGTTCCTGTAATAAATTAAAATCTCATGAGGAAAAAAACAATTAAGGTAGATTAAGTTTCATTAAAAAGTTTAAAATCATCTGAAGCAGCAATATTACCAAATAATTAGCAATAATTATAATAGCAGATATCATCCTAACTCCATTTTGTCATATCAGGCAAACCATTTATATTCAAAAGAGACTCCTCTGTGTGTTACAACTACAGACATGCTGCACTCTTGGGTTCTCCTACTTTTGTCCAGGTTTTGCATACAAATGCAGATATTCACTGCAAGTCAAACATTGGCTCAGTGGGTGTGAGGCAGACAGCTGCTGATAATAATGGGCTGTCTGTTTGTGGTGCAGAGGGTTGCTGGGCCCTGACCTCCATTTAGATGCCCGGAGAGAGAGAGATAAAGCTCTGTGATGAGGACTCACCTAAAGCCCAGCAAGGTCACAGGCCTTCTGTCAGTCAAAGTGTACATCTCAACCCCCCACACCACGTGTGTCTAGTTGTGTGTGTGGTCTCTGAGCTTTAGGTGCTGTCTGAATGTGCAGCTAGTCTTCACTGTTGGACATTCGTTTAAAATCTAATTTTGTTCTGTTTCATACTTTTGTATACTTTTTCATACTTTTTGGGTTTTTTTCTTTGCCTAATCTCAACGCTATCACTGACACCACACCCAGAAAAGCTCAGCCTTTTACCTTTAGAATATATCAGTCATGTCAGTCAGGTAAACACAGACACAGAATCAGCATGGTGAGTAAAGGACTGCTGTTACGGGTTGTTGGCCACAGTTGAGTCCTTTTTCCATGCCACTAGGTTATTTCAGAACAAAGGAAAAAATCTTGAAATAACTAGGAATAGCAAAAACTGGTCTGTATCAGTTAATGGGTTAATGTGGCATTCCAGATAACTGTGTACATTGTTTTGTTGTCTCTACTTTTAGTTTCCTCTGCTTGTGAAATACTGGGAGAATAGTCTGCTCAGATGAGACCAAAATGGAACTCTTTGGATGCCATAATACACTCCATGTTTGGAGGGCCAAAAGAACTGCGGATTACCCCATAGCACCATACGAACGGTGATATTAGGAGGAGGGAGCAGCAAGGTGTGGGGCTGTTTTTCAACTGACAGTAGACTTTATATAGTTAGTACATTTGTCCATTCATCCTTCCCTAATCCTAAGACATTTTTGATAAAATTCTGCTGCCATCTACTAGGAAAATAAAGCTGTTAGGGGGGATCAACCACTCACCACACCCAGATCCACTGGAAAATCTATGGTAAGAACTAAAACTTAGAGTGCGTAGAAGGGAACCTTCAGGTTTTGAAAACTATTGATGTGGAAGAATGGGCCAAAACCACACCTGAGCAATGCATGCCCCTAGTTTCTCCATACAGGAATCTTATTTAAGTGGTCATCACCAACAATGGCTTTTGCACAAAGTATTAACTAGATCTCAGCAAGCAATTCACACTGTTTCTCTGTGTCATTCCATTTTATTATTCATAGTTTAATTTATTAACAGCTATAGTTTGATTTCTTTGCATGTATGGACTTGGATGGGTAGTTGCTGACATCTGATGAGGATTTCATGTCAGTCACGCCTAGTAACTCTAATTTAGACTGATGTAAAGTTTACTGAGTGGCAATAAAAGAAAGACTCTAGATAATTCTGTCCTACAATCTAAACAGCTCTCAAATATCTGGTCAACTCACTAATGTGACATATTGACTTGTTTTCAGTTTCACAGGGCAAACAGTACATTTAACTACATTGTTATTTCCCTCCTGTAGTTTGCTTAATGGTGGACCATATGTAGTTAATTTAACACCAACAGTTATAAAGTGGAAAGACACTCCACCCAATTTGTAGTGTAAAGCACTACGGAGTTCTCTGACTAGGGGTGTGTGATGCTGTATCAATCCGATATGATACTTTTTTCTTGAAATGTCCTTATCATTGAATAATTTGGTGAGTTGACAGTTAGTTGATTATGAGTAAGATAAAATACAGGACAAAGATTTTAGGCAAATAACACAATGTAGCAGAAAATAAAGTAATTCCCTTTTTACCTTCTACTAGACAATGTTGTTTATTAACTGAATCTGTCACTTAATCTGCATGGAACCTCAATATTTTCCCTTCAGTAGTTAACACAAATGCATTATCATATTCAGCCACGTTAATACTTTAGGTTGAGGTATATAGCTTTACATAAGTGTATATTTTTGAACTTCACTAAGATTTTTTTCAGCTCCATGAAGAGATAATAATAGTTAAACGGTCTGTTAAAATTGCACCTTTGATCACAGATTATGCTGTGAAAGCAGAGAGAGCCGAGGGAGATCCACTGTGTGCAGACAGTGTTAGAGTGAAGCTGCGCCTATGGGGGAATTAAACTGATTGTATTTCAAAGAAAGCACACATTTTGAGTGCAAACATTACAAAGGTATGAAATCCTGCTCTCAAATTGAAAATGTAAGCGCTTGATATTTGGCATTTTAATTTCTGCATATTCATTGACATGAATTCTGTGAACAATTTCCAGTAATTTGCTGGACACATAGAAGAGAAACTGCAAACAAAAGTATCGATCCAGTATCAGTTCTTACATTGGTATCAATAGTATCAATATTTAGATCAGTACCCCCAGCCCTACCTGAGACTTGGTAAAGCATTATACGACTACAGGCTGTTTACCATGGCTCAGAGTGTAATGAAATTCATTTTTTTTTCTGCTGTCTTCTAAGTTTAGATACAGATTTGCTTACATCCTTTCTTTCTTGCACGTGCTCCCTACTGTTTTTGTTCTGATCCTATTTTCTGATTATGTGTTCTAGATCCAACGCTCCAGAAACAAGCAGATGAAGGAAATGTTCCCAGAAGGCTTTGGGATCCACCACGCTGGCATGCTGCGGTCTGACCGCAGCCTGATGGAGAGCTCTTTCTCTAAAGGCCACCTGAAGGTGCTGGTCTGTACTGCCACCTTAGCCTGGGGAGTGAACCTGCCAGCTCATGCAGTCATCATTAAGGTCCTTCATTTTATTCAGATAGCCTCTTTTTTGTCTTGTTACCGATGCATCAAGATGCCTCTAGCTGTTGCTTGTTTGTATACAGTCAAACCTGGATAAAATTGGATGGAACAGCCCTGAAAATTTAAGTTTCCAAAGACCTTCAATTTCTGTTTTTATTTAATTTATCAATATTTACATTTCATTCAGAAATGTTAACTTGTAAAGTAACTAAATAATTAAAGGCCTTTAAGTGGCTGCTCGTGACAGTATAAGACAAATAATCTGTGAAAAAATCGACCTCCTCTGTCTTCTCCCAGTGCTCCCAGTACTAATTACAGAAATACACCACTCAGTCAGAAACAACCAATCAGAGCCAAGAAGAGGGTCTTAGTGCTGTCAGTCAGCCTCGTGTACGCGCCGCTCACACACTTCCCCTTGCCCTCTGCTATGTTAGAGCTGGATCATAACAACATAGCCTGCCACTAGTGCTAAGGCTAGTTAGCATGGCCAACGATGACGGCGGATAAACAGTTTTCCTGGAGCATTAAGTTGTTTTTCCACATTTAGCAGCATGTACACGAGGGTGACTGACAGCACTAATACCTTCCTCCTGGCTGTGATTGGTTATTTTAGGTTGGGAGCGGTGCATTTCTTTAGACGGCAATAGTAGCTCAGGGATGAGGTGGAGGAGCGCGTTCTTTTTACAGATTATCTGTCTCGTACCATACTGTCACGACATGGTGACAGTTTTAACAAATATGGAAAAACATATGTTTTTTTAAAGTTACATACTGCAGCTTTAAGAGGATGTAAGTCTAGTTTATTTAAACACTTTAAATAAGTGTATGAAGTGGTATACTGTGTCCATCCATCCATCCAGTACATAAATCTGGCATCATGGCCAGTCCCACAAAACTCTGTTCCAGGTTAACCCAGTGATCTATGTATCAGCACAGACTGACAGAAAGTCATGTTTCAGTCCGCTTTGCATTACTACGCTTAAACATTGTGCATTGATTCTCAATCTGACCTGTGAAATCCTTTATATCTAGAACTCTCAGTGAATGTCACTCAGGAGCACATCATTATGGCCAGTCTCACGTCTCCACTGCTCTGTGTCTAACAGGGAACTCAGATTTACGATGCAAAGCGTGGTGCTTTTGTGGACCTGGGAATTTTGGATGTCATGCAGATTTTTGGCCGAGCAGGTCGACCTCAGTTCGACAAGTATGGAGAGGGCACCATCATCACCACCCACGACAAACTGAGTCATTACCTCACCCTGCTCACCCAGCAGAATCCCATCGAGAGTCAGTTCCTGGGCAGCCTGGCTGACAACCTGAATGCAGAGGTTAGTCTGCAGACATCCACTTAGAGAATCATTGTTTCTGTGCTTTCTGCAAATGAAAACTCGTATTGCTCAGGAGAGACTTTTTTGGAACACCTTTCCTGTTTTGAGCCAAGTCTTAACAAGGTGTCACTGAGTTTCATCATCTTTTCTAATGCTGGGGAGAACTTACAGACGAAAGACATCAGCATACAGTGCACCTTTATCTGCAACAAAATCTCCTCTATTCTCTATCACATTCAGCTCAGGTGAAAAGTTTACACACATTCATCAGTAGTATGAATATTTCCCTAATTTTGGCCCTTAATGATAAATTGGAAATGTTGTTTTCTCAGAGTGGAATTATCATACAACATAAAACTTTAACGAATTTCAAAAACTACTATTTGGTTAATTGTCCCTTAATTATCATTGTGCATTATATTGTTGGCAGAATTGATAAAGTTTTTCTTAAGTGCTTCCCTGTCACAGACCTGCTGTTTCCTCATAGTGAGTAGTCCAATTTCTAATGGGATTGACAATTGGTCAGTTATTTCACAAGTCTTATATGAATGTTTGCCATTATTGTTCTGTTGGAATGCCCATCTGTCCCAAACTATCATCCTAACATGAAAGAAAGTTAGCTGGGAATGTGAATAAAACCAAGAACCGGCAAGGATGAAGACTGTAATGAACTGGAAGCTGTTGTAACAGCACCATCATTCTCCAAAGTGAAGTCAGTTTTACATCAAAGTGGTTTTAGCAGATGCCAGAAAAAAACATCTGCTCTTAAATGTACACATTCAGTCTGGGCTGCATAAAGTGGATGTAAAAATGGATGAGGACCACCTTCAAATTCGCCACACATCAGTAGTGATGTGCAGATGAAGTTTCACATGGTGTTGTGCCATTCTGCACATTGTGATGGTATGTGTCTCAGACACTTTTAAATTCAGCAGACCCCCAGTGGTTCCAAGACATAAAGCATCACTTTACAACTGTTGGTGTTCATAATGTTTTCCAGAAACAGTAGGATGGTAATGAATCACTCCTCCTTCAGACAAACACTGAAGAAGTGTGAAGATGTGTGTGTGTGATGGACCACTGAAACCAAAAGCTTTGAAGCATTTTAAAGGTCTCATATGTAATCTGTTATATGACCGCTGTGGCTCCCACTTCCATAACACTTTGCTTCACTTTGGCAACGCAAACTCCTGAGTCTTTGGCTCTTCTGGCCTGTCGTTACAAATCCGCAGCTTATCCGCAGTTGAAACTTGGATGCAGTTAGGTCTTCCAGCTGGATAATGACCCCAAAGACCTGGCTTTGAAATGGGGTAAACAGGCTAACGTTTAGGTTCTAACAGCCCTCACCTCAACCTCACTGAAGATCTATGGACTGTGTTAAAAATGAACCAGTTTATAAAAGGTCTAATCAAATCTGCCAAGAAGAGCAGTGAAATATCCAGCCAGAAACATTATTTATGGCTTCACCAAGTGTGTTGGGTTGTAATTTGCTAAGGAAAATCTACTTATATGCTAGTGTATTGATAGATTTGAGCTAGCTTTTCTGGAATGATGTTAAAGACCAGACATTAAACTAAACTCACAAAGCTTTAAAACAAAAACACAAAGAAAACAAAAAAAATAAATAAATAAATCAGACTTCCAAACTTCTGTCCCAAAACTACCAGACTATATAATAAAAAACACGTTCATGACACTTTCTAATTAATCTACAAAAGGAGGAATTAAACTGCGTTGCATATAAATACATGAAAGGACATCGTTTTTTGTTTATTTTAAAGGGGTCATGACAAATTTCATTTTTCTGTGGTTTTGGGGGTGTAATATCTGTTTTGCACTGATGAGGCAGTGTGAATGTCAAGAGTTGGTATCAACGGCCCTGTTCATAGGCGGTAAGCTTTGTTTCTTTGCTCAAAAACGGACAAATCAGAAGTTTCCTCTTACTCCCAAAGGATGAGAGAATCAGAATGGCTGAAGTTCATTTATGGGGAAGTAGTACGCAATTATAACCTCAATTTGAGACAATGTTCTAATTTTACTGAAGAGTTTCCAGAATATGGCTGTAGACAATCAGAGTGAAGTCAACTAAGTAGAGCCACATATCATTACCGTACCCAACCCTTTTACAGTAGAGGGAAATCTGGTCTGCCAAAATAGCCCCTACAAAAAGGTGTTGTTTTGTTTTTTTTTTTGATGAAATTCTTTGAAGAATTGATATATGCAGCAGTATGAAATAGTTTATACATTGATGTCACCACCCCTTTGAAGACAGTAGGTTCATTATTACTGCTCCAATGAATTTGATGTCAGTGATACAGTCCCTGCTGCCAAGTGATGCTGAAAAAGGAAAATCTTTAGACACTGGTGATAAGCACAGGAACCTGTCACATCACATCAGTGTGTTTTACTCAGTAACATGATTCAGCAGCAAAAAGCATCCCAGGGAGGACCTCAGAAGGGAACATTGAGAGAGATTTACCCTCTATGAGAACCAGCACCTAAACAGGCAAAGGAAAAATCTCCCATATTATATACAGATCATATCATAGCTTAATATATCAAGGTGTTCAAGTAACAATTTATTAGTTCCTTGTAAAAATGTCTTTTTCACATATCAGTGCAACTACTGAGAGATGATCATTTATTTGTTGAAGCAAATAGTACAGCACCAGGTGTGTGCTTCAATTGAATTTCAAAGGTTCAGGTTAGTTCACATGCAATGACTCAACAGATGGAAATGCATGTTTATGACTGCATTTGCATTACCTATCCAGAAGATGGCGACAGAGACCACTGATAATGACACTGAGGGCGTGTAAGGCTGTGATTTTCCTCTTTGCTCCTGTCCTGCAGATTGCTCTGGGAACTGTGACCAACGTAGAGGAGGCTGTGAAGTGGCTCAGTTACACCTACCTCTATGTCCGAATGAGGGCCAACCCTCTTGTGTACGGCATCAACCATAAAGCCTTTCAGGTTGGTGAAACCATTGTTGGCCTCTCAGGATTATTCTTTGCTTTACTGCACAGAAAATGAAGCCAACAGCAGAAAAATGTTTTTATGTCAGTTTGAACAGCTCCCTGCTGAGTCAGTCGTTCAGTTCCACAGAATAGATTCCTGTATGTATTACTTTCTATTGTGGTGGTAGTAACAGCTGGTAAAGATACAACTAGACTCATGAGTCTATAGTTGCTTGAAGCAGCATGTAAATATAAAAAGGAGCAAAGTATTCATTGAATATTATTATTCATTAATATTCATTGAATAATAATAGTAATAATTAGTAATTGTATCTGTGTACTCCATACATGTTTCAGATGGATCCAGGTTTGGAGCTGCACAGGAAGGATCAGGTGGTGGAGTCCGGACGGAAACTGGACAAGGCCAGGATGATCCGCTTTGATGAGCGCACTGGCTACTTCGCCTCCACAGACCTGGGCAGGACCGCCAGCCACTTCTACATCAGATACAACACCATAGAGGTAGACCCAGCTTAGTGTCTTTGGGATCTCTAGGTCTACTGTGGAAGGCTGATGCATCAAACTGGTTCCTGCGGTTGCTGAAATTACTGCAAGCTTCTTTGATGCTGAGTGCAACATGCATCCTGAAAGTCCAGCTGAAACTCCTCTAATTTACTTTTCCATTTCCTTTATGCATGAAGACGTTCAACGAACTTTTTAACTCTCAGAAGACCGAAGCAGACATCCTCAGTATTGTGTCCAAAGCAGAAGAGTTTGATCAGTTAAAGGTAGGAGGATCTGATGCTGAACTCTCTGCCTGAGATTCATTATACCGTGCTAGGTCTCAGCATCACTAACAGCGCATCTGTTGGTAGGTTCGTGATGAGGAGTTGGAGGAGCTGGACCAGTTGCTGCAAAACCATTGCATGCTGCCTGCGGCAGGCGGTGTGGAAAACGGTTATGGAAAAGTTAACATTTTGCTGCAGACTTACATCGGACGGGGAGAAGTGGATAGCTTCTCGCTCATCTCAGACCTTTCATATGTGGCACAGGTGAGGATAAAATCAAAACACAGGCACACAATCACTGTGCCTTCCACTAAGATAAAGGTACATCACGGTATCAATAGAGCTGAATGTACAGTTCAAATATAAGTCGCCTTTTTTTTTTACTCATTGAGATTAAAAATCTCATTTCCAAGAGTGTTCTGGGCTAACATGTATCGAGAACAGATAAACTGGTCCAGTTCATCCAGGTATATGGAATCCAGTTTGGCACAAGGTCCCTTACTAGGGCACCTTTAAGAATAAAGGTTCCCCAGTTAGGAGAATTTAAGGGGTATTGTAGCTTCTTACAGAGCAGCAAAGCACAAAAAATTAACGATGATAACTGTACGCATCTATTTAAACAGCCGAACCTGGACTGCAAGACTTTATAAACCTGTTTTAGTTACTCCAAACCAACTCAAACAGCTATTAAATTAATTTTTAAATGTCAAACTTTATAAAATACTACTGTGTTGACCTACCCAGGACATTTCTGCCTCTCATGCTGTTAACTCTATAATCACACCACTGATGTTGCTCTTCACACTTTAATGGTTGCCAATAACATGACCAACCACCTGCGCACCGCAGATAACGGAGTAAAAACTATCGTTCTCTTCCCGCCTCCCATTCCCTCACCCCAACACATGCATAGTAGGTTACATATAACTTAACAATCTCCCCTCTTTCTTTAAAGAATACGTAACATTTTAACTTAATTTATTTGAATTTAACTTATGTAAGAAACACTGGTGGGGTTTTTTTTTTGTCTTTAAATTGCCATTCCCCTTCACTAAGGGCTCTCAGCAGTCCAAGTGCAGATGCCCCCACTTTTGTTAAGGAGTTAGCAAGCTGCTCTTTGGTAGATATCCATACGATTTCCTGAATTGTCCCCGAGTCCATAAGTTCTTTGATGTTGCTTATCTCAAGTCAAAACTTCTTTTCAGTTCCAGATTTAGTAGACTTGACAGCATTTAGGAGGGATTGGTTGTTTGTTACACAGGTAATTAGCAGGATGTTGTGTGTGCCATCAGCAATCATGAACTCTGAATAGCGTGTAGCTAGAAAGACAGCACTATCAATTCCATGTGCAAGTGCTAAAGTCTCTCCGGCTAATGTGCTTCATACCACTCTCCTGATCTGTTTTGACTGCCAGCATATAGGTGAAAATTTTCCATCCTGTCCTGTCAGCATGATAAAATGTCCATTTTGTGTCCCTCCATTTGAGAGGTTTCCCACTGAGGAATTACTGAACACCCCAAACTTGTGGTATTTGTTGTCTCCCAAGTTTTGAAACCTCAGGGTAACTTCCTCAGATTTAAGTTTTGAGATCAGTTTGTTTGCACAGTGTAATGTTTGAATTATAGCATATTTTGTACTTGATGCCAAGATGGATATGTCACATGTGATGTCAGGTCTGCTCTGTCTTGCTACCCACAGAATCTGTCCAATCTTGGATTTTAACATATCCATCTCTGGGTCTGGTAAAGGAGCCTCCCGCTGTGATGCTCTTGTGGGATCCATAGGAATGGACTGTAGGTTTTTTTATGTATGTACGCTGTTGTATTTTTATTTCATTCTGGAGAGAATGAACCTCCATCCCAATGTAGTTGAAGCTGTTATGTTCTTCTCGTCCAACTTGAAAAGCAGCTGTCAGTTTGGGGTAACAGCTGAAGAGAACATATCTGAACCACCCCACACAAAGTCATCTACATGACATGCAAGGCCTCCTGTCACCTTACAGAAATCATCTTGCCAGCAGAAAACAGCTGGATCAACTTTTGACACAGTGCCTCCCAGTTTCTGCATGGTTTCTTTCAGCTTGTTGTACCAGAACATGGAAGCATCTGCCAAGCCATAAACACATTTATTTAACTTCCATATGATTCCTTCGCTCTCTGCCTCTTGAGGTAGACAGATATACACAAACCAGGTTAAATCTTTACCTTGCAAAAAGGCTGCTTTGATGTCCATAGAGTTCATCTCCCATTTATTTTGACATATAACGGCCATGACCATCTTTGAAGATTTGGTGGAACAAGTCGGTGAATCCTTAAGAAGTTCTTGAGTGTTTATTTCTTCAAAGCCTCTTGCAACCAGACTGGCTTTGGGTACAATGCACACCTGTGTTTTCTTAAGCATGCACACCCACCTCATTGATATGCATTTCTGACCTTCATCTTCCTCAAATACATTGTTTCTTTTCCAGTTGTCAGGTTTGTTTGGCATGTGAGAAAATATCTTCGTTCACCACTAATATTTCATCTCTGTTGTTACTGTTCATCTTGACATTTTCAACCAACTGACCATGTGGATCCAGCAATTTCCTTTGGCTCACTGTATTCTAAGTTGTGCCAGTTTGTGTTTCCCACTGGCCTTTTCTTCCCAGCTAGTTATTTTCCCAGAATATTTTTGACCTGTTTCTTCGTCTGTGTATTTAACTACTTGTCCAGCTTTCAGTTTCAGTCCTTCACTAATAGCTGTTGAGTGGGAGATCACCCTCTCCAGGTTGTACTGAATCACAAGAGAATTTGCTGTTTTCTGCAGAACCATGCAGTTCATCTCTTGTTGGTGCCTTCTCTTCGTGTTCGCTTTCAAAATCGTGTTCCTCATGAAGTACCGCTGCTGGTATCTTCAAAAGATTTTCATCTATTTTAACCAGATTTTCTTTTTCAGCTTCTTCCTGTTTCTTTTGTGTTTCATTCACTTTTCTTTGCATAGACTGGTGTACTCTGACATATGTTCCACCATGCCTGATAAATTTTACCACACCATCTTGGCAAATAACCACACCTGGACCTTTCCACTCCTGACAGTGTATGTTTATAATAGACTTTGTCTTCTGTTTCATATTTTTCATCAGTGGGCTGCAGTTGTTTTCGAAGGGTGAATTGCACGATTTTTACACCCCCAAACCACAAAGGTCTTGCACTCTTTTCATTTTTAGGTTTTATTAATTCTTCCTGGGGTAGCCCACTTACATAATCTGCAAGCCATTTTTTTTTACCACGCACAGTTCTTGTACAGGCAGTGTCAATCACAGCAGATCCTAAAGCTCCCACCATGAAGATCTGTGTAACAGAGAGGGAATTGTTTGAAAACTGAGTAATACTACATTCTTCAACATCATCTTTTGATCCCTCAACACTTGTTAGCTTCACATGTTCTCTTTTGCTAGGGCAGTCCTTTGCCCAGTGATAAATGCTTTGGCATATTGCACACTTAGTTCTTCTGCTGTATTTGCCAAGTGGATTAGTCCCCACAGCTGTTCTTGGGCTTTGCTCTGAGTTTGAACTCCATTCACGCTTGGCTGTGTATTTGGTGAAGAAGGCGGAGTTGCCCTCTTGTGGCACATAGACCTTATCGCCAAAAATTCTTTTCAAGGCCAATTTCATGTTATCCAAAGAGACGGTGGAACAAGCGATAAGAGCTAGCTGTTTGTCTTTAACGTTTAGCCCTGCGGCGTGTAGTAACTTAAATGCTAACACTGCATCTGGTAGTTCCATTTTGAACATGCGTAACTTGGATCGTCGTTCAAATTGGATAATGTAATCCATGATGGATGTGTCGCTCTATTTGTTGATCTGATCAAACTCTGTGTAAGCTTCGTACTGGTGATCCTTTTCTTCTTTCAAAAACACTGAGTCCAGCTTGGTCAAAAGAACGGTCATTCCCGTATTGGCGTTGAGGTCTTTCACAGCGATTTCCAGGGCGCTTTCCCTCGATCTTCCTGATAGCGACAGGGTAACCGCTAGAGCCTGCTTCTTTTTGTCCAAGTTGGTAAGGAGACTCCAGATTTTAATCTCATTTTTCCAACTTTCGTAGGATGCCTTCTCGTCAAACGGTGAAGGCACCAGCACCGTGTTGCTACCAGTGTTAACTCAAGAACAAATCACACCACTGAATGTTGCTATTCACTCTTTAATGGTCACCATTAACATGACCAACCTCCTGCGCAATGCAAACAACACAGTAAACACTATTGTCCCCCTCCCATTCCCTCACCCCCAACACATGCGCAGTAGATTACATACAACTTAACAATGCCACCATGCTTTCTCCAAATCACACACAAATTTTTATTCCCTTTTGCTAGTTTGCCATGAAAATTTTACTTCAGAGATAAATCCACACTACAGTCTGTCAGACATCTGTCTGACGTTTCACTCTAATAGTTCCAGCCATCTTGAATAGACTCAAGGACCTCAGGGGAGAGATTTGAACTTCCTTATTGCTCATTGTGAAAGCTAGGCCAATGTGATGCTGATAGGTTAACAGCCCTGCCAGAGAGGTATCACAACCAGTGAATGCTAAGAAAAAGCTTCAACTCAGTCAGCAGGAAGTTAGCAAACAGCAACGCTAGGCTGGAATGAGTCCAATCTGGTTGAATTTTAAAATTAATGCCTAAAACCAAATGAAGTTAAATGTATTGAACACCATTAGGGATTTACCAAATATAACACAGTTTTGTACTTGAGAATATCAAATGGAACATATCGTATCAAACTGTACAGTTTTAGCCCTAGTCAGGATTTTCTGTACTGAAACTGTAATTTTGTTCTGCTTCATATTATAAGAGTCTGCCTTTATTATATTAATAATATTTAAAAGAGGTTTGGTCTTTTTGAATTAGTTGAACCTGAACTTCCTTTTTTTATTTTGTTTGTTTTTTTTCCCCCAGTAACCCACATGCTAATATCAACATATTCCAACAAATCTCATCAGGGTTCTTTTTAATATGAAAGAATGAAATAGCCCTTGGGCCTGGAGATATATACTTCATTATATATAAACTAATTCATTTTTAGTAGGGAATTTTTTAACAGAAGCCCCCAAAATAGGTTTAGGGTTCCAAACCTAATGGTTGTACTGAGTTCTGGCAGGTTATTCAGGTAAAAATCAGGTAAGGTAACCAGCTGCTCTTTCACTATTTTCCATTTTTATTTGCTGATGTTGATAGCTCACATCTCAGAGTTTTTATAGCTTTTCCTGAGATGTTTTTCATTTTTTTTATTTGGCTTTACTGAAACATATTTCCTTACTCTGAGATCCAGAATGAATCTCAGCAACCAGCGGCAGCTTGTTTTCTTTTTAGTGTTGTTACATAGTATACTATATACTATGTCTTATACATAGTATATAGTATGCAAAGTATACAGTTCTACACTTTCAAAATCAGCTGCTAGAAATTCAATAGGTCATCAGTAATCAAACAACAGAACAATGGATTGTAATGTAATTTTGCAAATGTCAATAAATCTCAGAATGAAAATCCACCAGCATGTCCACATACTTGGTAAATTAGGAAAGACCACCTTACTTAACCTCTATACAAACATTTCCAACTACAATTACTCTCATGCCTCCTTTGATACTCATATTCCCTCCAAACTGATGATGTACTCAATGAAACCTGATAGATGTGGACTGATGAAGCTACTGCTGAAACTGCTATAAGTAAATATTTTCTTGAGGACTTTGATCGTTACACCCTTCAACCTCAAACATCAAGAATTGTGCTGTGTGTCGTTACTACAGCAAGAATGATGCTGTGCTGGAGAGTTGAAGGCTCAAGGCAGAGTCATAGAACGGTAGCAATATATTTCTGTTGGTAGTTCATTTAAATAGATTCTAATTAAACAGACTATAACCTGATTTTACCTGGAGTGATTTTAATGCACTGCAATGGATTGGCAACCTGTCCAGGGTGTACACTCTTTCTCGCCCCTTGATCGCTGGAGAAAGGCCTCAGTACCTCTGTAAGGATCAGCATATTAGATAATTGACAATGGTAAATTGTCTGTACATGTACAGCCCTTTATCAAGTCCAAAGCGCTTCACACTACGGTCAGTCATTCACCCATTCATACACACATTCACACACTGATAGTGATAAATCTAACAATTAGCGCCACCGGTTCCTCTGACCACCACCAGGAGCGGGCAAGGCGGTTGAAGTGTCTTGCACAAAGACACGATGACTGAGACGGATGTATATCAGACTAATAATATTTTCCAATTTCATTAGGATGATAATAAATTAACTATTATCTGAATTATAACTCGATTAAATCATAGTGTGTATTTTGAATTCAGCTTGTATATTTTCTTTGTAAATAGCCCATGGATGTTTTGTTGATGAACTGGTGTTTTCTGCAGAAACTAAGCTGAAATGTTTTCTTCTTATTGGGATAAGAGAGATTTTCATAGAGAAAACATCTAGAATGAACCAAGTCAAGTACAGGGACTAAGGAAGTATTTTATGTTGGATTTTACTAAATTGAAAGTACAGTTCAGTAATATTAGATCTGGGTTTAGAGTTGCAATCTGCAGCATTACTGCTCTGGTTGCCTTCAGCACATGGCTGAAGATCAGAATAGTGTAACAGGGATTATCAGGATGGTTTTTAGGATGTGTTAGATTTCCCTTGTCTTCATGCATCAGCTTTCACTTGTCCTCCTTCATAAGCGCATCCAGCAGGCAATCTGATCACATTAACACCTGACACATCAATCACAGCTGACCACAGTTGAGCACTTTATCAGTAAGCGCTACCATCTGACCTCCTCTCTGGAACCGACTTAAGCAATACATCAGAGTACCGCTGAAGCCCCCTGCACGTCTGAAGCAAACCAGACCTCCTCCTGATTGCACATGATTAATCATCTGAATACAGGATCCTGGACCCTGCAGCAGCTGCATTCTGTCTCTGTTCCACATCAAACACATAATCCAGCTGAAACTTTTAGTGTTAAATCTGTTGCTTCCTTAAAAAAAGAGAGGAAAACTGTCTAGAAGTGCAGCTTTAGAGTATGTGGTTCTGTTAGTTTAGCTTGTTTTTCTCATGATGTCATTCCCATTCACAGAACGCTGCTCGGATTGTCAGGGCTTTGTTTGAGATCGCTCTGAGGAAACGCTGGCCTGCCATGACCTACCGACTGCTCAACCTCTGCAAGGTGATCGACAAGCGTCTATGGGGCTTCGCCCACCCTCTCCGCCAGTTCCCCAACCTGAGCCACGTCGTACTCAACCGCTTAGAGGAGAAGAGGCTCACAGTGGACAAACTGAAGGAAATGAAGAAGGATGAGATTGGTAAAACCACAAAGCCACTTTCACCAGTCTGATTCTACCCACCATGCATACATCAGACATGAGACAAACTGCAGGGGGTAAAATCATATTTTAGTCGATGTGTTATCGAACTGAAATATTCTCATGCCAATTTATAAATTAGCTGCTGAATGCTGAGGCATAGGTAAGTTTAAATAAAAGAAGGTCTGTTGTAAATGGCTTCAGGTTTACTGAAGACATTCTTTAAAAAAGTTGAATTTATCCACAGAACACAAAAAGCTTCATGTCATTTCTGCATAAGACAAGCTGGTTCTCCCTAGAGAACACGGAGACATGAAATGTTTCCGTGTTCAATTCAGTTCAGAAATACTTTATTTATCCCAAAGGGAAATTAAATGTTGATGTAACTCATTTAATTAAGGAGTTATTATAGACTGTGATGGCTGTGGGTAAGAAAGAGCTCCTGTAGAGGTCCGTTTTACAACTAATCTGAAGAAGCCTCTGACTGAAGAGCTTGTTTTCCAGTGACAGTCTCATGAAGAGGATGGTCCGTAATTTTCTTGATTTTATGCAAAATCCTTCTTTGGATCATCATCTCCAGAGGTTCTACAGTCGTCCCCAGAACAGAACCAGAACAGAACCAGCTTCTTTATCAGGTTATTGAGCCTTTTTAGGTCCCTGGCTCTGATGCTGCTGCCCCAACAGATGATGGCAGAGGAGATGACGCTCTCAACAACAGACTGATAGAAGATCTGCAACATCTTGCTGCAAACCTTGAAGGATCTTACCTTCCTCAAGAAGTCCAGTCTGCTCTGTCCCTTCTTGTAGACGCTTCACTGTTGAGTCTCCAGTCCAGTCTGTTGTCCAGATGAACACCGAGGTATTTATGTTCCTCAACCACCTTCACTTCTTCTCCCATGATGGAAATAGGGTTTGATCTGACCCTGTTTCTCCTGAAATCTACAAGCATCTCCTTAGTTTTGTTCACATTCAAGATGACTGTGGACTGGTGGACCATGTGGTCCACCAGGTCTCTGTACTCAGCTTCTTGTCCATCTCTGATACAAACAACAACTGCAGAGTCATCTGAGTATTTCTGTAGATGACAGGAGTCTGACTTGGCTCGACACAGTCTCACAATAGACCAGACTTCAGTCTCACAAACTGTGGTCTGTTTGTCAGGCAGTCATGGATCCAGGCGATTGTTGAGGCTGGATCCACCTGAGTCTTCTGGAGTTTCAGATGAAGCAGATCAGGCTGAATTGTGTTAAATACACTGGAGAAATCAAAGAACATGATCCTCACAGTGCTGCCTGCTTTGTCCAGATGACAGTGGGTTTGTTGAAGCAGGTGTATCATGGCGTCTTTAACTCCACGGCGACAAGCAAACTGCAAGAAGTCCTGATATGTGCTAGTTTAATTACTCAGGTGGGCCAACAGGAGTCTCTCCAGGACCTTCATGATGTGGGATGTCAGGGCAACGGGTCTGTAGTCGTTGATGACTGATGGGTGAGTTTTCTTTGGTACCAGAACCAGACAGGATGTCTTCCACAACAGTGGAACCTTCTCTTGGGTCAAGATAAGGTTGAAGAGGTGTTGCAGAATCCCACAGAGCTGCTCTGCACAGGCCTTCAGGCCTTCTGGGGCTGACACCATCTGGACCTGCAGCCTTGTTCCGGTTCAGTCTCTCCAGCTGCCTCTTCACCTGACTTCTAGAAACAGGAGAGGGGGAGGGGGAGGCAAAGGGAGCAGCAGCATCTTCTGATTTGGTTGAAGACAAACTAGCGGAAGCAGAAGAGTCCATGACTGAGGTAGAGGATAAAACATCTGAGGTGTGACAGGAAAGCTGTGGGTCAGAGGAGGGTGGGATGTCTGTTTGGCTGGGGGCAGGAGGGGAGGATGGTGAGCTTGTTCCTGAACTGAACCTGTTGAAGAACGTGTTCAGCTCATTTGCTCTGTCCAGACTTCCATCTATCTGATCCTCCGTTGCTTGAAGCTTGTGATCTTCTTCATCCCTGACCACACATCTCTGATATCGTTCCTCTGAAATTTACTCTCCAGCTTCTTCCTATACACCTCCTTGCTGTCTCTAATCTTGACTTTGAGCTGCTCTTGTATACTCTTCAGTAACTTTCTGTCTCGCTCCCTAAAAGCTCTTTTTTTTTTTTTTGTTTATCAGTTCCTTTAGCTCACAAGTGATCCAGGGTTTGTTATTAGGGAAGCACCTCACTGTTCTGGTGGGGATGGTGTTGTCCACAAAAAGGTTTATATAGCTGGTCACACACTGGCATGGCATTAATGTCCTCTCCATGTGGCTTACAAAGAGAAATCCAATTGGTAGCATCAAAACAGCCCTGTAGAGCTTCTTCAGCTTCCTGTGACCCCTTTCTCACAGTCCTTTTTGTCACAGGTAGTTTCTGGACAAGGGGTTTATATTTTGAGCAGAGAAAAACAAGGTTGTGATCTGATTTACCCAGAGGAGGTCTTGCTTTGGACATATATGAATCCTTGACATTTGTCTAAAACAAATCCAATGTCTTGTTTTCTCTGGTAGAGCAGCTGACAAACTGTTGAAACGCTGGTAGTGTAGCAGAGAGAGAGGCGCGATTAAAATCACCAGATATCGCCACAAAAGAACTGGGTGTGTTTGCATCTTAGCAACAACGGAACTGATGACATCACATGCATTGTTGGCAACAGCTGAGTAAATGTAAACAGCTACCAAAATAACACTGGTGAACTCTCCTGGCAAATATTAACAAAAACTTACTGCCAATAGTTCAATGTCTGGACTGCAGAGACAACACTTCACAGTAACGTGTCCTGGATGACACCATCGGTTGTTGACAAGCACTGCCAATTCACCTCCCTTCCTTTTCCTGCTACTCTTTAAATCTCTGTCCGCCTTTATAGTAAGGAAGCCTGGCAGAGAGACGTTGGAGTCTGGGATCTGATCCTGCAGCCATGTCTCAGTAAAACACATAATACTGCATTCCCGATACTCTTGCTGAGTCCTTGTCAGGGCTTGAAGTTCATCCAACTTGTTAGCTAACGATCTCACGTTGCCCATTATGATGGATGGCAGAGATGGTTTGAACGTCCTCCTTCTCTCTCTCCTCTTTGCTCCTGCTCTGCATCCATGACGTCTCCTTTTCAACTCCTCTGGGATTTCTGGCTTCAATCGTCGTATTATTTCTGCTTTTGCAATGTTAATAAGCTGCTACCTGTTGTAAACCACCCTGGTTACACATCATAATAAAAGAGCAAAATATAAAAAAGTATTGGGAAAAATCAATCCTGTTGCACAGGATCCAAGACAAGAAGGAACGGTTAACCAAAAAGAGTATATTTTTCCAAGAAAAGCAGGAATGAAATTTTGAAAAAAGAAAAAAATCTCAATGAAAGTAACAGAGCTACTCTAAAGTGCTGCCACCCTGAGCGGCGCAATTCTAGAATAATGAATGAATAATGAATAATAAAGTTCCAGGTGCTCAGTAGTTTTGTCATTTTGAACTTAGTTTGGAAAAATGTGTTCCTTGCAGCAGAACAGTGCTGCTCTCTTATAGTTCAGATTTCATCTTGTTTGATGGATGACAATCGAATCAATCCATTGAGTTCAGACATAAAATACTGCGATTTGCTATGCTTGGGATGTCCATCCAAATATTGAATGATTGTTATATTCTAACATTATCAATAATGTGTAAAATGTGTAAAATATAAATTTAAATATCAGCTTACTGGTGGCTGTGGTTTTCCCAGGTCACATGCTGCACCATGTCAACATCGGATTAACTGTCAAGCAGTGCGTCCACCAGATTCCTGCCTTCACAATGGAGGCAAGCATCCAGCCAATCACACGCACTGTTTTACGCGTGCGTCTCATCATCACTCCTGACTTCCGCTGGAATGACCAGGTAAATAAATTAAGGAAGTCAGTCCAAGGTATTTGACTCCTGCTGTTCCCTCATTATTGGATATTTGTCAGCCTAAAGTTTTTGACTTCAATTTTATTTTACATATGTTTTGTCAGAAACTGATGCAGTTAGAGTCAAAACAGGTCTCCAGTTCAAGTGTCTGGAAAGAACACTCAGCAGCTGCTCATTTTCCTCGTTGGTTAAAACACTGAGACTTTAACTGTTGTAGCAGTAAGAATATTTCAGACGTCCTGGGTTCGATTCCCATTCTCGGGCCATTTGTTGCATGTCTAAACCCCTCCCCCCATTTCCTGTTCAATTACTGTCCAAAAAAAGCCTCTAGAGCCTAAAAAAATCAAGAAACAAAAAAAGAGGCTGTTGGGTTTCCTGAATCACACATTCATTCTGGATTTGCTGTTTGCTTCTTCAAGAGAAGTACAACAGTGAATTTTACAACATATTGTCTATCTGTTGGACAGAAATTTTGAACGTCCAGAAATGGAACTTTTCAGATAACAATTAAGATATATTTTTCCCGAATCTAAATGGATTCTGTTTGGTTACAGTCACATGCTCTTTTTATACTTTTCAGTGGATATTTATCAGTGGAACCATAGACAGATATGAAGGCTGATCAGTACAACAGATTTGAACAAGAAAGCAAATATTAAAATCTGACATTTTTTACCCACAACAACAATATTTATAAAAAATTCCCACTGGGTGTATCACGCCACTCCTGTCTATAATTGCTTAAGGATTTAGTCATACATATGAATAATTGTTAGCAAATTCCAAAGGATGAATTATGCTGTGAATCCAGGCTGACAACAGCTGTTGGATTTGAGGGTTTAAATTCAGGGTTTTCTCCTCCCCCTCTCTAATAAAACACAGCACTCGATATTTACACAACTACTTAATAACCCAAGCAGCACAGCATGACCACATTTCATTAGAGACTAGAAGAGGGTCCGCTTCTACCTTTGTTATTCTTCCTGCCCTGGAATCTCCATCTGTGCTTGAGAGCCTGAATGCCTACAGGCCTCGCCAAGATGTCTCACCTCAGTGGTCAGACCAGCCATTGGTGGATCAGTAGAACCTCGGTCCAAACTTTGTGATGGAATCTGAGGGGAACAAGAACCCTATTGTAGCAGGGCTGAATATAAAGATGAATGTTTATGTCCGATTAGCAATGCATGCTCTAATCATGGGAGAGTGGTAATGGAACCCTTCCTGGCTTAGCTGTGATCCGGCTGCAGAGCCAGGACACATGTCCCAACACATGAGCCCTCCTCCCTGATGGCACTCTGAAAACGGACCACACGGACTCATTTACAGACACTTTGCTATCGCTATTCCAGTCTCATTCATTGTTGTCTATACCACAGTCAAGATGGAAGCCATAAGGCCATTTTGAATTAATGAGCCGAACAAAAGTATTCACTCCCACAGATTTCAGTTTTGTCACATAAATTCAATACATTTTATAGTTTTTTATGTGCGGCATTATTCTGAAGTGAAAAGAAAATTCAGCAAATTTTACAAATGAAAACCTGAAAAGTGCATTTGGATTCCATGGTCTTAGTCAGTCCTTTGTAGATCATCTTTCACCGCATTTACAGCTGATAGCCTTTTGGGGCTCTTTCTACCAGCTTTATACATTAGAAAGAAATGTTGCCCATTCCTCTTTTAAAAATAGTTCAAGCTTAATCCGATTGGTCTGAGTATCTGTATAAATCCCTTTTAAAATCTTGTAAAAAAAAAATTCAACTCCACCTCAGGTCTTCTGTCGTCTCTAACAGGCTTTTTTCCAGGACTGTATTGGAATGTTTCTGTTGAAGAAATGCACCCCCTAGCATGATGCTGCCACCACTGTGGTTCACAGTGGGCATGGTGTGTTTATGTGTAATTTTCTTCAAATCTGCAGTTATGTACCCTGTTGTGGTAGTCTGTCACAAAATGCATAAAGGTTTGTAGATGTAACGTCACAAAATGTGAAAAACTTCAAGGGCTAATGTTAATGTAAGTCACAGTGTTCCTTTTAGTTTCTCAGCTTCATCCACAGGTGAGCCAGAATATTTTTAACATGATGCATTTCATCATATTCTGTACATTTTAAGTCACTGTTGTGTTTAGTGGTAATATAGTAATTATTTAGTGATCGTTGTATTTCTAGGCAGTCCAAAGATGACATGTCGTATCTCTGTGTCATCTGGACATCTTTACCTGCTTATCATCTTGGAGTATAGAAGCCAAGAGACTTTCATCATCAGCCAGCTTTTTCTTATTTAAACCTAGGTTAAACCTAGGAACACATGGGAAGATCTAGTGTTTACCAGCTGTCAGGGCTCCTTCTTTACTTGTTGGTTTGTTTCAGCACCCCATGCGCACCCCTCCCCCCCTCACTTCTCCGTTGCTGCTCACTGACAGTAACACCAGTAACTTCCAAAAGCATCATGTCAAAACTTCCCAAGAAGAAAAAAGAAAAGAAGAGGAAAAACATGACAGAAACAGAGGTACAGTAAAACTAATGTGATGAAATTACCTGTTACCTTACTTACTTAGCAGAGTGCAGTGTAGCAGCAAGGCTAGCTAGCCAGACATGGAGCTAATCAATATATAGCCCAGCCAGTTTTTCTTGATTGCTTTCATTCAGCTGTCAACTCAAACTCCATATTTTCATGACACACAGGCCTAAACAGCGGTACTCATGGTCAAAGTGACAGATTTTGTTTGCATTTGGCTGGAACTGTGCCAAAGTATGTAGAATATGAAACAAAAGCAGATATTATATATAACTATATAAAGATAATGATGATGAAAACTGAGTGGATCCCAGTTTCTTTAAGCAGGTCAAAGCAATCAAGAAAAACTGTAAATGAAATCTCACGTAGGGCACCAAAGTGGCAAGGGCCAGCCCTGCCAGCTATTCTAAAATAAATTTTACATGAAGGTTTAATTATTAACTGGGATCAAAACTGTTGATGTTCCCTGTTCATCTGTCTTTTCTATTCCATGAAGAAGAAGAATGTTACTTTGTCTTATCAATGTTTTATTCCAACCTCAGTTCTGATGCTACAATAATTCTACTGGCTGTGATTTTATGTCAACAGCACCATAATTCAGCTGTCGTCAAAGTGATGATAGAACTTAGCAACATGTGGTTCACAGGCAACTATTTGGAAATTTTAAAAGACTGGCCCGTAATCAAATCCAACTGATTTATTATTAATAGTACTTCTCAAGTTAGTATTGTAAAATTCAGTTCAATTTAACTGACCACTTTTTTCACTTTCTTCTACTACTCTCGAAGTTGCATTATTTGCTGTTGTTTCAACTGTTAACTTTTTATTTTCTCTGTTATTTTTCTCTCCATAGAAGCTACACCTGGTCTGGCGTTCTGTTTGGCTGTGATGCCTTCCTGGAGGAAGGCTTCAGCTGAGATAACACTGCCATCAACTAATCGTTCTCCTTCTCCTGCTATTAACTTTTTACTTTCATGAACATCGAAAATAATCCTACATCGGTTCATCTGTTTTTCTCGTGCATTCTGCTCTGTCTTCTCAACTCCACAGTCAGTAGTGGCAGATGGCTGCTTGTACTGAGCCAGGTTCTGCTGGAGGTTTCTTCCTGTTAAAGGGGAGTTTTTCCTCTCTTGGTATGAGGGATTGCTGCAGTCAACGACACAACGCCATGCGGTCACTACGTGCTCGTCCAGGAGGAGTGAACGCTGCAAGTCAATGACTCGATGCTCTGCTGTGTTTCCTTAGAAACTTTTTGAATTACTTTGAATAATTAATTGAGCTACTGAACTGTTTGATAACTAGGATCACTTGGAATGTATGTATGATTGAACTGATTTTTTTTTCTTGGAAAATGCCTCAAGATGACATTTGTTGTGAACTGGCGCTGTCTAAATAAGCTGAATTGAAATAAACTGAATTGAACTGAATTAAAATCTGTGCTCAATGAAACAAAGTTAATTACTGCTGAAGAGCTACTGATGCATCAGACATACCCATGACTTTGATCATCCCAAGTTTGGAGTGATGGAAACTGTATGGTTGATGTTATTTTTACATTATAACAGTTGATGGTGTTCTTTTACAGCAACAACATCTTTTCTTTAATAGTTTTTGTGTTTTAACAGACAGTTAATATTCTCAGAACCCCTTTTAGCCACATTTCCACATTCCTTAGGCCAAAGGCAACATTTTCATTTGTTAAAATATTGTTTTCCCAACAGTTGTTTTTTTTGAAGGGGTTGTTAGAAACAATCTGGGATGTGGTTGTCCTTCTCTCCCTTTAGAACTCAGGGTTAAGAATCAACTACTCTTTTTTTGTTGTTCTGCCTTGTTCACCAGCTGCTTTCATGACCCATCTCTCCTTAAGATAAGTTTATACCATGATGGTGAGACAGTAATGGGCCTGCTTTATTAAGATTTTCAGTCTTAATATTTTGACCTGTCACTTGTAAAAAGTCTTGCATGATAGAGTAATGAAGTAAGATAATAATGAAAATATGCAGTGATCCCAAAGTCCTGATCAGTTCTAGATGATTTCTGACCCAGCTACCTAATGAAGAGTTGTTTTCTGCCTGTGGTTCAGGTCCATGGGTCTGTGGGTGAGCCATGGTGGTTGTGGGTTGAAGACCCCATTAATGATCACATCTACCACTCTGAGTACTTCCTTCTGCAGAAGAAACAGGTTGGTTTTTGGATCTGGATTTCAGCTAACACAGAGGTGGAGTGTGTGTCATTTTAAACTTCTTCTATGTTGCTTCCTTTATATAGGTGGTAACCAAAGAGCCTCAGCACATAGTATTCACCATTCCCATTTTTGAGCCTTTACCATCCCAATACTACATTAAGGCAGTGTCTGACCGCTGGCTTGGGGCTGAGGCTGTGTGCATCATCAACTTCCAGAACCTCATTCTACCTGAGCGACATCCCCCACACACTGGTACGCACACACAAACACACACACAATGTCCAACCAGATTCAAGAGAGCCACTGGATTTATTAAAGCAAGCATGGAGCCTCCCATATGAGAAGTACTCTGCTTTTTCATGTATTTTCCAAGTCACCAAGTTATTAAATGCTGTATTACAACTTCTTCTCAAGTGCTTTAAGTAAAGCTGTCATACAATTCATCCTGTTTGTATAGAAAAATGTTAGTGTGATTTTAAAAGGCTCCCATCATTTGCATTGTTTGCAAATACAATAGCTAAAGCGATACATGGCTGAAACTCCACAATAATCTGGATGGACATCTGTGAAGCAATATGTTTAAAGAACTCATTTAACATGATTATCCTTTTGTCAGGCCTAATAAATTGCAGGGGGGCTCAGGTCTCACTGCCACACTAGTCATATGTACCCAAACGAATCCCTTTTTCTAACTGGTTAAGATAAGCTGAACTTTATTGTCCCAAAGGAAATTTGTTTTGGATACAGACTCTGGCTGCTGCATAATCCAAAACCATGACTGTCACATTATATTCACAGTTGTAATGATGGGACTGATATGACAGTACCAGCAGTCACTTGACTCAGTTTGTGGTTTCAGGGATAAGGACACCTGGTTTTCGGAACATGGATCATCCAGCACAGAGTTCTGACTTTAACTAGGCTGAGACTCTGTCAGACATGCTGGAGAACTGTGCAGCTATCCAACATCAACAGTCTTGCAACTGTGGGTGAAAATAAATGTGGTGACAGCCCATGAGCTTATTGAAAGACTGCCGCAACCTTTTAATGTAATTAAAGTTTAAGGTGTTAAGGTGGTCCGGCAAAGAATGAATTTTATGGGCTGAGAAATTCTTTCTCCTGTCTTCACAGACTGTCAGCTATTAGTGTTGTGATTATATTAAGAAGTCATGTTTGTTTCAAATTCCCATTTGTATTGAACAAAATGGTTCTAATGTGTGATGAATATGAGCTTTTACTGAGCTGCATTGTTGTGGTCAGTGTGTGCTTCCCGTCACAGACAGGAAACAGTAGGTGGAAACCATCCAGCTTGTTAACAGTCCACAGCTCAGAAGACAGCTGCAGTGATTGCATATAACTGCATTAGTACACATGATGAGATCAACGTCTACCTCCCAACTAAAAAGCTCCTGTAGAATCTTGCTGTGCAGCAGCTCTTCATAAAACCAAAGTTATTTTTGCCATATGAAGTTAAAATTGTCTTTTGTCAAATGTAGTTATTTATATTATTTTAATTTGACTTGATTTGATGATTTGATAAAGTTAATATAGTTTTAGTTTGTGTACTTTGAACAACTGATGGATTGCGAAGTAAATGTAAAGTTCTAGCTTCTTTGTTCTATTGATGCAGTGTTGATCTTCAAGCTTAAGTCTGTAGTTTCTTTCTTGGATTTCAGATGAAGATGTCAGCACAGGCTCTGATCTGTGACACTCATGCCTAGGTTTTTTTTCCCATCATGCACTCCTTTTTGTTGCAGCAATAACTGAGTGCAGGTTTCATTCTGGTTTTCCTCTTTTTCTGCTCAGAACTTCTGGACCTGCAGCCATTGCCTGTGACAGCTCTGGGGAACCGAGAGTTTGAGAGCCTCTACAAGTTCACTCACTTTAATCCCATCCAAACGCAGATCTTCCACACACTGTACCACTCTGACAACAACGTCCTGCTGGGGGCGCCAACAGGATCTGGGAAAACCATTGCAGCTGAGCTGGCCATGTTCCGGGTCTTCAATAAGTATCCATCCTCTAAGGTTAGACTGGCTGTGTGTGTTCTTATATCGATTCAAATTTAGTTTATTGGAGATTTTCACTGTTACATTGCTTCTGGAAATGTAACTACTTCAAGCTTTGTTAGAAGCTGCATTCAGCAACACATGAAGCTGGGTTGAGTCAAAATTGCTTTGTAGAACCTAAAAGAAGTTTTGAATTACTCTAAATTGTGACTTAAATTTCTTAATGCTTTTCTGTGTAAATCAAAAAATAAGTATCACATGCATAAGATTTAATTTTATTGATGAACAAGCTTATAAAGTCTATTCTAACTTTTTTCTTAATTATTGTTCTTTAGGTTGTCTACATTGCCCCTTTAAAAGCCTTGGTGAGAGAGAGGATTGAGGACTGGAAGGTCAGGATTGAAGAGAAACTGGGAAAAAAGTAAGTGACACTTCACCCTTCCAAAGATGCTCCGTCACTCATGAGGTTGTCAGGAGCTGGTAAATCTTTGTCAGTTTTCTAGAGGTGTCATTTTTTTCCATGTTTCTTGTGTGTGAAGAGTGGTAGAGCTGACAGGTGACGTTACTCCAGATATGAGAGCTATCGCACAAGCTGACCTCATTGTCACTACACCAGAGAAGTGGGATGGAGTGAGCAGAAGTTGGCAGAACCGAAGCTACGTTCAGAAAGTGGCCATTCTCATCATAGATGAGATCCACCTGCTGGGTAGGTGTCTCTCTGTGTTATCTGGGTTCTTTTAAAAAGCTGCTTCTACAGCCAGCTGAACATCTGGAGGTCTGAACGTCTGAACGTGTTAGCCTCTGAGGGACTCTGTGTTTTATGTGATATACAGAAAGGAAGCACATTTTCTGACATATTCTCTGCTGCTGACAATATGCACATATTGATTGGAGTGTGTGTGTTGTGTGTGTGTGTGTGTGTGTGTATGTGTGTGTACAGGTGAGGACAGAGGCCCTGTGTTGGAGGTAATTGTGTCCAGGACTAACTTCATCTCCTCTCACACTGCAAAGGGAGTGAGAGTGGTTGGTCTGTCCACGGCTCTGGCCAATGCTCGGGACCTCGCTGACTGGCTGGGAATCAGACAGGTGAACTGTCAACAGCATGAATATAACTCCCAACCTATATCCTATATCACACTCTTCTTCAGCCTGACCAAACATAGAATAGAATAGAATAGAATAGAAATATCCTTTCTTGTCCCACGATGGGGAAATTTCTGTGCAATAGCAGCAAAGTGGCAGTGACATGCAATAACAGAAAACAGATTCACACAAGTGATGATAGAAAGACGGTAAAGTTGTACTGATACTAGCATGGATATAAACATTTATTGATTTTGTTGGGAGCAATGATGGTTATAGAGTCTAACAGCTGCTGGGAGGAAGGATCTCCTATAACGCTCCTTAGTGGAACTCGGATGCAGCAGTCTGTCGCTGAATGAGCTCTCCAGCTCAGCAACAGCTTCATGCATGGGGTGGGAGACTTTGTCTGTCAGTGATGTTATTTTAGCCAGAGTCCTTCTATCTCCCACCACCTGCACTGTTATGAGTCTAGTACAATTTATTGTTCAGGTGAACGCCCAGGTACTTAAGAGTCCACAATCTCAATGTCCACTCCCTGGATGTTCACTGGTGTCAGTGAGGTGGGTCTGCGCCTGCAGAAATCCATCACCAGCTCCTTGGTTTTAGCAGCATTGATCAGGAGGTGGTTTTGCTGGCACCAGTCCACAAAGTCCTAAGTCCGCTGTCTGTACTATCAGTCATCCTCACCTGTGATGATGACACTATGGCAGAGTCATCAGAGAAATTTTGCAGATGGCAGCATGAGGAGTTGAAGTCTGCAGATATAGAGGGTGAAGAGAAACGGTGCGAGCTCAGTTCCCTGAAGGACCCCCATACTGCAGACCAGCCTGTCGGAGATACAGTCCTGTGTCCTCACAAACTGTGAGCGGCCAGTGAGGTACTCCTGACAGCTCCTGCTTGTCCCTCAGAAGTCCTGGCTGGATGGTGTTAAAAGCACTGGAGAAATAAAAGAACATGATCCTCACAGTTCTTCCAGGTTTCTCCAGGTGTGTCAGAGCTCAGTGCAGGAGGTATATGATGACATCATCCACCCTGATGCCAGGCTGGTAGGCGAACTGCAGCAGATCCAATGAAGACGTCACCAGGAGGAATAGATGTTTGAAGACCAGCCTGTCAACGGTCTTTATCAGATACGACGTCAGGGCTACCAGCCTGTAGTTGCTGAGGTGCGTTGTTTGTTTGGTCTTTGGTACCGCCACACAGATGGTCTTCCACAGTCGTGGTACTTTCCTTATCTTCAGGCTCAGGTTAAACATGTATCCCATGATGCCACACAGTTGATCTGCGCAGCACCTTGCAAGCCTGGAGCTGATGCCATCTGCACCTGCAGCCTTTTACACCTTGATTTTTCGCGGCTCGTTCCTCACCTGAAGTGATTCTAGAATTGTGGCGCTCTGGGAGGCAGCACGTTGAAGTAGCTCTGTTACTTTCTTGAGATTTTTTTTCTTCTTTTTTCAAAATTTCATTCCTGCTGTTCTTGGAAAAAATTGCTTTTTTTTGGACAACCATTCCTTCTTGGATGCTGTGTAATCATAGCACCAGGGTGGTTTACAACAGGGAGCAGCTGATTAACATTGCAAAAGCAGAAATAATACTACAACTGAAGCCAGAAATACCAGAAGAGTTGAAAAGAAGGTGTCATGAATGCAGAGCTGGAGCAAAGAGGAGAGAGAGAAGGAGGAAGTTCAAACCATCTCTGCCATCCATCGTAATGGGCAACGTGAGATTGTTAGCTAACAAGTTGGATGAACTTCAAGCCCTGACAAGGACTCAGCAAGAGTATCAGGAATGCAGTATTATGTGTTTTACTGAGACATGGCTGCAGGATCATATGCCCAACTGTGTCTCTCTGCCGGGCTTCCTGACTATACATATGGTGCGGACCAGCTAGCTGGGATTTTTACCAGCATCTTTAATCAGTCCCTCACCCAGTGCTCCATCCCACCATGATTAAAGTCCTCCACCATCATCCCACTGCCAAAAAGGAATAATATTAGCAGTCTCAATGACTACCGGCCATTGGCACTAACCCCCATCATTATGAAGTGCTTCGAGAAACAGGTTTGGAGTCACATCATTTCATGCCTGCCACTCACACTCAACCCACACCAGTTTCCCTACAGAATCAGCCGGTCGACAGAGGATGCCATCGCCACTGCTCTGCACAAAACACTGACACACGTGGAACAGTGAGGGTGCTACGGAAGGCTGCTCTTCCTGGACTTAAGCTCTGCTTTTAACAGCATTATTCCGAGCAGATTGGTGAGAAAGCTGGGGGACCTGGGTGTCCCCCACAACATTTGCTGCTGGATAATGGATTTCCTGACAGTGATCCAACTCTCACCCTCTGGGAGCGCCCAGAGGATGAGAGTTGGATCCCACTTGTCTTCAGCACTGAGCACCAGCACCGGCTCTCCACAAAGATGCGTCTTTAGCCCCCTATTCTACACCCTCTACACCCACGACTGTACCCCCATCCACCCGAACAATACCATTATAAAATTTGCTGATGATACCACAGTGGTGGGGCTCATCTCCAGAGAAGATGAGACCGCGTACAGAGTGGCGGTGGAACGATTGTCTGTCTGGTGCACCACCAACAGCCTCATTTTGAACACCTCCATGTCAAAGGAATTGATTGTCGACTTTAGGAGATGTAAACCAGACATTCAGCCCATCATTATAAATTGGGACGGGGTGGAGATGGTGCCAAATTTCAGGTTCCTGGGCACCTACATCACTGAAGACCTTATCTGGAATGCAAACTCCACTTCAGTCCAGAAGAAGGCACAGCAGAGGCTGTACTTCCTGAGGATTCTCAGGAAGAACAACATGAGAACTGAGCTCTTGGTGTACTTCTATCGCTGCTCTGTGGAGTTGGTGTTGAGCCATGGCATCTTGCTGTGGTTCTCCAGCTGTACTGCAGCAGAAAGGAAGCCGCTCCAGAGGGTTGTAAACACTTCCCAGAGACTAATTGGCTGCCCTATTCCATCTCCGGAGAAGATCTACTGGACCTGCTGCCTTCAGAGAGCCCACAGCATCATCAGGGCCCCTTCACACCCCAGCCACCGCCTCTTTGAACTTTTACCCTCAGGGAGACATTTCAGAGCAATGAAGACAAAAACAAACAGACTTAAAAACAGTTTCTACCCAAGAGCTGTTGTTACCCTGAACATCGCAAATTCATCTAAACCGATGACCATTTTCAAGATGTCCTGTTTCTGTTTTTACTATTATTTTTTATTTAAATATATTTATTTATTTATATACTTATTTATTTATTTTCACTGCCTTCGAGAGTTGCTATTTTTTAAATTTCATTGCGTGTTCTTGCACAATGACAATAAAAGAGTTCTGATTCGAATGCTGATTCTAATATGGGCAGACAGAGATTTAAAAAACAGCAGGAAAAGGAAAGGAGGTGGACTGGCAGCGCTTGTCAATAACCGATGGTGTCACCCAGGACACATTACTGTGAAGTGTCGTCTCTGCAGTCCAGATATTGAACTATTGGCAGTAAGTTTTCGTCCATATTATTTGCCGAGAGAGTTCACCAGTGTTATTTTGGTAGCTGTTTACATTCCACCGTCAGCTGTTGCCGACAATGCATGTGATGTCATCAGTTCCGTTGTTGCTAAGATACAGACACAAAACCCCAATTCTTTTCTGGCAATAGCTGTGTCTGAATACAGGGGCCACGTCCTTCGAAGGCCTGATTTATAGGCCAGTTACATCATAGCGCGGCGACTTGGCCTGTCCGAATTCGAAGACTCCTTCAAATGCGGCCGACAATACTTCCTTCTTTTCCCCAGATTTAAAGGATGGGTCCGGTGTATCCTTGGCCCACCCAATCCCATGATTCATTGCGGGTCGAAGCCAGCTGTTCAGACAGAAGCAGTTGGTTGAAAGCGGCAAAAGTTGTTGGTAAATTTTATTATATTACATTTTTATTGACACAAAATTAACTTTTAGCATGTTTTCAGGCGAGAATGTGGCACTGTAAAACCCAGATATTTGCTCTGTTTATCAATATACTGCTTAATTGCAATATTGCTCCGATGTTTTTGGAGACGTTCGTTCCCGCTGGACTAACACACAGCTCCACTGGCCAGTTATCAGCTGGGCGGGCGCTCAAGGTTCAGTATACCCAGAGAGATCACCTGACTCGCTGCACATTCTGCTGCCCCCAATGAGTAGAAGTTAATAAACACATATAATTCAGTCAGATGATATCTAGCAGTTAATGTTTGGTTGATTGAAGTGTTTTATTTATTCCTGAGCAAATCAGTTTAGCTGAGATTTAAGTTAAACCTCTAAACATAATAGTTTTAACTGAAATGTCCTACCTGAGAGCTGCACAGTATATTTGAAAATTATTTTTTTTATTGATTATTTTTGTTCCTTGTAGAAATGTTTGGACACTTTATAATCAAATTCATAATTTTTAAAATATTTTTATATATTTTCAACAGAAGAGGAAGGAGAATAGACTTTATAATGTATCTCAGTACAATACTTAAAATATTAAAAGCAGTTGTGTTGTTAGGCATTTGCCTAGAAGTATTGTAATATTTTCTGCACATGAACCTGAACATCAGAAAGAATACATGGCTAATCTCAGTTTAGATGTTAACTTCTGTTTGGTGGTGTTAAGCAATACATTACACTAACGTGCCACTTTGTTTTTGGGGACCAAGGAGCAGTTGACTTTAGTGTTACATCTGAACATACAAATGAATTTGAACATTTTAAATGGTTGATAAATGAACAAGAATAAAAAGATGAAAACTAAGAGCATTTTAAACAAAACCAGATGACAAAACATCAAGAATATGTAAAGGGAAGAAGTAAACCATGTAAAGTTATTTACAGTGGAAATTGTAGGACTGACCTTAGTGACCAGCTCCTGGACAACTATTTATTCAAAAGCACAACAGCCCGATGTTTGACTAAACAGGAAGTCTTTGACAGTGTGTCAAAATCTGCTTTGGCAAGAAGATCAAGTGGTAACTTCTTCAGGGCAGACACTTTGGCAGAAAGCTGGTCCCACCAGAGAGCACTGCTGACTGCATCCAACTGGGTCTGTCCTTCATCCTCGTCCACAGTTTCTTTTGCCTCATCCTCTGGTGCCATGACATCATCTGAACCAAGGCAGATGTGGAGGATGGTGCATGCTGTTATGACCTGAAACAATTAAAATAGTTGATAGAACACGCGTGCACGCACGCACACACACACACACACACACACACATATATATATATATATATATATATATATATATATATATATATATATATATATATATATATATATATATATATATATATATATATGTTTGATTATGATTCACCTGATGTTGAAGTTTTATCAAAAATGAGTAAAGCTGTGTTTCTTCTAATCTGTGTAGTTCTGGTTTTGATCAAATCTCCCATGTTTTCACATATCTCAGATTCACTAACAAATGATTGGGGGCTTAACACATCTTAAACTCATAATCTTCATAGAACAAGGATAACAAAACAGAATCCAGTAATGGTTGAATGTTTTGGACACATTTTCTCACTTTCTTAAATTCAAGATTCTCCAAGAAGACAGCGAAACAGTGAGTGTGTGAGTGAATTATGTAGTAGAAATGACCAAACATGAGTTTTATTTTGGGTTCCTATTAATAGCAGGCCAAACAGTCATTTCAAAATGTTTTGTGTGCTGACTAATGCATGTATTCACTTTTAGATGCCTTCAGTGGACATCTACAATATGACTGAGTTAAAATACTTTAAATGATCAAATTAGTGTCCTTTGTAATATATAGAAAACCTAATAAAAACAATAGAGAACTAGTAAAGTTTGCATCAGATTGTTATTTCCAATCTGTCTGAAGTTCCTCACATTTTGGTATGTTCTGTGTTTCAGTGTAGTAACCTGGCAGTAGAGGATTTTATTAGGAACTTGACACCATGGAAACTACAACATATGTACAAAATTATGTGGAGTGGGAATAAGAAAAGAGATTGTTTAAGAGCACAACAGCGTTTATTTATCCTCTTATATTTGCCTCAACTCTTCTCTGTGGAGGTCTGCCATCTCTCTGCTGATGGCTGTGCTGATGGCTACTTCCTCCTGAAGGAAATCCATCCAGGACTTCTGGTGCCACTCACGATGCCAACAGTTCTCCTCCTCATCGTTCACCATCATGTCAGCCATGTCCTTCTTTTACCTGGGAAGAAGAATCAAATGAATGTTATAGCACATGTTGACCAAAAACAGAAATACTAATGTGGACTAGTTATATACACACAAGGAATTATTTAAAATAACAGACATACATCATTGCTTTATATGCACACAAATGATTTTTATCACTAACAGACGTACACAGTAATAAATAATTGAAATAGTTATGTGTAAATTAAAAAAAAAAATCAATAATTATTTGACAAGTAAGTATTAGATCTACAGAGTCATGGAAAAAATGATACCACCCTCGTCCTCTTAAAGTTTGTTGTTCATTTTAATGTCTGGTACAACTAATGATAATAAAAATAGCTCATGACAGTTTAGTTAAAGAGCTGATACCTAGCCATTTTACATGTGTCAGGGTGCTGGAATAACTGGACGCTGATATGGTGTTCCAAGGCTTGTCATTCTCTCCACCATGTTGACAAAAACTTCTCATTCCTCGTTGCTCCATCGAGCTGCTGCTAAATATTGCAGTCCGATGCACATAGCAGCTTACACCTCATTGTAGCACCGCTTGCTTGTAGTTTGAGAGGATTCCATTACTTCCGTGTTGTAACGAGTTTGGAAAATGGCAGTGGTTGATTTTTTTTTTTTTTTTTTCTCTCTCTCTCTTTGCTTCGATGTCTGACCATGGCCACAGCCAGTCAGTGAACAGCAGTGTGTTTGTGTCACATAAAGTACCTACCCTGACCGACCCTACTCCAGAGCAGGGACCAAAAAAGCAGGTACCGGGCTGGAAAAAGCAGTAGTGGAAATGCTTGCAAAGTGAACCGTGGAGAGTAGAGCCTGTGGAAAAGGTGCATAAGTGTGTAACTGGAGCCAGTCTTATGTGGTATCAGCAGTTATGGTTATGTAAGCATGCAGCAGTGAGTGGCGTAGCAAGAAAACTGAATTAGGGCAGAGAAATTGGAGCAAAGAAATTATTAGAATAGGCCAAAAAAAAAAAAATTATATATCCATAATACCTTTTTAGCTCCTTCTGCACAGCTCTCAGCTCCTCCTTGTTTCCTCATTTAGACAGATTTTATCTGTCTAAGTTCACTTGTTTTAGCTGTAGTGAGGCGGGGTGTGCTTCAGGAGCACAACTTTAGGAAAGAGCAAGGTCTGTCTCAGTGATCGTATCGGATTTTAATATACAAATTAACTGTAATTATGTTAAGGAAGTGTTATTGATTTGGCAGTAATGTGGTTGTTCATCTCAGTGAGGATGTGGTTTTTTTCAGTCATCAGCAGGAACTGAGAGGAGCAACAACATGACAGACTGGACTGGCTGACCTGTCTGATATCTTTATTCTGGTAACCAGTGGCAACTTCACCTTGTGAAGTCCTGCAGCAAACTGAGTATTTAGCAGTTTTTCATATCCTGGCAAAGACTTCAGTTTGCAGCTTATTCTTGTTCTTGTCTGACCACTTTAAGTTGCCTGGGTTATAGTTTCTCTCCATATTTCATGTAATAAGTATTCTGAAAGTGTCAGGAGACACCAAAGCTCTGCAGCATAGTTTTTACTGGCTGTTTATTCTGCTAGACTTTAATGCTCTTTGATTCATTAATAAAGGAAAACAATAACATATCAAATAAAAATGCATTTGATTGTTCTGTTTAATGTAAACACATAGTCTGTGTGAACTAGTGTTTAAATGAGTAAATACCAGAATGTTTGACTGCAAGTGAATGCAGCACAATATGCTATGTGAGTTACTGGTTATGCCTTATTCCCCCCTGTGGGTTTAACTGGTGCCAGGAGCATCAAAAAGCAGCACCATTTAATGGCACTGTTATATGATTGATTAGCTTTGGGTAACATGAGTGTAAGTGAAGGGAACAGCATTGCTGAGAGTAATATCTCCCTTTAAAGCTAAAGCCTGTAATTTCCTATGGTTGGAATGAAATCTTTGAACTATAAGCATGTTTTCTGTCATTTTCTTCTTTGTTTTTAGTTTGTATCTTATCTCAGAACTAAAAGATTTAGGTCTAAATTAGATTAAGGAACCAAAGTAGCACATTCTCCGTTTGAGGGTTAGACCAACTTACTATTAATTACTGCATTTAAAGTCTCTCACCTATTTCTGCAGAGCATAGCAGTTTTAATGTTTGTCAGGGTTAATGACCATGTTTCAGAATACTGTGATGGGATATATGGTGTCAGTCATAAAGAGGCAGGTCTAGTAAATCCAGTGTGTCATCCATAAATCTGAGGACTGCTTAGCTGCTGCTGCTGGGATACAAGCTGCCCAGCCCAGGTTTCATACCTTTCATGTGTTTCGAGACATTCAGAATAGAACACACTAGAATATAAGATCCAGTCAGTCTAAACAGAAAACCCACCAGTGTCCTGCTGCTGCTCATGCCACAGCCAGAGGGAGCATCAGGTTTTCAGCTACTCACATTAAATTTTCTCTTTCTTCTCCCCCCACCCCCTCACCCGGTACTGTCTAACAGGTGGGGTTGTTTAACTTCCGTCCATCTGTGCGTCCTGTCCCACTGGAAGTTCACATTCATGGTTTCCCAGGACAACACTACTGTCCCCGCATGGCCAGCATGAACAAGCCCACCTTCCAAGGTCCAGCTGCACATTCATGACTTCATGTAGTCAGAAGCAGTCCTTCTCTGAATCAGATACTGTGAGATCAGGTTCTAAGTGTTTTTAAGCAGATTTGTTTTGCTACCATTTAGAAGGACAGGGAAAAACAGCTGCAGAGAAATATATCATAAACATATTAATATAAGTATTTCTGTTGTAAAGTTAGACCCTTAAATGTGGGACTATAAACTTGCCATTTAAGCCTGACAACCAATATATTTCTGAACATTTCTTTGTAGCGATACGCAGTCATTCACCTGCCAAACCAGTGCTGATTTTTGTGTCGTCAAGAAGGCAAACCCGCTTGACTGCCCTGGACTTGATCGCCTATCTGGCCACGGAGGATAACCCCAAGCAGTGGCTGCACCAAGACGAGAGAGTGGTATGTAGACACCCTGTCCTCTTTCCCACCTGCAGAGATCAGACTTCATTCAGAGAAAAGATGATGACAGATTTATTCAACTATTGTATCTGAGGATCTGATTACACTCAGCAGGGCAGCTAAGCTGGTTACTTGAAGGTTTATGCCTCTATTTATAGCTTTAATATGGCAAACCTTCACAATAAAAGCTTTATCAAAGTACAAAGTGCTCTGAACTTCAAATAGCATTAGGCTAATTAAAGTAATTTAAAGTATAACTATCAAAAAAAATACAACAGTCTGAATTCAGGCTGTAGTTTATCCCTGACAGATAAACAGAAGACATTCTGAGTGTGTGATGAAATTATGACAAATATTATACTGCTGATATTAAGATTGATACTACCATTGGTCCTGAATATAAACTGATATTTAAATTTTCAAACAGTTCTATATCTATAATGTAGCGAGTGTTAACTTTTCCTGAATGTTGTTTTGTTTTGAAAATTTAATTTTAAATTTAATTTAAATTTTATTTAATTTAATTTTTGACTTCATGTCTTCAGAATGGGAACTTATTTAGAAAAGGTCACTAGCACTTGGAAAAGTTGGCAAAGGTCTTCCAACTGATGAGAAAATGTTTAGAAGTTGTATTTGCTCTCTACCTGTTGGATTCTGTTTTCCCTGTAAGAACTATACCTTTATGTGTTGATAAAATCATTATTTTTAGAGTATAAAAGAAAAATCCTTTATTGTCCCACATTGAAGAAATTCAGGTGTAACAGCAACATCAAGGTATGTAGGTTCACACAAAGATTAAAAAAAATATTAAAAATAAATACAAAACAAGTATAAGAATATTATACTGTACAGTAAGGACAATATTATAACATAAAATACTGTGCAGTTATCAAAGATAGGGTACATTTTCCTTTACTTTTCAATAAAATCATATGTTTTTGTGATATGGTCCACCCTTAGTTACAACCACAAACTTAAACATTTTTTCTTTTGGATTTCTTTTTGTTTTAGACCAACACAAATTTGTACATAATTGTGAAATGAAAAAAAGTCCTGTTTGGATTTCCAAATATTTTAGAATCAGTTTTCACTGCAGTCTTTGATAGTTTCTCTGCCAGATTTGCACATCTACTAACATTTTGCCCCTTCTTTGAAAAATATCTCAAGCTCAGTCTGACTGGATGGACAGCATCTGTGAACATCAGCTTGCAAGTCTGGATACATACTCTGACCGATTTTTAGGTCTGGACTTTGACTGGGCCATTCTCACACCAAGAGTCTCGATCTCCAGTCCTCAGAAGCTACTATCCTGCAACTTTTAGATGCATTCCTAGTCAAACACACCTGACTCAATGGCTCAGTACCAGGCCTATCCAGAACATGTAAACATGTTGACGAGGTAATCCAGCCAAGTGGTTAAGCTATCTTGGACTAGAGATGCAGTTAAAAGTTACAGGATAGTAGCTTTTGAGTTACACACTGCTGATAAAAACTACTCCATCATAGCTCTATCTGTATGTTTAGGGTTGTTTTCCTACTGAAAGCTGGACCACCCCTCCATGGAGTAAGGACATTGTGTATATATTGATGTGCAGTTAGTTTTCCCTGCAGGTCATAATGTTTCATTTTCTCCTGTCTGGCCAGAGATCCTTCTTCCACATGTTTGGTGTGTCCATCTCACAGTACATCTCACAGAAAACTGCAAGCAGGACTTGTTATGGCTTTCTTTCATCTTTCCAGTCTTCCATAAAGGCCAGATTTATAGACTGGTGTTGTTGGTATGCTTGTGTTGGTGAACGTCTTCATTTAATTAAGCACTTAGGTGTTGTCCTGTTGTCGGACTCTCCTCCATCGTTACATTGGACCTCTTGGCTGATTCTCTAACTAATGTTTTCCTTGCCCAGTCTGTCAGTTCAGGTAAATGACTCGGTCCAATCTGCATGATGGATTATTTTTATTGAGATGTCCAAGGCTTAGACTATTATTCTACAACCTAACCCTGCTTTAAACTTCTCCCTGACTTTCTCTCTGTTCTTTCCTGTGGTCTTCACGCAGTTGTTTCCTCACTAATCAAGCAAACAACTGATGACTTTAAAAAACAGATGGATTTGTGGTAAGATTAAATTACACCAGTTCATTCACTGATGAGTTGAATCCTGGGAAAACTGGTTGCACTGGATTCTAATTCAAGAGTATCAGAGTCCCAATGAATAAAAATGCCTGGAATTTCAGATTTGTATTTCCAAAAAAAATTTGACACCCATGTATGATTTTTGTTTGACTTTCTAAGATGTGCTGCTTTGTGTTGATCTGCCCCAAAAACTTATGAGTGCTTCCGCAAGGCACTGTTGATAGCAGCAATATGTCTATTTAAAAAAAACTGCTGTTATTCATTATCATGTCATAAACGGTGAAAAGTGAAATGTCAGTTTCATCAGTTCTTTAGAATCCTTTGGAACCCTCTAAAGGACGCTGCAGCCGAGGCTTGTAGCTAAATTTGAGCACGATAAGCAAAAAGAGCAGGTCAGGAGTCAGGGCAGAGCGCTGTGTGGAACAGATTACAGTGTTAACGATCAATTTCCTAAGGAAGTCCTCGATCGGAAGCAAGTATTATTCCCAATTAGGAAGAAATACATCACTGAGGGCATCAGAGCTACAGTGGCTGTAGATAAACTCGATGTTATAATGGTCAGCTCTACAGGGATCGGAAGGTCACTCCATGACTTTATTAGGAGCAACATCAGGTTAGTTTAAATCATGTATTTGGTTAGATAAGAGGTAAATTCACTGGCAATTGTAATCAAATGTAAAGCACACCTTGGTAGGATGTTACACTGCTGGAGGTGGGCAGGGTCACGGCTGTTCTTTTGTTTTTTCTTTTTCCTTTTCTCCTTCCCATTTGTCACTTGCCACATCACTTTCTCACTCTTTTTTCTTTTTCATCATCCAACAAACATTTATGCACAAGCACACAAAGCCACACACAAATATTTCATAAGACAACCTTATATCTTTCATCTCCTCTCACACCCAGCACCTTCTCAATCTTCTTATACCCTTCTCCTTCCTATATCACCGCGTCTGAACTTTTAATTTAGCAACCCCAATCACTAACTATGATTTTATTTGGGTCTTTCTGTCTCTGTCGTGACATGTGCAACTATGGGCACAGTAAGGTTTGTCACATGGAATGTCAATGGAACCAGTACACAACAGAAAATAATTTTCAACCAGCTTAAAAGACTACAGACAGATGTTGTCTTATTACAAGAGATTCATAAATCTGCCACAACTGCACATGATCTTAAATCACTTCTCACTCTCACTCTCACTATTTTTTAAGTCAGCAGCTCGTTGTTGGTTGACATTTCAGACTCTGAGATACACCCCATAGCTGTCAGTGATCACGCTCCTGTCTCTTTAACTCTAGTAAACAGAAAAGAAATCCCAAGAAGTATAAACTGGAGATTTAATACATCATTGCTTAAGGATGAAGATTTGATCAAATATTTTAAAGAAGACTGGACTTCATATTTGGAGTATAATGACCTGCCTGGGACACCAGCTTCTGTTCTCTGGGATGCAGGAAAAGCAGCGATGAGAGGTAAAATAATCTCATTCTCATCACAAAAGAAGAAAAAAGAAAATAAACATATTCAGGAATTATAAGAAGTTATTAAATTGTTAAAAGCCTCCCATATTTTTTTTTTAATATTTTTTACATATTTTGCCCAGAGGAAATGCTGGGCAAAATATGTAAAGCAAAACTAGAATTAAATTAAATAATCAACAAAAAAACTAAATTCTTACTACAAAGACTTTGAATTGAAAACTTTGAACATGGTAATAAATCGAGTAGCTTTCTAGCTAACCAACTCAAAATAAATAAGGAAAAAACAACTATATCTGGTGTTAAAGACCTGACTGGGAATACAGTTTATGATCCTGAAAGAATAAACAGCATTTTCAGAGATTTTTACAAAGACTTATATTCACCCTAGCTATACCCATCAGATAAGGATTTTGATCAATTTCTGCATAAAGTATCTCTTCCTAAATTATCAGGTAGTCCAGCAATGAGGCTGGATTCACCACTGACTTCAGCTGAACTCCAGGAAGCTCTCGAAAGCATGCCCAATAACAAGGCTCCAGGTCCAGATGGATTTCCATCAGAATGCTACAACGATCAACTGACATCCTGACACCAACATTTCACAGAATGCTGCAGGAAACTGATGAAAATGGCAGACTTCCCAAAAATATGAATTCTGCCAACATTAGTTTCCTGTTAAAACCAGGCAAAGACCCTGTATTCCCAACCAGTTATCGTCCCATATCCCTTATCAGTGTTGATCTTAAAATAATTTGTAAAAAGATTAGAGAAGGTAACTCCTCTCATAATACATCCGGACCAAACTGGTTTTATAAAAGGGAGGCATTCATCCACAAATTCATGCAGATTATTGAATTTAATAGATTATTCTTACAGTAAAAACATTGAAACTGCAATACTATCTCTAGATGCTGAAAAAGCTTTTGACTGGAAATTCTTATTTGCAACTTTGCATAGATTTGGTTTTGGAAACCTTTTACAAACTGGTTAAAAATATTATACAGCTCCCCAACAGCATGTATCAGGACAAATAACCAAACATCTTCGAGTTTTTGTCTTCAGAGGAGCACCAGGCAGGGCCACCCACATTCCCCCTCACTGTTTGCTATTTTCATCGAACCGCAAGCTGCAGTGCAGGCAAACTGCAGATATTAAGGGTGTAAAATGCAAAAACATAGAACATAAAATCAGTCTTTATGCTGATGATATATTACTTTTTTTCCAGAATTCACAAACCTCCCTCTCTCAGGTTATTGGGTTGATAAACTCCTCCTCAAGAGTTTCAGATTATTCTGTTAATTTGCTAAAATCTACAGTTCTTCCAATTAATTGTTCTTTCAACAGTTCCCTTACTACACAACTCCAGTCAGGGAATATTACATATTTGGGTATCAATGTTTCTCCTAGACTGGCAGATTTAACAAAACTAAGTCACATCCTGCTTTTAAAGAAAGTTGAGGATGATCTTGCGAGATTGAAATCTACCAATATTTCTCATGGGAAGGGTAGCTTCAATAAAAATGATGGTTTTGCCTAGGATTAATTACTTATTCTCAAAGATTCCAAATAAACCATCTTCTGACTGGTTTAGATCCCTGGACTCCTTTATCTCTAAATTTCTTTGGAAAGATAAACCCCCACTTATTATCTTAAAAACACTACAGAAGACCAAAGATAAGAGGACTAGAGCTGCCCAACTTTTATCATTACTTCTTAGCTAATAGGCTACAATACATTTCAAGATGGTTAAAACATAACCCCTTTGATGAATCCTGGCTAGAAGTAGAACAAACACAATGCAACAATATAATGATTTCGGACCTTCCATTCATTAGCTCAAAAATGAAACGACAAGGTATGCTTTAAAAGCATCAATGTTAGCTCCTGTCTGACAGTATGGTGGGAGTATCTTAAAATGATAGAGTCTTCACAAATCCCATGCAGACGTACACCCATCTGGAACAACCCTGACATCCTACAACAAAGTAATATGATAAACTTCCCAGGTTGGAGGTGTAAAGGAATCGAATATCTGGTACACATATATGAGGAGGTAGACTTTATCCCATTTAACAGATTAATAATACAATATGGGATTGATGAGACTAAATTTTTGTAATATCAACAATTTAAATTTATAATAAATAAATTTAAGCTCAATAAAACTAGGTTGAAAACACCATCAAGGGTATTAGAGTTCCTTAATCTTAACCCTCCCAAATTACTATCAAACATTTACCGGCCATTGTCTAACACAGATGAATCAATATCTGTTCCCAATGTGAAATGGGAGATGGATTTGTCAGTCAACTTTGACCAAAACCTCTGGTCCCAGATATGTTTAAGAACTTTTAAAATGATTACAAACCCTAACTTACAACTGATACAATACAAAATAGAGTGCACACAGAGTACACTGTACAGGTCAACGGATGTTCAGGATGGGTTTTGCATCATCTAGCACTTGCTTGCAGTGCACAGACAATATACCTGACAATTACATTCACATATTTTGGTTCTGTTCACCTGTTTAGAGGTTCTGGCACTGGATATGTGAGGATTTATCAAAATGTCTGAAATGTAAAATTCCACCCTCTCAGTCAGTTTTATTAGCCCATATAGATGACATCACCTTGGAGACAAAGTCAATTTACATGATTTGTATTGCCTTATGTATCGCAAAGAAAACTATACTCATCAATTGGAAAAATAAAAAATACTCTTAGTATTAACCAGTATACCTTTTGTTGGATCACATCAGTCTTGAGACAACCTCTGCCTCCACATTAGATCAATCTCTCTGGACTCCTTTGATCGGTTCCATCACATAGTGAGGGTGGGGGGAGTCTTTGATTCCATCCTGTGGGGCATTGTGAGTGGTGTATCGGGGTTTGGGGGTATCAGGGGGGTCTTGGGTGGGAGGTTGTGGCCCCCATCTGGGAGGGGGCCTTGGTCATTCTGGGTGATGACTTCTGGTGGCTGCATGCGGGCTTCTTGGTGGTCTGTAACAACTCGGGGTTCTGGGGGTGCATCACCCCTGGGCTAGGGTACCGGCTGGGCCTGGGAGGCTTGGGTTTTGGCCGGTATGCTGCTGGGGTTTTGGGCCGGTGTGTACACCTATGCCCACCCGGCCCTGGCCTGGGGGCTCTCGGTGCATTGGTGGGCCTTGGGGCTCCCTAAGCCACATAAGACACCCAGGTTGAGTTCCCCCACCAGGGAGGTTTCTTTGCCATCTCATTACAGGTGCTCTCCCATCAGGGAGGGCATTCTGAGGGTGGAGGGAGCAGTCCATGGGAGGGGTGAACTCAACCTGGGTGTCTTATGTGGTCTGAGAGTTGTCTGAATATTAGGGGTAGATTCTTCTCTGGGGTGGGGCCTGGGTGGACAGCCCTGGGTAGGGGCTGGGTGTCATTGGGGCAGTCCTGGTTCAGATCCCGATTCCCCTTGGGGTTTCAGTACATGGCGGCTTCAGTTCTGTTTGGAGGCAGGGGGTCTGTGTGGCTTCTGGAGGTTGGCTGGCCTGGATTGTTTTGGGATGGAATGGTCTTAACTTCTCGGTGGGCTGTGGTTTTCACTCCATGGGCCTTTTGCCCCTTGTGGGCCTTGGTCATGGATGGTGCTGCTCTGGCCATTGTGTGTGGGTGCGGTGTTGGCATCGCTGGGTCCTGCGATTGTGCCGGCCTTCTCGGCCTTGTGCTGGGGCAGGGGTTGACTTGTTTGTTGTATAGTCCCGGGTGGGTGTGAGTGTCCAGGGTTGGGGCACTGGCCCGGGGGGGGGGGCAATGCCCCCGTGTATGTGAGTATGTGGGGGGTGGGAAAGTGGTGATTGTGTTTGTGTGTGGCTATTTGTCTATGCTCCTTTGCAGCGGGTTACTGGCGGGGCATGTGGTCTCATCACTGCGGCCCCCTGGGAGGGGTGAACTCTCCCTGGCGGTGCCTGCTTTGTGGCTGCCTGGGGGTCACCTGGGACTTGCCTCTGCTGCTCTATGGGTAAGGGGGGCCAGTTGTTCCTGTCGGGGGTTCCTGGGGCTTCATGTTTGGGGGGCCACTGGGTGTATGTGGCACCGGTCTTCCTTGTGTCATCCACATGTCCTGGGGAGTGGATCTGTGGGCCCCCACACCTGCTATCAAATATTCTTTAGGAGAAACCTTTTGGACACAAGCACAGTCACACACACATGGACACACACACAGGTGTCTAGATTCAGGTGTTTGTTAGATACACTCTCAGTCAGGCTGTGATTGCCACGAAATACATCTTGTATTACCTTGTACTGTGTACTTTCCATTGAAGTTATAACTGTTATTATATATGCATATGTTGTTTGTTGTTTTGGATTCTCTGTTTTGTTTTGTTTTCTCTTTCTGCAGGTCCCGAGGCAGACTTCAAGGGTGTTGACTTGTTTTATCTCTATGCTTTTTTTCTCCCCTCTACTTCTGTCTCCTTTTTTCCCTTTAAACCTTTCCTCCATCTTTCTCTCTTTCCTTTCCCCTTTTTAAATTTTTTTTGTCTTTGAGTTTATTCCATTTGAAACAAACCCAAAGCAATTTTTAATAAAGTTTCATATCTATATATATCAAGGGGAACATCATGACGAAAGCCGTAATGCTCTGCTTGTGAAAGCAAATCTGTTGGGCCTTACCTTGACATTAAGATGACAATTCTGAACGCCACGCTGCCGGACAGCACACGTTTAAAAAATAACGTCTCTGTCTCTGAGTTTGCTTCTCTACTGTCTGTATTATACCAGAGTAGCATTATTAAATAAACAATAAGCTTTTAATGTGAAGTTCTACATCTGAAACAGTTGGAACCTTTAATTCTTGTCCTTTGGCTCTGCAGATTTCTTGCTTCAGCGTAATCTCAGTGAATGTTAGCCTTATCTCTGTAGAGAGAGACTTTGTGTGTTCTGCTGATATACTGCACTGCCTGCTGTTTCTCAGTGCTGGCCTAAGTAGCATCTCTGCTCCCTGCTGTTTCACTGACAGGCTTCTGCAGATAACTACCTCATCCTCTCTGGGGGTCATCCTCAGCACTCAGCTCATTCTTCTCTCCAGAGTTTTTGGTTCCAGTATTTTTTTTTTGTCTCTTTTACTTTGGATGCGTGGGTTTTTAAATATTGTAAAACTTTTTAATCAATAGATCTCCAAACTGAGAACTTATAAAAAATTATTTACTATTTCTTTCATACTTCTTAGTTTTATTTTAGTGACTGTGACTAACAGCCAACTTAAAAAAAAGCACAGTTAACTCTTTCCTTTGAAACATAAGTAGCTTTAGGAAAGAATATACAGTATCTGTCTGATAGAGTTTTGCTAAATCAGAAAAGACCAGAACCTCTTCTATGTCTGAAAGTAAATAACTGGCTAAAGAGCTGCTGCTCATAACTTCTTCTACTAAACATCTGACCACAGATTCCAGGAGAACACAACAAAGTGTTCAGAGAAGCAGGAAACAGCTGGTATGTGCTGGATAATTAGATCAAAGCAGACGTATTTTTTAAAGATTGTGGTTAGTATTAGCATTATTTATACAAACATATTACTACAAGCTGTTAATCTCCACATAATCCTCAGAAGACCACATTTTTTGTTTTGCTGCTTCTGCAGGAAAACCGGACAAATGTTCACTTTTTACACACAAGCATCAACATGAAACCAGGGACCAGTCTTAACATACCAAAATATTCCTCTTTCCTGGTCTGGTGTGTCTGACATGCTATTTTGCATTGATTTCTCTGCAGATAGAGGACATCATCGACACAGTGAGGGATTCCAACCTGAAGCTGACCCTGGCCTTTGGGATTGGCATGCACCACGCAGGCCTTCATGAGAGGGACAGAAAGACTGTGGAGGAGCTGTTTGTCAACTGTAAGATCCAGGTATGAGCTGCAGCTGCATACTCACCTACCTGTTTATATTCTGTTATTTACAAGTGATCCAACTCCTGGTAAATAAGTATGGAATCATCAGTCTTCCAACATGTTTATCTGCAAATTTTTTTTCGTCATTTAAATTTTGGGGCAAAACTTTCTTTTTATCCAATCATCTGCAGCCCATCAGTGCTTCCCTTTAAGCCTCTATAACCTTGTTTTCAGGGTTTTAATGGGAACTGTAGCATTGAAGGCTCATGTTTCTGAGCACTAGTTCTGTTTTTATGGCCTTTGTCTTGTGGTCACTTGTCATATAAAAGGTTTTTCATATACACCTACTGATAAATAGTATGTATCATATTTTTTGTAACATCTTTCATTCCTGTAAAAAACATTAACAGGTTCTGATCGCCACCAGTACCCTGGCATGGGGAGTAAACTTTCCTGCTCACCTCGTGGTTGTCAAGGGAACAGAATACTATGATGGAAAATCCAGGCGCTATGTGGACTACCCCATTACAGGTACACAGGCTTGAATATTTTCACTTCCACACCTGGTAAAGTGTCTCTCAGTGTAGTACAGATAAGTTGCAAATACAAATGGTCACTTTGAGGTACAATTGTTTAATTGCTCATTAACACAACTAGAAAAGCAGCCAATCACATGGTAGCAACTTAATGCATTAAGCCATCAAGAGGTGGTGAGGGCGACATACTGGAGTTCAAAGCAAACATCAGAATGGAAAGAATTGTGATTTAACTGACTTTGAATATGGAATGGCTGTTTTTGGCAGACAGGCAGGACTGAGTGTTTCAGAAACTGCTGATTTCAATAAAACCATCTCTCAGCTTTACAGTGAATGTTCCAAAACAGAGAAAGTATTTAGTGACCAGCAGTTTTATAGACAAAGTCCATGTTGATGTCAAAAGTCATGGAGGGAGAGCCAGACTAATCTGAGATGATAGAAAGGTTATCATTCATCTATCTATCATTGTCTTCTTGTTACACTATGTCACGAAGATCAGTAATTTCTCTTGGTTTCCTGGACATGATGGTGAGTTCACTTTAATCCAATGGTCTCCACATTCATCAGATCACAATCCAACACAACACCTATGGGATGTGGTTGAACAGGAGATTTACATCATAGATTTTCATCCAAAAACATGTCTATATGGAGCCAAATCTCTAGGGAGTATTTTCAACTGCTTGTTGAATCTGCACCAGATTTCAAATTCAAATTCAATTCAAAATTCAAAAATACTTTATTAATCCCATAGGGAAATTAAATGTTGATGTAACTCATTTAGTCGAGGACTTATTATAGATGGTGATGGCTGTGGGCAGGAAAGATCTCCTGTAGCGGTCTGTTTTACAACCAATCTGAAGAAGCCTTTCACTGAAGAGACTCTGTTTTCCAATGACAGTCTCATGAAGAAGATGGGCAGGGTTGTCCATGATTTTCTTGATGTAAAATCCTTCTTTGCATCATCATCTCCAGAGGTTCCACTGTCGTCCCCAGAACAGAACCAGCCTTCTTTATCAGGTTATTGAGGCTTTTCAGGTCCCTGGCTCTGATGCTGCTGCCCCAACAGATGATGGCAGAGAAGATGACGCTCTCAACAACAGACTTATTGAAGACATGCAACATCTTGCTGCAAACCTTGAAGGATCTTAGCTTCCTCAAGGAGTACCTTCTCCTCTGTCCTTTCTTGTACACGGCTTCACTGTTGAGTCTCCAGTCCAGTCTGTTGTCCAGATGAACACTGAGGTATTTATATTCCTCAACCACCTCCACTTCTTCTCCCATGATGGAAACAGGGTTTGATCTGACCCTGTTTCTCCTGAAATCTACAATCATCTCCTTTGTTTTGTTCACATTCAAGATGAGATGATTGTTTCCACACCATGCCACAAAGAGGTCCACCAGTTCTCTGTACTCAGCTTCTTGTCCATCTCTGATACACCTGACTAAGACAGTTCTAAAGAAAAATGTTTAACCTCTAGCAAAGGTGTACCTGATAAAGTGGCTGGTGGGTGTATTTACACCAAATTATCATTTAAACTAAAAAGTTATTACTGACTATGCTTTGTTTTCTGATACTATCCAACTTCGTCAACCTGCCTGAGAGAAAAAAAAAATTAAAATCATGAGAAAAAGTTACAATAGTTAGTTTTGAGTAGAATTACTGTCTAAATGTGTCTGTTTAAAAGCCAGTGTAACATGGCGAGGATAAACTGTCTGTTGTAATACCTGTGTTGTGCATGTAGATGTCCTGCAGATGATGGGGCGAGCTGGCCGTCCACAGTTTGATGACCAGGGCAAAGCAGTTATTCTGGTCCATGACATCAAGAAGGATTTCTACAAGAAGTTTCTCTATGAGCCATTCCCTGTTGAGTCTAGGTAACGGACACCTGTTTGTTACATTTATTGGTAACTTTTCTTCATACAACATACTGCATCCCTCCTTACATACAGTACAACTGAGGGTTGAAGGTTGTTTTTGGGAACCTTTTCTTTGTTGATCTGGTTTAATATTTAGCATCCTTATCCTGTTGAAAGACCAGTGACGGCCATGTTCTTCTAATGGTGGAGTCCATCAAATTCCCATTAATATCTCCTGGCATTTCAAAGAGGTCTTAATGCTGTGCATTCTAACAAGGTTCCCAGGGTCATTTGGGGGAAAACAGAATCCCAGGTCCATCAACACACTCAACAGTGGAATAAGGTGCATTGCTTGACATTTTCACCCTGTGCTCAACAGCAGACCCACCTGGAGTGTTTGTTACCAAAAAGCTTAATCTCAGTCTTATCAAAGCAAACATTTCCAGGTAAAGTTCAAGTAGAGTTTAGCAAACTCCACTGATTTCTGTTGTTGGTGATAGGACAGAAAAGGTTTTCTGCTTGGCATAACTCCTAAACAAAGGTTGGGTATATCAATAGCATCTCATGGTTGCTATAGATACTTGCGGCCCCCAAAATACCAATCTTTGCTACCATTGTCTCACTGTACCCTCCTTTCACATTCTGCTTATTATTATTCACAGCAGAATAATGTTGGTTCCATCCAGCCTAGATTCCGGTGGCTAAAAGAAATTCACCTGTCATATCCTACTTGTACTCAAAGGAAACAAAGTGAAGTGTTTCCTTTGAAACACTTCACTACAAGTACTGATAATTATACCACTAGCAGATTTTTAAAATGCATTTATTTCTAAACATATGATTTTTTTCACCTCTGAGTAAATTTAAACGTATTAAAGATTGAACTTTTAAAAATAAAAATCACAGTCTACAAAGTGAGATTATACTTCTGGAGTCAAAGACAATCATTCACTTATCCACAAAAGTGGTGGTGCTGTAGGTATTGTTTAGGTACAATACAGTGGTACTTCTATTGTGTGGCAACAGAGGATGTCAGTTCAGCTGCTCATCAAACTCTATTTAAGCATGAGCATGATATCTAATGTCTGACAGCAGGAAGAAGAAAGTAGTGAGATACCTTTAGACTGTAGTTTTATATTTTAGTTTCGATTCAAGTTTTAAAATATCACAGCTTAGCTTTGCTTTTCTATGATTTCCTCAGGATTCCATTAAGTCTGTTTCAAAAATTCTGATAGTAACTTGACAGTTAATTCTAAGCAAGAATGAGATCTGGTTAACAAGTTTAACAGCAGCATCCAAGTGTCATCTGTTTTTCTGCTGGATCGGAAAATCCACACATGCTCCAATGTCAGATAAAGGAGATGAGACATTATGACCACATAACTCTGACTGGTTCTTGTGTCCTCAGCCTCCTCAGTGTGCTGTCAGACCATCTGAATGCTGAAATTGCAGCTGGAACCATCTCATCCAAGCAGGATGCAATGGATTACATCACATGGACATACTTCTTCAGACGGCTGGTGATGAACCCCAGGTTTGTGGTAGTTGATCACACTGAGATCAACAGTGGAAGAAGGTTCAGATCAAAACAAAAGCAAACACATTCCTGGACTAGACTTAAAGACAGACCCAGTTAGAGGTGTGCCATTGTTTTGCTATCCAACATCTGCTCTTTAGACATGCTACTTTAGAACATTTCAGCCTGTTGGTATTTGCATGGCTGTCAGGCCACATTAACGGTTGGCTGACTGATTTTAAGGCCTATTGGCCAGGAAACCAAAGCACTGATCACTGATCATCTTGGAATTTCGATTATTCATTGTGTGAATATTTTAGGAAAACATTGTCAGGCATTGTTAATTTTCCCTCTGGTCTGTTTTTCCTGATACTCTCAGGCGACAGTTCTGTTAATTATCAGATAAAACCAACATCCAGATTTTGAGTTTCTGCAGGAGTATTCAGATTAATCGCCTTTCTCTATTGACTTCACTGGGAGAAATCCTCTAAAAGCTGCTGGACTGGTATCTGAGTTGTTACTGTGGTATTCAAGGCTTTTTATAACAGTGTTGTTAATGAGCAGATCAAACCAGTATGCAACCTTAATTTGATACAACTCTAAGGTAATTTTTGGAATTTAAACAATATCACATATTTGACATTGTTGACATTGAAGGATCTTTAAGAAGCTGGAGAAATTGAAATCACTGTACACCATTCAACCATTCCTCCGACCTCAGTATGACGGAAATGTATTGTGGCAGGGAAACTTGTCTTTCTGCACTATATCCTGTACTCCCTCTGTGATTACAGACCATGAATTTTGGAATGTAGTTTTATTTTGAAGCCTATCCTGAACTTCTGTCAGATCTTCTCAAACACAAGTTTAGCCTTTCTCCCACAGGGAAGACTTAAACGCATTTTGGTCATTAAAGAGTTCTTATAGAGGGAATATCAGTCAATGTCACGGTGCTTCTGCACCCACTGTACTGTGCATGTCGCCTGCAGAAAGAAAGCAAGAATATTTCATTCTAATTATTTAAACTATTTACAATTAAGCTAATAAAATTATTAACTACTCATTTACAACATACTTAGAACATCCTAGCGAATGTTTAAACCATAGACATAAATACGTAGACGCCTCATTCATGCCTATGGTTAAAACAGCAAGTCAACAATGGGTAACCATGGCAACCAGTTTAATTTGAATACATTCAAGTATGGGTAAGAAAATGGGTAAGAAATTAACTGGAAAAAATCTGCCAACTTGAGGCTGGTAAAGAATTAACATGGAAATTCTTTAGAAACCCTGACATTAGCAGGCTTTTTTTTTTTTACATTTCTTAATAGACCAAAGGGATCAGTGTCAGCTATATCTGTTGCGTTGGTCGCCTTATCAGGAGAGCCCTGAGAGTTAGAACAGAGATGTCATGGGAGGTAAGTGCAGCAGCTAAATTGTTGTCTATACTGCCTTAAACCTGTTGGTCCTATAAGACAACCAAAGTGTAGGAGTCAGGATTTACTGTACCTGAGCCAAGAGCTCACTCTCAGACCCCCTTACTCAGTGATGAAGTTCTTCTTGGATGACAGATTCATTTTAAAGGCAGAATAATAAAATGAGTGTTTAATATGTATGTCTGTACAGATACAGTTAATAGTTGTTCATATTTGTTCAGTTGTCTCATGTCCCTGATTTTCCACAGGTTACTGATTCAGCATCAGATTGGGCTTTGTTCTACTCAGTGTTTGGGTCTGAGCTCCAGTTTGGAGGTCTAACTGAAGCTTCTTCAGCTGTAAACAGCTCAGACATTTTTATCAGGCACCAAACTCTCTCAGTCTCTCATGCTTGAGTCAGACTCATAATTTAGTTCTTGCATGAGATGCATATTTAACTGTAAGCCATTGAACCAAATGATTGGAAATCAACACCACCTAAAAACTTGAAATCATCCTGCATGACTGTGGAGCATTTGTTCTTTGGATTTAGCCTCTGAATGGGGAACACCCGACTTTTTGTCTGCTGTTGTGTCTTCTTTCTCCTAAGGCAATAAATCACCCATGCTTTCAGCTTTAATAGCCACAACACAGAGAGCACAGCAGTGGAGTCCCAGGGGAATCATTAACCAGTGATGCCCATCAGGATCCTGGCGGTGATAATGCTAATGGCTATGACTTAATTAGATAGACCCTGTGAAATCTGTGTGGTAATAAACACATTCAGTCCTCAGAAGTGTACACTGGTAACATGTGGGATAAAATGAATAAAAGGAATGCTTTTCATTAAACACACATTCATAGCAGCTCCCACACCTCTTAGCTGCTGCTTCCAGCCCTCGGATATGGCTGGGATTATCCACTTCTTCTCCAAAGAGAAGCATTTATTGTTTTCTAGAATCAGGAAGATTTAATTTGCTCAAATGTAATGTAAGAAGTAGGCAGGTTCTCTGAGTGATTTTTAGTTGCTGTGTCTGTGTTATTGTGGTTAAATCAGCACAATATAGCACACCATGAGAATCCTGCTTTTGGGTAAACTCCTTTTTCAGAACCTCCATATCTTTAAGAAAAGGGGTTAGGGGTTTGGACTACTAGGCAACCCTTCCTCCCAGAAGCAACAGAAAGCAGAAGATGAGCTTGATAATATTCAATGTTCAAAGACAATAAACCAACAATTATTCATACCCATGACAAATCTAGGTTTTAATTTTACTAACATTTTTTTTCTGACTGAAAGTAATATAACCATAGAAGTGATTAAGATGAGAATGATTACAATAGGCCTTCCAACCTTAATGAAATCATCTAAAATACCAGAGGAAATACGTAAAAAGCTGCTCAGCTACTATGAGGAGGGTCTGACTGCTGTAATACCAATAAAGATTTCCATTGATTATTGAGAAGGATAAAAATAATTTTCAGCATAGCATTTTTAATAGAATGTAAAAGAAACAGATACTTTATTTCTTTAACAGTTAATAATCCTTTTACATTTTTTTGTTACCTTTTGAGAGATCTATATCTAATTTCCTATCAAAAACAAACTTCTTGGTTGAATGAGAATAATTCTAAATCTAAGATACTCGGAGAAGAGAAATAAACATCACTATTGGCCGGAACTTCAGTTTACATTAAAATTCCGATTAGCTTTCTGTGATGTAGCAGCCTGTTCAGCTGTTCTTACCATCCTTTAAAGAAGCCCATGCCTTTTATCTGATCTTCAAACAGTACACACAGATACTGGCATTTTGAACTAATAAAGCCTCGTACTAAGGCTCATGTGGTAACTTTTAGATCCGAGAGCTGAACGTGGAACCCATTTTGGCTTCTGCTTATGTCAGTTAATGATAGGCTACCCTGGGACTCATTTTCTGTTGTTGTTTTTTTAACAAGAGTCTAAAAGCTACTTACGTTGAAGATTTCTTACGAGGGTCTCACACGGTTCCGTCAACAAGAGTCCTTCTGACCATCTTTATTGACATGTTCATGACATGGTCTCAGTAGTATTTACCTGTTTTTAACCATTACAAATGGTCACTTCTGGAATTTCTGCACTTAAACCAGTAAAAGCTGTAAAGGATAGTCAGTTTTTTTATTTTTTGTGTATTTATTCTCTTCACATTGTTTATTTTACTTCTATTTATTTCTATGTTAGTGCCTATTCAAATTATCTGTACATTGCAAATTATCTGAATGTTACAAGTTGAGCCTGGTTATTTTACTGACTCTACCATCACTGCATCATTGCTTAGTGGTTTTTCTTACCATTCAGGAAATCCTTCAGCAGTCTGTACTTTTCTACAAAATTTGGATTCAAGCTTTTTAATATCAATCTAACAATACTAAGAATTTCAAGTGATAAAATTAAGTGAAGAATGATAAAGTGAAGAAATTACCTTTTATAACTTTCTGTAAGTTAAATTGAAAAATAAAAAAGCAATTTCTGGTTAGGAATACATTTGGACAGCACCACATTTATGTCCTCGTAGAAAGGCTAATGTCACACACACATAGATGTGTGTCAGATGAGGGGCACATCTAGAATGTTGCTAGTCATTTTAAAAGATGTTTGCCCTTTTTAAAGATCAAGCATTTAGTTTGATGTGCTCCTGACTGTTGAAGTGAGAGTGAACACCTTGTTGTGATCAAAAGGTGTCTGAGGCCTTCAGAAAGAAGATAGTCGCAGTGTATGAGTCTGTTAAGGGATTTAAAGAGGTCTCAAAAGAATTGGTTATCAGTATTCCACTGTACAGAAAATAGTCCATGAGTGGAGGACATTCAAAACAACTGGTAACTTGTCCAGGTCTGGTTATCTAAGCTCACCCAAAAAGCAGAACACAAGATGCTAAGAGAAGTCTTCAGAAACCCTAATGTATCATCAGTGGGCAAAAAGCAGGTCCTTGCTACTGTCACACACTGATGGTAGTAAGCTGCCAGGGCAGACTGACAGAAGGGAGGCTACCATACAGTAGGCGCCAACGGACCTGTGATCACTACCAGCAGGCAAGGCAGGTGAAGTGTACTGCCTAAGGACACGGCGACCGATGGAGCAGGGGTTTGAGCCGGCAACCTACTGATTGCAGGATCAAACCTCAACCTCCTGTGGCACTGTTGCCCAGAAGTTTAACTTTTATGGGAGGTGTGTAAGGATTCCTCCTTGCTGTGCTGTCTAAGAAAATTATCAAGGCCACACTGAAGTTTGCCACAAAGAACGTAGACAAAGACCAGGACTTTTTGAGATGTTATGAGATGAGGACTGCCCATCTCATAATATTGTGATATAAAATTTCTTTCTTAAATAAATAGAAGCTGCCAAGAAGAGAGTGACTCAATCTTTCTCTTCTGGCAGCTCCTCTCAAGCTCTGATCACAGTTAAGCTTTTAAAAAGCTGATATTGTCTGTGTTGTTCAGTTACTACAGCCTAGAAGACATTGGCCATGAGTCCATTAACAAATATCTGTCCAACTTGGTGGAAAGAAGCCTGTGGGACCTGGAAAGCTCTTCCTGCATTGAAATTAAAGAGGTGTGTGAGTGTGTAATGTTGGTCTAACTACTTGTGTTTCCAGCTGTCATGGTTTTACCCAAAGATTGTTTGCGTTTTCCTTCAGGATGATCAGACAATTGAGCCACTGACATACGGTCGCATTGCCTCCTATTACTACCTGAAGCATCCGACTATCCGGATGTTTAAGGAACGACTGAGAGCTGAGCTGCCGCTGCATGAGCTACTCTCTGTACTTACGGTGAGTTTCACTCCCCCTACAGGAGAGTCAGAAAACCTACATTCCAGTTTAAGTGTGAAAACAAATTGAATGTTTTTGGTTAAAAGGAAGGTCAAATGTGATTTATTTGATCTATTATCTTGCTTATGTTAGTAACGAAACAGATTAGTGTGAAGCAGGTCATTTTTTTATTTTTTAAAATAGATTGCAGTGAAAGTTACTAATAGACATTGCATTTGTCAAGAATCATTTTAAACAGCAGATTCAGAGTTCCTACACAGGCTGGGAAAGTATGGAATCTGTTTCAAGCATTTTCCAAGTCTGGAAAAGTATGACTATATAGTAAAGAGAAATATTTCCATCCATTATTCATTCATCCAGTGCCTGGTTTTAACAGATTCTATGTAGAAACCCTGTAAAATGAAAACACTTTTTACTTTTTACAACTAGCAAGAATCCTTGAAAGTGACAATCTCAATAAATGCATTTCCACGTCCAGTAGAATTTTGATTGCTTTAATTTGCAGAGCTTAGCAGGTACAGCGCACAGTTCAAATCCAGTGAATCAGGGAAAGTAGATAACTTGCAAAAGTCATCAAATTATGTTTAATTTTCTTTCCCTATAACTGTGGCTGAGTGAACTTCTTGGATGTAATAAATTTGAAGGAGACAGACAGAGAGAGGCTCATACCACTTGAGATGCCCTGTCCTGGGTTGATCAATTTGTTCTTTGTGTGGAAAACTCAAAGAATCCTCGAACCTGTTCTTGACAGAGCCCATGAAAGTTCTTGGATTCAACAAAAAGAAAAAAACCAGCGTGAAGCTGCAGTCTTGAGAGTAAATCCAATTTCTGAAACCTCAAACTTTGGCTCGTGGGTTGGCCTCGACATGGGTGCAGCTCTCCGGTCTGGTTGAGGCTCAGTTCTACTCTCAAAACCCTGATGGTCCTTCCTTCATGATCTCCTCTCCTGATGTGAACGTAAAGATTGTCCCTGAAGCACAACCACTGAATGTTAGCAAGTGCTTCTAATTTAGACTTTTTGGGCTCAATGCCTACGTGACTTTTTCTCCAACTCTTAAAATCATCCTCCTTTGCTGGAAAATTCCACACTTTCCACTCTCTCACGGTCAACTTCTCCTTTTCACTCACGCCACAAAGTCATCTTCTGTCCCCCCTAACTGATTAATACATTTTATACATTTTCAATGAAAACATCATTTAAATCACAGACTAACTTTGTCCATCACATTACTTCCGAATTATTGATATCATTTGTTCAACATCATTTGTTATTGCTTTTGGTAACATTCCATTCCCCATAGTTATCAAAAATAATCTTTCTGTTGACTTGCTTGTAATTTTAACTGGTCAATTATACAGTCCATACAGCTTTGGATCAACTTTCCATCATTACAGGTTTTCCCTGATTATTACTTCTTGCTTAGATATATACAGAAAAATTTTTAAAGCAAAGTTCATAAGACAGAACAGCTGTGTACCTTCATTGCTTGTACTAAAGTCTTATCCTGTTAGTTTCAGATATTTCTTTGTATTACTAATTTTAAAGGTTGACTTCTGAGAGCCTAATCATGGATCTGCAAACCAGTCCTTACCTAAAAAGGCTTAGAAACAAGAAAGCTGTTCCTTTTAAATTTATCATAGTCTTATGTTTCATCACTGCAATTAAATCCAGATGACTAACTTTACTCTTCCCTTGTTAAACTTGAATTTCCAGCATAGAATAAATGAAAAGTGTATTTATTTAATACCAACAAAAATCATGAAACCCAAAAGTTATATTAAAACTATCTAATTGCTCAAATCTGGCCTTATTTCTTACACTTGTCCCTACCATCTCATATCCCTTTAACTCTACAATAGACAATCACAGTTCTTCTCTGTATCCTCATAATACACTGATCAAACTTAAGAAAGAAAGATTCTCAATGACTGTTCAAAGGATTATATTCTCCATTAATCTGGAAAGAATAACACTTTCTAATTATTCATTATCAGGGATAAGGAAATTGTATTCTAAAACATGATGAGAATGTTGTATCTTAGAGAAGACACACCCATACATATTTCCCCAAATACTCTGCCTTCAGGAAGCTCCAACTTTCTCAATGCCCCGTCGCTATGGAGACTCACTGGTCCAAGGCACCTGAAGTTCCCCGTCTTGTGATTTCACAATCTCCTGTTAATTTTCAGACTCGCACACAACAAAGTAGCTGAACATCTACTCATTAACTGTAGTGAAATATTATCTTACTGTTAGATCTTTTGGTTGTGGTGGGGGGGATATGCCAAATCTCAGGTATTTCAACAATTTATTTATTTATATCAATTTTGTGAGATATAATTGTGAGGTAGAAGGAAGAGAATACTGACAAGTGGATTCATTTCTATTCAGCACCTTTACTCTGATACCCCTAAATAATATCCCTGGGAACTACATGTTTTCTAAAGTCTCTAAATTAGTAAACAGACTTAAGCTGTGTGTACTTTAAACTCAGTGAAAATCTAGCTGCTCTGGGAAGGCCTCAGAGCTTTGTTACAGAACAACCAGCGTCATAGAGACCAAAGAACCCAGCAGACAGGTCAGGATGAACATTGTGGAGAAGTTTAAAGCAGAGTTAGCATCTCCCAGAGCTCTGTTCAATTTATTATCTGAACATGAAGAGAGGCTGGACCACCTGCAGACCTACCAAGACATGGACGTCCTGACATTTGCGAAACACATTTGTACACTTGTGTACCTTTTTGCTTTCACGTTTAACAATGTTTGTGTTAATCTGTCACATAAAAATAATAATAGTAATAAAATACATTGGCAGTTGTTGTAAAATGAAAAAAATACTCCTGATTTTCACCACCATCTCTTTCTGTGGAGCAGTGTTGAGTTTGAGGTTATAACTCCAAAGGGTTTTTTCCACTCTTAAGTCTGAGCTGTTATATGAAACGACTTAGAAATGGTGTCCTATCCTGTCCCTCATCCCAGCCCCCCACCCTGCTCAGGTCCCATTCAGCTCCTAGCTTTCTGTAACAGTGGCTTGTCTCTGTGATTGATGGAGCATATAATGGCCCAGGCTGAGGGATGGCCTCAACAAATGCCTCAACAGATCAGAGTTGGATCTTAGGAGCTATTCGTGCCCATGCATCTTTTAGTATAACAACCAGCAACAAAGATGTGCCAACAGTCTCATCTAACAGACAAGACTGATGAACCAGAACCAGAATCTTTTTTTTTTTTTTTTTTTTTTTTTTTTTTTTTTTTTTTTTTTTTTTTTTTGTGTGTGTGTGCAAATCCTGATCTTGTGAAAACTTCCTGCAGCATTTGTCTACTCTTGTTTCTCCCAAAAGTGTTCTATCAGGTTGAGGTCAAGACTTTGTGCAGGCAAGCAAAGTCTTCCATACCAGACTTTCTTATCCATGAACTTGGCTTGATTTATGCACTGAATGCAGTCATGTTGGAACAGAAAGGGGCCATCCCCAAATATCACCTCAGAGTCTTGGGTATAAAATTTTTTTGGTATGATGAAGCATTAAGATTACTGGAAGTAAGCGGCCAAGTCTAACTCCTGAAGGAACACCCCCACACCATTATACTCCCTCCACCAAACTTTAAACTCGACCCCATTCTGTCGGGAAAGTGCTGTTCTCCTGGCAACTGCCATACCTGGACTTGTCCTTAGGACAGCCTGACAGATACCGCCCCCTAGAGGACACAGTTCAGTGGTGTTGTGCTTTAGACCACTACATCTGATGCTTTGCATTCTGCTTTGTGATCTAAGGTTTGGATGTAGCTGCTCAGCCTTGGAACCCAGGCTGAGCACACGGACTTCTGGGTGGGACAGAAAGCTGTAAAGTGGATGGAAAAAGCCTTCCTTGTCAACAGATCCTCCAACTGAAGTGGGCTCACCAGGGCTGACTTTCTCTTTTGATGTTTTTCAGGATGCAGAGGAGTACGCTGAGCTACCAGTCAGACACAACGAGGACCAGCTCAATAGCCAGCTAGCTCAGCAGCTCCCTCTGCAGGTCAACCCCCACTCCTTTGACAGTGCGCACACTAAGACTCATCTCCTGCTGCAAGCACACTTCAGCCACACCCAGCTCCCATGTAGTGACTACACCACTGATACAAAGACAGTTTTGGACAACGCCATTCGAATCTGTCAGGTAATTTATTACTGTGCTTTGGCTCCAAGGGGGTGAGGGCCAAAGTAGGGTGTTTTTTATTTGTTTGTTTGTTTTCAGGCTTATGGTATTCATTTTTTGGATACTGCAGCATCTCCATTAAAAGACAATATATTTGGTCAAGATAAATGCTCTAATGTTTGCCAGCAGATAATAAATATGTTCTTTGTCTTCAGCCAAACCTTATCCAGTCTCCAGTCTGTCAGGCCTAGTGAAATGAGAGGAGGTGTTTTTGGTTTAAAGCAGCCAACATGGCTGGAGAAGTGAATCTATAGAAAAATACAGCCAAGACTTTTTGAATATCTACCTGAACCGAACAAGATTTACTTTTAATGTTGTCTGTTGTTGTCAGACTTACTTGACTACTGCAATGGAGTCTGAACCAGCTTTCCGTTCAAAAGGTTTGGACTTCCTGAGCCTTTTCTAAGCAGGGCAACAGAAAGTCTGCTTCAGCTGGTGCTGGAAGAATTCGTTCAGCCTACTAACTGCCTCTTTTCCGAACGTCAAACCCTGTTTCCTCTGAGGTACCAGCCTGACTGAGCAGCTGCAGCCAGCGAGCACCCTCAGCCACGCCGGTTAACGCCAGCTTCTTCCCTTTTACAGCTTGTGCTTGGAATTGGGCTGAATTAGTTGTAGAAGTCTGAACTAATAAACTTCAAGGATTTTGTTTTTCTAGATAAACCTCTTTATCAGAACAACTGATCAAAAACCTCTTCAGAAATTCTTTAGAACCCAAGCAGCCAAACTTTGTACAACCAGCAAGAAACCTTGAAAGTGACAATCTCAGTAATTGAATTTCCACAATATCCAGTAGAATTTTGATTGCTTTAATTTGCAGAGCTCAGCAGGTACAGCACACAGTTCAAATCCTGTAATTCAGGAAAAGTAGGTAACTTGCAAAAATGATCGAATTATATTTAATTTTCTTTCCCTAAAACTGTGGCTGAGTGAACTTCTTGGATGCAATAAATTTGTGAGGAGACAGAGAGAGAGAGGCTCATACCACTTGTGAACTCCTGTCCTGGTTTGATCCATTTGTTCTTTGAGTGGAAAACTCAAAGAATCCTCGAACCTGTTCTTGACAGAGCCCAAGATTCAACAAAAAGAAAAAAAACCAGCGTGAAGCAGCAGTCTTGAGAGTAAATCCAATTTCTGAAACCTCAAACTTTGGCTTGTAGGTTGGCCTCGACATGGGTGCAGCTCTCCGATTTGGTTGAGGCTCAGTTCTACTCTCAAAACCCTGATGGTCCTTCCTTCATGATCTCCTCTCCTGATGTGAACGTAAAGATTGTCCCTGAAGCACAACCACTGAATGTTAGCAAGTGCTTCTAATTTAGACTTTTTGGGCTCAATGCCTACGTGACTTTTTCTCCAACTCTTAAAATCATCCTCCTTTGCTGGAAAATTCCACTTTCCACTCTCTCACGGTCAACTTCTCCTTTTCACTCACGCCACAAAGTCATCTTCTGTCCCCCCTAACTGATTAATACATTTTATACATTTTCAATGAAAACATCATTTAAATCACAGACTAACTTTGTCCATCACATTACTTCCGAATTATTGATATCATTTGTTCAACATCATTTGTTATTGCTTTTGGTAACATTCCATTCCCCATAGTTATCAAAAATAATCTTTCTGTTGACTTGCTTGTAATTTTAACTGGTCAATTATACAGTCCATACAGCTTTGGATCAACTTTCCATCATTACAGGTTTTCCCTGATTATTACTTCTTACTTAGATATATACAGAAAAAAATTTAAAGCAAAGTTCATAAGACAGAACAGCTGTGTACCTTCATTGCTTGTACTAAAGTCTTATCCTGTTAGTTTCAGATATTTCTTTGTATTACTAATTTTAAAGGTTGACTTCTGAGAGCCTAATCATGGATCTGCAAACCAGTCCTTACCTAAAAAGGCTTAGAAACAAGAAAGCTGTTCCTTTTAAATTTATCATAGTCTTATGTTTCATCACTGCAATTAAATCCAGATGACTAACTTTACTCTTCCCTTGTTAAACTTGAATTTCCAGCATAGAATAAATGAAAAGTGTATTTATTTAATACCAACAAAAATCATGAAACCCAAAAGTTATATTAAAACTATCTAATTGCTCAAATCTGGCCTTATTTCTTACACTTGTCCCTACCATCTCATATCCCTTTAACTCTACAATAGACAATCACAGTTCTTCTCTGTATCCTCATAATACACTGATCAAACTTAAGAAAGAAAGATTCTCAATGACTGTTCAAAGGATTATATTCTCCATTAATCTGGAAAGAATAACACTTTCTAATTATTCATTATCAGGGATAAGGAAATTGTATTCTAAAACATGATGAGAATGTTTTATCTTAGAGAAGACACAGATACATACTTAAGCATTCAGGAAACTCCAACTTTCTCAATGCCCTGTTGCCATGGAGACTCACTGGTCTGCGGCACGTGAAGTTCCCCTTTTCGTGATTTTACAATCTGTTCATTTTCACTCAAGATTCACACACAACAAAGCAGCAGAATACATACTCATTAACTGCATGGAAATATTATCTTACTGTAAGTTATTTTGATTGGGCAGGGGAGGTTATGTCGAATCTCAGGTATTTCCACAATATACAGCTGAAACATAAATGTCCCCATTTGAAACACCATACCAGATTAAAGCTTTCTGCTGCCTCACATCTGCAGTCACTCACCATGTCCAAATAAAGATACAGCTTAAGAACAGTTCACAATGAAAATTTGAATCATACATAAAATATACAAAAAGAAAGATAAGCCAACATCAGGACAGCACACATTTACAATCAGATTCTTTAGATTTGGTTTGAAAAATCTGATTAAACTCCAGCTTTTTATATTCTTGGACAGTGTATTCCACTGATTTGGAGCTTTTGCACAGAAAGCTTATTGGCCATTATTGTGGTTACTTCCTGTGTAGGTAACAGTTTGAGCGCCAGGTTAACAGACCAGTTAAGTAATTTCTGGTGCATGCACAGATTGCATTGTAAGGCCCAGAATCTTTGAGTACATTTTATGCAGTGGCTTGCAAAAGTATTCATGCCTCTTTAACGTTTCCATATTTTGTCATATTACAACCACAAACATAAATATATTTCATTGGAATTGTATGTGAAAGACCAGCACAAAGTGGTATCCAATTGTGAAGTAGAAAGAAAATTCTACATGATTCAAAACATTTTTTGTGAATAAAAAACTGAAAAGTGTGGTGTGGAAAACTATTCAGCCCCCTTTTATCTGAGTGCCACCAATTGCCTTCAGAAGTTGCCTGGTGGTTGCTAATGACTAAACAGAGTCCACCTGTGTGTGATCTAATCTCAGTACAAGTACAGCTGCTCTGTGATGGTCTCAGAGGCTGGTTAAGAGTATATTATGGAGCAAACAGCATCATCAAGTCCAAGGAACACACCAGACAGGTCAGGGAGAAAGTTGTGGAGAAGTTTAAAGCAGGCTTAAGCTAAATTTCCCAAGCTTTGAATATCTCATGGAGCACTGTTCAGTCCATCATCTGGAAATGGAAAGCGTATGGCCCAACTGTACACCTACCAAGACGAGGCCGTCCACCTAAACTTACAGGACGAACGAGGAGATCGCTGATCAGAGATGTAGCCAAGAGGCCCATGGTGTCTCTGGACGAAATGCAGAGATCCACAGCTCAGGTGGGGGAATCTGTCCACAGGACAACTATCAGTCATGCACTGCACAAATGTGCTCTCTATGGAAGAGTGGGAAGAAGAAAGCCATTGTTAAAAGAAAAACCATAAGAAGTCCTGTGTGCAGTTTGCCAGAAGGCAAGTTGGGGGCGTATCAAACATGTGGAAGAAGGTGCTTCGGTCAGACGAGACCAAAATTTTTTGCCAAAATGCAAAACGCTGTGTGGCGGAGAACTAACACTGCACATCACTCTGATCACACCATCCCCACTGTCAAATATGTTGGTGGCAGCATCATGCTCTGGGGGTGCTTGTCCTCAGCAGGGACAGGGAAGATGGTCAGAGTTGATGGCAAGATGAATGGAGCCAAATAGAGGGCAATCTGGGAAGAAAACCTGTTGGAGTCTACAAAAGACTTGAGACTGGGGCAGAGCTTCACCTTCCAGCAGGACGACCACCCTAAACATAAAGCCAGGGCTACAATGTTTAAAACAAATTCATGTGTTAGAATGGCCCAGTCAAAGTCCAGACCTAAACCCAATCGAGAATCTGTGACAAGATCTGAAAACTGCTGTTCACAAACGCTCTCAATCTAATCTGACTGAACCTGAGCTGTTCTGCAAAGAAGAATGGGCAAAAAATTTCAGTCACTAGATGTGCGAAGCTGGTAGAGACAGACCCTAAAAGACTTGCAGCTGGAATTGCAGCAAAAGGTGGCTACACAAAGTATTGACTCGGGGGGGCTGAATACTTTTGCACACCACACTTTTCAGTTTTTTATTTGTAAAAAGTGTTTTGCAATCATGTATAATTTTCTTTCTACTTCACAATTGTATACCACTTTGTGTTGGTCTTTCACATAAATTTGCAATGAAATATATTTGTTTGTGGTTGTAATGTGAGAAAATATAGAAAAGTTCCAGGGGTATGAGTACTTTTGCAAGCCACTATATTTTGTTATGTTGCAACTGTTACTGTCCACAAACAGGAAGTGTTGATAGGATTTACCCATTATAATAACTTTAGATTTGATGCCTAATATATTACGGTCATTTTAAATGATTTGCATGGGTTGTATTTACCGAATCCTTTCTTACAGTGTACACAGGTGGACTGAAATTCAATTCAAGTTGAAATTCAAAAATACTTTATTTATCCCAAAGGGAAATTAAGTGTTGATTTAACTCATTTAATTTAGGAGTTATTATAGACTGTGATGGCTGTGGGTAGGAAAGATCTCCTGTCGCGGTCGGTTTTACAACCAGTCTGAAGAAGCCTCTGACTAAAGAAACTCTGTTTTCCAATAACAGTCTCATGAAGAGGATGGTCAGGGTTGTCCATAATTTTCTTGATTTTGTGCAAAATCCTTCTTTGCATAATCATCTGTAAAGGTTTCACAGTCGTCCCCAGAACAGAACCAGCCTTCTTTATTAGGTTATTAAACCTTTTTTGGTCTCTGGCTGTGATGCTGCTGCCCCAACAGATGATGGCAGAGGAGATGACACTCTCAACAACAGACTTATTGAAGACATGCAACATCTTGCTGCAAACCTTGAAGGATCTTAGCTTCCTCAAGGAGTACCTTCTCCTCTGTCCTTTCTTGTACACGGCTTCACTGTTAAGTCTCCAGTCCAGTCTGTTGTCTAGATGAACACTGAGGTATTTATATTCCTCAACCACCTCCACTCCCCTGTTTTCCATGACGGAAACAGGGTTTGATCTAACCCTGTTTCTCCTGAAATCTACAATCATCTTCTTTGTCACCTCATTAACTGGTTTCTCAAACCAGTAGGTTGTAAAGGAAACCTGAATACAAAATGTTTGACTCTCGCTTTTTATTTTTTTTATCCGTGAAAACAACTGGTTTCAACAACATGGTTTCTCTGTTTTAAAATCTGTAAGCTATTTTCCACAGCTTGGAATGCATGTTTTACTATTTACCATTTTACCATTACCTTCCCCTCAGCCACATTATGCCTTTAATTTGCTTTAGCAGCAGTTGTTATATGTAAATCCCTTTGTTAATTTGTACTGCATTAGCATTTTGATTACCATGTACCTCTTCCTCTTTGCACCTTGAGTCATTTTACCCTCAAGAAATGACATATTAATGATGTTTGTTTAAGATCAGCTCAGCAACCTGGAGGAGCTGGGATCTGGTTCAGCTAGAAAATATCCTGCTCTGCTCTATATTCTAGTGTTTCCTCAACCTCTCCTTGTTCTCTTCTGGTTCTTCATTTTGCCAGTACGTTCTGTAAATATCAGAGCCCATCTTTGGCAAAATCTAGAGCGTCTACATGTCTGCTGTTGTCAATGTTTTTTCCAGCTTGACACTACATCACATATAAAGTTACCATAAAATATTAAACATAATAAACTTTATTTGTGTAGTAACTTTATTTGTGGCGTTACAAAGAGTAACATTACATGATAAAATCAAAATGTATAAAATAATCATCAGTTGTGGGGTGGGTGTAAGAAGTGAGTAGCTCAGAAATAGAACATGGGACGAAACCATAAGGACATGTATGTTTGGTCTTTTTTTGATGACGTAACAATGCTGGACTCTTAACACTGTTGAACACCAATGAGTTTCTGGTACCGCGCTAGCTTGCAGTCCACTACAGCAGCCCAGACTCCATTAAGAGTATTTTCCTTTTTTCCTTTAAAATCTTATTTTGACGTACTGTATATTCTTTTCTGTTGCTCTCTCTCTTTTTTTTGGTATTGCTGGTTCTATTGAACCAGCAATACCAAAAAATACAATAGTTTTGTGGACAACTTTGTTTTAAGTTTGTTTTTTTTAAGTCTTTCGTGTTCGGAGAAGGTGCAAACGGCCATGCGATCGTTGTTTACACCAGGGTTCAGCTGCTAGCTCTCAGTAGCTCAACTGTTCTGCCTCCCACTAAGAAACCCGACATTCTCCACGAACTGAGAAGGAAGAGATGTGGGACGCGTGCGAGCATCGGTCGTCGCAACCTGGTTCTTGTCCAGCCTGTGTATAAACCCCTGGTACGCAGAGAACCAGCTGTGACACACAGTGAAAAAATGTTCTGAGGAGACTGAAGAAGCTCTGAGGGACTGTTTAAGCTCTACTGTGTGGGAAGAGCTCTGTGCTCCTCATGGGGAGGACATCGAAAGCATCACAGACTGCATCATGGACAATATTAACTTCTGTGTCAACAACACTGTAACCACCATGACTGTGCAGTTTTTCTCCAATAACAAGCCCTGGATCAACCCTGAAATAAAGAGGGTATTTAAATCAGGAAACAAGGAGAAGCTGAGAGCTGTGCAGAAGGAAATGAGAAGGAAAATTAGGGATGGAACAAACATCTACAGGAAGAAGATGGAGGATCAGCTTCCTCCAGAGCAACATCAGCGGAGTTTAGAAAAGTTTGAAGTCAATTTCAGGCCACAAACCAAACTCTTGGGTTGTAAGAGACTTGAAGTGGGTCAACGACTTGAATAGGGCTATTGTAAACGATTATTTTAATAATCGAGTGATCTATCAATTATTCTGACGATTAATCGAGTCATTGGATAAAAAATTTAATAAAATAAAATTTCATTAAATTCTGTCACAGCAGTATTAATATTGGATATCAATATTGGCCCAAGTTTTCATATGTTCATTCCTAACAATTACTTTTCTGTAGCTTAGAAAATTAACCTGTAACAATAACTAATTTTTACGTTAACCTGGACAAAAGTTACACAAAAATCTGAAATTAAATTCAATGTAATAAAAATAAAAAAAGATGCAGGCAGACAGACACACAAAAAAGGAATACTCCAGTCTTGACATATTCATCTTCAGTCAATGTAATGGATGGATTCTAACTTTGCACAGCCATTTGTAGCTTTTGTGTCCTTGTGAGCAACAGATCTATGGCACCTTTGTCCTACACATATGCCAGCTATGTCAAAACATATGCCAGCTATGTACACGTCACAGTGCGCCTCGCCACCCATTTCATATTGGAATGATATGAAATCTATTTTCTGGTTTGTCCGTAAAGGTATACTTGTGCTCAGGATGAGCTATCGCGCTGGATTGCAGCCAGCCATGTTCCATCTATCTGCATACATTTCCGCTCCACCTGTATATGTACGCCCACCGCACACTTCGCCGTTGTTTGCTCTGTACCAGCCACTAGGCAGCAGCTCCAGGAGGATCCAATAAAAGAAAGGCTGTCAGATTGCATGCATCACGCCAGTCAATTTAAGGATGCTTATTGGTCCCCCGAAAAATGATGAAAACCCAGACATGTCCGGGGAGAAGAAGATGTTTGTTCACCCTTTGTTGTGCTAATAGCACTTAAAATTCATCAACAACTCATTGGCGGGAGTGAGAGAGTTGTGCTACACTAATAATTATCCAGCCAAAACACATGGCGCTAAATAGTAAAACATAACTTAATGAAGGCAGATCATTTGCCTTGAGGAGTTTTAATTATCGAGGAACTCAAATCATATGATGAATCATTACAGTCCTAGACTTGAACCAGTTCTTTAACAGGTTTGACCAGTCATCCATCCCTCCCCCAGCCCAGTCCTGCCTCCTGTTAGCCCCCTCATTTGTAACAACTACTAGCTTTTCGTCTCAGGACTTCACAGCTCTCAGCCATCATCCACCCCCTTCACTTCAGAGGATTCCTTCCCACAACCCCAGTGGATATTGGACTACCTCACTGACCACCCACAGCATGTGGGGACATAGGGCTGTGTCTCCAGCAGGCTGGTCTGCAGTATGGGGGTCCCTCAGGGAACAGTGCTGACACCGTTCCTCTTCACCCTCTACACTGCAGACTTCTCCATCAACTCCCCATGCTGCCATCTGCAAAAGTTCTATGATGACTCCGCCATAGTCGGCCTCATCACAGGTAAGGATGACTCGGAGTACAGTGGACTCAGGACTTTGTGGACTGGTGCCAGAGGAACCACCTTCTGATCAATACTGCTAAAACCAAGGAGCTGGTGGTGGATTTCCATAGGTGCATACTTACCTCACTGATACCGGTGAATATCCAGGGAGTGGACATTGAGATTGTGGACTCTTATGAGTACATGGGTGTTCACCTGAACAATTAACTGGACTGGACTCTGTAGTGGCATCAGCCATCACTACACAACTCTGTAGTGGCATCAGCCATCTTGGGAATGTATTTTGGACAAGCAGTTTATATATACAGCTGAGAGGAAACAGTTAGATCATAGCATCAGGAAGGCCAGCTCTGTGCTCCGATGCCCCCTCGACCCAGTGCAGGTAGTGGGAGATAGGACAATCACTGATGGACAATGTCTCCCACCCCATGCATGAAGCTGTTGCTGAGCTGGAGAGCTCCTTCAGTGACAGACTGTTGCATCCTAGGTGCACTAAGGAGCGTTTGTAGGAGATCCTTCCTCTCAGCTGTTAGACACTATAGCCATCAATGCTCCCAACAAAATCAATGTGTTTATATCCCTGCTAGTATCTGTACAACTCTTAACGTTTTTTTATTGTCACTCACTGTAAATAGTTTGTATTTTTAATGCTCAGAGACATGCACATCTTGTACATTTTTAATTAACCGACTCAGCTGCACATTCCTCTGGACTGGAGTGTTTTTTTACAACTACACAGTATTCATGTTGAAATTTTGTCTTAGTGTACAGTAATTTCAGTATTTGTAGTTCACTGTTCAGGTTCAGACCCACCCTCTGAGATGAGACAAAGGGTTGTAAACCAGACTATATGCTTGTTGGGCTAGCGACCAGCTAAACAATGGAACGTGTCTTTAGGAGCCTGTATGACCACAAAATGGATGTGTATGGGGGGTGTCAAGAACAGAAAAGGAAAAGCAAAGAAATGAGAAATACAGAGCAAGTGGCAAAGAGGAAAGGGATTGGCTGCAAAGAGAGCCAATGAAATGCAGCAACGCTGAATTCAATTATTCTGGATGCAGAGAATACCTTTGTCTTAGATCAACACAATGTCACAAAAATATCACGGATATAATCAGCATAGCATTAGCAAACATGCAACAAAAGGCAAATACAAAGCCTTGTTCAAACACCTAATTCAGCGCAGATAACGGATCAAGAACAAAGTTTGGAAAAATCTTACGTAGAGCAGGTTGGCCATGCGGGTCAAAGCAGTGTCCAAGGTCCAAAAATTAAGAGGTGAAAGAAAAAAAAACTTGTCCTCGTCTGGTGGGCAGGTGAGTGAGCAAGCTGGCGTCCCAGCAAAGGGTTCTTGGCAGAACCTGTGGTACCTGGTTGAAGCCAAAAGGCTTTTTCATTGACGGATGCATTGTTCCATCGGCAGGCCTGGGTTGGCAGATGCCAAGAGACTTTGCGTCTCAAAAAGGAAGAACGCAGAGAAATGGGATACACAAACCGCTTTCTAGAAATTCTCCAGTTCGTACTCTGAATGCTTTAACGTCCTCTTTCCTTGCAAGCAGGTTAAAAGAAAGTGTGAAACGCTGATGTGTCTCTATTGGAGTCTGGCTCCAGAAGATGAGGGTTTTAGAGTCAGGAGTTGGTTTTGTGACCAGTTCTTATCTGATCAGCTCAGATAAGGTCAGTTTTATTGCAGGGGGGGAGTTTTGGCAGTGAGGTATCCAGCACAAAGAATGTGATGCTTAGAAATGCAATCTAATCAGTTTGTGAATAAAAATGTGTTTTCCAACATGAATTTGAATCGTAGTTCTCCTTGTGAACTGTATGCGTCCTCTGGCTTCCTCACTCAATCAGGGTCTTAAGTCTAAAATGAACAACTTAAAATCCTGGCCTTAGAAAACCTAAAAATGTATGTAGTTAAAAAATACATGTCAGATGAAACCATGGAAGGGTTACTTCAAGACTGTTAATCCCCTGAAACCCCAGTAAACAGAAGCAGTTAGTACTGTGAACGATATATATTAATGTTGAATGACCCAGCTCAGTTTGGCTGGGATAATGCTATATTTTTTCTTTGGTTTTCCATGTATTTGAGTTGAACTGAACTTGTAGACAACATCCTCCATAAGTAAGCGAGTCCATCTACTTTTTGTTTTGGGGATCCAGGCTTGAATTCTGCTTATATTCACAAAGGAACATTTGTCACTGAAAGGCTTGTCTAAGTCATAATATGTAGAACTGATCTGGAGAGGCAGTAGTGCCTCACAACCAGATGTATTGATCTGGTCTGGTACACAGGACCTTTTAGGTGTAATAAGTGGAACTTGATGATTGACACTCTGATCTTATGCATCCTGTGACATCTGTACGTTTGATTTTTAATCATTTTTGTTTTTGTCCTCAGGCGATGCTGGATGTAGCTGCCAATGAAGGCTGGCTTGTTACAGTTCTCAGTATCTGCAACCTGGTGCAGATGATCGTCCAGGGTCGCTGGCTGCACGACTCTTCGTTACTGACACTTCCACACGTTGAACACCACCATCTCTATCTGTTCAGGTACACAGCATCACTGCTTCACAGGTGCTTGTTGCTCTCCGGCTCTGCATGTTCTCCATCTGTTATTGCTGTCACACAGAGAACCTGTACTGGAAACATTACTGGGCTTACCTATAAGTGATAGAGCAGATGGTTTTGGAACCATCTAAAAGAAGGTAGTGGAAGATTAGGCTTAATATTTCCCAGCAGGAGTCTGTGAAAAGCTGACATTTCTGTGGAATATCTTTAGAATAAAACACAGAGCAGTAAATAATGCAAGACTTCCAGGAACTACAATCACTCAGAGAAAGTATTGTTACTATTGTAGTGCAGCTGTTTGTGCGACGTTGTTTAGACATGTGGAGACATGCAGTCAGGGAGGCAGACTCAAGGTTCTGTAAATGTTAAAACCACAACATATGTTTTTATTAACCTCTTGATACGTCCAGAATAAAATAACTCCTGAGACGATTCTAAAATGGTTTTGTGGAAACCTTGAGTTGACAGTATTTCTGAGTAATCTGAGCTTTTAAAGACAGCTGTGTGTGTGTTTTCTCTTTGTGTGACATGATCAGTGACATGGCTGGAGCTTTAGTTTCACTGGGTTTAGGAAGAACTCTGCTGAGAAGGATACCAACAACTTACCACGTTTTAAATAACCTACTGGCAGGAGTAACAGCACCTTGTTCTGGAACAACGGCTGTCATTGATCACACTATTGGGTTAGGTAGGGTATGGAATTAGATTTCAGTCTTTTCCAGGTCTGGTAAAATATAAGCAAAGAAAATGAGAAAACCGTAAAGTTTGCATTCTGTAAATGTTGTGTCCTTCCTTCTACCCTTTCTTCCTTGTGTGTATTCCTTCCTCCTATACTTCCTTATTCTTTTTCCATCCTTATTTCCTCTCTGTATTTTTTACTTTCCAGCCTTTCTCCACTTGTCTTTCCATTCATTCTTTCTTGTGTTGTTCTCGTCCTCCTTAGTTTCCTTCCTTCATTGTATACTTTCTTCCATTAAGCCATTAAGTTATTATTTATGCTTTTAGTTTATTGCTTGGGGCATAAGTATGGTTATAAATGTATGTTGCTGTTGACTGTTAAACTGTATAATGTTTATAGGACTCAATATGTATCCCCTCCCTGTCAGGTCATTATTGTAAAGAACTTGTTCTTAATAGCTTACTTGATTAAATAAAAGTAGCTTGTTGCTATGGCGGCACGTAAACACACAGTGGCTCAGAACTTTCAATTATTTTTTTATTTATTAACGTTTTGGGCCTGTTTTTTTGTTATCTGGTCGGACAGCTGTAGCGCTCAAACAGTACAGCAGGGAAGAACTACTGAAAATTAAGGATCAGACTTCCCAGTTTGTATATTCAAAGCAGGATTTTATCCCACCAGAGCTTCAACGATCAGAGGAGGTTTTTACCATCACCCCTCTGTGGCCCAAGAGAGGGAGGAGATACCGCAAGCAGAAACAGGGCAAACGGAGCGGCATATGCACTAGGTTATGGGAGAAACCACACAGACCGGTTCTGCCCAGCATTTTCATCGCTAACGCCAGGTTTCTTGTCAACAAGCTAGATGAGATTCAAATACGAATTGGCTCCTGAAGGTTAAACAGCTGAGTTATGATCGTCACCAAGACATGGCTGAATAACAATATCCCCGATGTTGCAATGGAGCTTGAGGAGCGCACTTTGTTCCGGGCAGACAGAACTGCAGCCTCGGCTAAGAGTAAAGGTGGAAGTCTGACCCTGTGTGTACATAGCTCCTGGTCACAGTCGCTAAAACCATTGGAATATTTTTCTCACCTGACCTAGAATATTTGGGGGTTAATTGCAGATCCTTCAAGCTGGTAAGAGAGTTCTGCTCCATTCTGATCGTCGCTGTCTATATTCCACCAAAAGCTAATATTAAGATAGCTCTGGAGGAGATCTACTGCCTGATAAGCAGACTGATGAACACTCACCCTGAGGGAGTTGTGATCATAGGTGGAGATTTTAATCATGCAGAACTTAAGACTGTGCTACCCAAATTCCATAAAGTCATCCATTTTCCAACAAGAGATAAAAATATCCTGGATCAGGTCTACTGTAACATCAAAGGGGTATACAAGGCTACTGCTGGTCCACATCTGGGCCTCTCTGACTACATCACTGCTGAACTCATCCCTACCTACAGACCACTGATCTGGAGATCAAAACCCAACATTAAAACTGTTCAGGTCTGGACTGAGGAGGCCTCCTCATCACTCCAGGACTGTTTCGAGCTTATTCAACGGAAGGTTTTCAAAGAGGGCTCAGATCTTGAGGGCTATACATCCACTGTTCTGTCTTATGTGCAGTTCTGCACTGATGCTGTCCTACCCACTAAAACTGTCAAGGATTTTCCTAATCAGAAGCCATGGATGGATGGAACTGTGTGGTCCCTGCTCAAAGCCTGTGATGCTGCCCATCACAGGCAGCATTACAGGCTGGTCATCTGACAGGCAATCTACAGTAATGCCCGAAGAGATCTGAAAAAAGGAATATGACTGGCAAAACTTAGGTGCAGGCAATGCAATGAGTAACAGTTCCCTGCAGTTTTCCACTGTCCCTGTCTGCCTTAAGTCCTTCATCATCGTGCCTGTACAAAAAAAAAAAAAAAAAAAAATTGCTGTGACTGTCTTAAATGATTATCGCCCAGTCGCACTAACCCCTGTCATCATGAAATGCTTTGAGAGGATCATCCTAAAACACATCAAGGATAGCCTCCATGCTGGTCTGACAGGCACCAGTTAGCCTATAGGAGGAACCGGTCCACAGAGGATCCTGTCTCCATTGCACTACACACAGCCCTGACACACCTGCAGCATCCTGACACTCATGTTAGGATGCCGTTTGTCAACTTCAGTTCAGCATTTAATACCATCATCTTCACTATCAGAAGCTGATCGTGAGACTGGGACGACCTGGGACTTTCAACATCAATGTGCCATTGGATCAGGGACTTTCTCACCAACCGACCTCAGGTGGCGAGAATAGAGAACCAAACATCATCCACCCTGGTCCTCAGTATAGGCACACCACAGGGTTGTGTGCTTAGTCTGGTTCTCTTTACACTGTTCACCCACGACTGTGCAGCCATCCACTCCTGTAACAGGGTTCTAAAGTTTGCAGATGATACTGTCGTAGTGGGTCTGATAACAAACAATGATGAGACCTTCTACAGAGAGGAGATCCAGCACCTGTCCCAGTGGTGTTCATTGAACAACCTGATGCTCAACATCAGTAAGACCAAGGAGGTCATAGTGTACTACAGTAGGTCCAGGAGGACAGACCACACACCTATTATCATTCAAAGAGAGGTGGTGGAGCGCATGGACAACATCAAATTCCTGGGTTTCCACATCACCTCAGACCTGACATGGTCGCTGAACACCTCTTTTCTGATGAGGAAAACCCAACAAAGACTCTTCTTCCTCAGGAAACTGAAAAAGGCTGGACTCCCTGCTCAATTGCTCAAAAATTTCTATAGAGCTGTGATTGAGAGCATCCTCTGCCTCAGTATGATTGTGTGGTATGGCAACTACACAGTCCAGGACAAAAACAACTTGGCCCGGGTGGTGAAAACTGCCCAGTGGATTGTGGGGGGTCAGTTCCCGAACTTGGACTTAATATACACTGGCAGACTGCAAAGGAAGGCCAGTCTTATTGCTGCTGATCCCACCCACCCAGGACACAAACTATTTGTACCGCTGCCATCTGGGAAACGGTACAGGTACATAAAGACTACAACCACATAGCTAAGGAGCAGTTTTTTCCCAAGAGCTGTGAAATCCATCTGTCCATCTTCCATCTCCTCTGCCCCCATGCAGACACCGTCACACCCATTCACTTGTTTTATTTATTTACTTATTACTGAAGGTAACGTTGCAATTTTGTTATGTTTTAGAAACATAATGGAAAAATAAAAAATCTTGTCTTATGAATGAAAGTCCATCCTTCCTTCTCCTTTGCCCTTCCGTTCTTCCTTCCTCTCATTCTTCAGTCTCTTCTTCCTTTCTCCCTTCCTTCCTTCTGGCATAGCTTAATTCACTTTGTCCGTCTTTCCTTGTCCTTTCTTTACTTTTGTTGTCTGTTCTTTATTTGTTCCTTCCTTTCTTTCCTTGCTTTTCTACTATTTCTATTCCTTCTGCCTTTCCCTCCTCCCAGTTTTTGTACCACATTCATATTGAGCCTGTCAAATACATACGCCATAGATTCATGTGTTTGTATTACATATTTTAAAATGACTGTTGAAGTCTAAAATGCTGAGTCAGAATAAGTCTGGACTTTTTCCATGAATAAAGTGTAGGAACCTGGTATGTAGGGGTGTGCCAAAAAAATCGATTCACATAAGAATCGAGATTCTCATTTACTACAATTCAGAATTTATTTAAAATGTCCCAAAATCGATTTTAGAAAATAAAAATAGAAAACAAATCCGCCTCCATTTTGTAACTACACGGGACGTTCTGATGTCAATACGCAGATGGTACTGGAACGTACACATGCGCGGAGGGCACCACAATAAAGAGGAAACTGCAAAAATGAATGAGAGAGAGATTCAACTGGACCAGTCTTGACAGCAAACATTTGGACTTTTATCTTTTTAACCGAATGCCAGGAAGACCTTAAAATGAGCTTCACTATGTGCAAAGTTTGCAAAGACTGAGCACTTCGGGAACACTGCAAATACATGGAGCTCAGCTACAGCTTAGCGCTATATCCTCCTCCATATAGAGCTCTGTTTTGTGTGATTGGTCGAAAGTTTGTGGCCGTGTTTTATGTAGAAATGCAGTCGGACAGCAATGTTGATATCTCGCTTCAACTCGTCCGGTTCTGGTATCCGGTTTCTGTATCCGCAGGCAACATGAATATGGAACGTTTAGCCGACGTGGTGAAGAATTATGTACATTTTTTGTGATTCTTCTCTAAATAACTAGAAAGACTGACAAATGGCAAAAAACCTCAGGATGGAAATTGCAACGCCGTTGTCCATGGAGGAGGCTGTCTGCAGAAACGTGTAGTGTTCTTTCTGTGACGCTTCGTAAAAACAAAACAGAGGATGCAAGAAGGGAGTAATTCCATCTAAACATGGATTATTATTTAAAATTAAATTAATGTGACACTTTATCTCCATTTGTCATTCCACCTTGCAAAGCAGACTCGAGTAGATCATGAGGATTCTTGGCACACCGGTAGATTAAAGTGGAAATCGTTATAATTGTTTTGACTCAAATCGGAATTGAATCGTGAGATAGTAAAATATTCCCATCCCTACTGGTTAGAGCACCTGATTTGTTCACTTACTCGGTTATTAAATATACCAGCAACTTATTCATTCCCTGCACCTTTTTGACAACAAATGTTTCAGCATTCTCAAATGAGCAACTCCCTAGAATTACATTCAAATATGTTTGTACGCCTCAGACTCTGGATTCACCTAAAAATGTTAAATGTTCTCTGTGGAGCTAAGAGGTATTAAAGGTCTCCTAAGATAGGATCAGACTCTTGTATTGTAAAAGCAGGTGCTGCAGAGACATGGACTCATGGCAGTGGTGTATGCACTAAATGCAACGCATAGGGGCGCTGCGCTGAAGGGGGCGCTAAATTAATTTTAAAAAATGTTCTCATCGGTATTTTATATATTTAACAGCTGTTTGTGCATGTGTAAATGATGTGATCAATAACAGAGACACAGCACTGATTAGGGGGCCCTCTGCTCCCCTCCCCACACTAAAGGTGGAGTTATAGTCTCACTTTCAGAGATTTGCGTTGAGTGCATGCAAGCCGAGCAAGCGGTGTGGCTTTACACATACGTTGGCGCTCCAGCGCCATTTTTCATTTGAATCGTGTTTTCATCTGATGACAGAGAGCTAAAGATGGAGAGGTAGAAAAGACAGCTCTCAGGGGCACAAAACAAAACACAGAAGAAGGAGAAGGACAAAGATGTCGATGAAAGTAAAAAAGCTTCTCAAAGTGGTTGAGAGACAGCAGGTCAGTGATGAAGAGGAGGCTTGTAAATATTCACGTTAGTTTAAATTAAAAGTAAAATGACAGGCCGCTGTTCACCTGCAACTGTATGCTGTATTTATAAAGCAGTAATCATTTGTTTAACTAGATGGTGAATCATAAAACGGATAAATTATAGAACTTGGCAGTGATAAAGCTGAGTTTAAATGTCTTCACTCAGTATAACACTACAGTGCTGTATCTGATGAGCCTGATCAGATGCAACGTCCAGTCAGTAACTGTTAGGATATCATTTAAGATAAAAATGTCATTGTTGTATGTGGTTATACTGCTGTATATTTAAACCTACTGAACACATTCAGCTGTGAGGATGGAGAGAAAGAAGAGAAGAAAAGAGAGTCAGAGACAGAGAATCAGGACGGACAGGGGAAGTCAACAGGTTGGACTGATATTAGGTGGAAGTGTAGGAACAGCCGCTTAATCCTAAGTGATTAATTTTAAAATATTTTTTTGTTAAAAAGTGTATTAGCAAGATCTGTAATTGGTTTAAAGCTATTAAACAATACATGCTTGACCACATGACTTATCAGTTAGCAGTGATCTCTGCTAAAAACAGTGTTGCTCTCGGTTTCATTTGATGCCATTCTGGACCAGTGGGCGAGTTCAAAGACATGACGTAGTAATTTAGAGTTAATATTCTTCCATAGACTCCAGGCTGTTGTTCAGATGTCAGAATTTCACATTTACATAACAGAAAATGTATCGATATATGTAACATTTTATCATATTATTAGAGCATTTTTATTTTTATTTTTGATTGAGCTGATTACCAACAGTAACATGTAACCTGAAAAAAAGTTTGTAATAAAAGTCTTGTATTTTATAAATCCATGACTAAGTCATGCAGTGGAGTTTTAAAACATACTGCCTGTAATGTGTCCGCATACACCTCAGAAAGTACGTAGTTGCGCTCCTGACTCACAGTATTTAAACTTACAAACTTCATCATCTTTCCTCAGAAGCTTTTCTCCTCCAAGGAAACCAGCTCAAGGACAGTTTTCAGACCTCCACTACTTTAACACAGAAACTCTTCTTTCCAATTAATATTTTGTGTAATTTTGTTTTGTTGAAAGCACTACATCAAGACTAGTTCTGGTTCCAATGGGACATTAGGGATGTTTCACACCTAAAACTTGTAATTGAAGCTTTCTTCAGTTTAATTTGATTACTCTAATTTTCCTCTTTATCCAATCATTTCCCAGGCAATGGGCAGGTAAAATAGGAAGGAGTGACGCTAAAGGCTTCTGTGGACCTGTTGAAGGACTCCCAGAGCTCATTGCTGCCTGCAGTGGGAAAGAAAGCGTTTTCTCTGCCATTGTCAGCCAGGAGTTTCACTCGAACCAAGTAATCCAGGTAAGATCACATTTAAAGAAACTATTCGGTGTAAATCCAGTTTAGAGATTTAAAAACATGACTGTTCTGACATATCGCACACCTACACATCATTTCATCAGAGCAGGGCCATGAGCAGTCCAGGCAATGTGGTCCCTGATCCCTAGTTACAGCTCCAGTCTGAGAGCTAATTGCTGCTGCAATGAGAGGGTCCGGGCACAGCGACAGGCCCTGTGACTTCACCGATCAGCAATCACCGATCCTCCTCCCTCCCCCACCTTCACAGCCCCACCTCATCCCACCCCCTACTTAGTGGCAGGCTATTTAATTAAGTAATTAGATATGTGGCAGTGTTCTTGTCTGACTTGCTCTTGGAGGGTAATCCTCAAATAAATAGCTCTTTTTTTTTTTTGGCTGAATTTGAGAGCCGTTTTCCCACATAGACCCCCTTAAGCATATTCATCCTTTGCATATTTTTTCTTTGTTGTTGTCTTTATGTATTTTTTGTATCATACTGTAGCTTCTTCTCTTAATATGGCTTTCAAAATGGACCAAATGTTACAATCCCCTTAGAATCCAGTTAAAGACAGAGATATTAAATATACTATATGTCATTTCGCAGATCTGTCCATCAAAGGCAGCCCTGATACAGGGATTTACCACAACAAGGCTTGACTGCCTACTGTCCTGGTTTCCAACATTAATGGTGTACCTCAAAGGAAGTTTATGGTTGACCTTCAGTTTTTGAATGTAAAAAGGCTCCATGATATTAATTTGAAAAGCTTCTCCTTAAGAGATCCAGTGGAACTCCTGTTCATGTGAGAAGCAAAAGCTCAGCAGCCAGTTTGTCACTAAATGCAGAGTGATAAACATGCATCAGAATGCTTTACTATTCGGACCCCTTAGATAAGTGGTCCCCACTGTCCAGTATTTATTAGATGTTTCCTCACTCCAGCACAGCTGATTCAGATGATTGCATTACCTCCTTAGCATGCCATCAAGTGCTGAAGAAACCTGTTAATCACCCATTTATTAATACAGCAAGAGAGAAACACCTAAACATGCAGGACAGTGGGCCCTGAGGACCAGGGTTGGGGACTTCTGCCTTAGATGATATTGAGTAGGAGCCCTTTCAGCTAGTCTAACACCCCTGATGTTGCAAGCCCTCCACTTTTGTGGAGCTCTGTAGGTGGCTGGACCTGGAATGAAGCTGTTAGTAGCAGACCCTTGAAATCATACAAGTTCTCAGGTGGGGGTCTCCATTCCAGCAATCTGGCCAGGCACAATGTTTGGAGAAGTGCTTCATGTCAAACCTATACATGCATACCGCTTACCACAGACATCTATAGGCAGACTTATACATGCTGTGGAAATTTTCCAGCTCAACATTGTCCGCAGCATCACACTGCACCCACCAGGCTTGCTTCATATTGGCGCAGGTTCACCTCATAGATATAGGAAGGATACCTAAGAAATAAAAGAAAATCTAATTCATCAAACAAAACCAATCTTTCATAACATTGTAGATGAGTTCTGTTGCCATGTTGGATTCAGTGGAAGACATAATAAACCTCCCGAGCAGTTCAGTTACACAGCAACATATGTACCAAGCTATAATAATGTAATAATTATTTGATCCAAGAGTACAAAACAGCCTTGGTCTGGTCACAAGTCTCAGTAAGCCTGGGCTGCTTATAGACAGCTGGATTGTCTTACGTCTTTGGAAATCTTTTGGAAGGTCCTAACCTCTGCAGACAGAACATCTACCAACACCAGGCTATTGTCAAAAAGTCACTTTTCAGATTCAGGAGGAGCACTGTCTTCACTCTAGGTCAGTGGACCAGCGCCTGTTCTCAGTCTGCTCAGAGAGCTCCTGTCTTAGCCTAAAAATTCCTGCTAATGGAATACTAGCTTAGCAGTGATTCAGTCAGCTGCTGAGAGCAACTCTGAGAGAGGAGACAACAGAAATTCCCATCTTAGTGAGGAGGTGTGGTTGACCCCGTTGCTAGGTGTGATGCTGTCTTATGGGAACTGTGATTGGTTCTTCTTCTTTTTGTTTAATAGCGGTTGACAAACAACTTAATGGAGCTTTACCACCACCAACTGGTAAGGAATGTGAACCAAATGTTGCAACAAGAAAAACCTCATGTCCTATTATACAAATTGCACTGCCTTAAAAAGTAGAATATGGTCTGGTAGCTTTTACTTCTTAAGTCTTTATGAAATGGATCAAAAACGTCCAGTTTTGGCTGTGACTGAATGATACACGAAACAAAATAAGACACAAAAAACCTCAATTACGCTCCCAATAATCAGATGATAGCAATTAACTGATCATAGAATCTAGACTAGATTAAGTGGGTCATGGTGATGAAACTATGCAAAACTGAATTATTGCCACACAGCATCAACATGTTTGATTGCACCTTATTTACGATGAACATCATTATTCAGGGTGTCTGTGCACCCTTAAGACATTTTAAGGCCTAAATTTTAGATACATGAACTTTTTTAATTCATTACAAAGATTTAATTTGGCATTAAAAACATTAATCACAGGCCTTAAATTTTGTCATGGTAGGACTATTTAATCTCATATTCTGTGTTTTGTTTTGTTTTTTCTTGCGGAACTTTTCTGTCGGGCAAAAGTTTCAGTCGCACGCAGACATCTTCATTGTGTTCTGTGACTCATGGCGGTTGCAGCTACAGATGTTACAACCTGCTAATATATCCTTGCTAGCTAGCTGGGCTTTTTGTGTCTATCATGGGTAAGTGTGAATTTATCACCAGTTGACTTGGCAACATTCGTCTTCGCTATTGGCTCACTTCTGTTGCCAACCCATACGATGCTACGTGCATTCTGTGCAAAAACGCTTGACACTGTGGGGGTCCAGTCTGTAGAGAGTGTAAGAAGCATAAAGCTGCTGCCAAGAGCCACAAACACACCCCAGAAATTTCACTGTTTTGCTCCCCTGGCATGGATAAAGCTCCCCAGAAAACGAACCACCGAGGAATAGACCGAGGAAACCGGTTAGGCTAAGGCCGCAAAATAAGCCTTCATATTTCCTTTGACAATAATCTATAACATCACTGGGACTTGGGAATTAAATACTTTACTAATGGCTGCACAATGGTGCAGTTGGTTGCACTGTTACCTTGCAGCAAGAAGGTCCTGGGATCTTTCTGCATGGAGTTTGCATGTTCTCCCTGTGCATGTGTGGGTTCTGTCCAGGTACACCAGCTTCCTCCTAAGGTGCAAAAACCTGTTAGATTAATTGGTCTTTCTAAATTCTCCTAAGGTGTGAGTGTGTGTGCACGGCTTGTCCTGTCTGTATGTGTTGCCCTGTGATGGTCTCAAAACTGTCCAGGGTGTACCCCGGCTCTCGCCTGATGACCGCTGGAGATGGGCACCAGCCCCCCCCCCCCCCCCCTGCAACCAATGCAAGGATAAGTGGGTTAGATAATGGTTGGATGTATAGTTTAAAATACTATAGTATAAAATATACCATTTTCTTTTGTACATTTCTCTCATGATACAGGTTTTAAATTTCATTCATAATGGCCTTAAAAAGGTCCTAAAAAAGTCTTAAATTTGAGAAAATCTTAGAATTTGAGGAATTCTAAGATTTTCTTAAAATTATGTCACGAGGAGCTACTTTTAGTCTTAGGATACTTTGTGCATACGGGCCCAGATCTTTACTACTGCAGACTTGTTAAAGAGGTCATGGAAGTTTAATGAACCAGGGATCTCGTAGAGCCCCTGCTCCTCTGCATTGAAAGGAGTCAGCTGAAGTGTTTTTGGAGTACGGTCTGGTTCTTTCTACTGAATGTCTTCTTATAAATGAAAAAAAAAAAAAAAAAAAAGTCATTAAAATCCATCCTTTGCCTTTTCTCCATTTTTTTTACTCCAATAAGTTAACTTTAAACCAACTTAACTTCAGCTTGATTCAACTTACAGTGTTATCCATCATCCCTCACTTTTCACATTTCTCCTTTCTCCTCCCCTGCCAGGCATGGTCCTTCCTGAGTCACCTCCCAGTGCTGGAGGTCCAGATAAGTGTGAAGGGTTGGTGGGAGCAGAGCCAGGAGCAGATGGAGCATCCCCTCCCTGCAGTGGGTGCTAACCTGAGAGAGGAGAGCAGCTGGTTGGATGTCCATGCTGACCAGGAGTACGTTCTGCTGGTTTCACTGCGGCGGATGAATCTGGGCCAGCAGAGGGTATGTGTGACCAATGCACCAATATTTCAGACAGCTGAACCCTTCTGATAAGAAGCTTGCTTTTTATCACAGAGATGTAGTACAGAAATGCAAACATCTACAAGTTAAAAATAATGAATAATTCACAAAGTTTCAAAATATCGTTTTTGATTCAAATCACAAGTGCTGTGACACACTTGGGACAACTGTAACTGTAGAGTTTTTGCTTAATTGTAGAGTGTCAAAGTTTAACTCATCTACAGTAATGGTAAAAAGAAAGTACACCCTCTGTCAGATGTAAAGTTTTAACTTATGAATGTTCTGTTGTTAATCAGGTTCTAAAAATACTTCAATCTTGCCTTAACGTAACCCATTCCTCACTGCCATTGTTATTTAACAAAGGTAAAATCTAAAAGGAAAAGTTAGTGGAAAAATGTACACTCCAAAAACCCCCAAACATGAACGAAGTATTTAAAAACAGTTAAAGGGGTGTAGTTTCATTTTTGTTTAAACTGCAAGTGAAATCATGAGATAAGACCATGGTATTTTTGTTATTACAGAGGAAGCAAGACAGTAAGGCCCAGGCTCCCAGGTTCCCAAAGGCAAAGGATGAGGGCTGGTTCCTCATCATGGGGGAAGTGGATCGCAAAGAGCTGCTGGCTGTCAAACGGGTCGGTTACGTCCGGAATCATACAGCTGTGTCTGTTGCCTTCTACACTCCAGAGAAGACTGGAAAGTAAGATTTTGACTCAAAACAGAAATAACTGAAACCTAACAGAAACATTGACTACTCCAAAGATGATCAACAGCAGAACTGCAGTTTTGCCTTTTTTGTCTTTTGAAAAGAGAGAAAAAAGGGCCTGGAAAAACACTGAATTGTAAGCAAATGGTGCTCTTACAGGAGAAAGCCAGTCCCTTGTAGAGCATTTTTCCTTATTTGTTCAAATAATCATATATCATAAGTTTATATTTGTGAGGAAAAAAGACTGCCATCGGAAGGAACAGCGATGGTTGCTGTCTTTTTGGGCCTTCTGATGCATAATTGACTGAAAGGTGATAGTGACATATTGAGGGAAAAACACTGTGTGTTTGTGTCTAAAGAGTTTTGTCTGCATGCACAGCCACTTTGGAAAAATAGTCTTCTTTCTGTTAATTTATTTAGAACCTTTCCTGGGAAGTGTGACTTAAAAATCTCCAACATAACCAACTCGTATAAATAAGAAAAATTAGTCACATTTGATTTGCTGGGTACCATTTATCATGTTTTTTTTTTAAACTAACTCTTCCTAAGTTTGGTTGCTCAAAGATTCCTAAGCCTCTGAATCTGATTCACAAGCTCAGCATACAGCTAAAAACACATATTTACACACACTGTATAATTCAATTCAATTCAAAAATACTTTATTTATCCCAAAGGGAAATTAAATGTTGATGTAACTCATTTAGTCAAGGAGTTATTATAGATGGTGATGGCTGTGGGCAGGAAAGATCTCCTGGATCGGTCTGTTTTACAACCAAACTGAAGAAGCCTTTGACTGAAGAGACTGTTTTCCAATAACAGTCTCATGAAGAGGATGTTCAGGGTTGTCACTAATTTTCTTGATTTTATGCAAAATCCTTCTTTGCATCATCAACTCCATAAGGTTCCACAGTCGTCCCCAGAACAGAACCAGCTTCTTTATCAAGTTGTTGAGCCTTTTTAGGTCCCTGGTTCTGATGCTGCTGCCCCAACAGATGATGGCAGAGGAGATGATGCTATCAACAACAGACTGATAGAAGACATGCAACATCTTGCTGCAAACCTTAAAGGATCTTAGCTTCCTCCAGAAGTCCAGTCTGCTCTGTCCTTTCTTGAAAATGGCTTCACTGTTGAGTCTCCAGTTCAGTCTGTTGTCTAGATGAACACCGAACAGATGAAGATGAACAAATTCATAGTCAGTCATGGATGCTTAGGCACGTCAGTAGACCCCACAGGGCTAAGACACATTTTTAAAGTTGAACATGTACTTCAATTGGAAATTCAGAAGGCAAGTAGTAATAAAAATGCAGTATTGAAAATTATAATTAAACAAACATACTGTAATTAAAATCTAGCATAAATGGCATACAGGTTAAGGAGAAAACTAAACTGAAGTTTTGAGTTGTGATAGACACTGCTGGAATATCAATGTTTTGTGGCTTCTGGGAGATTATATAGGCCCTAAAAATATTTTTGATTAATGCTAATAAAAGTCTTTTTATTCTTTAACTAGATGCCTCGACAACCTTCATTAGACAGGGATTCCCTTCATGCAGTTCTCTGTACTTAAAAGATGCTATCCTGCTAAATGGCAAAATAGCCACTCCAGTTGCTAGTATTTGGACAGAGTTAAGTCAGCACCTGGAAAACAAGATGTCTCCAAAAGCCCTGTACACTTTTGTAAAGTTAAGCAGACACAACATGGTCATGTTTGGAGATCAATGAGCAGGAAAGTGATCCTGACAGCAGTGTGGACACAGAGTTTGACTCTGGCTCCATCTCTCCTGGACAAGATGACTGCTCAGGTTTTCAGCTTGACGTTCCCTTTGAGGAATGGATTGAATTTGTTCCCGAAAAAGTAGAATATGATGACAAGTGTTCATCATCTGGCAAAAGAGAATATATGATTTTGAAGCCTGGCACTTGGAGTCGTGTAATTAACCATCTGATTTGGAAAAAGATCAAAAGCACATGTACATTTGTATTCCAAAGAGCAAGGGTTTATCCAACTGTCACTTGCAACTACATCAATATCAAAGGCTTCTACAAAGAGTGTCAAGGCCATGTTAAAATGACATGTGACAGAGAACCAACAGTCAACAGCCCAATGGTGCTCCAGGGTTCCATTGAAGACACTGATATTTCCCTGCGCACTGGGCAATTCAAGAGATTCATGTCTGGAAACCTTCGTGCACAGATTTAAAAAAAAAAAAAATCTGTATGAGGGCAGGATGGAGCTGGCTGTATGGAGGTCAATGAATGCATCGGATTTGATGAATATTGGAGATCCTGAGCCAAGTCACCTTCCAAATTTGGCCACCCTACAAAAAGCCAAGAGGAGAGAAGAGACTTGGAATTAGGTGACAAAGATCCCATTTTATCTTTGCAGTTACTAAAATATAGCACATCGCACAGTGGTAGCATAAGAGACATTGGTCTAGACAAGTTATTCTGTCACTATTGGAGTCCACCTCAGCTACATGTCTAAGGCATTGTCCAAATAAATGTCCCTCTGTAGTTTTCTTCATGCAACTGGCACAGTTGTGAGTAGACTGGTAAGACCAAATGGTACATCTGGCAACATTTTTTTTTATATCAAGGCATTCTGACAGGGGCTAACTGCTCAGTCCCAGTTGTGCAAATCTTATCAGAGAGGCATGACAATAATGCATTAGCAACATGGCTGACATAATGGCTTTGTTCAGGTGCTGCTGTAGCAAAGGAAGCCGTGAGTGACTTTTCCCTAGCTATTCTTGGAGCCCTGGTGAAGGCCTTCACTCCTTACCCCGATCTGAAGACCTAAATTTACAAATGCTTCCGTGTGCTTCTTGGGAACCAGTCTGCAAAACTTCCTCCTTGTTTTATCAGGGTTGATGTTGCACAATGAATAAAGATGATCCGCCAGTGGCACTGCCTGTAAAACAAGTCACACTGTCTCAAAGACTTCTTTGTCAGGGCAATAGCAAAGCTTCTTCAATCACATTGCTTGGACCATGCAAAATAGCTAATACATGCCATCACTGTTGTGACCCTCAATGAGGCAGAGAGTGATGATAGTTCTGGAGTCCCTCTCAAATCAGAGAGGTGCAAAAAATATCTACAAACCCAGATCACAAAAGACTCCATCATTCCAGCTGAAGACACAAAGGAAGTGCATCAAGTGGATCCTTTTGATGAGATCCAGACTTTCCTACGAGACTGGATATCAAACATAAATGAGGAGAGCAGGTCACTTACTGCAGTCAGTGGCGATCGGGATAACATCCATTTCCTCCTTGAGATTGTTTCACACATAAATAAGACTTGGAGAGGAGTAATGGTCCCCCTTTTCAAAAGCACCAGCCTCACAGCAAGCTCAGCCACTGTTAAAGCAGAACTTAAAAATGTAAAACATGGCCTTTTTAAACACGAGAACTTGCCCATTCGTGTTGATCGCTTTATTTCTCGTCATCTTTCCTTCGTTGAAGGAAATATGCGGATTTGTTCTGCAAAAGCAAAAAATGATGAGGATACATTTGGATCAGCAAAAGTTACAGAAACCAACTCTGCAGCCATGACTACCCACAGTGCTGAAGCCAAGAGAAAAATGGATCCTCACCGTTTTGTGGAATCTGATGAAACCAGAAACAGTCCTCCAACAGATGAAGACGTGGTTGAAAACTGGAGGGGACTAATTCTTCCACCCAAAAAAAGGAAGAGGGCTTCTTGTCTCACTTCCTGCACTGAATGGCTTCATGCAGAGCCATCTTTTGGGACAAAAAGAGTGAAAGTGGGACTATTAAAATATGGAAATCTGCATCAACCTATCAGAGTTGGGAAATCAACAATCTCTTTGCTGAACATGTGTGCATTTTTGTCAGTGCTTATGCTGTGCTTTCTGTGACAGCTCAGCGTTTCAAAATGTTGTCAGGAATGACCATGACAACCCAGTCTTGCAGCTGGTGAAAGCCAGATGGTGTGACCCCAAAGACATATTCAGAGGGTAGAGCTGCTTAGTATAATATTTAAAAAAAATCCAGTTGAAGTCTGGTGCCCAACAAATCGATGCCCAACAAAATAACTCCACTGTCATTGGAAAAACAATGAGAAATGTATCAAGCGTTTACCTCTCAAAATACTGCAGTTCCACTGGAGGTGGGGCACACTGGTGAGCGCGTGGTGGCCGGGCTTTCACCTAGGGAGCCCGGCCAGGCACAGCCTGAAGAGGAAATGTGGGTCCCCCTTCCGATGGACTCACCACCTGTGGGAGGAGCCAAGGGGGTTGGGTGCATTGTGGTATGGGTGGCGGCCGAAGGCAGAGACCTTGCCGGTCTGATCCTCGGTTACAGAAGCTGGTTCTTCGGACATGGAATGTTACCTCTCTGGTGGGGAAGGAGCCTGAGCCTGACGCACGGCTCTGGCTCTGGAACCAGTCTCCTTGAGAGGGGTTGGACACTCTTCCACTCTGGAGTTGCCCCTGGTGAGAGGGGGTGAGCAGGAGTGGGCATACTTGTTGCCCCCCATCTTGGGACCTGTACATTGGGGTTCACCTTGGTGAACGAGAGGGTAGCCTCCCTTCGCTTACGGGTGGGGGGACAGGTTCTGACTGTTGTTTGTGTTTATGCACTAAACAGCGGTTCAGATTACCCACCCTTTTTGGAGTCTTTTGGGGGTGCTGGAGAGTGCCCACGTGGTCTGAACCCGTGCAGTGTTTTGTTTTTGGACTTCTGTGCTCGTCATGGATTGTTCATAACGAACACCATGTTCAAGCATAAAGGTGTCCATATGTGCTCTTGGCACCAGGACGCCCTAGGCCGCAGTTCGATGATCAACTTTGTTGTCATGTCATCTGATCTGCGGCCGCATGTCTTGGACACCCGGGTGAAGAGGGGAGCGGAGCTTTCCACCAGTGACCTGGTGGTGAGTTGGCTCCAATGGTGGGGGAGTATGCCAGTCAGACCTGGCAGACCCAAATGTATTTTGAGGATCTGCTGGGAATGTCCAGCAGAGTCTCCTGTGAGATGGAGCTTTAACTCCCACCTCCGGGAGAACTTCAGACATGTTCTGGGGGAGGTGGGGGACATTGAGTCTGAGTGGGCCATGTTCCACGCCTCCATTGCCAAGGCGGCTTACAGGAGCTGTGGTCATAAGGTTGTCTGTGCCTGTTGTGGCAGCAATCCTCGAACCTGCTGATGGACACCAGCGGTGAGGGATGTTTTCAAGCTGAAGGAGTCTTATTGGGTCTTTTTGGCCTGTGGGACTCTGGAAGCAGCTGATGGGTACCGGCAGTTCAAGTGGCATGTGGCTTGGGTGGTTGCTGAGGCAAAAACTCGGGCGTGAGAGGAGTTCAGAGAGGCCAATGTAAAATGGCTTTGGGGCGATTCTGGTCCACCATCTGGCGTCTCGAGGGGAAAGCGGTGCACCACCAACACTGTTTATAGTGGGGATGGTGTGCTGTTGACCTCAACTCAGGACGTCATGGGGTGGTGGGCGGAATACTTCGAGGACCTCCTCAATCCCACCAGCATGTCTTCTTCCACTGAGGAAGCAGAGCCTGGGGACCTTGGGTCAGGCTCTCCGATCTCTGGTGCTGACATCACTGGAGCTGGAGATTGATAGACAGATTGGTACTGCGTCAGCAGTGATGCAGGTGCTGTACCTATCTGCCGTGGTGAAGAGAGAGCTGAGTCAAAAAGCAAAGCTCTCGATTTACCGGTCGATCTACGTTCCTACCCTCATCTATGGTCATGAGCTTTGGGTCGTGACCGAAAGAACGAGATCACGGATACAAGCAACTGAAATGAGTTTCCTCCGCAGGGTATCTGGGCTCTCCCTTAGAGATAGGGTGAGAAGCTTGGTCATTCGGGAGAGACTCAGAGTAGAGCCGCTGCTTCTCCACATCGAGAAGAGCCAGTTGAGGTGGCTCAGGCATCTGATTAGGATGCCTCTTGGACACCTCCCTGATGAGGTGTTCTGGGCACGTCCCACTGGGAGGAGACCCAAAGGAAGACCCAGAACACGCTGGAGGGATGATGTTTCTTGACTAGCATGGGAACACCTTGGGATTCCCCCTGAGGAATCCCTGGCCCAAGTAGCTGGGGAGAGGGAAGTCTGGGCATCCCTGCTTAGGCTGCTGCCCCCACGACCCGACCTTGGATAAGTGGAAGAAAATGGATGGATGGATGGATGAATTTCCCTCCATTGTGGCTCTCCAAGGAAAGACATTCACTTTAAGAGGAGTCATCACTTTTAAGGGAAGCTTGACCAAAGATGGTCTGGGACATTACACTGCATACTGCCAGAGAGCTTCGTGTGTGTGGGAGCTTTATGATGACCTGGCAAATGTAGTGAAGACAGTGTCTGAAAAGAAAAAAATACAACCACATGCACATGGTTTAATATCCCTGACCAGAAATAGGTTCTGCTTTGATGTTTTTTGTGATAAGTTCTTAGATGCCAAAGCATGCCATATTTTACCTGCACTGATTTATGAAAACATTTTAGCTTATGAGATGTTTTTTCAACTACTTCTCACAAAAAGGAAGTTTGTATATCTGTTTTATGTAAAACAGCAAAGATTAATTGCCAGTTATCAAGTCAGTTTTTTTCTTTTGTTGTGACCATATAACAGTGAGAAGAAAGGCAATTTAATTTTTGGATATCAGAATGTTCAATTGTTAACATTAAGTTAGTTTCCCAAATTGGAAGTGTTTATTCCTCTTTGAAAGTATACTGTATATTACATTTTCAAACAGTAACTTTGTTATGCGTGATCTTAGAAGTCATGGTTCATTACTTCTCTCAGTTAATTAGAATAGAAAACTTTTATTGCCTCACAATAGGGAAATTTGGGTGTGTCAGCAACAAACCATAAGGCAAGTATATAGGTTCATAAATCACTAAAAAGTAGAAAACGTACCAGACTAAAAGCTATAACAAACTGTGAAAAAATATATCACAAAAAGGATTTAAGTTTATTTGTGTAGCACATTTCAGCAGCAATGCAGTTCAAAGTGCTTCACATTATAAAAAGATCAGTCAAGTATACAGCAATGTCATCAAAAACAACAAAATCATCAAGCAAATACACATGAAAATCATCAAAATCATCAGGAAAATATCAATGCATCAAAATCATGTGGCTGATCAAGCAAATATCTTCAAGCAGATATAGTTCAAAAATATGGATCAATGATCCACTTACTTTATTTCACTGATTTACACTTAAACTTCCCAAATTAAGGCACATTCAACACAGTTATCTCCACCTTTTTCTCTCACTGTTTTATATATTGAGGAGTCTGGAGGAGGAGGCACCCCTGAGGCCTTTGACGTTCTCCTTTATGGTGTAGAAATCACTAAAACCACCTGCAGAACCCTCACTTTGTTCTGGTAATTTAACCTCCCTGTACTCCTTACAAGGTGACTGGCCCTCAGCTGATGTCCTCCCTCCACCAACTCTGTACTTTAATTACTTATTCGGAGATGATGGTAAACGTGTAATAAATATTTTATTTAGAGCAGCTTCTCACCCAGATTTGTTTGTAGATTTATGGTCCAGACGACTAATCAAAGGCAAACTCTAAACAGGTGGGTTTTCAGTCTTGATTTAAATTAATTTAGTGTTTCGGCTGTTTTGCAGTTTTCTTGGAGTTTGTTCCAGATTAGTGGTGCATAAAAACTGAAAGCTGCTTCTCCATGTTTGGTTCTGGTTCTGGGGATGCAGAGTAGACCAGAACCAGACAACCTGAGTGGTCTGGAAGGTTGATTTGACAACAGGTCTTGAATGTATTTTGGTTCTAAGCTGTTTAGTGATTTATAAACGAACAGAAGTATTTTAAAGTCTATCTGAGCTAATGGGAGCATGTAGATATTAAATAGGAGGGGTCCCAGGATTGAACCTTGGGGTACTCCACATGTGACTTCTCTGCTCCAATGAGAAGTTGCCTATTAACACAAAGAAATCCCTGTTTTTAGGTAGGATTCGAACCAATTAAGTACTGTACCAGAGAGTCAGACCCAGCTCTCCAGTCACTTTAATATCATAGTCAACAGTGTCAAATGCTGCGCTGAGGTCCAACAGAACCAACACTGCGGTTCTTCCACAGCCTGTATTTGTGTGGATATCATTGAACACTTTGACGAGGGCAGCCTCAGTGCTGTGGTGAGCACGGAAACCGGACTGAAAGACGTCAAAGCAGTTTGTCATTGTTAAGAAGCTGTTTAACTGTTGAAACACAGCTTTTTCAATAATTTTGCTGATGAATGGAAGGTTAGAGATTGACCTGTTATTCTGCAAAAGTGATTTATCCAGATTGTTCTGTTTTAACAGTGGTTTGATAACTGCTGTTTTTAGAGCCTGTGGGAAAACACCTGTTGAGAGGGATGAGTTTACTATTTGAATCAGATTCAGATGCAATGACAGGGAGAACTTTCTTAAGGAAAGTTGTAGGTAGGATATCAAGACAGCCGGAGGAGGAGTTTAATTGTTTCAGTTTTTTCTAAGTTATCACAGTTGAATTGGTGAAATTCTGCCATTTTCTCTGCATTTGTCATGTTTGGGCAAAGCATCGTTATTGGATTTGGTGTGGATGTGCAGATTAACCCTCTAATTTTTTTAATTTTCTCTGTAAAAAAGTTGGCAAATTCACTGCAGGCCCTGGTAGAGTGGAGTTCAGGTGGTGAAATCACAGGAGAGTTTGTCAACCTGTCAACTGTAGCAAACAAGGCATGAGCGTTGTTGATGTTTTTGTTTATGATTTTTACAAAAATGTTTCCCTTGCATGTTTTAGTGATGAGTGATAGATTTGCAGCCATTTTTTGTAGATTTCATAGTAAACGTGAAGTCTAGTTTTACGACATTTATGTTCATCCCTTCGACGTAGGCTTCTTTTGCTTCTTACAAGTGGAGCATTTATCCACAGAAATTTCTTCCTGCCAGACACAATCCTCACTTTAACAGGAGCAATGGAATCAGTTATAGCTGAGATTTTAGAGGAGAAGTTATATACCAGTTCATTTACTGGTTTACAGCATGGATGTGAGGTGGAGGAGTAGATTTGATTAAAAGTTTCAGCTGTGTTGTCTGTTTTGTAGTAATATCTGTTTTCCCCTCCTTTACTGTTTATTTACAGTAAAGGAGGGGAAAACACAATACTGTGCAGTTATTAGAAAGGTATAGGCTATATATATTAGATGTGGAGAATAATCAGGTGACAGTGGTGACAGCATTTATGTAAATACATAATCATATAAAAACTGCAATATTGGCATGAATGTAGAAAAACTGTTATTTGGGAGCAGTGGTGGTTAGCCTGTAAAGTCTAACTGCAGCTGTAAGGAACGATCTGCAAAAACGCTCCTTTGTCCACTTAAGATGAAGCTTCACTTAGGCTGAAGGACCTCTCCAGTTCTTTACTAGCTTCATGCAGTGGGTTGGAAATATTGTTCAGCTACGAACATATTGATCATGTGCCGACTTCATGTCCTGCTGAAGCTAACCACTCAACTAACCACTCAATCTATTTGCTGGAATTTTTCACGTGGATGGGGTGTCAGCTTCACTCACCTCTGGTCTGCACCTAGTAAGTTTTGAGCCTCAGCGTGCACCACCTTTCACACAAACTGGACTTGGAAGGTGTTCTTGCAGCAGCTTCACCTGTACCGGCATTTATATAAACCCTCTATGAAGACTGTCGTTTTGGAGAATACTGCACCAAGGGCAGGCGTTAAGTATCAAAGCAACACAGTTTGCTCGCTCACATAGCTGAATACGAATCCCAAATATAACTTAACACGTAGTCGCGCTTTTAGAGGTTTGCGGTGAGTGCGCAGTGAGAATATGAGCACATAATATCTTTGAGAACAAAGAACAATGTGTGCGTTTAAATCTCACACATGCTCGCTCAATGCTTGTTCTGGCACGCGTTTGGCTCTGTGCAACTTTATAAAGTTAATATAAATGAGCCACACCACCAGTGGATCACAGACATGTCTTTTTCAGAGTATTCCTTGCAAATCCCGCGTTAACTTGGATAAATAAAGACCAGCAAATCAAAATACTGCACCAAGCAGCAGACATTGCGAAACAAAGAAAATTTAATGCAAGAAATACTTTAATTTTGTACCCAAAAAATATTTATGTAAGCATACAAATACTTATCCAATTTAGGTAATTTAAAAAAAAAAAAAAAAGTATTTTTATGTGACCAGGGCTGGGCCAAGATTTTATGGGGCCTTAAGCAGAATATAATTTAGGGCACCCTCTTCCTGCTAAGAACATCTCCACCACGAACAGCGTTTCAATACAGATTTGGTGGACTCTGGAGAGGGGTCCAAGTTTAAATGGCCGAGCTTAAAAGCAGACAGTGATAACTGGTCATTTGCTTGGATGTATTAGCTGACAAACTGAGCTCAAACACAAAGATTAAACCCAAAGCATCAGATTGTAGCTATGGTAAAACAACAATCAAACTAGAAAGATCTATTTTTTGCACTTTTACAAAGTAAACTTCCCAACTCCTTTAAATCTTAAATTTAAATGCAAAACATTTGAAGGCTTTTAATTTATGTCTGATAAACCACTAAATCAGATTCAATAGAATTGTCATTCTCAATAAATGTTCAAATTCAAGCTGTAGGGTCTGTGTTAACATTCAGTTCCACTTATGCCTTTGGTCAGCTCTGAATGTGACCAACATTACATAGCTTGTTTTAAGACCAAGCCTAAATACTTTACAGTCGTGTGTTTACAGAGGCACCGGTGCTCCATTATTCATACTCATATTTAAACCCTGGAGTTTATGAGTTGTGTGGTTTAAATATGAATCTTATTTCATTAGAGCCCTGGACACAAGGCTGGAGGAGCAAAAATAGTTCTCTTGTCTCAGTGAGCAGAATAGTTAGGGAGGTAAAAAGAAATCTGCTGTGCATTTTGCATCTGATAGTGGCATCTTGGGGTCACCAAGGCACCCTAACAACACAGCAGGCTATCCATAGTCAACCTGGTCTTTGGGAGTAATATCAGCAAAAAGCCTTGTTCTACCACACAAATGTAAACTTGGAGTTTGCTAAACCGTAGTAGAACTTGAGCTAGAGCTGAGTGCCTTGGTCAGATGTGATTTAAGACACTCCAGGTATGAAACAAAGAATGAATATGTTGAAAAGCATCTCATGCTCTCTGGTAAGTATGGTAGAGGATCTGTGATGCTGTGGGCCTTTTTTCCTTCAGTCCTGGAAACTTTGTTAAAATATATCATTCAGTCTTAATGCTCACAGGGTGAGCATTAGCACAGTGTTAGCTCTAAGAAAGCTGTCATTTCGTGGAAGCGTTACTCACCACTGAACCTTCTGCTTGTAGGTGCATCTACACGCTGTATGTGATGAGTGACAGCTACCTGGGCCTGGACCAGCAGTATGACATCCACCTGAATGTAACCCCTGCCAGCATCGCAGCGCAGTTCAACACGGAAGTGGTAGATTCGGTAGCTGGACTGTCCCTCAGCTAAAGACCAGCAGCAGAGAGACTTTTAATCCACTCTGGCACAGCAGGCATTCAGCCTTTATGGTGGATCTGAAACACGATGACAAACTGGTATCAAATTTCCTCTTTGACCTTACATATTTGTCCTTATTTGTTCACATCATATGGGATTTTTTTAAAAGTTTGAATGAACTTTTGAGCCTGTGTTTGGGGTGTGGAGAAAGCTACTCTACTCTGATAGAGCATAAAGTAAACTTGCTATCATCAAGGAGTTCCTCCAGCTGATTCACTGTCAGAAGGGTGACCTCCGGCTAGCTGATGTGCCTGACTTGGACTCACACTGTCATTTCATCATAACATGGTAAGGTTTCCTGGAACTGAACCTTTAGAAGCTGAAGGACCTGTTGCTGACAGTAGAATAAGCCCAGTGTGAGGTTTGCTTGTCGGAATATGGAGCATTACAGAATGTTATCAGTTCAGTTATTCCTCTGTTCTAGTGCAGTATAGAACAGCTATGAAGACTTTCCACTTTAACTGAATGCTGCAAGTTGGAAGTTTAACATAAATTATCTACATAGTTTACTGAATGACAGTAAATTAAAAAAAAAAAAAACTGAATTAATTTAAAAACAGAAATCCAAACTTGGTTATTCAACTATAGAGAAAAAGGTTTTAGTTTTCATACATCCATGCTGCCGGAGGCAGAAATCTCCCATCTAACAAGGTTTTCTCTGCTGAAAATCAGCTTTCAGTTCATGGCCAGATTTTATTTGTCTGAAACTGTTCCTCCCCAACTTGCAGCATAATTTATGAAGGTATATAATTCATTTATGTTGCTGTTATTAGACAGTCTGCAGCAATTTCCACCCATTGTCATGAAAACCTGGATGTGAACATTGTTATATAATTAAAATGTATCTTGGGACAAGAGATACAACCATGACTTACAGTTCTAAGAGTTCTAAGGGCAAACAGCTGTCAACAGAACTGTTCAAGACAAAGAGATAAAAGTGTAAGGTAATGGACATTTTCTGAAAGAATGTGATTTTTTTTTTTTTTTTTTTTTTTTTTTTTTGGGGGGGGGGGGGGGTCATATTTAAGATGGAAAGTGAAGTTTACAACCTTTTTTAAATTTAGGTATAAATGAAACATTTGTGGCAGCAGGTCAAACTGAACAAACTGAAAGAGTCAGACTGAGTTTAATCTGCTGGAGTAGATTTAAAGTACAGCTATGTGAAACCACAGCTATGTTCCTCAACAGCTCATCTACTTGGGACTACTTATCTCCTCATCGACTCCTTCAGAGTTACAGGACCAAAACCTGAGTCACCAAGAAGAACAAACATGGCAGAAATGTTTTAAAATGCATCAGTATTGAACGTAACATTGTGAAACAAGCTGATTTGATGCCAGACCCTGGAATTATTTAAAAAAACAAAAACAAAAAAAAAATTCACTTTGAGATGACATCCTGATTTGGCGTATGCGTGTTCACTGCAGTGTACTGAAGTTCCATTCAGTTCTGGGATTTGTTTTGACTGCCTCCAGCTTCAGCCTCAGCCTGTTGAGCAGCAATCTGGCCTGAGGAGGAGTCTGAATCTCTGGTTTGGCAGCAATAGATTCTCAGAAGTTCCATCTTGCAGCATTTAAGAAGTGCCCCACATCTTTCCAAACAGCCACATGCAAAACCCCCAGAACCAAACTTTCCCACTACAGTGTATATCAATGCATAAATTTGCAGAGATTTTATGTGTCAATATACGTTGCCGATGTTACATGAACAGTCCTGTCTTAGTTTTAAGTAAATTTGACTGCTTTCAGCAATTCTAAGTGTTTTGTTGTTTTCTCTGTCCCCATGCGTGTTTCCAAAAATGAGAATAATTGTAGTGATTCTGCAATATTTTGATGATGAAAGGATTTACCAGGAAGCATGAAACGGAAGCATTGAAGCTGTGGAGAAAAAAAGCACAAGTTCTTTCTAACATAGCATAAAGATTAAGGGCATTTGTTTGGTTGAATTTTAATCCAAAGCCTCCTTCTGTTATCCCTTTATCTCTCCTCCATCTCCAGTACATGGGTCAGACAACTGTGGGACAATGGTGGGGACGGTGGTAGGAGTTTGTTCCGTAATCGATGGGTTGCCGGTTTAAACCTCGCTGTGTCAGCCTACGTCATTGTGGACAGAGGGATGGATGGATGGGTGGCACCCACACCTTTATCAGACTCCCCCAGGGCAGCTGTGGCTACTATCCAGTAGCTTATCACCATCAGTGTGTGAATGTGTGCATGAATGGTGAAAATCAGCTTTCAGTTCATGGCCAGATTTTGTTTGTCTGAAACTGTTCCTCCCCAACTTGCAGCATAATTTATGAAGGTATATAATTCATTTATGTTTCTGTTATTAGACAGTCTGCAGCAATTTCCACCCATTGTCATGAAAACCTGGATGTGAACATTGTTATATAATTAAAATGTATCTTGGCATAAGAGATACAACCATGGATGTAGTGTGAAGCGCTTTGGGGACTTGATAAAGTGCTACACATACAGGCCATTTACCATTTTACCATCCCGTCATCCCTTCGACCTTCTCCCATCCTCTCACCTTACCTCGTTCTTGCTTCCCATTAACAGCTCCTCGTTTCAGTTCAGGTTCCATCTGGGGGAAGGCTCGGGAACGTTTACCTCCTGAAGACTGTACCCTCATGCTGAGTCCTCATCCAAGCCTCCATTTGCATATCTTCCCAGCAGAGGTTGCACTAGAGTTTTTTGTTATTCCTCATTTTAACAGACAAGGTCAAAAAAGCATCTGTCATAATCTATTTTTACCCGTCAGTTTTCAAATGGTAATGACACATTTAATTGCATTTAATTTTTATTCGATTTAATTAATATTCAACAAACTAAACAGAGAATCCACATATCTTGTCGATGTCGATGAAGCATTTTCTCTGCAGAGATAAAAACTGACTGTGGCCCCAGTAACCTCATATAGATAATGAAATTAAATAATGGAATTTAAATTATGAACATGGGCATGAACTGCACACCTGCATGTACGTACTCAAGTGTTTCAAGGTTTTGATATCTATCTGGAGGATGGATCACTCTGCTGCCAAGCGCCACTTCAGGGAAAGTTTTGAAATCAGCGAACATTTCTCCAATTGAAGTGGTCAGAACAGAAGTCAGCGAGACAGTGAATGACGGACAGCGGCAGGAAATCCCTCAGCAGTGGTTCAGCTGCAACATGCATTCAGTTCAGTGTCCAGATTGTGATTCTCAGATGGGAATTTTTTTATGTACTGATTTTGTGCGTAAAGTTAACAAAATGCCTACACTTCTGCACCAGCGGGTCAGGTGTGAATTGTAATCTGTCAAAATGACGGATGGCTTTCAGATTTTTCCGTCACCGTTTAAAAAAAAAAAAAAAAAAAAAAAAAAAAAAAAAAGGTCAATGACGGAAAAAATTGGGTTAATGTGACTCCTGCTCCCTGGATGACTCATCCCACCCATCCGTCCCTTGGTCTCTTTCATTAAACCTTTAAATTCATTGTGCTGTGGTTCTTGCAAGTGAAAGGCCATGTTATCAGGAATTCATCAGAAATGCATTAAAGTAATTATTAGAAAATGTCAGCAGTGTGGCTAAGACACTTCGTTGGTTTTAAACATTCAGGTGAATATTAACATGTTAAAACTCACATAAATGGCTTACACAAAAAAGAACACTCTGCAGGTCTCACTAAGCTTCTAAAGGTCTAAACAGGGCAATTACAAAAATGCTGAACAAATGGGGCTGGTTTAGAAGAGCTATCAGGGCAAAACCTCTAAAAACAATATGGCAGTACAGCTCAAGTTTGTGAAATTTTACTTGAACAAACCACAAAACCTTAGGAATAATGTCCTTTAGGCGGGATCCAAAACACTGCCCCATGTCTGGAGAGAACAAAAGAGCAAAATACTAAAGCTCAAACCCCTTGAATTATCCTTGACTGTCAGGTACAGCAGTAGAAGGGTGATGATTTTCAGCATGATTTCAGACATGGAACAGAGTAAATATGTTTGCATTTTTGGTCAAATAACAGACTTCAACATGGACATGCTGTAGTTGGATCTTAATAAAGTGGTGTATAATAAAATTTCCACACACTTCATTGCAAAGAAGAGTGGAGCAACTTTCTTCTTATACAATATAAGAAACTGATTAGGTCATCCAGAAGATGGTCATTTCTAGTCCCTGCTACTACTAGTACATGCTGCTAAATCATTCAGTGAACTTAATTGTTTTACCTCATGGCTTTTTTTATGTCTGGATATGTCCAGAAATCTAAATGTTGCAACAATTATAGCTTTCATCATTGCATTTCATTGTCATCCATGCTATGTATGGCATGTAAAGTGTACTTTGGAGCTAAATCTATCTAGTTTATCAGCTTGAGATGCTCCATATTATCCACTCACAGTTAGTTCAACATATTTGATTATTTATATAAAGCAGAGCGATTTCACAATGAATGTCATCTCAGGGTTCTTTAATGGACAAACAGATCCATTTTATACTCAATTATATAGAAAACTATAATCAAATTCATATCAGTACAACTCATACTGAAAAGATTCAGGTGAAATGACACACAGTCCATTTATTATAACACAACAGAGTCACACATTTTGAATGAACCGCAATACTGGAGATGATGTTAAATCCAGCAGGTCCAGATTCAGATCCTCCTTCCATTGGTGCATACTGCCGCTGAGTTTCTGCTTCATTATTTCAAGCATCTTTTTCAGTCTGTTTGCTGAGGATCAATTGGACTACAGGAGCATGTGTTAAATGAGGTGAATCATCTGTTACTGTATGTGTGTCCTTAAAAGTCACTTTCACGTCCATGTTCTGCCGTCGATGGTCTCATTCTATGTGGATTTCTTTCTTCATATTCAAAAATAATTTCATAGCTCTTTTCTCGTCATAGTATTATTAGCAAGGTGTGTCTCTTGTTTAACTTTCTCCTGAAGCAATGCTTTGTTTCCAAAGGTTTTAAGATGGAAAGACGAAGTTTGGAGCAACTAATCAAATGCAATTAAATTACTAATTACACCCAAGAGTGAAACAGGAGTTTTGGCGCTTTGCTGGTTAGGGTAACAGACACACACACAGGTGTATGTTAATATAATCCCAAAGGCAGAAAGAGATCAGCAACGACCGCAGCTGCTCATTAATCTGGGAACAGCACATTTCCAAGCAATTCAGAGTCCATAATTCTACAGAGAGAAATAGAAATAGCCTTTCTTGTCCTGCAAGGAGGACGTTCGTTACAGTTGGAAAACATTGCACTGCAAAAACATAAAATCTAACCCAAGTATTTTTGGTCTAGTTTCAAGTGAGAATATCTTGAATACACTTGAAATAAGACAAAACTAACTCACAAGTAGCTTTTCAGCACGGTATTTGGAGCCTGTTTTAAGTCAATAATTCCTTAATATTGATGAAAAAGTACTAGTTATAAGTAAAATAATTTGCCAGTGGAACAAGGCATTTTAATTTATGATATGGGAAAAATGCCTTGTGTGAATACAGTGGCCAAGCTTCCCAGGAGTGAACGCCCCAGCAACTTCACCCCAAGATCAGGATCTGCTGTGATCATAGAATTAAAAAAAAATCCCTTTACAGTCTTCAGTTAGAATCTTAAATGTTAAAGTGCTTGCGGTACAGTTTGGAAAGGACTGGAAAAGATTATTATTCGGATAAGGTAAGCAGAAAAATATTCTCTCTAAAGTACATGGCAACACGACTTGAGGTTGCCAAGTTATATCTGAATGAACCTCAAGACTTCTGGGACAGTATCTTTTGTAGAGATCACACCAAAGGACAGAGTTTGGACATAGTGTCATGTCTGGCAAAAACCCAACTCAGTACAAACTACCAGCTGGCAAGCACAGTTATAGACAGTTATAGACACATGATTTGTGGTTCTTTTTTAAAAAAAAAAATTAGTGAAACCACAGGACCAGGGCAGCTTTCAGTCATTGTATGAGCCATCAACCTCCCTTCACAAGTATGCAAAGTATCTACCCATCCATTCTCTATACCTGCTTTTCCTTTCAGGGTTGCCGGGGAGCTGGTGCCTATCTCCAGCGGTCATCGGGTGAGGAGCGGGGTACGCCACGAGCATGTCGCAGTCCATCATAGCGCAACACAAAAGCACACAGGACAGACAACAATGCATGCACACTAATACTTCAAGGCAAATTGGAGAGACGGCTTAACCTAGCAGTCATGTTTTTAGACTCTGGGACTCCTTGCAACAGTGCTATTATGTGTGCTGCCATGCAGCCCTGTAGCAAAGTATAAGAGAGTTGTTTAAATGTGAGGCCATCTGTCTGGCAGCTGAGGTTTGGTCAGAACTGGGTCAACTTTGTGAAGTTGCAAAGAGTGGGCCAAAATTCCTCCACAACAATATGAGAAACTATTACAGCTATACAAGATATTGAATCATGGGGTGTACTAATTTATACACACCAGCATTTTCTATTTGGGCCTCATCTTTGTTTAATAAATGACAGTTTAAAGATCTGCTGTGATTTTGTTTGCAAGACATCAGATTGAAATCATTTTAGAATCTGACAACTAAATATTCTATTAAGCCCTGACAGAAAAAAGAAACTGAACGGTATGAAGGTTTCATAATGGCTGCACCAGTTGTTTCGTCAAGCATTCAGTTTCAAGTCAGTCTCCACAAAAAGCACAGGACATTACACTGGAAATACTGTATGCTTCGTCTTTCAACAAAAATGGTGTTTTTTTTTTCAGTTTAGAATTGTTAAACGTTTAATTTCTGCGTGTTTGTGGAAATGGCTATCATTTCATTGAACAAAAATAGTGATATTCATAATTTCATCAAATGACCAGCCTCAGATAAAGTATTTTGGGATGAATCATGTGGAACTCGTTTCATTCAGGGCCCCTGCCACGCTGACCTCTGTGGGGCCTGTACGCTGGAGCGAACTTGCCTTCTGCCACGAAACGTATCTAGAGCACAATAATAACTCCAACATTTTAGTTCTTTTTATGTCCCTGTGCTTGTTTTTATTCGGTTTTTATTGGCTTTTCTCACTTCAGTTTATTATGGCTGCATACTGTCCGTCCTGACGCATGGGGAATTCATCTTATGGAGCATTTTCGCCAGTCATTTATTTCCACATGTGCGGCAGCATGATTATATGTACACATTTGAAGTTGAAACTACTTTTCGTGTGCCTCCAGCAATCTGGGTGATTTTTCCCAAATAGAGCTGGATCCCATTATCGAGATTCTCCGGCACACGCGCGCGAGTGCGTGCCAAGAGAGCAACGAGTGTGTGAGAACACACTAACGCCGCCATCGTTCCCTTATGGGTTGGGAAAGAACAGTATTCTAAAATATATATTCTAACTACTTTGCAGTGAATGTTTAAGGGAATAATCATATTAATAATAGATTTTTTTCTGATATAAAATAAGAATAAGAAAGCACGTAGTGTAGACTAGAGAGAGTGTAACTGTTAGTGCTTAAAATGTTAAGTAGATATTTTAAAAACTCTTGGGACAGAGATCTCAGATGTACTTATTTAACAAGACATCATAATCATAAATGCTAGCAAACGAAATAATGGTCAACATATTGAGCACCCCAAAAAAGAAGCGTGACTGAAAATAAATAAATTGTAACTGTATTTATATGAAGGAGTTTTACATAACGTTTCCTTCCAAAGTAAAGAGAACACCGTGGCCGCTTTCGGTGGTCTTACTTCTTCTTCTTACTTCACCTTGAACCTCGAGCAAAGAGGTGAATATGTCCCCAACCAATCACTGTCCATTGCGCTCCCGTCGTTTTAAAGAATAACCAGTAGACGTTCGTTGAGCGTAGCGATTGTCCAATAGCAGCAAGGCAGTTCTCAGTGGGCGTATCCCCCGCCCACGGCGCAGCAGAAGAAGCTGGAGATGCGCCGCTGATGACAGAATCCTACAGGATGGAGGGTCAGGGAGCCTAGTGCTGGTTGGAGGGTCTGTGCGGACGGTGCCGGCTCCAGCAGGCGTTCCAGTAAAAAACCTACGATACTGTCTGCATTGAGGTAAAGGAAAACATTTTTGTCTGGGATATCATTCAATTTCATCGACCGTCAAGGTAGGCTATAATGTCGTGTTTACCTCTATTTATGCTTGCGGCTCAACCCGTTTATGTTCTTGCCTTAAAATAGCCAACCATCACATATAATTTGCCAATAAATTTGTATTAAATTTTTCTTCCTCTAGGCTTTTCTGCGGCTGTTCATACCAGTTTAACACCAGGTGTGATGGAGCCCAGTGTGCGTTGAGTGCTTGGGCGTCACCAAACTGATTAATAACCCCTCAGAACTTCAGGAAGTAGTCGGGTCCCATGGGTCGTAAACTAACGGAGCACCTGGAAATGTGAGGAGGGGTCCGCGCGCGGCTGCTGTGGGGTTTAGGCCGGAACGGGAGAAGCGCGCGCGGCTTCCAGAGCAGGACATGGGAGAGCTACACGCGCTGTAAGCGCGCGCCCACGTAGAAGGGAGAGGACTGGACCTGACCGGACCACTCCGCCAACATGAAGGAAAAATCCAAAAATGCGGCCCGGACACGTCGGGAGAAGGAAAACGGTGAGTTTTATGAACTGGCCAAGCTGCTGCCGCTTCCTTCTGCCATCACCTCCCAGCTGGACAAAGCCTCAATCATCCGCCTGACGAGCAGCTACCTGAAGATGAGAACCGTGTTTCCTGAGGGTAAGAGACCTGGCCGCGACACTTCCATGCTCAACACCACAGGACAAGCAAATGGAGCGGTTATGCAAATAAATCTTTCTTCCCACTATGCAGCTGTCGTTACTGTTCGTAGTTTACCGCTATAAAACTTTTTTAAATGTATTTTACTGGAAAGGAGGCATTCCAACCTCAAAGATGTTGAGCTCATCGCCAGAAATAAATTGTTAAAATAGTGGAAACATGCTAACAGCTGCTAAAGCTCCTAAAAACTGGGCAGCTATCAAGGGATTGGCTGTTGTAATGCCAGTAAAGATTTTTCTTCACTGAATATTGTGAAGAGCATAAATAATTTTCGACATGCCTTTTTTGATCATATTTCAATAAAAACTGCTACTTCACATTCATTTATATCTTACACTCCTTTTTATTTTTCCTTTAGAGATACTTGTCTCATTTTCTATCAGAAGGAAACCCTTCCTGATATATATATATATATATATATATATATATATATATATATATATATATATATATATATATATATATAGCCAAACGTCTTATTTTCTTTCAGAAGGAAACCTTTTGATTTTTTTTCTGATAAGAAAAGTATCAAAAGGAAAAATAAAAAGGAGTGTAAGATATAAATGAATGTGAAGTAGCAGTTTATATATATATATATATATATATATATATATATATATATATATATATATATATATATATATATATATATATATAAATCCGCGTCGGCGGAGAGGGTTTTCCTTCTCGAGGAACAGGAGCAGGCACTGCGGTGTGTGGGCCCCTGTTCGCGGTCTCTCCCAGGGGCCCCAGGCTGGCTCTGCGTGGCAGCACATTAGCAGAAATGAGGCTCCGTCCTGCGTGACTTTCGCAGGGCAGTGGATATTGTGTGATCTACACGTGTGATCCACGAACATGTGGAGCTTCCTGCAGCAGTGAGATTGGTGATAATGAAGCAAGAGGATAAACACAAGGAGCACCTGGCATGGCAGGGCCACAACAGGCCTTCTTATGTAAAGACTGGCTTGTGCAGGATGTGTGCATTCTATTACTTAGCGACTTTATGAGGTGGATTGCGTTGCTATCCTGGAGCATTGCACTTGCAGGCTAGACTGTAATTGTTTAAACATGCTGCCGGTGTATGAATGCAGCCATGTGCTCGTCAACTTTTTTAACACTTGACAGACAGCGCGATGAGTAGCGCCCGGAAAGATGACCACGCTAAATGTGCACCGTGATCTTAAATCACACTCCAGTTATTTGGGAAGACTTTACTCAGCTACATCATTAACAGACATGCTCCATACCGCTGCTACCCGCCTCCAGCAGAACAGGCTGAGTCCGGCGCTGCTGCAGCTGCTGCGGGCTGCTGCTGCTGCTGCCGCTTCCTGAGTGCCAGGCGGCGCTGGGCTCCCCGCACAGCTGAAGCGTCAGCGCTCTGCCACCGTTAAATCACCTCTGCTGTTGTAAAGCCTTGCCCAGCACTCCAGCAGCTCCTCACACCGTCTCACTTTCCAGCCTCAGCGCCACGGTGAGGAGGCCTGGTTGAAAAGGGGCTGCAGAAGAAAGCAAGAGAAATAACTCAGTGGCCTTCATGAACTCGTTTTTTCTCCTTCTAAAAGACGTGTCGCTTTTAGCCTTTACCGACATACCACATTTAGTTGAGTGGATTTGCCTAAATGCATAATTACTTTGTAAAAATAATCAATGTATTTATTGTTCTTGTTCATTTGTAATTGCAGTTCTTTTACTGACGCAACTGTTTGATTAGATTAAAAAGTAAAATAATACAAGTACATAAATAAATATTCGAATCATCATTTATAAAAGAGAAATCATTTCTTCATAGCTGATGAAGAAATGATTTTCTCAGCATTTGGGCGCAACACTGAGCGAGGGTTCTTTCTTGAAACCTTTCTAGAAAAGGCTAAAAGTGCAGGAATGTTTTTCTTCGTCTCCATCCCGCGATGAGCTCCGCCATTTCCACAGCGGCCCGCTGGCGGCTGCCTGGAGGCTCCCCGCAGGTGCTGTCCCTGACAATTACTTAGTCTGAGTTCATAATTATCAACATTTTCTTTATGTTGTTCATTGAACTCTTCATAATTGTTCATAAAAATACACAATTCCTTAAAAGAAACACGTCTGTTTAATTAGCTCACTAAACAATATGCTTTTCGAAAGTTCTCTGTTTTGCATACTGCTTCTTGTTTTAAAATATTTGCTTGTATTGCTTTAAGGAAAATATAAATAAAAATATAATATAAATATAGTACTATAGCTTATGTTGATAGGATAGGATCGGTTATAGTGGTATAATTCTCCTTTTCCCCTTTTCAAGAGTTTAGCTTTGTCGGTTGATCACGTTTCTTTTAGATTTCTGTTTTACAGTAGCTATAAAACTACGCCAATTTTATTTAGTCGTTTTTAACCTTAATTATTTACCACATCCGCTTACATAAAACACCGTCCTTAGAAGGGTTTATAGTTAAACCTGATTATTCTTAGAGGCAGTTTTATAATGTGTTGGATGAGTCCACAAATGAACCTGACCGACGGTTTCCCATTTCCTACCTACATCCTGTGCAGCAAGTCAGAAAATATTTCTAGTCTTTAGTTCTATTATTATTATTATTATTATTATTATTATTATTATTATTATTATTATTATTATTATTATCATTATTATTATTATCATCATCATCATTATTATTATCATTATTATCATGACGCTACCGCGCTGCTGTATAAAAACGTTAGTGTTCATGTCTCTTTCAAACGAGGACATTTTCTTCCGACAGTTCCTCTCGCTCTCTCTGTCTCACGGTTGCGGGTTTATTTTCCGGGCGCTCAGTTCTTGGTGGCTGAGAGGAAGCAGCAGCAGCAGCAGCGGCGGCGGCGGCGGCGGCGGCGCTGCGGCCGCGGCAGCCGCTTGTTTACTCTGCAGAGCGGGATTTACATCTCAATGCGCCGCGCTGCTGCTGCTGCTGCTGCTGTTGCTGCTGCTGGAAAGAAAGGCTTGGTTCACTTTTCAGGCCTTGCTCCATCTGAGATCTCTGTTTCTGTTCAGAAAGGGTAATTGTTGCGTGTTTACTCTGTTGCCATAACCGAAGATTCATAAATATATCAAACCAAAGCTAATCGAAGAGAAGGAGGCTGATTTTACTCCTGCAGACTTTTTCTTGACTTTACTATTAATTTCACATTTTAGTTTTCAGTGCTGCAGCTCGGGGACCTTTACAGTAATTGTAAACTATTTCCTTACATTTATATCAACGTAATTTGAGCTTTAGGAGTGACTCACATAACTGAAGGCTCCTGTTTGTGTGTTCATTTTACATTTTGTCACTGTAACTGACTGACTGATTTCTGATTGTTGCTGCGGGTTCATAGACAACATGTAGAGAATACCTTCTTTGTCTTTTGATCAGTTCAGAGATTTTCCCCCTGTGTGTTTTAGTAACTGGTCTGTATGTTAACGTGTGGTCCTGCAGGCCTTGGAGAGTCCTGGGGTCATGTGAGCCGCAGCTCTCTGGATGGTGTCAGTCAGGAATTAGGCTCCCATCTCTTACAGGTACTGTCAGAGGGCTTCTCTTGTAGTACATTGAAAACATTATTATTAATATTATTATTATTGCTGTTGTTGCTGTTGTTGTTGAGCCAAGCTGGATGGATTGTGTGTGTGTGTATGTGTTTGGGGTGGGTTAGGGGGTGGGGGGTAGTAGCTGTCACCATCTGCCCGTCTGCCTCCTGCTGCCTTCATTCTCCTTGCTTTGAGAGTGAAATGAGTTGAACACATTCCTGGTCACGCACAGATCCTGGCTGTCCTGCTCCCCCCCTCAAATCAGCAGCACCACAATAGAGCATGTCTGTAGGGCTCCAGGCTAACAGAAAAACCCCCTAAAAGCAGAGGTTGCCTGGTACTGATCAGACCGATTTATCAATAATACATTGCCACTATAAACATACAACCAGACTTCACTGTTGGAAGGGCAGGACCTCTGGGTGAGGTGAGGTGACTACACTGATAGTTATACAAAGAGACAGTTTGCTAAACAAGTAGTAATGTTAGGAATGGTGTAATTGATTTTCATGACAACCTATTTTCTATTCTATTAACTATTTTGGAAGATAACTAACACTGACATGAAAGAACTCTGCAAGTTAGCAACTGTACAACCTCTGCCATAATACCAAAAAATCGTATCAAAAATAAGACGCAAATTCAACAGTTTGATATAATTGTTGTAATCACAGATTTCTAAGTTAACGAAACAAACATTCATCATATAATTTGCATTATTTTAACAAATACCAGCATAATTCCAAATAATCCTCTAATAAGGCTGACTGAAATAGTATGTGCATGGTAAAAATATGATGTCAGTATTTTTGACTGTCCAATTTTAACTTGAGTATATAAAGCTTTATGCAATATAAATCTGCTCCAACTGAGTTCAAAGGAAGTATAAACGTCTGCAGACAGGCAGTGAAGATAAAACTTTACTCACAAGGCTGACTCTGTGTCATGGTAAATCTGAGAAGCTGACACTTCTGATTATTAACTTCACTCTACTTAAACAAATATATTTAACCTTTTTTGACCAGGAAGATACCATTGAGATTAAAAACCTCTTTTTCAAGGTTCCAAAATGAGTTACAAAAAATAAACCAGGAAACAAAAAAAAAAAAAAAAAAAGAAAGAAAAAGAAAAGAAATAGAAAAACAAATTAGGAGTGCTACCAATGTCATGTGAAATAAATTAAATTCATCACCAAGACTTAGAGCTACGGGCTTCGGGGTGAAGAAGAGACTCTGGGTTGCTTACAAGTCAACAAATGATCACTCAAAAAATGATCAGGACTTATAGTGTGATTAAAATATTAATGATGGACATGTAACAGCAACTCACTGGCATAGTTTAATCAATTTCTAAAAAAAAAAAAAAAAAAAATCAGTTTTTTGTCAGTATTTGATCTAAAGAATGTTCTGTTAATGTCAGTCTTAAAAAGCTGACGTTGCAAACTGTTATTGAAATAGTTTAGTACGAATTATTATTTTATAGCTACTACCAAGTAAAGTTGCTGAACAATCAAGATCTGTGCCTTTCTGTTTTGATTATTGCTATACAATTCAACAACAGCAATAATAATAATAATAATAATAATAATAATAATAGGCAGAAATGTATCTTACATTTCTAAGGAGAGCAAAAACCTTTTTATTAAATAAATAAAATAAATAATTTTATTTTCTAAAAATTATTCCATCACTTTTAGTTTATACCACCATGCACTGTCCCAGTGTTGAATGCTTCATTCTTTTGACAGCTGCACTGCTGTAAGCTGTTCTACTATGACACATGCTCTGAAATTTTAACAATATGTAAGACATGTTACTAATAAAAGGGCACTTGACTTTTTTGGTTTTCTGAAAGAAACATTAATTTTTCTTGGTCTTATAATAACAGTCATTTTTTCTTCCAGACATTAGATGGATTCATTTTTGTGGTTGCTCCAGATGGGAAAATAATGTACATATCAGAGACAGCGTCAGTGCACTTGGGTCTGTCACAGGTTAGTTTTTATAAACCTAATATGATATCCAATGGCCCTTTCACATCCCAGCTCTGAGCCGAATGTTCCCTTCAACAGGTAGAGTTGACAGGAAACAGCATTTATGAATACATTCATCCAGCAGACCATGATGAAATGACAGCGGTTTTGACAGCCCACCAACCTCACCATTCCCATTTTGTACAAGGTAATCGCTCATGCAACCCTGCAGATCTGCACGTGTGTGTCATGAACTTACCGCACAACATGGATAACTTTACGGTTTATACATCTTTTCAGAGTATGAGATGGAGCGCTCCTTCTTCCTAAGAATGAAATGTGTCCTGGCTAAAAGAAACGCTGGTCTCACCTGTGGAGGCTACAAGGTACAACAGCCACTCTGCTGAACCAATCATAACACCGCTTGGTTTTCTATTCTTTTATTTACCTGGTAACCTGAAGAATGAGGATACCTAGAGTAAGGCAAAATATCCAAAATAAAGGGGGTCTATTAGGGTCCTTAGAGAATGAAAAATAAAAGAGACATATACTGAAGTTCAGAATTCTGCATACCCCTGGCTGAGATTTAGATTTTAAAGTATTTTTCAAAAAATTGTCTCTTGTGGAAAATGAGAGACATCTCTCAAGAGATGGTGAAACAATACTGAAGGAGTGTCAACTTTGAAAAACTAATTTATGTAATTTTGTATTAAACATTTTGTTTAAAAATGTTATGTTGCATATTATTTATGCCCTTCTTAATAATCAGTGGAAAAAAAATCTTGATTGGCATGTTAGCTATCAAACCCTTTTAACAACTTCTGTTATTCCACTGATTCATATTTGGTGATGAGCTTGGAAGGCCTTCTTGCCATCACCCTAATATTAACGCACTCAACAGGTTCTCTAGGAAATTCAAGTTAGGACTCCGGCTTGGCCGCTCCAAAACAATAACATGACTCTCTCTCTCCTTCTTCAACATATTTTGCTTTACGACTATCAATATAATGGCCAGTTTCATGCATATTGTTTTTTTTTTTTTGTTTGATATCCTTTTATATTCTTCTCAGCAAGCCTAAAAAAGAGATTTTTTTTTTTGTATTTTTATGTTTAAAATGTAGTGTCACAAGAACTAATATAATGTCTAATTTATTGTAATCAGAAGAATTAGCTTTGTGACAGTTGTACTAAAGTTCAGTATTCACATGCTTTATCATAAGTCAGTTATGTTTAAAGGTTAGTACACTTACAGTCTAGTTTATAATGGCAATATGTCATAAACCAAGTCACTGTCAGTAAATTGATAATTCATCATCAAGAATCTAAATGCATTGTTAATACATTCATTTAGTTTTTACATGGATGGATTTGGTATAGTTTTGTACTTCCTGCATTAAAAAATGAGTGCTGTAGAACTTCAACGTGTTTACACAACACACACCAGAGACGTGTCGTTGTTGCTATTGATCAACAAGGATAGATTTTGGGATGCCATTTCTAACTTTTTTTAAATGGTTATCATCAATAGATTAATTAGAATATTAATAATTACCACAACCATGCTCTTCTTTTTCTCATTCTTTGGAAGTAAAGCACCTGATGTGTGATTCTGTGTGCGACTTCTTTGGCCCAGGTGATCCACTGCAGCGGCTACCTGAAGATCCGTCAGTACAGCCTGGACATGTCTCCGTTCGATGGCTGCTATCAAAACATTGGTCTGGTGGCCGTCGGTCACTCGTTGCCTCCCAGCGCTGTCACAGAAATCAAACTGCACAGCAACATGTTCATGTTCAGAGCCAGCCTGGACATGAAGCTCATCTTCCTTGACTCACGGTACGCTCTGTGTTCTATTGTAAAGCCAATGTGCCTTGATACATATTAATATCCATGAGTAGTGTGACTATAGTATGGTATTTAGAGCAGAATAATCATTGTATAAGTTGTTGATGAGGACGTGAAAGTGTGTTGGTTTCTTTTTTCTCAGAAGACGTTCGCTGTGATGTGGATCATTCCATGTAATGAAAAGCTGTTCTGTGGTGTGTCTTCCTCAGAGTTGCAGAGCTAACAGGCTACGAGCCTCAGGATCTTATAGAGAAGACTCTCTATCATCACATCCACAGCTGTGACTCCTTCCACCTGCGCTGTGCACATCATTTGTGTAAGTAAGTTTGGATTTAGCTTCGAGTCAATTTTCTTTTTCTGTGAGGAAAAAAATGCATTACAGCTTTAAAATACTATTGCATTACTGTATTCCGGTCTTTTTTTTCATTATATGAGGACATTGTGATTTTTATACATCTTCTCATTTAGTTGCTGTTTGCTGCTGTAGCAGCAGCAGCAGCACTGCACCAAACTGATTATGAGTTGGCATGACTTTGTGTTTATGTACGTTGGTGTCATTTTTAAACATCTCCAGCGAGTTCAGGTGCAGAGAGCATGTGAATCATGTTATATTGGTTTATTATAGCTCATCTCTGTTATCTTTGATAGCCTTCACCATAAATATGCATCAGAGTTAATATACTTCTACTGTGTGTGAAGATCCTCTCCATATGGATGACTCCTTTCTCTTCTCCTTGCAGTGCTGGTGAAAGGTCAAGTCACAACAAGATACTACCGTTTCTTGGCCAAACAAGGTGGCTGGGTCTGGGTTCAGAGTTATGCAACTATTGTGCACAACAGCCGCTCATCCCGACCTCACTGTATCGTCAGCGTTAATTATGTCCTCACGTAAGTGTGTGTTCCAGCTCCTGGAACCATACTTTCTTATGTCTGTTAGATTCAGTTATGTTATGTTGAGTAGCTAGCAAGATATATTCCCTCGCACAGGACTTGGTGAAATACTGAGTTGTTTCAGTTTGCTCTTAAAAAAACAGTGTTGCTGAATTCAAACTTGATCTGAAATTTAGAGTGGAGATGTTTACATTCTGCTTGCCTAGAATCTGTGAGAGGTGTATTACAAATAACTCAAATCACTGACAAAGTATTGATGATAAACCAGGAAATGTAAGATTTCTTTCTATTGCAGATGTGTAACTGTATGAATAAACCACACAAGAGTAGGTGTAAAGGCAGCGGGGTTTAGCCTATGATGTGAGATATATTCAACAGCTACAGGGTACAGAGAGGTGACTGAGATTCCTGCTGTGCTGTCATTAAATGATTGAGGAGATAATGAGTAAAGGTAATGGATTTATGCAAACCCTTTCTGAGAACTTATTAACTACAGGATAATTTTAAAAATTGACACGTATTCTGCAAACAAGAACTTTTTCAAAAACATGGCAAAAGTTTTAAACCAATTTCCACACATGTTGTTTTTATCGCTCCTGTTGAAGACTAAAACAAGCTGAAAAAGAAAATGTCTGTTATTTGTTTTTGCTTTCCCCCTTTCTTAGACTGCAGACATTCCCGTGCTATCTCAGAGTGCAGCCTTTGTTACAAAGTTTGCTGTGCATGCTCATGTGTTGGCTTCAACATATAGTGACAGCTCTGTGGTGGCAAATCTTCCTGGCAGCTCAAGATGTAGATTATAAATATGGGGGCAGAAGCTGAAGCCTGTCTGTCTACAGACAGAGGCTGCTTTTATCCAGCGTCAGCAGTTCAGTTGCAATATTGTGTTTTCAGTCAGATTGGAAAAGTAACCAGTAACCTCTTTCTACATGGGCCATGCTGGAATCCATGTGGAAGAGAAACAATTTTCTGTACTGTTATGCTATTATTTTATCCCCCTCCCAATGAGCATATTTCACAGATGTACAAGAGAACACAAGGACGACTAAAGCCCATAAAACCCTCCATTAAGCAGCATGGCTGGCTGCATTCAGAGGCGGAGAACAGCTTGGCACATATTTTCTCCACCTCCTACAATAAATCGTAACAGCTTTGTATTTATAGCCTTCTAATTGATAGGTTGTAAAGTTGATGAGCATTTATGGGTTCCAACTTACTGTACCAGGAGTGAGTCCTTATTTCCCTCCTATTCTCAACGTTCTGACTATTTCTTGAAACATCATAAGTCTCTGTGTTGAAAACGAGGCCTTTTTCTCTTTCTCAATCTATCTCTCTTGTAATAAAACATGGACGAAAGGATAAGGCAATGCAGTAGATAGTGATATCTAGAGCTAATTTGCACAGTAGCTTAAGTGTATGCAGTGTTGGATAATGCAGGTGATGGGGGCTCTTCACCTGCATGTGAACTCCTTCTGTGTGTTCAGCTCTGATAGCCTTCACTGCTGGTGCCCCAGGTTTGGAGATCTTCTGTTGCCACCAAAGCTCAGCAGTGATTTAGTTATGTTTCCTTTTTTACATGCCACACTAAAGACGGATAGAAAAACATGTATTTAACTGCTTTCAAAATGATTTTGAATGATTTTGTAAACTATTCTCTTCAGGTGGGAGTCCTCCCCACTGCCTTTTAAGGCGCCTGTTTTAAGCCCCATCTGAAGAGAAGTTATCTTGATGTTTAATCATTTTAGACCAATTTCTAACCTGTCTGTTTAAAGGAAAGCTTTACACAAGCTTGCTCTTAATGAGATAAACTTTCCTTCAAACTTTAACTACATTCTATTGGCAATTAATCCTTCAGAAAACATTAAAAAATCTGATCATATTTGATTGAAATGTACGTTTCAGAAACAACATTAAAATGTTATAAAAGAAAGCGTTTCATCATGTAAAAATCATTGCCAGAGAGCACGTCGTTTCTTTCACAGTCCAATGTGGAGACTTTAGTTCAGGCTTTTAGAATTTATAGAATAGATTATTGTAATGTTCTCCTTTCTGGTCTCCCTAAAGGAACCTTAGCTCCATTACAGCTAGACGAAGCTACTGGAATGCTGATGAGGAACAGGAAGAGAGCTCATATCACACCGACCATAAAGTCTCTCCATTAGCTTTCTTGTCTGTTTAAGAATAGGTGTTCTTACTGATATTATACACAGGCTATAATAAATTGGGCATTTGTTTAGTTGTCAAGCCCCTCCAGGCTCCTCAGGTCTTCTGTTATCTAAATGGTCAATTAAAACACACATTAAAGGCTCCTTCTTCCTGTTGCATCCCTCAGCTGTGGAACAGCCTTCCTGAAGATCTGAGGGCAACTGAGAGTTTAGATTGTGTTAAAAGCTACAAAAAAAAAAAAAAAAATCAATTCACTTTGGATGTTTGTAGATATTTATCATCTTATTTTATTATTTTATTGGTGATTATTTTAGAAATAATCTTATGAGTACTGCCATGTGTTTTTCTCCATACTATTTATTATTTTAGTGTTTGCTATTTATATTTTTGTATTTTTACTATTTAGGTTTTTTTGTTTAGTATAACTTTAGTGTTTTTAAAATAATAAATGCATAAAATATTAACAAGGAAAAAAGGTTAATAGGTTAATTTTTCCATGGTAAATATGTCCAATATTACATCAGACCAGTTTTCTGTCACTGGTGGGGAAGATCCTAGCCATTTACTAGTAGTATTTTTTTTCACTCCACTCTAATACTGCATGTTGCAGTGTTAATGTCTCTCCTTTAATTCAACATTAACTCATTATAAATATCATTATTTCGTATGTCTTTTTGTTTTCTTAGTTTGATCATTTTTAAGTTGTGTGTCTCTAATGGTTTAATGTCTGTTTTGCTTTTAATCTTTATAAAGCACTTAGTGTTTCACTTAGCTGTAAGTATATGGACAAAATAATATGCAGGGGAATGTTGGTAAACTGCCCACTTTTAATAATATGCTTAAACAATAAAAAAGAAAACATAAAAACAATGTTAAGACTGCAAATGAAATACAGACAAACTAGCACAAATAAAGGATTTGTGGGCTTTTTATCATTAGTTTTTCATCAACTACTAAATAACGGTGGCGTCTCAGGCCGTTCTACATGAAGGTAATGCAAATCTTTGGCTTGTACATGAATCAGTGTTTGTGTGGAGAGATACTGAAACAAAGAGGCGACATACATGCAGAATGGATCACTATTTGTCTCAAGTAAACCTCGTCCAGGTTTTTTTGTTGCCTCAAACTTGATTCATCTTGGATGGTAACAACACTTAGGCAAGAAATCAATTCCCATTTCCCAGTAGTGAGACGCCCAAGCTTTTCCTGTGGGCCTGATTTAGCCAGACACAGACTTTAATCTCCTTGTGTATTTGATAGGACAGCTTTTTCTCTGTGCAGTGTTTGTTAAGGGCCTTACTGCAATCCTTCTGGTAAAACAAGCCTCCCAACAGCCGTTACAGCACTTCTTAACACATCCCAACTCCTCCCAACAGTCATGCTCATACAGACATCAAAACACAGCACTCCACATGCTGCTCCTTTAAGCTCCATGATTAGGCTCTAATTTCCAACAGATGGTGATGATTTTCTTCACCGAAAAGATAGACACACAGGTATGCATGAAATGTTTGTGGCCCCTAATAAACAACCATGGTGCTGGGAACTCTCTTTTACTGACCAAAACATTTGTGCTTCCTTCTTTGTTTTAGGGAAACAGAATATAAAGGTCTTCAGCTTTCTCTAGATCAGGCTACATCCAAGGCCTCCTTCCCATTCAGCAGCAATAGCGCCACCAACAGCCTTACAGAGAACTGCAAAACCCTCAGGAGCAGAGTGATGCGGCCCAAGACCAAATCTAGACTTTCACCATACACTCAAGTAAGGATTTCTGTCTCTTGTTGCGATGCCATTCAGGTTCTTACGGGTTGAGCTGCAAATGAGTGAACTGATAGAAAAGGGGTCATTACCACTGAACTGTTTCTGAAAACAAATAGACAGCAAGCAGCATGTTATTTAGATTAAAATGATTTATTCAAACCTAAGAATATTTACAGTTCTGGTCAGTAGGTTACACACAACCGTCATGGGCATGACGGTAATATTAAATGTTTGTTTTTAACAATTTACTCAAAAAACTCTTTTATCCATGGTGCAATGAGGATTTTCTCTAATCCATACAAGGTCAGCACACACACACACACACACACACACACACACACACACACACACACACACTCGAATATATACATACGCAAGGATTTAAACAGGAGATGCTGAAAGTTCCATAAGGTTGGCGTTAGGGTGTTCCAGCATCTCAGACTTGTTTACTTTTTATTGGTGACCCTGATTTTCTGCAGTTAGTAATTTCTGTTTGTTAACATAAAAATGATGGATTTGACAGCAAATCCGCTTATTGGGTTGACTAATGCTTAACAACAATAAGAAGTAAAAACAAGTTATGTTCTAAAAAGGAGAATTATAGATTTACAGAAGTTGGTGAAGTATTTTGATCCATTTCTAAACAGCTGCAGATAGCTTGATAGCCATCTCTGCCAGCCAGTAACAGGAGTATATGAGCAGGAGCAGGAGCTGACTAACTGAGGGATATTTAGGCTGGGGAGATGATTATTAGCCAAGAAGCAGGTAGCTGATTAGTAACAGCTGTGAGGGAAGGTAAGGAACGAAAGTTAAACTGATGAAATGAGAAAAAATGGCTGATGGAACATACATGATAGCAAAGACACATGAATAAGAAAATCATTCAAACTAGAAACACAACCCATCTTAAATAATAATTAAGATTCAAAGAAACAGCAGCAACAGAGAACACGAAGTAAACAGAACAGATACCTAAAGAAATAACAGGTTTTCAAAAGAAAACAGGAAGTAATTTCTTCAAAGAATAACTAAAATAAAGACTGCAACTTGGTGCAGGAAATGAATACAAGTGGAGAACAATAGCAAAAGGAATCTTAAATCTCAGGAAAGAACCAAATCAGGAAAGCAAAGGGTGACAAATATGGAAATAACACTAAACACAATATTAATGTCAGAAAGAATAGGATGTTAAGTGTAAATATATATATATATATATATATATATATATATATATATATATATATATATATATATATATATATATATATATATGTATATATATATATATGTATATCTCAAACATTTATCCAAACTGGTTTTGGAATAGATCAAGCAGGCTTGAACTAGGTTCTTGGAATGCTTCCCGACCTTAGCCTTATTAAACATTTTCTTGCAGTGAAACCAACAAATTTAAATCAACTCTAACAATTCTGCCAAGAAGAGTGCTGAGATATCCATCCAGTACTATACTGGAAGCTGGCTAATATCTCCAAAAACCATATGTTCATGTTCTAGCTTCTTTTCAGATTCCTGTATGCCCCCTCTAGGACACCCAATGTTGTTTGTGTACATTAAGCATGCACTGATAAATTTAAGTGATTTATTAAAAATTATAATGTAGTCCATCAAGAATAAAGCTACCACAGAAAACACATTTCTTTACTCAACTCCTACAAAAAGCTCTCATCTCACATTTGTAATGACCAAAATTATAATATACCAGTGTGCTTGCCCCGTTGGGATGTACCTCTACGGATGAGCTGCTCAGTTAGCAAGCAGCTCATATTTCCATTGTTGTGGCTCCAACATGCATCACTGCACCGCGTTTTGTCCTGACAACAGTATTCACATTCTCTCCATCACTCCCTGCCCTTCTCCATATAAATCCTCAAAGCTATTCTGAATTACTGCTGCTGTAATTCTCCACCTCGTTATGTTTATCGCAGGAAGCCATAATGCTGCCGTGTTTACTGCTGGGCCTATATTCCCCTCGCTACGATGCCCTCTCTCAGCAACCTTAGGCGAGTGTTCAATTATTTCCATTTCCGTGTCATTTTTTTGTTCATTTTTTTCAAAACCAGTTCACTTCTGTTCAGAAAGGGTACTAAGGCCACAAAAATAGGTGCATGTTTTACAATTAGCGATCCCTGCTAAAAGTACAGCTTAAATGAATCATTAAAAAACTAAAATGATTACATTTAAGGCATGATGATTGTATGTAAACTTCTGACCATAACTTCCAAATTTATTAAAATATTTGGGTATTATTGGTGTTTTATAGAGGAACTGTAGCCTCTTCCTCCTTTCTTTTCCTTTGAGAGTTATCTGGTCGTTTCCTTGGAGTCTCAGATCATAAATGTGTCCTTCTCTTGTGTCTGTTACAGATATGTACAAAACTTATTAATCTTAGACTGTTATTAAAGTTGGTTTCAGCACAGTACAGACCCCACCTTCACCTAATGAGGGATTACATTTATAATTTCTTTGGTTTGTGCAAAACTGACTCTTTTGTGAGTTCTAACTGTAACTTGATGCAGCAGGTTAGGGACTATGAAACATTTCTTGGGCAAAAAACCTGTTGTTTAGTTTCTCTAGCCAGCAGGACAAAAATCTGGCCGCTAACAACCATGTCATGAGAGTTTTGCATGACACACAAACCTTTCAGCCACTCTCTGGCTTGCTGTGGTGGATGGGTGTCGAAGAGTAAAAAAGCCTTACATGTCCCAGTGGATGCTCTTAATGTATTTACAATTTTTTTTTTTTTTTTTTTTGGTAATGTCTTAAAACTTGTTTGCCATCCACAGTAACATTCAAAGGAATTCCAACTTTTTGAAATAAAATCCTGAAACCAATCAGTTTTATTTGACTAGTTTGGCTTAGTTAATTTATGTAACAATGATCTCCAAATAATTTCACTATCTTAACATATTCCTTCTTCCCCACTCTCTCCCTGTTGCAGTATCCTAGCTTCTACGCAGATCAATCAGAGTCTGACCTGGACAGTCCATGGGGAAGCAGTCCTCTCACAGACTCAGCTTCCCCTCAGCTGAGTGAAAACATGGAAGCCTCATGCAGCTACAGAAACCTACCTGAACCACGCAGTCTCTGCTTCAGCTTATCTGAAGAGCAGTATCGCATCGCCAGTGATATCCACACACACTTCCACACACATGGTCAAGGACAGAGTTGTGAGAGGGGTCGATGTGATGCAGGCAGGTATTTCCTTGGAGCTCCACCAACCAGCAGGGACACATGGTTCAGCACAGCCCGGCCTCTCATACCACTGACTAAAAGTTGCTTGGACAGCCATGATGGATACAATGGCAGTATGACGCGCATCTCAGCAATCCAGAACAGCCAAGGTGAGGACTTGCAACATGGCTAAATATGTTCTGGCTAAATGCGTAGGCAAGAGTATAGAAGTAGCGTGAATAAAAGTAGAAATTTAAGTTCTTGTGTCAGTTACTCTCAGTAATATTGATTCAACTTAATTCTTCTGACTGTTGTGTTTTTATTCCTTCTCCTTCTGCAGCCCGAGTCCACTGGGAGGAAGACGGCACAGTCAGCTCCCCAGATGGAGGCTCAGCCAGTGACTCAGGGGATCGGTATCGAGCAGATCACCACTCCTGCAGCCCAGAGGAGCCCAGTAAGATTGAGACTCTGATCAGGGCCACACAGCAGATTATCAAGGAAGAGGAGAGTCTAATGCAGTTGCGCAAGGGCTTTGAAGATACGCCTCCAGGTCTCGCCAACAGACTTCACAGGGGTGCTGCTTCAGGCCTCACTTCAGAGAACACTGATGGGCCCTTTCAAACTATGGTGTGCCGAAGTTTTAGCCAAGTGATAAGCCCTGCTTCTAGCCCTGCCCCTCTATCCAGACTCAGCAGTCCTGGTGCTGAGCGTTTGCACAGGCTCACAGACTACCACCAGGCTGACACAAATCCCCTTTCTTTGCAGCTACACCACCCATTTGGTCGGTTGGGTGCTTGCTCAGTTTCCCCCACGCCAGCCCCTGCACTCTACCCCTCCCACAGTCACCCACGATCCTATGTGGACAAACACGCTGCGTATTCCTTGACAGGCTACACTCTAGAGCACCTGTATGACCCTGAGAACCTGCGGGGCTCCTGCACCTCTGCTGGCACTGACCCCGCCCACTTTTTTGTACCAGGAGAACAAAATTCTGGACATAAAGGACCGTCAGTCATTCTCACCAACAGTAGCTAATGCTCAGTAATTCCCATAGCGGTACTAGAGTCACATAGCTTGTGCTAGCTGGCAGAGGTCAGCCATTTACAGTTTGCATTCTGACTGCAAGGAAGAAAGAAGGAGGTCAGGCACTGACTGTAGAGGGAATGAATATATTTCTGAGTGTGTGAAAAATATTCACAAGATGAAACAGAATCACAGTGCCTGAAATCTTAACAGATAATTTAATTTCATCCCAGTTTACCTCTTTTTATTTTTCCTGTTTTAAGGCTGATAGAAAGGATAATCTGACCTGACCTCAACACATTTGTTATAAACACCACCCTAAAATATGAGGAGCCAGTTTCAGAGTCCCAACGGGTAGCTTCTCTTGGCATCTGGACTCCTACTTTCATCCTCATTGTCTTCCCTCAATCACTGAGTTGAAAGCTAGCCACATTTCAATTTCAGAAGTTAAGCCAAGAGCCAAAGAGCTTTTTTACTAATGCATCACTTAACAGCTCACTGGGATGAGATTCTGATCAAGTTCTTTAAAGCAGCCCTGTTCTGGTACTGGGCCTGAAGCAGGCAACCAACTAGCAGCAACAGGAAGCTTTTAAGCTTACATATGTTCAACAATAAGAGGCACGTATGTAGGAATGTTAATGAAAAGTTTGCTTTTTTGTTTTTATATTTAAGATTATACAGTAGGTCATTATTACAATTCAAATACTAATTAGAAGCAACCGTCTTTTTGTTTTTTTGTTTTTTTTAAACGAGCAACCTGTCCACCCCTTTTGCTAAAAACCTTCCACTATGCAGTTAATACACGTCTTATAAATATGTTATTTCACAATCCTCAGCTTGGACAAAGTAGCTGTGGGTGGGAACCTCTTGAAGGCCACAAAAATAGGTGTATGTGGACAATTCATTTTAGAAACTGTTCATCTTGTAGGTTTGATTTCCTTGTCAAACAGACAACTCCATGTGAAAAATTTGAGTTCTGTTGGTTTGGTCAATTGATATGATGGAGAAAAAGAGAAGAAAAAAATGGAACTAAGGTCCCCCTCATTGTCTTTCAAACTTTGAAGCATCTACCTGTTTGGGCATAATGATCTTTCTAGAAATTTGCACTGTAACAATTTAGGTTATGTAATGTTATCTCCCTCTCTTTTGGTTCAGGTTGATCCTGAACCAAAAGGATCAACCTATAGGGTGACATTTTTAACCTCACAGACTGATATGCAAAACCATTCTCTGCACTTTCTCTCTCATCCTTGAAGACAAGGGTAAACGTAAGGACAGATGCACTCCTGACTCCTATAATACAAATCAAACATGACCTGACATTGAGATCTGCTCGTACCAAAAGAATAACTGGGCATTTCTGAGAAAGATTTCACCTATGTTGTTCATCTGGATGTTGATAATTGAAAAAGGCTATAGGAAGATTGGTCTGTGTCCATATGCAACTTGTTGAGATGCCAGGCCTGGCAGCTCAAATGACGTGTTTACCATGATGGATCACTGAAGCAACTGTTAATGTTATGTTGACATGTTTGTATAAATGGATTAAAGTGTCAAGATTTCCTTTTCTATGTCAGCTTCTAAATGAACCTATATTTATACAAGTTCAGGGGGGTTTTTTTTATTTGGTTTGCCAAAGCCTGAAACAAGTTTCATTACTTAATGTTATTTATAGTGTTACTGTAAATATGCTCTGAAGAGAAAATTCTTTCATGTGTAAAAACTGTATTTATTGAATAAATGTTTCCATATGAATTTGAGAACTGAGTTTGAAATAACTGCAGTCAGAGCCAATCTAATAGCTTGTTTAATGAGTGTTTTGACAGATTCTAAAAGATTATTAAACAAACCCACATTAATAAATAAACTCACATATGTTGAAAACCTCCCTTGATAGTTGGAAAGAAAAACTCAACGTTTCACACTGCAAACCTTCGACATCTGTGGTAAAATCAGACTAAAGTTTCCTGTATAGACTGGGACATTGTTTTCAGCATGGTCGTAACTTTGTCTAATCATCAAGTCTTTTTGATGAGTCAGTCCAAAAGAAATTAGATTATAATATTGTGCAGTATACTATACTATACTATTTCACACTGCATGGAAAGGTGTGGCTGCAGTACCTTTTAACTGGATTTTCCTAACACAGACTTCTGTTTTCTATCGTTTCTGAGACGAGGAGAGCAGAGACGGCTCCTGTCAGAATAAAGACATTTTGTTTTACCCGTAAACTTTGGATCACTTCACAACAAATGTATCGTATATGATGAAAATGCTCTCAATAGTCCTTTTCAATCTTTAAGCTTCTGGTGATTTTTGAGTTGGCAGAGTAGGCTAACCTGGTTTCTGATCGACTTTTATTAGCTTCAGTCTGGGTCTTTCTTAAAAAAAAAATAAAATAAAAAAAAAATCTAAATTGTTTTAGGATAAGATTCTTGTTACATTAATGCTGTTTATGTTAAAATGTCCAGGACAAAACTTTTTTTTTTTTCCCCAAACATACAGATTAGCATCACACATTTTGTTGTAGCCCCTAACTAGTTTGCTATGTAAAAGGGGGATAATGTGCCAGTCGTTGCTAACAATGTTAAGCTGTGAGGTCAGGGATGGTTATTATTGTGCTGTTGTAGAAACTCAAGTGTTACTAACCTTTTTATATTCCACATGAAAATCAGTGTGGGTCTTTAAGACAGGTTCACCAAGCTTGTAGTGCTGCTCGGCTTTGAAACCATTAATCTAAGGTATGGCCTTCATAGGGACTTAGCACAATCCTTGTACTTTTCCTGTTTGTCTACCTCAATTCCTCCAAGCTACACATTTGCCTTTTGTCTCAGTACTTTCAAACTTCCAGCACCCATTACGATCATGACTATAAGCTGTTATGGTTCAGATGAGTCCTGAAAGGTCACAATGCAAACATAAATAAAATGAAATGACGTCAGATTTACATAGTGCTTTATTAGGACACTCAATGACATTTTACAATAAACTCAGTCATTCCCATTCATGCCCACATTCACACAGCTACCTTGGGGCAGTCTGACAAAAGCAAAGCAGCTTTACTGCACCACTGGCCCTTCTGACCACCACCAACAGGCAAGGTGGGGGAAGTGTCTTGCCCAAAGACAACGACAGAGAGAGACTGGGCGGGGGCTTGAACCGTCAACCGACCAATTGCAGGATGAAATTCTACCACCATCACCCCAAAGCAGTAATAGTAATAGCACAGTAATTACTTCATTTATCTGAAACTGGTATCGTCCACATTATGGTTGGTCTTTGAACAACTTGCATACTTGATACAGTCCAATACTGATACTGCTGATACTGCTGGCCACAGTTTACATGTCCATTTAAATCTCAACGCACACAAAAATGTGCTTTTCAAATTATGCTGAAAGCTAACAGCCTAGTTCAGTTGGCCCACATTTAAATAAGATGCACAACAGAGTAAAAAGTGCAGGATCTTCATGACATGCAGACAGTGTAACATATTTCCCTCCTCCTCCTCATTGTTGGTGCTAATTTTGATACTGTGCTGCTGGCTTTAAAAGAATAAGAAAGAATGCTTTTGAGAGGTTGTTTTCCTCATCTCTTCCAGCTGTCTGCTTCTGCCGAGGCGCTGAGAGTGAGAGGAGACATAAAGCTCCCTGTGGGCAGAAAGTGTACATCCAGCACAGCGAGACAGACACCAACCCTTGGTTTCTGTCATACATTAGGTAAAAATAACAGGATACATTGATGGCAAAGAAAGCACATTTGCACCAAAAGCACATATCAGTTTTACAAGAAATATGATTTCATCTTTTTTTCCACTTTATGGTTTGGTTTGGTGTTGCTATGAAACCAGTGAGACAGACTAATAAGGCCTCTGGTCATGCAAATGTTCTGTCATACTTTATTTGGAAAATAAATCCAGCTCTGTTAATTTTCCTGCAAAAAACAAAACATGTGACATGCATGAATGTATATGTAAACAAATCTTTTCATTCAAGACTGTTTCGTCATTTGTGGATTTGTTGACCTCTGTAATGCAGTCATATTAAGCTACAGATGAAGCAGTGTTCCCAGTTCCCAGGAGCACAGCTGACCTGATACAGAAAGGAAGATGTTTGGAAGAAAACTTCTTTTTACCAGAGTTACATCAAATTATCAAAACAAAACTATCTGAAAAAAAAAAAAAAAAATGACATGAAGGACTTTGACAATTAAGAGTGAGCTGGAACTGTAAGTATAGAAATATGGAGTCTGGGAAGCTTGAAGGTGTCTGAAATGGCCAGAGGAGTCCTTTGCTGGTAGGGAAGGTAGAATGCATGTGTAATTTAGGGTTTGAGGGGTTTCCTGTTTCCAGGTGATTTACCTGCCTGGGTGAATTGAGAAGCACACTGTACTATAAAGAATCTACATCTCCCTTCCCTGTCCAAGGACCCACAAAATGATCAGAGTGTGTTTGTTGGCTGGTGAATGTCAGGTGACTGGGAGTCAGCTGACATTCACGTGGTTGTACTGGATGTGTCCTAATTAGGCCAAAATGCAAAATCTATTTTTACTTGACTTTACTTCAGTTTTGACTAAAGAAAAAAAAAAAACACCCTTTTCATCCCAGGGATTTTTGCATTTTGAACAGATTTGGGCTTTTTTGTGAATTCGAATTTTAGCTTCATGCTTGTTTAATTAAGCATAGCATAATAGGCTTAAGATCCTCCTCAGAAATTAAAATAATTATTTGTAAAGCATGCCTATTTTCATGCTACCAAGATTAGAAAAACAACATAATTTCCAAACAGAAAAAAAATGCATATATCAACTGACAATATTATTTGGGGAATCATTATACAGCCTGCTTAACTGAATTAGGAGTAATGCTTGTATACTCTATCCAAATCATGTCATTTTGTAGGTTGGAGCACTTCAGCAACTGTCACACACACACACACACACACACACACACACACCGCCCTGTAGGAGTCACGCCTCTGCAGAGATGTCAGACTGTGGTTTGCACTTTAGAAATGTTGTTTCTAGACAGTCGGAGATGTCTTTAAATCCTGGTGCTGCTTTCATGCTTTGTGCAACAAGGAGGAAAACCAAATTATAGTCATAAAATTAAAACACTTACAAATATCTGCAAAACATTTCATTAGCTTGTAAAACTACTGAAGAACAGGTGTAACACTTTTACCGGGGGAAGCTGTGCACTAAGTGTGCGTTCAAAAAAGCGTGGTTGTTTTAATTGGTTAACTTATTTGTGCCTTTTAACAGAAGTTCTGTCTTTTTCTTGCTTCCCTTCCCATCCTGCCCCTCTGCTCAGGCCTGCCTGCAGTTAGAGGTAGTGGTGCATGTCTAATGGAGGCTCCATGAAGGTTAAATTTTGCACTCATTTGTTTTGGAAGCATTTCTCTGAGGCTTCCCATTCATGTTCACACATCCTGCACCTTTCACTAACAAATCATTTACAGATGCTTTTTAGCTCAACACACTCACCTAATAAGCATGGAACAGCAGCCAGGGCCCAGGAAACATGCTGAAATGAACACATGAACACAAGCTCTTGAAATTAAAAATCAAGTCCCCCCCCCTAATAGCTGCATAGCTTTATTTTGTTAATGACACACATCAGATTACATCGATATTGTTATAACTGATAGATTGTTGACAGGCTGCCAATGAGCTCCACAAAGACTTACGCTGATAATAAACAGTTTTTTTTTTAACCTAAAGAAATCCTTGTAATGCAAAGCCACCAAAAGTCCACTAATGGTCAAGTCATAGACTTGGAGTATTCATTCCTCCTGGATGAGCAAGTCGTGACAGTAGATAATCGCTTGTGTCGTGTCACTGACATCCCAGGAATCCTTCATACAGAGCATGCATGTGGCAACAGTGGTGAGCAAAAGCTTCTCTTTAACCGGAAGAAACCTCCAGCAGAACCTGCCTCAGTACAAGCGGCCATCTGCTAAGGCCAACTGGAAGCTGGAGAAGACAAAGCAGATACACAAAAAGAAACAGATGAACTGATGCAGGAATATTTTCAATGTTCATGAAAGTAAAACCGTAAAAGCTGGAGAGGGAGAATGTTTCATTTTTTGCAGAAGGTAACAAAGCCGAACAGAACGCCAGACCAGGTAGAGAGAAAAATGACAGAGAAAACAAAGTTAAAAGTTGAAATAACAGCAAATAATGGAAATAGAAGGAAAAAGTAAGAAAAAGTGGTCAGTTTTTCCTCCAGTAGCCTAAGCACCATAACGATACTGCAAAAACACAAAATCTTATCGAGTATTTTTGGTCTAGTTTCTAGTACAAATACTTTCAATACACTTTAAGTAAGACAAAACTAACTTACAGGTAACTTTTCAGTACGCTATAGGAGCTTGTTTTAAGTCAATAATTCCTTAATATAGCACTAGTTATAAGTGAAATAATCTTGCCAGTGGAAAAAGACATTTTAGCTCATATTATGGGAAAAATGTCTTATTCCACTGGCAGATTATTTCTCTTATAAAAACAAGCTCCTATATCGTGCTGAAAAGTTACTTGTAACTGTAAATGGCAGACAGCATAACATGTTCACCATTGTGCCAAATGGACATGAGTCACTCTTGGCAGACAAAACATCTGAGGAGCTAGGACTAGTAAAGAGGATCTATCAGATTAATACTGACAACATGAAGGTCGCCAAACAAAAGACTACAGCACAAACAGCATGAAGGAAGTTCAGATATTGTTAAAAAAATTCCCTTCAGTCTTTAAAGGACATGGAACAATACCTAACACTTACAAAATTCAGCTCAAGGATGATGCAGTGCCTGTGGTGCATGCACTAAGGAGAGTTCCTGCACCACTCAGGGCTGGTTTGAAAAAAAGAGCTTGAAAGAATGACTCAAATGGGTGTCACTGAACAAGTGGAGGAGCCCACAGACTGGGTGAACTCCATCACATGTGTCAAGAAAAAGAATACAGGTGCTTTATGAGTCTGCCTTGATTCCAAAGACCAAAATGAAAATATTAAAAGAGAGCATGATCAGATCCCAAAAAGAGAAGAAATAATGAGTGAAATGGCAGGGCCTATGTTTTGTTTTTAGCAAACATAGGCTAAAAACTATGTAAAACTCCTCAGTTTTAGCAAACTGGATGCTTCACATGGATTTTGACAGCTGAGGGTGGACCCAGAAAGCAGCAGTTACCCTACTTTCAACACGCATTTTGGGTTACTGTTTCTTGAGGACTCCCATTTGGCATTAAATTAGCACCAGAGGTCTTCCACAGAGCAATGGAGACCATAATAGAAGGGCTGGAAGGCACCATAGTCTACATAGATGATCTTGTAGTCTGGGGAAATACAAAACAACATAACGAAAGGCTGAAGAAACCTTTATGGAGAGTCAAAAAGAATGGACTAAAATTGAATAGAGACAAGTGCCTTTTTGGTGTCACAGAGATTACCTTCTTGGGGGATAGATAAGGTCACAAGTGAAAGAGTGGAACTTGAGAAGTCAAAAGTGCAAGCAATATTGGACATGGTGGCACCCACTGACAAAAAAGGTGTCTTGGGCCATGGGAATGATCAACTTCCTGGGTAAGTTCATTCCTAATCTTACCTCCAAAATAACATGCCTCAGGGAGCTGCTATAGCACAACACAGTATTCAAGTGGACGCTGCAACATGTGAAAGAGTGGAAAAATTTAAAGGAAACTGTAACTACAGAGCCAGCCCTCACATACTTTGATCCATCAAAACCAACATAAATCTCCACAGATGCATCAAAAGATGGCTAGGAAGCTGTGCTGCTCCAAATGGCAACCTGTAGCATATGCATCCAGATCAATGACAGAAACTATGCTCAAATTGAAAACGAGACTTTGGGTTTAGTGTTTGGGTGTGGGAAGTTTCACAGTTATGTGTATGGACAACCAACTTTTACTGCAGAGACTGACTGCAAACTCCTCATATCAATCAGAAAAAAGAACCTTCAATGACATGTCACTCAGAATTCAGCAGATGATGATGGCTTTGCAGCACTATGACTCTGAACTTATTTACACCCCAGAAAAATGCATTGTGCTGGCAGATGTGTCATTACGAGCATCAGCACCAAGCTGTGACATTGTTGGTCAGCCATCTGAAGATGCTGAAAAACACATAAACATGGTAACTGCTTCACTCCCTGCATCAGATATCATATTGCAGCAAATTGTACAGGAGATGACAAAAGATCCTCTACTGCTGAAAGTGTGCCACTATATCCTAAATGGTTGGTCAAAGGGAGCTTGTCCAGGGTTCTACTCCATGCGTGCAGATTTGTGTATGGCTGTTACTGAGACAAAACAGGATTGTCAATTGACAATCCTGTAACATGTCAATCCATCCGGACATGTTACCTGTGCATCACTGAATCTTAGGTTAGAAACAGAGGATTCTCAAAAGTTGACTCAAGGAGCAGAGTAAGAGACTGAACACCAGCAACTGATTTTTTTTTTTTTTGTTGGTGCCATATATTGTGCAGGAAAACAAACATAACAGATACAAAACTATATCAAGACAAATGGAAATTCCACTCTTCAATCACACTTCATCAGTTCATGGTTCAATAAGACTTTTGCATATTCTCTTAAATCACGAGCTTAAGAGAAATCCAAGTCCAAGCAGCAGTGTATGCTCACGCAACATCCAGTTCAACGACCCAACAGGCAATAGTCCAAGAGGTTCGAAGATGAGGAAAAGGGCTTTAGAGTTTATGTAGAAAGGCCGTGAGCAATGACTTGGAGAGTGATTCAAAAGGGGTGGCTGTGAAGCCTCCTACTGGTCCAATCAGAATTGGATGGAGTAGAGCTTCAAGTTTTCTTGCCTTAGCAATAGGTTCCTAGCTTGCCATCAGTACCTGGCCTATATAAAAACAGGACCAGCATGAATCCATGTGCACATAATCCATCACAACCATCACTAATAAATAATACAAAATTGTAATACAATTAATGCATCAAAAAGAATCAAATATTGTACAATATACTGGTTCAACAGATAGCCTTCCTTATCAGTAATGCCTGGTTCACATTCATTATTAATCAATAGTATAAAAAATGGATTTCCAATAAATAACAATGCATGCTATTCACACAAATGCATTCTGGCTGCATAGCATAAATGCATAAATCCAAATAGGCAAATACCATTCAAGCTAAGTTTTTTAAATGCCTCAAAATATATTTATCAAATTTTAAAACCCCCAAAAGGAATCATAAACATTGGCCAATGATATAAACTTTACATTAAGAATATTTTGAGAAACTGGCTTTAATATCCAAGGATAACCACTCCATACAATATAGATGGGATCAGCTAGGCTAAGCTACCCCATAGAAATGAATGGGTTGCTAAACTAGCATTAGCACACTTATCAATTCCATGGTTTCTACAGAAAAACCTGCCTACTACTTCTTGCACAGTCTGGCCCCAATAGACGGCTCCTATATCCCGATAACACATATATTTAGGACAGAACTTGATTTTGTGAAATAAACGAGTAATCACTTAAACATACCCCCAGCAAACTTTTTCCCAGCACCTCCCTAGCATCTCATGGCAGCCAGCTACTTCCTGTCTATATAGCATATTTACTGGCCTTCCACTGTCACGTGACAATGTGACGTGGCAAACAGAGTGGTGTTATATGCAAAGATGTTTTTTTTTTTATTATTAATAGGAGGAAAACTAAATACAAGATTTTACACCGGGATTACAGACATGCTTCAGCATATCCATGAGGAAAATCTTGGTGTGGAGGAATGTAAAAGGAGAGCAAGAGAAGCAGTTTACTAGCTGGGATATTGAAGACATGATACAGAAATGTGAAACATGTCTCAAACATCACTACAAGCAAACTAAAGAGCCGATGATGGTAGCAGACCTACCCTCTGCACCATAGCTAACGGTAGGCACATATTCTAATTACCCATAAGTTACACAGCTTTCCAGTACGTCAGCAAAGTCTGTCATCACACACATGAAGGGATTCTTCGCCAGGCATGGAATTCCATAATGTGTCGTTTGCTGTTAAAACAGAGAATGGACAACTGTTAAAGAGAAACCAGAGGAAAAAACTCAGGATGCTAAACATCAGGCTGAAGAGACTGGATCTGAACAACAGGGTGTTTCATCAGATGGGAACCACAGTGAGCCTCCTTCTCCTTCCCCAATAACTGAGACACTGAGGTCTACCAGACCTAAGAAACCTCTGGAGAGGCTTATAGAACAAGTGTGAAAGGTTGTTGTGAAAAGTTGTCTGTTAAAACTTGCACAGCTCTAAAAAAAAAAAAAAAAAAAGTATAAATATTCACACTGGCTCCAAATGTGCTCAGTTATAATGTTTTGTAGACTGTTTAGGTTGTGTAAAAAAAATTAAGAACCTTACTTTTTTGAGTTTATGAGACTCATTTAGTTTACTCAAGGAAATGTAAGGTACAAGATATTTGGTAATGTAGAAAATTGCTAAGAAATGTAGCTTTGCTTCACTATTTGTGACATGTTGAATGTTAGAGAAGAACGTTAGGACTTTAAGAGTTGGGGTTATTATAACTAACTTGTTTGGAAGGGGGATATAATGATAGTTGATATTAAAGAAGCTACCCACAAGGGGCACTTGGGGATTCAGATTGAATAAAAAGAGAGTGCTGAAATAAACAGCTAGCTGAAGCTAGAATAAAGAGCAGTTGATGTTTTATTCTACATACAAACATTACACCTCCCATTCTACTTTTAGGGTGTATTCACGCCAGGAAAGTCCTTAGGTCCAGGTTGTTTGGTCCGGAACAAAAGCAGATTTTATTTTTTTCATTTGATGCATTGTGCTTTTTTGCAAACGGGCTATAATTTGCAAACAAAACCACATGGTTGAAAATCATTGATCCCACTGGACAGAAATGATGGGGGTGGGACAGATCACAGATCCAAAAAAACAAAGAAAAGCAGCTTATTAAACACAGGTTTCCCAATGGGATATTTTAAATTTTGGAACGGTGTCAGCAAATGCATGTTACAAGCTGAATGAGATGAGCATGGATAGAGTCAAGACCGCCTGTTCCGAGACCAAGACCAAGACCTCGGTGCCAAATGTTTATAATATCGACAAATATATCAGGACATCAATTTTTTTCCACCACAAAATGCAAAAACTAATGGAAAAACAGTTAATTACTCAACCAAAATTACTCAACTTCTTGGAATTAAATTAATAACGGTCATAATAGATTAATACTTATGTTATTAAATGCAGCCATACATTGTTACACCTTCCCTAAACTGAAATACTCAGCTTACATTGTTGTATGATAAATTTAAAAACAGTGAGAGATAATAAAGATGATAAAGATTGTCATTTTTAAAAAAAATCTTTCCTCTTATGATCATCTGAATAAAAGCAATTCAGAAGAGAAACAGATCTTAAAAAACACATATACTGGACATATTAATAAATTATTAGGCATTTTAATATTATTAGTCCATGCAGGCAAGCAGATTGCCTCACAGGGGGATTTCCAAAACCATGAGAGCCAATAGAATCCGTGGGATTTATAATAATCATGTAGCCAAAAGAGATGACGCAGGGACAACAGATTACAGGAGCAAAGAGGGAATATTTTCTCTAGCATGGATTATGACCATAAAACATAAGACTAAATATATGTTTTTGGCTTGATGAGCCTTATTTTTTTTCTTCATTGTGCAAAACTCAATACGTGAGTTTCACATATAGAGCGGTGATGCAGGTTTAGTGTCTATTTACAGTATTATTAAAATTATTATTTAGCTGCTTAGTGTTGAAACCGGGTGGTGTTGTGCATATTTTTTGAATTATTGCTTACTTTTCATTGTTTCTGATGTAGATGTCTAATGAAACTAGATGTTGTCCTGCTCACTTCGCATATCGTTAATCCTGGCAGTGGACAAAACTTGCAGGTGGCCCGGTGTCCCCCCCCCCACTCCCCTTTACTCTAATGTCTTAAAATTCTTCATATTTTAAAAAGCAAATTTAATAATCTTCTATGGTCATATGCAGGTGTTTATTCAGTAAATGCTATACCGCATGTAAACACGAAAACACGTTCTTTTAAATCAAAGGACCAAATGCCATCTGGTTTTGTAAACAATCACAAAAACACGATTGCGCGGTCATTTGCAATAATAATGCATTGTATTTTTCTGAGGTGGTGGGACGCAACGCCGCTCTTGATTATTGCTTTTAATTCACATTGAAGATAAAATGGAGTTAAGTTTTTGTAATTTTGACAAAAACTATTGAGTCTGGAACCGGTCTTGACCCAATCTGTCGAACGAGACCAAGACCAAGACCGACGCAAAACAATCCGAGACCAAGACTGAGCCCAAGACCAGGAAAAAAACAGGTCGAGACCGGCCTCAAGTTCGTTTGGAAGCGGATGGAGACCACCTCAAAAAGTGGGTCTCGGTCATGTTGCTTGGTCCACACCAGGATTCCCATGATTGTATTCACACCTGCTAAAAAGGTCAGGACCAACAGGGGAAACGAACTCTGATCCGTTTAAAGCGGACCAAATTTGTTAGATGTCCAGTCTTTTTTTGGTGGGACAAGCCTGGAAACCCACCAAAGGAAGGTGCCTCCTGAGGACTTTTGTTTGCTTAGTCGGCACCTTCCTTTTATCAGATGCTTGGACCACCTCAACTGACTCCTTTCATTACCGAGGAACAGTGGCTCTACTCTGACCACCCCCCAGATGATGATCTCTTCACCCAAGCTCTAAGTGCAAGTCTGGCCACCCTACAGAGGAAGCTAATTTCTGTCACTTGTATCTGGTATCTCTCTTCTCCTTTTTTGTCATGATGTTTATCTCATGTTATGTACAGTATGTGAAGGTACAACAACAAGATGTAGACCTGCAGACTCACTGTATGTGCTCTACATCCTCCAAGGTACTGCAGGCTGGTCAACACTGCAATGTTTGTGTTGTTTAACATTGAGCTGTACTGTGTTAATTGCAATGACATTTTCTGACATTTAAGTATATGGCTACACATCTCAGTTGGGATGGTAATACCAAGGGTGAAACGGGAATCAAGATAATCCCAAAAACTAACACTGAAGTCTGTTGTCAGTTTTTCTCAGGGATCAATAGCAAAGACATGCTGCACTTTTCACAGCTGAGCTCCAGGTAGGAAAAGACACAAAGAAGGTTTAAACTCTGACACAAACGCCCAGAGGGCAATGTAACTCCACAGCTGCTTGCCCACACATTTTGACTTTGCATATTTCATTTAGTGTGGGGGTTGTGATTTACATCTGTTTGTCCACTAACTTAAAGTAAGACTACATGCATTTGATCCAAAAAAAGAGACCATGAGATTGTTTGTTTCCTTAACAGTTTATAGTTGGAATAGTAAAATGCATGTTTGCCCTTCAATGGTCTATTTTAAGTGAACCAGACTATAAAACTCATAATAGTAAACAATACTCTTTATATATATATCCGGTATGATATAAATGAAGTAAAAGCTTGTAATATGTCATGATGTATAATGGATCGATATAAACTTTGATCCAATATACGTCTCATCTTGTATTTTCAAACTGGAATATTCAGTTTACCAAAAACATCAAATTTTCCTATCAGATACCCCAAACTATCTTTTAGGGTAGCTGAAACTCACCACCCTCCTATTTTTAGACAACTACTCTACCACAACCACCCCCCCAAATAGTGGCCTCTATCTGGAAACATTGCACAGATTCAAAGAGTGTTTCACAGTGGAAGATACTAATTACTCACTATCTCTTTATAGAATCCTGCTTTTAACTGTTAACTAAGCTAGAGTCAATATTTTTCTGAACAAATTATTCTAATTGCCAGACTTTTTTTAAAGACTATTTTTAAAAACAACCTCCTGACAACTCCCAGACATTTCTTCTGAGATAATTGCTGATCTGTTTCCTTACTAAGATAGTATTAGCATAGCAAAATAATTCAAACTGTCAAAATGCCTGCTCTTCTAAAGGTCCTAATAGTTGCTAAGGATAAGATGATCAAATGTTTTTAATCCGAGGCACCTGGCTACTTCTCATCACCATAATCTCTTAAGGAAGTGATAAGGTTAGACTTATTTTTCCAAAGCTGCTTTTGTTTGGCTTAATTTTCTTGAAATAACCACACAGAGTGATAAATTTGTTGTGTTGTACTTTTATTTTTTCAGCTACAACTGGATAATTTTTCTGTAATGTCCTGGTATGCTATCAATTGAATTTTAAATAATATACTTTTTGTGTGAAAATACAAAGCAGCCTTTTCCTGTTGCCTAAACTTACTGTCTAAAATAGATGATGATTACGTATGATTACGGCTCAACCATGGAAGGCCGTCACTGCTTTAGACACATCATCACACTCAGTCACTCTGGTTTCTCATAGATAATTTAAGATGAGATGCTCTATCCATCTTACTCAGCCTTCCTGCTCCAACCTCCCCCTCTAAACATGCACACAAACACTTCTTCAAGCAAAGTGTTGTCCCACACAAACATACCTCTGTGAAGTGTTTTTTTTTGGGAGGGGGTGGGCACTAATACTCCTTTTACAGTCACATTAATCCCGCTGTTCGCAATTTCACGCACAGCTTGGGCTTTGGTGTTATTTTCACAACCTTTCACCACTAATTCCTGTGAATCCTGAAACACTACACCTCTCCTTCTCCTACACCCTGCTCCCTGGGCATCTCTGTTTTCTCCAAAGGCAGAGAAGTTCTCCATTTCTTCTCACCAAAATCAGGTTATAGGCAGAAGGTGGAATGAAAAGCCCCATCATGTGTGACAGAACTTTACGAGGTTCTGGCCGCTAGTGTTGAAGACATGCTAACCTCTGGCTCCATTGTTGGAATAGTCAGCAGAAAGGGAATGTTTGTAGTGTCAGATTATATTTCTCCTAATGCTGATACATATGAGTCATAAAAAATTTTCAGTATGAAGTAATAAATACCAGATACAGCATACATGTGTGATGCAGGAATGAAATACTGGCATTGATGTACCATTTTTTCTTTACTGAACTTGAAAAAATATAACTAGCTAAGTATGACTTATTCAGATGTTGCAAAGATTTTTTTGTATTGTGATGAAGCTTTGAATAGCTTGGTTTGATGGTTTTCCTGGCATTCTGGGGCAATATAGAATGGATCCGGAAGAAAACGCCTGAGTTTCATGATGTAATTAAAAATAGAAACCACATAAAATAGTTTCTAAATTTTTCTGGAACTAATTTATCCTGCAGCTTTTCGAAGCATCTCCTCTAACACATCTGAATGGCTCGCTACTAGGCCTCTCTTCAGAATGACGCTGATGAGGGAATTCAGCCATTTGATTCAGGGGAGCCGGAGAAAACATGTATCTAAAAGTTACGGGATAGTAGCTTTCAAGGACTGGACTTGACTACCCCTGACTTAGAGCATTTAGTCTTTTTTTAGTCTCCCTGGCTCTGCCTCTCTTGTGCCTCATTCTGTGGGATTAGGTTATCCTGAGCTATCTCTGTAGTTATGCTTAGGCTTCTGGAGGACCATCTGACCATTTTTCTTCACTTTCTTCTTCACTTTCTTCTTCAACTACTCTCCAGTTTGGGTTATTTGCTGTTGTTTCAACTGTTACCTTTATTTTTTCTCTTTGTTTTTTTTTTTTTTCCTCATAGAAGCAACATCTTGTCCGGTATTCTGTTTGGCTGTGATACCTTCCTGGAGTGAAGGACGTCAGCTTAGAAACTGCTGCTAAACATTATGCCTCTCCTGGTATTAAGTTTTTTTTTTCATTAATATAGAGAGTATTGTTACATCAGTTTATATGTTTCTTTTTTGTGTGTCTGCTCTGTCATCTCAAACCCCCCAGTCGGTCGTGGTAGATGGCTGTTCGTACTGAGCCAGGTTCTGCTGGAGGTTTCTTCCTATTTTTCATCTCCACTGTTGCAACATGCATGCTTAGCATGAGGGATGGCTGTAAAGTCAAATGTAGACCATGCAAGCGACTGTTTACTGTTGCTACATGCTCATCCAGGAGGAGTGAATGCAGCAAGTCAATGACTCAATGCAATCTGCTGGGTTTCCTTAAATAGAAAACCCTTTAAATTAATTTGAATAATGAACTGAGCTTAATGTACTGTTAGAGCTGTTTTAACAAGCTAACTTTTGTTATGTTCAGAAGATTCTTTAAAGTCACCTTATCATTACACAACCAGTCCTCATTTTGATCAGCAGTTCTCCATCTCAGATCATGGCATAAAGTCTTACTCTCCCTTTTGGAACACTTGATCGTTTATTAGAAATCCTGAGGCACACCATCATCAACCCATTAATGTTTTACTTGACAAAAACTGAACCAAAAATGTCTTCTTTCCAGGCCTTGCCCTCACCTTCAGGATCTCTCTGTTGTAATGTTGACATATACTTATGGCTTCTTTTCAATGTGAAAATGAAGTATTTTGCAGCAACCTGATGGTAATAAAATCTTTTATTCTTTGACTCAACTCAGACATCAGCTTTGATTCATTCTTGACTTATTTACTAAATTACACTGCATTTATCTAGTTTAGCTAAGTTTCATTGCCTGAACTCATCTGTTATCACTGAACACACAAAAGTGCTTTCACTGTACGTCTCTTTGGTGAACCCTCAATCAGAACCTAACTTCAACATTGTTACACCATATTACTGCAGAAAAGCCATTGAGTTGGTACACGTTCACATCAGACCACATTCCCCTGCAATGAGAAAGAATTACAACATTTGCTGATGAATGCCCAGTGTATTATTTTAACATCAGGTTTGAGATACACTTCTATTTTTCCCCCATGGAAAGTGACTAAAAAGCAGGAAATACATCTTAAAACATTTACACCTGTCGGACAGATACTGGAAAATAACTTTCTAGAACAAACCTTGTCTGACCATTTTCTGATTGTTACTGCTCTATAATCCATATCCATACGTGTGAAAGTTAAAGTAAATTGAAGTAGAAGTCCTCGTCTAGATATTTTGCAAAGCAGACTTTCTGCTTTGTTGGCAAATACAGTTTTTGGTGACAACACCATAGATTTTTCTAAATACTTTCCAAAGTGTTTAGAACCCAGTCTGATCCGGAGACAGCATTCATCCCACTTTGGGCGGAGCAGCTCTTCTTTCTAGGAATATGGCCAAATTCATTAGTCCTCCAAAAAAATGACAACCCAGGATCTAGACCATGAAACAGAGTCACAGTTTAACACACCTCTCTGCAGCTTCTATACTGTTACCCTCCCATTACCCCATTAAGACAATAAGACAGTGTCTTGCCCACGGCCAAAATCAAATGAATTAAAGATTAACCTAAAAAGAGCAAATCATGAAAATCTTATAAAGATAAATACCACTCAAACTGAACAGAAAAATAAAACAATTAAATGTTTATTGAACATCAGATCTCTCTCTTCAAAGACTTTGCTAGTTAATGACTTGATTTGTGATGATCAGATTGATTTGTTCTGTCTCACAGAAACCTGGCTGCAGCAAGAGGAATATGTTAGTATAAATGAGTCGACCCCTTCTGATTATTTATATTTTCTCATTCCTACAGGGCGAGGTGGAGGAGTAACACCACTGAATATAACTCTCGAAGCTGATATGTGTTTTGAGTCAGTTGAGCTTTGAGTTGTCAAAAATATTAGCTTCTTCCAAACCTTCTGTCATAGTTTGTAGTGTGATGATGGACACAAATGCAGAGGCGGTGAGTAGATTTTGCTGATTTAATGAAAAGTGAAGAACAAAACTTACAAAAACCACAGGAAGTATAGGGAGCCAGAGAAGAATAAAAACACAGGAATCTGGAAGCAAAAATAAAGCAGGGTTGACAGGGAAAATAACAGGTAAGTAACAGGTAGATAACTGGAGGATCCAGCGAGGAGAACAAGAAAGGAGCTTAAATACTGGGAGTGTGAATGCTGAAACAATGGACTGGGGCTGATTCAGAGTTACCAGCAGGGAAGCAAGGAAAATGTATCTAACAGTAACAGAGAATAAAGAGACACAAAGAATAAATAAACATATTTAAACTAGAATAACTAAGAAAGGACTGCAGTAAAGTAAAACAGAAACAAGAATAAAAATGTCCTTTTTCATAAAGCTTATAGGAAAGTGGCTTAGGCTATTCTGAGCTATATCTGTAGTTATGCTGCCATAGGCTTAGGTTACTGGAGGACAAACTGACCACTTTTTCTCACTCTCTTCTTCTACTACTCTCCAATTTGCATTATTTTCTGTTATTTCAACTGTTCCAAAGTAGTTTTCTCTCAGTTATTTTCCTCTCTATAGAAGCAACACCTGGTCTGGCGTTCTGTTTGGTTGTGATCCCTTCCAGGAGGGAGGCATCAGCTGAGATAATGCAGCCATCAACTAATCGTTCTCCTTCTCCTGCTATAAACGTTTTACTTTCATGAACATCGAAAATAATTCTACATCAGTTCATCTGTTTCGCTTGTATTGAGCCAGGTTCTGCTGGATATTTCTTCCTGTTAAAGGTTTCCTCTCCTTTGTCACTACAAGCATGCTCGATGTGAGGGATTGTTGTAAAGTCACCGACACAACGGGAACGATTTTCTGCTGTCACAACTTGCTTGTCCAGGTAGAGTGAATGCTGCAAGTCATTGACTCGATGCAGTCTGTTGTGTTTCTTTAGATAGAAACTTTTTAAACTACTTTGAATAATTAATTGAGCTTGCTGTGCTGATTGATAGCTGGAGTCAAACACAATTCATGTGTAATTGAATTGAAATTATTTTTGTTGGTAAAGTGCCTTTGAGACCACATTTGATGTGAACTGGTGCTATATAAATAAACTGAACTGAACTGAATTATAAAAACTGTTTGTGGTGCATGTCAGGTGAATCTGTCTTATTTTGTCAAGATCATTACACTTAAAACAGAAGCCCAAAAAGTTATTGGCTGATCTCTTCTTTGGAATTTGATGTAATTATTGTCAATGTTTGTGGAATACTTGTGATAGACTTGGTGTTTGGTAATCATCGTAGATGTGGTTTCTTTTTCAGCATCAAAATAATCTGTCAGGTAAGAAACAGAGAAGCAAATTTTAAAAAGGGCAACATGTTAAACTGTGTAAAATTATTGAAGATGAAGATGAATGAACATGAAGATATAGCAAAAATGTATATAGATATATTTGTTTTTATTTGAGTAGATGAAAAATTGCAAAATGTTTTACTGCACTGAAATCGAAAACCAATACTAGAGTCACTATGAGTATGTAAGTAAGACAAATATTTCCTCATTTAAATCAAAAATAAGAATGGGTTAAAAACGCTTTACTCCTGAAGACCAGGAATAAAATCCTAGGCTTATTAACAGGAAATGCAAACTTAAAAACGTACTTTCAGGTTTACACAGCTTTAATTTGCTTTATGGCAAAGAAAGAATATGTGATTGTGTGGGACTGAACAGTGCTTGGACTCTTGACCAGGGATGGAGTCAAGACCAGTTGTTCTGTGACCAAGACCAAGACTGGACTTTCTGAAACCAAGACCAAGACCGAATGTTTATAATGTCAACAAATATTTCAGGACATTGATTTTTGTACACCACAAAATGCAAAAACTAATGGAAAAACAGTTAGTTACTCAATCAAAACAACTTCTTGGTATTATATTAATAATGGTTATGATAAATTAATACATATCAGCCGTACATTGTTATACATTTCCTAAACTGGAATAATCAACTTACACTGCACAATAGTTGTATGATAAATTTAAAAAACAGTGAGAGATTAGGCTGATAAAAATTGCTATCTTTAAAAAAAAAAAAAATTTCCTCATGATTATCTGAATAAAAGCAATTCAGAAGAGTAACAGATGTTAAAAAGCACATATGCTTGACATATTAATAAATTATTAGGCATTTTAATATTATTATCAGTCCATGCAGGCAAGCAAATTGTCTCACAAGGGGTTATTACAAAACCATGAGAGCCAATAGAGTCCGTCGGATTTACAATAATCACGTAACTAACAGGGATGACGCAGGGACAACAGATTACAGGAGCAAAGTGGGAATATTTTCTCTAACATGGATTATGACCATAAAACATCGAAGGTAAGACTGAATTTATGTTTTTGGCTTAATGAGCCTCAGTTTTTTTCTTCAGTGCTTGTCGAGCGGTGATGCAGGTTTAGCGTCTATTTACGTTATTATTATTATTATTATTATTATTATTATTATTATTATTATTATTATTAGTATTAGTAGTAGTAGTAGTAGTAGTAGTGTTGAAACTGGTGTTGTGCATATTTTTCGCATTACTACTTACTTTTCCTTGTGTCCGCTGTAGATCTAATAAAGTTAGACGTCGTCTCGCTCACTTCGCATGTAATCCTGGTGGTGGATTACATGCGAATTACATAGATTACATGGATTACATTACATGGATTACATGGATTACATCCCCCCTTTACTTTCCTGTCTTAAAATTATTCATGTTTTAAAAAGCAAATTTATTAATTTTCTGCGGTCAGATGCAGATGTTTATTTAGCAAACGCTTGTACCGCACCGCATATAAACACGAAAACGCGCTCTTTTAAATCAAAGGACCAAATACCGTCTGGTTTTATAAATATTAGCAAGCAACACGATTGCGCGGTCATTAGCAATAACAACATAGTATATTTTTTATATACACATGGTGGGACGCAGCTGCGCTCTGATAACTGCTTTTAATTCACATTGGTGTGCGTCTGCAGGTGAAGATAAAAGGGAGTTACGTTTTGTAATTTTGACAAAAACTATTGAGTCTCCAACCGGTCTTGACCCAATTTGTCGAACAAGACCAAGAGTGAGGCATAACAATCCAAGACCGGGAAGAAAACAGCTAGAGATCGGTATCGAGACCAAGACTGGCCTCGATACCTCCATCCCTGCTTTTGACCATCTGTCCACTGTTGGGTCCACCCAAACAAAGAGTGGAATAGCATCATGCCAGAACAAGTTTAAATAGAAAATGAACAATGGAAGAAGCCTACATGCTCCATGCTAAGCTCAATCAATATGTACCAATCGTTCACCAGGCAACAGATTTATAGTGAAGGACACCATGTACACCTCTAACTTAATGTCCAACCACCATTGCCCCTTTCTACTTCCAACATCCTACTTTAGAATTCAAATTAACTGTTTAGTGCAGCTGAATTGAAGATTAATTGCACACACCATTTTTTAAAGCATTCTTAAAAAGACTAGGCTTTTTCCATGGTTCCTCTAAGGGAAGATATTATGCACTGAAGATAAGCCTCCTTGTAGCAATGTGGAAATAAAGTGGATTACACTTTAACTTCCTCGGAGGCTGGTTCTTATTGGTCAAAGCCAAGCAGGGACGCCAGCTCTTTACCATGCATCCCACACAAACTCCCACCCAGGTCCTGAAAGCAATGCACACCTGGTATGGAAAATATATATATAATATACACATACTTGTAAAATGTATGTAGACATGTAAACATCTTCGATATAAAAGATATCTACAAGCACTGCAGAAAAACAAATAACTGCTTTTTTCTATCTGTGTGACATTAAATCGGAATGTATTTCTCCTGCTTTACGTCAGTTAGGATCTCCAAAAATGTATTGCCTGGCCCAAATAATAATAAAAATAACAATTAAAAAAAACGGCAACAAAAAACAAAGGTTACACACTGATATTATACACACTGATATTTCGTTATATATTAAGTTTGATTATAGCACACATTTGCTGTAGCATTGTTTTGATAAGGTTCTGCAGTGTCACAAGATTTATTTCTATTCAGTGTTGCATTCATTTTCACCAAGATCTTGATGATGGGAGAGTCTGACCACTGTGCAAAGTCTTCTCCAGAACATCACAAAGATTCTCAGTGGGGTTAAGATCTGAACTCTGTGGAGGCTGATCCATATGTGAAAATGATGTCTCATGCTCCCTAAATCACTCGTTTAAAACTTCAGCCCTTTGAAGCTTGGCATTGTCATCAAGGAATATAAATCAATCCAAGATTTATATTCCATGTTTCTTCCATCAGTGGAGGAAACAATCCATTGATGGAATAACCTGGTTGTTCAGTATATTCAGGTAGTCAGCTGTAAATGTTGCTGAACCTGGATCTGACCAACTGCAGCAACCCCAGATCATAGTGCTGCCCTCATCACTTTTAAATCACTAAGCCATTAAGTTAACAGCCATAAAACTAAGGTTGCCATTATTGATTTTGCTGAGCTTTAACTTCTTGGCTGATGTCTTGAGATGTTGCTTCAGTATTTCCACAAGATCTTTGGCTTTTGTTCTCAGGTTGATTTGCATATTTTGGACCAGAACACGTTCATCTCTGGGTCACAGAACTCATCTCCCTCTTGAGTGGTTTGATGACTAGACTCATGTGTCCCAGGCCTCGGTGTGACGTCTCTACATGAAGTCTGCTAAGGAGCTTGGTATGTATAAAGATATATTAGACCAGTAATGTCCTTAAAAACATTAATTGCCTCTGTTGGCAATCAAAATGCAATAACACATAATATTTCTTCTCAGACGAACATGTAATCTCAAAATCAAGCTTCAAGATGCTCGGGACCCAACTACGTCCACATCTCAGAGCCTGTAGGCTCCACACCAATCTCTGTATCAGGTGTTCATTATTCTGTTGGCATTACCAGCAAAGTGCAAACCCCCGGAGGAAGACTGAAGCAATCCAGAAGCAACAGGATCATCTTCAGCTTGTGCAAAAAGAGAGAGCTGTGTACAATGAGATGATAGCTGCCAAAAAAAAAGACCTGTATGGACTATCAGTTTTCCATTGGTTCTTCCCTAACTGCAGTTATGAAAATCAGGATGCACTACAGCTGTGACTTTGCACAGCAGGTACTATTTGTCACTCATTGCAAAGACAAAAATGCCAATAGACAAGCTGAGGAAGATCACAGTGCCAATGAGGAGGAAATCTCATAAAACAGAAAGCTTTTTTAGGAAGATCTTGCAGTGTTGCTGGTTTGTTGTTGCTTTTTTTGGTTTGTTTTTAGTTTTCATGGTTTTGTGATTTTTGGACATAACTCAAAATTTACTCTTATTGACTTATTGACAGTGGTGCAGTTGGTAGCACTGTTGCCTTGCAGCAGAAGGTCCTGGGATCATATCCTGGCATGAAGACTTTGTGCATGGAGTTGGCATATTCTCCCTGTGTATACATGGGTTCTCTGTGGGTACTCTGGCTTCCTCCCATGGTTCAAAAACATGACTGCTAGGTTACCTTGTCCCTCTAAACTCTCCTTAGGTATGTGGTTGTTTGTCCTGTGTGTTGCCCTGCAATGGACTGGTGAACTGTCTGGGGTGAACCCTGGCAATGACTGCTGGAGATAGGCTGGTTGCCTATCTTGTAAAGATGATGGATGGATAATTTATTGATTTTTTTTGTTGTTTTTTTTTTTTTTTTAACAGAACCCAATGAAGTCATTCTTGTATATTGAGGCTACCAGATGTACTGTACTTCAAAAGGACTTCCAAAATTACAACAATGGCTATTTCAGTATTTGTTTAATCAGCACAGTGATTTCATAGCCAAACTCCATCTCCTTCTTCAACAGGAACACCAGAACTAAGATACAGGTTGTTTTGATGGTCCTTAAGGCCATCAACAGAAACACTCTGTGAGAATTTATAAGGCACAGCAGTAAAACATAGTTAATTGTTAAACTTCTACAAGCCCACACTTGACTTGCTAAGTCAAACATTACCTTTGTACAGTGATGCAAGTTTAAAAAGGTTTTTCTTAAACTCAAGAAGGAGACTGTAAAGATAAGAATAAAGAAAAGAGGTCAAAAACAGTACAGACAATGAAAAAAATATTTTAGGGAAAAAGAGGAAATATCAGCCACCTCATTAAAACAATCTTAATCGAATTTTTCTAAAGGCTACAAATGGGGTGTACTTAGTTTTTCAAACTACATGTACCACTTTTCCTTTTTCAACATTTTTGTTTTTAATAAAATAACAAAATGGAATCTGTGCATTTTTTGCATATATGAGTTTAGACCTGAATAATTGTTATAACATGTAAAGTCCTAAAATCAAAAGAGGGTGTACTCCATGTAGAGTATCTGGTTGCCTACTGTGCATGCGGAAAGTACTCATTTTTTTTCCACATTTGGTTATTTTACACTTTGTTGGCCTTATTCCAAATTGCACTCTTTCCTCAAAACACATTATGATACTATGGGGAAAATAACTGTTGAGAGTTTTGCAAATTTATTAAAAACAGAAAACTAAGAAATCACAAGTTTTCATAGGTTTTGCTTAATACTTTGTTGATCCAGCTTTGGCAGCAATTGTGGCCACAAGTCTTTTTGAACATAATGCCACCATACCTATCTTTTGGCAGTTTGGCCAATTCTTCTTTGCACTACTTCTCAAGCTCGATCAGGTTGGATGGAGCCATTTTCAGATCTTTCCAGAGATGTTCAATCAGATACAGGTCTGGACTTTGGTTTGGCCACTCCAAGACATTCACCGAGTTGTTCTTGTTGTACTTCTGTAGGTTTAAATTTGCAATGCAATGATTGTTATAGGGTGCTTTTGGAAATTAAAAATAAACTAGTAATTTAGATTTAAAAAATTACCAAGTTGGGGAACCATTATCCTTTTAAAGATAAATAAAATTATATATTATAGCTAAAGAGTTCAGTCTCAGTTTATTATTTGTCATACCTGCTTGATAAGTCTTGGTTTTGAAATACTAGATGAAGGCATAAGTCCATCTCTGGCATTATCTGAACAGCAATATGCTACACATGTATGTGGAATAAACCAGACAACTTCTCTCAAATATACAAGTTTACAGGACAAGTTAAGACATCTTATTTAACAAAGTGACTATGCTAGTAACACACACAACTAAAACTACTAAGAGAAAGATACAAATGATGAAACTAAAACTACTAGAAGTAAAAACATTAAAACAGATACAAATAGAACCAACAAAATGATGCAGTGATGTCATTGTTTTCATGAATTATGAATTATAAGTAAAATATGTTAATTAGTTTCAACTAATTAAGTTTTGTTTAAAACAAAATTTGATGTTCATCCACACCAGTTTATACAGCCACACCTGAAATGTGTGAATAAAACATTATTCGAAGGAAGTAATGTCCTATTAAAACCTGATAAATTGAAATTATTAACCCTTTTGGAAAGTAAATTCGTAATCTATTTATCAGTTCACGTATTGATAATTTAATACATTTGGTGTAGCGAGATGGCAGAACGGGAGCGTTTTGCCACTCAAAATGGCAGAACAAGAGCGTGTTTCCACTCTGAAAATGCAGTAAAAAAATTATGTTTTGGAATGAAAAGCCCTAAAATGTCTTAGCATCTCGCACTACATGTATCGTAGCTTGAACGAAACTCTGGTAAACACACGTTACATGATTGAAATTGACCCTTTATGGGTCGACACCATAAGAAACAATAAAAACACTTGAATTGATCATCCAATCTATACTCAAATTACTGCCCAAGTACCACACCCACTGTGAACAATTCCATTGAGATAAGCTTGTGGTTGTTGGGAACAGGGGTCTGACAGCCGGAAGTATTGTCAGTTAGCGCACGTTAGCTGCTGGCTAGCAGCTAATAGTGTCCAGGTCAGGCTAGCTCGGGGGTGTCAGCAATTGTTAACAGCCTCACAGCATTGCAGCTTCAGCTCCGGGACAGCTGTTAAGTTATATTGTTATTCCCTCATCAAAAACATAGCTGGAGTGTTGCTTTGATTCTTTCATGCATGTTTGAGAAATCTGTTAATCTCCAGCCACTGTGCAAAATGCCTGGTCTGGGGCTTGTTTACTGGCGGTGGAAAATAGCTGCAGTCCAGAATCTCCTCCTCGGCTCCGATTCTATAAACAAATGGAATGATTAGCAGTGGCTATGTGTGGCTAGCATAGCTCAACTTTTAGAAAGTTGTGGCACTTTCGTCTGCCACACGGCCAGATTCAGTGACGCTGCAGCGCAGATAGGCTGGTTCTCTTCTCCCTCTGGAAGTGGTAATCAGTGTCAGTTGCAGACAGCGGTCTGGAAAAACCTGCATTTTGTATCGAAGGCTCCCGAGACATGGAGCGGGCCTCCTTTCTACCTGCAGAAGTGAGCGGTCTGCTGAGCAACGTGTCCAAAGAGAAGAAGTTCCTCAGTTGTGCGAGGGATTTAAAGGTGTCCTGCGACATCAGAGTTTCCTTCTGAAGCACTTCCTCTTCTGGCCAAACAGAGTTATTCCAGAATAAAAGTTGAAGGTGCTGGTCTGAACCGGTTTAATTTGGGAAACATGGAGTGTGGGATGAATGGGGAAACTGGAGGGGAGACAAAGGTGGACTGCGGTGGGGCTGAAGATGGATCCGATTTCATATAGTCCAATGTAGTGTGAGAAAAGTTTTCTGGAAACAGACTTAAATGGAATGTCATGTGATGAAAGCCAAACCTTTTGTCCTGGTGAATACTGTAGTGAAGGAATGCATCTTTTGTCGGTAAAGTGATGGTTTTGTTCGGTGGTCACTGTAGTGGACCAGATGTGTTTGCAGTGGAGGATGTGATGATGACAGATGTTACTGAGATGTCTTTCTCATAGGCAGGGAAGAGCGGAGATTGATAGCCTAGGGGAATTTTGAAAGGGGACAAACCAGTTGCAGGAGAAACGTGAATCATGTGCATACTCAACCCATATTTGCTCCAGTTCGAGGGATTGGTGGACTTAAGGCATCTGAAGGTGGGTTGGAGTTCCTGATTCATGTGCTCTGTCTGACCATTAGACTGGGGGTGATAACCTGAGGTGAGAGAGACATGACAAAACTGTTTCCATACTTGGGATGTGAACTGAGAACCACAGTCAGACAGAACTTTGAAGAGGATTCCATGGAGACAAAAGACGCATTTAACAAGGAGCTGGGAAGTCTGGAAGACTGACGAGGGTTTTCCGAGTGGAATGACATGCTTTAGAAAAACGGTCAATGATGGTGAAGATTGTGGTCAAACCTTGTGAGACTGGGAGTCTGGTAACGAAGTCGATAGCAATGTGAGACCAGGGACATTTGGGAATGGCCAAGGGTTGTGGGAGTCTATCTGGTGGTCGATGAGATGGTTTATTGCGAGCGCAGACAGGACAGGTGAGTACATATTCCTTTACATTTTTATGAAGGGATGGCCACCAGAAACATCAGGAAATGAGGGCTATGGTGCGACTGGAACCAGGGCAAGCGGAGAATTTGGCAGTGTGGAACCAGTGAATGAGATGAGAACGGACAGAAGTCGGGACAAAAGTGCGGCTGGGTGGACCATTTCCGGGATCTGGTTCAGTCCACAGGGCTTGATGGAGTATATCTTCAATCTCCCAGGTGAATGAGTCAATGGTACAACTGGGAGGGAGAATGGAAGCAGGTGAGTCTTTTGAACTGTCGGGTGAATACAGTTGGGAAAGGGCATCTGGATTGACATTCTTGGAACCTGGACTGAAGGAAATGGAGAGGTTAAAGCAGTAAAAGAATAATGACCAACAGGACTGACGGGAGTTGAGATGTTTTACTGATTGTAAGTAAGAGAGATTTTTGTGATCGGTTCAAACCAGCATGGGATGTTCTGCGCCCTCTAGCCAGTGATGGCTTGCTTCTTGGGCTAATTTTATGGCCAGGAGTTCTTGGTCCACCAACGCTCAGTGGGGGACAATCTGTGGGAGAAAAAGGCACAGGGACGGAGTTTTTCATCAGGATCAGATCGTTGACAGCACCGACCCCCGTATCAGATGCATCGACTTCCAAAACAAACTGTTTCTGGGGGTCAGGCTGGATGAGCAATCTTTTTCTTGAGACTTTGAAAAGCAGCATCTGCTTCAGGTGTCCAGGTGAATGAGATCTTGGTTGAGGTAAGGTAAGGGCAGTTAACGGAGTGGCTTTTTGACTGTAATTTCAGATGAAGTTTGCAAACCCTAGGAATCTTTGAACCTGCTTTCTTTAATCTGGAGTGGGCCAATCCAAAACTGCCTTGATCTTTTTTGGGTCTGATTGAACCTGTCCACCCTCGAGGATGTAACCAAGAAATGTGACAGATGGTTTATGAAACTCACACTTTTCTGCTTTTACAAAGAGACGTTTTTAAAGAAAATGTTGTCGTACTAGGTGGACATGTTTTTACGGTGATCAAAAGGGGTTTTGGAGGACATCCTCAATTAGGATGTCGTCAAGATAAACAAAAACAAAGATGTCCAGGAAATCATGGAGGATGTCATTGACCAAAAAAACAAACTGCGGGGGCATTGCAAAGTCTGAAAGGCATGACCAGGCATTTGAAGTGACCAAGGGGTGTTTCAAAAGCAATCTTCTACTTATCTCCCTGCGGATATGAACAAGATAGAGGTCAAGTTTGGAAAAGATGGTGGCTTCCTGGACTGGTTCAAAGGCTGAAGAGATGAGGGGTTGACAGTGTTTTGATTTGATTCTGTAATCTATACAGGCTTGGAAGGAGCCATCCTTCTTATTCACAAAGATAAACCCTGCCCCCAGTGATGAGGATGAATACCGGATGATGCCTGCAGCGGGTGACTTGTTTATGTACTTTTGTTCGAGCCGATATGTTATATCAGGATCTAGAAGGATCTGCTAGAAAGGAGTGGAGCACCAGGGGAGAAGATTTATGGCGCAGTCATATGGGCGATGAGGAGACAGAGACAAGGCTTTTGATTTGCTGAATACTTGACGGAGATTGTGGTATGTTAGTAAGAAATGTTCGTTTGTAAGAAAGACGAACTGAATCCCACTCACTGAACCTGTACCTGGTTCCTTTTTAGTGGTTCTTGCTCTACTCTCCTGCTTCTCCTCCTCCTTTTCTATCTCCTCCTTCTCCTGTCCCTTTGCATCCATCTTTTTCTCCTCACTCATACACAGACTGGCATTATCGTATTCCTCTTTTACAACTCCTCAACCACAGCTGACACTTTCCTTGTCTGCTACTAAACAACAACATTGATAAACATTATAGTTCTTTTGCAAAGAATTCATAGTGTTAGAACACAATTAAAATCAAATTAAGCAAAGCCCTAAAAACACAGGAAGTGAATTGCTGACTTTATTTGTATCTTTCTTAAACTGGTAAAAAAGTAAAGCTATATCTTAATGAAAAAGCAGAATATGACAACACTAGATTTCGTCTATATATTCAGATATGATCCTCTTTACTTTGAACTCAGACTTTCTCTGAAATTGTTTTCTTTTGCAATTAATAAATATGTGCCTTTTTCTGGTCAGCCAGTATGAATTGATTTTAATTGATCAAGCAGATTAAATATTTATGCACCTATGGCGTAACATTGCTGATAGATAGGCTGCCTTTAATGTTCTGTGTGCCCTGAACATACCCAACGCAAATATTCATTTGTGTTTTTGATATCTTCAATTACATTTTAACGAGTCAAAATGCCATTCAAGATATCTCAAATAACATCACCAGATTCATCTTGAAGGGTCACACATCTATAATTACAATTCAAGATATCTCAAACTTAATTCAAATTCAATTCAAAAATACTTTATTTATCCCAAAGGGCAATTAAATATTGATGTTCATTTAGTCAAGGAGTTATTATAGATGGTCTGGACAACAGACTAGACTGGAGACTCAACAGTGAAGCGTCTACAAGAAAGGACAGAGCAGACTGTACTTCTTGAGGAAGCTAAGATCCTTCAAGGTTTGCAGCAATATGTTGCACGTCTTCTATAAGTCTGTTGTTGAGAGCGTCATCTCCTCTGCCATCATCTGTTGGGGCAGCAGCATCAGAGCCAGGGAGCTAAAAAGGCTCAACAACCTGATAAAGAAGGCTGGTTCTGTTCTGGGAATGACTGTGGAACCTTATGGAGTTGATGATGCAAAGATGGATTTTGCATAAAATCAAGAAAATTAGTGACAACCCTGAACATCCTCTTCATGAGACTGTTATTGGAAAACAGTCTCTTCAGTCAAAGGCTTCTTCAGTTTGGTTGTAAAACGGACCGATCCAGGAGATCTTTCCTGCCCACAGCCACCACCATCTATAATAACTCCTTGACTAAATGAGTTACAACAACATTTAATTTCCCTTTGGGATAAATAAAATATTTTTGAATTGAATTTTGAAAAGAATTAGGGTGTTGTGTCTGTATCTTAGCAACAACGGAACTGATGACATCACATGCATTGTCAGCAACAGCTGAGAGGGTGGAATGTAAACAGCCACCAAAACAACACTGGTGAACTCTCCTGGCAAATAATATCAACAAAAACTTACTGCCAATAGTTCAATGTCTGGACTGCTGACATGACACTTCAGAGTAACGTGTCCTGGGTGACACCATCTGTTGTTGACAAGCGCTGACAATCCACCTCCCCTCCTTTTTCTGCTACTCTTTAAATCTCAATCTGCTTATATAGTCAGGAAGTCCAGCAGAGAGACGTTGGAGTCGGGGATCTGATCCTGCAGCCATGTCTCAGTAAAACACATAAAACTGCATTCCTGATACTCTTGCTGAGTCCTTGTCAGGGCTTGAAGTTCATCCAACTTGTTAGCTAACGATCTCACGTTGCCCATTATGATGGATGGCAGAGATGGTTTGAACTTCCTCCTTCCTCCTCTCTCTCCTCTTTGCTCCTGCTCTGCATCCATGACGCCTCCTTTTCAGCTCCTCTGGGATCTCTGACTTCATTTGTTATTGTATTTCTGCTTTTGCAATGTTAATCAGCTGCTCCCTGTTGTAAACCACCCTATTGCTATGGTTACACATCATAACAAAAGAGGAAAATAGAGAAAAGTATCGGGGGGAAAAATCAGTCCAGCACAGCATCCAAGACAAGAAGGAACAGTTGTCCAAAAAAAGCAATTTTTTCCAAGAAAAGCAGGAATGAAATTTTGAAGAAAAAAAAAAAACCTCAATGAAAAAGTTACAGAGCTACTCCAACATGCTGCCACCATGAGCGGTGCATTTCTAAAATTATGACTTGCCAAACTTACATTTTAAGAAATCTGAATAAAGAAATAGTGCGCAAGCCCCACTTGTGATGCCACTGAGCTGTTCAAACAGTTGCCTACAGAATTTTAGGTGTTCTGCACAAAATTGTCAGAAAATGCCACAATGTAAAAAGAGCGCAGTATGTGTGGACAATTCAAGCTTCATGAACTTGAAGACTGCTTCAGAAATCTGCAAATAATTTCCTATTTATTCACATACATACACAACCAATGCACACATTGCACTTAAAAATAGCTTTCTTTCAACCAATTCCCAAGCTGAAAATGTAGCATTTTCAAAAATCTTTCTTCATTTCTTTAAATTTTTTTGTTTCATTCAAATTTCAAAATGATACATAAATCTGGGACAATTTGACAAGGCAGGATAATTATCCAAGATATCAGTGACTAGTCTAAATATTAAGATATTTAAAATAGAAAATCTGTCTAATTAAAGATATTTCTAATTCATTTAGAGATATCTTAAAAGAAATTTTGACTATTCAAAATTACAGTTCTCGATATCTCTAAGTTAGTTTTGCTTAGTCATTTGCTTTCAAGATATCTGCAATTTAATTAGCACGAGTTGAATCTATATATCTCCTATGTAAAAATACATTTAAGATATTTTTAATATTTATGTTATTTAAAATATTTTTTAATTGGAATTGTGACTGGCTAGAACAAAAAGAGAGATATTTCAAGTATACTTTATGACTAGTGATAATTTAATTGTTGATTATCTGAACCATATATTTCAGATAGTCAGAATTCATTGTAGATATTTTAATTGAAAATGCAACTTAATGGTAATTCGGATGTTATTTATAATAGTCAGAATGCAATAGAGATATCTTAAGTAATATGTCTCGTCATAAACTAATTTCAGATATCTGGAATGCAAAAGTGTGGTGAAGCCGATTTTATGTTAAAATGGCCTGCCATAAAAGGCTGACTTCGCGGCAGTGCTGATGCACTTTATGGGGTGAAAAAAAACAAAAAACAAAAACAGATTCTGACAAACTGAATCATATTAATCCTGCTTCGGTTCCAGACATGAACCAAACTGGATTAAGTATAACTTAATTTAGGCTTTTACCAACGAATGGAACATTTATTCAGTGATGTAAAAAATTCTCAGTGAGTATAATGTGGTGTTTTGTACCTTGGATTTTGTCTTGCTGTTTTGTAAAAAGCAAGAACTTTGATGAGAATAAAGTTGTATCATATTTTACAAAACCAAATCTCATATGGAATGATTTCAGATGTGGTTACCATATGGAAACAAAGACCTTTTATGACACACAGAATCACACATTGAAAGTTATCATCCATTAAAACCAACATCCTGCTTCATTTATTGCACCATTACATAGCACAGAGGAGACATTTTGAGCGCTTTCCTCTTCATTAGACCAGAGTTTTACAGTTTGGGGGATTTTTTTGTTCATTTAAAGTAATCATCATGCAAGCAACATAATTTTAGGAGCGGTGGGATATAGAGGAGATCAGGAGGGGATGAGCTGTAAGCTTACACTGCTGGAGGTGAGCAGGGTTACGGCTGTTCTTTTGTTTTTTCCTTTCTTTTCCTTTTCTCCTTTCCATTTGTCTGTTACCACATCACTTTTTCACTCATTTTTCTTTTTCATCATCGAACGAATCACGAATGAATGTTTATTCATCCACAAGCACACAAAGCCACACACACAAATATTTCATAAGACAACCTTATATCTTTCATCTCCTCTCACACTCAGCACCTTCTCAATCTTCTTATACCCTTCCCCTTCCTATATCACCGCGTCTGAACTTTTAATTTAGCAACCCCAATCACTAACTATGATTTTATTTGGGTCTTTCTGTCTCTGTCGTGACATGTGCAACTATGGGCACAGTAAGGTTTGTCACATGGAATGTCAATGGAACCAGTACACAACAGAAAATAATTTTCAACCAGCTTAAAAGACTACAGACAGATGTTGTCTTATTACAAGAGATTCATAAATCTGCCACAACTGCACATGATCTTAAATCACTTCTCACTCTCACTCTCACTATTTTTTAAGTCAGCAGCTCGTTGTTGGTTGACATTTCAGACTCTGAGATACACCCCATAGCTGTCAGTGATCACGCTCCTGTCTCTTTAACTCTAGTAAACAGAAAAGAAATCCCAAGAAGTATAAACCGGAGATTTAATACATCATTGCTTAAGGATGAAGATTTGATCAAATATTTTAAAGAAGAGTGGGATTCATATTTGGAGTATAATGACCTGCCTGGGACATCAGCTTCTGTTCTCTGGGAAGCAGGGAAAGCAGCGATGAGAGGTAAAATAATCTCATTCTCATCACAAAAGAAGAAAAAAGAAAATAAACATATTCAGGAATTATAAGAAGTCATTAAATTGTTAGAAACCTCCCAAGACGAGGAAATGCTGGGCAAAATACGTAAAGCAAAACTCAAATGAAATTATCAACAAAAAAACTCAGTTCTTACAACAAAGACTTCGAATAGAAAACTTTGATCATGATAATAAATCGAGTAGCTTTCTAGCTAACCAGCTCAAAATAAATAAGGAAAAAACAACCATATCTGGTGTTAAAGACCTGACTGGGAATACAGTTTATGATCCTGAAAGAATTAACAGCATTTTCAGATTTTTACAAAGCTTTATACTCAACCCCGATAAACCCATCAAGATCGATCAATTTCTGGATAAAGTATTACTTCCTAAATTATCAGGTAGTCAAGTAATGGGGCTAACTCCTCTTATATCCGGACCAAACTGGTTTTATAAAAGGGAGGCATTCATCCACAAATTCATGCAGATTATTGAATTTAATAGATTATTCTTACAGTAAAAACATTGAAACTGCAATACTATCTCTAGATGCTGAAAAAGCTTTTGACTGGAAATTGTTATTTGCAACTTTGCATAGATTTGGTTTTGGAAACCTTTTACAAACTGGTTAAAAATATTATACAGCTCCCCAACAGCATGTATCAGGACAAATAACCAAACATCTTCGAGCTTTTGTCTTCAGAGGAGCACCAGGCAGGGCCACCCACATTCCCCCTCACTGTTTGCTATTTTCATCGAACCGCAAGCTGCAGTGATCAGGCAAACTACATACATTATGGGTATAAAATGCAAAAACATAGAACATAAAATCAGTCTTTATGCTGATGATGTATTACTTTTTCTCCAGAATTCACAAACCTCCCTCTCTCAGGTTATTGGGTTGATAAACTCCTTCTCAAGAGTTTCAGATTATTCTATAAATTGGCTAAAATCTACAGTTCTTCCAATTAATTTTTCTTTCAACAATTCCCTTACTACACAACTCCAGTCAGGGAATATTACATTACATACATTTCAAGATGGTTAAAACATAACCCTCTTGATGAATCCTGGCTAGACGTAGAAGAGACACTATGCAACAATAAAATGATTTTGGATCCTTCCATTCATTAGCTCAAACATAAAATGACAGGTATGCTTTAAAAGCATCACTGTTAGCTCCTCTCTGACAGCACGGTGGGAGTTTCTTAAAATTATAGAGTCTTCACTAATCCCATGCCGATGTAAACCAATTTGGAACAACCCTGACATCCTACAACTAAATAATATGATAAACCTCCCAGGTTGGAGGTGTAAAGGAATCTAATACACATATATGAGGAGGCAGACTTTATCCCATTTAACAGATTAATAATACGATACAGGATTGACGAGACTAAATTTTTGAAATATCAACGAATTAAATCTATAATAAAAAATAAATTTAAGCTCAATAAAACTAGGTTGAAAACACCATCAAGGGTATTAGAGTTCCTTAATCTTAACCCTCCCAAATTACTATCAAAAATTTACCGGCCATTGTCTAACACAGACGAATCGATATCTCTTCCCATTGTAAAATGGGAGACGGATTTGTCAGTCAACTTTGACCAAAACCTCTGGTCCCAGATATGTTTAAGAACTTTTAAAATGATTACAAACCCTAACTTACAACTGATACAATACAAAATAGAGTGCACACAGAGTACACTGTACAGGTCAACGGATGTTCAGGATGGGTTTTGCATCATCTAGCACTTGCTTGCAGTGCACAGACAATATACCTGACAATTACATTCACATATTTTGGTTCTGTTCACCTGTTCAGAGGTTCTGGCACTGGATATGTGAGGACTTATCAAACTGTCTGAAATGTAAAATTCCACCCTCTCCGTCAGTTTGCTTATTAGCCCATTTAGATGACATCACCTTGACGTCAAAGTCAGTTCACATGATTTTTACTGCCTTGTGTATCACAAAGAAAACTATACTCATAAATTGGAAAAATAGAAATACTCTTAGTATTAACCAGTATAGAGACCTTTTGTTGGATCACATCAGTCTTGAGACAACCTCTACCTCCACATTAGATCAATATCTCTGGACTTCTTTGATTGGTTCCATCACATAGTAGGGGTGAGGGGCAGCCTTTGATTTCATTCTGTGGGGCATTGTGACCCAATGGGGGGTGTCGGGGTTTGGGGCCCCCCAGTGGTGGGGCGGCAGGGGGTCTTGGGAAGAGGGGCTGTGGCCCCCACTTGGGAGGGGGCCTTGGTCGTTCTGGGTGATGACTTCTGGTGGCTGCATGTGTGCTTCTTGACGAACATGGGTTACTGATCTGGTGACTGGGCTGCTCCTGGATGGGTTCAGGGTAGGCTCTGGGACTCGGGGTTCTGAGGCAGTGTCACCATGGGCCTGGGGTACCGGCTAGGCCTGGGAGGCTTGTATCTTGGCGGGTATGTTGCTGGGGTTTTTGGCCGGTGTGTGCACAAATGCACGGCCCATGCCTGGTGGGCATTGGGGTGCCCTAAGCTGGTGGGGATGTTTCTTTGCCATCTCATTGCAGGTAGACTCATCAGGGAGGGTATTTTGCGGGTGGGGGGGAGATGTCCACGGGAGGGTTGAACTCAACCTGGGTGTCTTATCTGGTCTGAGAGTTGTCCAAATGTTAGGGTGGGGGTAGCTTTTCCTCTGGGGTGGGGGCTGAGTAGACGGCCCTGGGTAGGGGCTGGGAGTCATCCGGGTGGTTCTGGTTCAGATTCTGATTCCTCTAAGGGTTTTGGTACATGGTGGCTCCAGCTCTGTCTGGAGGCGGGGTCTGTGTGGCTTCTGTGAGCTGGCTGGTGTGGATGGTTTTGGGGTAGAATGGTCTCGACTTCTCGGTGGGTTTTGGTTTTTGCTCCGTGGGCCCTTTGTCCCTCATGGGCCTTGGTGTGGGTTTTCCTGGGGTGTTGCTTGTGTCTGGGGTATGGATGTCAGGCAAGTGGCCCTGGGCGTCGATGTTGTAGGTCTCTTTTTTCTGTGGGGAAGTGCTTTCGGGGGAAGGGGGTGGGGCTCTGCTTTGTGGGGCTGGCAGGATGCATCTCGGGGTGTGGACTTTGTGCAAAGCTTTTGCTTTGGGGTGCCCTTTGTCGCGCCTTGCCCTCGGCTGTATGGTGGCCTTAGTGGTGGTCCTGGGTGGTGCTGCTCTGGCCGTCGTGTGTGGGTGCAGCAGGACTGGCATCGCTGGGTCCTGTGATTGCAGGGGTCGACTTGTCTGTTGGGTAGTCCCGAGTGGGTGGTGAGTGTCTGGGATTGAGGGCTCTCACGATATATGGTGGAATGGGGGTGTCGCTGTCTCTGTGGCATTGGCCTGAGGAGGGCGGGGCTGTTGTTTGGTCTGGCTCTGTTGTTGTTGCTTGGCTGCCCTAGATGTTGGTGGTTCTGGGTCTGGGGGAGTGGGGTGGGTGTTGACTCCGTTGCAGTCTGGGCTGTGGTGGTTGGTGGCACTCCATGGGTTGCTGCATCGGCATCTTTCCCTCGGTGGTGTGATGGGCATGATGGGCATGGTGGTGGTATTCCCTGATGCCACATGGTGATTTCAGTTTCAACATCTGTGGAGTGGTGTGGGTGCCTGCGTTTGAGCACTGGGTGTGTGTGGCTCCGGTCTTCTCCATGTCTTGTGGGGTGGATCTGTGGGCCCCCACACCTACTAGATTCTAGATTCAGGTGTTTGTTAGTTACACTCTCAGTCGGGCTGCGATTGCCACTAAATACATCTTGTATTACCTTGTACTGTGTACTTTCCATTACAGTTATAACTGTTATTATATATGCATATGTTGTTTGTTGTTGTGGATTCTCTGTTTTGTTTTGTTTTTTTGTTTGTTTGTTTTCTCTTTCTGCAAGTCTCAAAGCAGACTTCAAGGGTATTGGCTTGTTTTATCTCTACGCTTTTTCTCTCCTCTACTTTTATCTCCTTTTTTCCTCTTTAAACCTTTCCTCCATCTTTCTCTCTTTCCTTTTCCCTTTTTTAAATTTTTTTTTGTCTTTGAGTCCATTCCATTTGAAACAAACCCAAAGCAATTTTTAATAAAGTTTCCTAAGGGGAATATATATCCTAAGGGGAACATCATGGCAAAAGCCGTAATGGTCCGCTTGTGAAAGCAAATCTGTTGGGCCTTACATTCAGACGACAATTCTGAGTGCCACACAGCAGGACAGGACACATTTAAAAAAAGAGAAAAAAATAACATCCAAACCAAGGGAAGTTTTTATTGTTTCCTAAAAGAGCAACCAAACTTTGTTAATCCAATAAGCATTTTTGCTGAAACAGCACTACCTGTGCCCCATGATATGCTTTCTACAAACATCTATGAGGTTGTGCTTCTGAGTTAGTGCTTTGTGACAGATATACAGTTTTGTTTTTTTTAAATGGTGCAGTGACATTTTATCTGCTTCTCCAGGGCACCCTGAGCCCAGTTTTGCTGAAGGTGAATTGTTCTCCTGTATGACACAAGCTTCCTCTCTCCACTTTAGGCCTATCATTGATCAGGATGTAGGATTCTATCCAAATCAAAATTCACAAACTGCACCACCCATAAAGATGACTGAGCCTGTTCAGTCCTACAACAATCCATTTCTTCTGTATCCTGAACTTCTAACAGTACCTGGATTTTGAATGCCTTATTGTTTAGGGAAAAATTACATTTGGACCACATGATTTAGGAAGATGGTGCTATGCCTGAACATGTAATGTTCAGAACTTGAACTTTGACAATTTTACACTTTGACAAATTAACTTTAACAATTCTAACCCAGCTGTCTCTTTCCTGTTTTATTTCTTGTTCCAAATCCAAATCATTTCCATGCCGTGTATTATCTGCAGAACTTTCTGAATTACAGAAACTAGAGGGCAGTTTCTGTAATTCAGAAAATAAATAATTGACTGGCCACTGTTACCAATTACATGGAATCATACCCAATTCCTTTTGATGGAATTATACTAAAACTGAATGTGTACAAAGTGGATGAAATACTTGTTTTGTGTTGCTTTGGTACTGCTTGAGAAAGAAAGAGAAGTGGAATTGATTCTGTTTTTATTTGTTGTTCATTTCAATTTAGTTTCTATATGTATTACAACAAAAGTCATCTTTAGACACTTTACAGGTTAATTTACTTTAGTTCATAACCAATTCAACACAAATTAAATTAATGGGTGGGGGGGTGAGAGGGGTATAATGTATTTTCCAGGCACATAGTCCCATAACATGATTGTGTCACACACAATCACATTATGTTATGTTTTGTTCTTAGGACTGTTGGACTGAGAATTAGTTTGTGATGAGCTCAGCAGATTTGCAATTCCACCAGGTGTTTGCTAATTCCTGATGCTGCTAGTCTGGCAGAGGCTCGGGGGAGGTGTACTCTTTGGTTTCGGAAGCTCGGATGCGGACTCTAGCTCCAAGTTGGAGCTTGGGTAAATAGGGGGCACTTTGTATGAGCAAGTGTTTAGGCACCCCCAAATGGCTGCCGTGTATTATTATCCTGTAGAACTTTCTGATTTACAGAAACTAGAGGGCAGTTTCTGCAAAAGTCTGCAAAAGGAGTTTAGAGAAACTGTTGAAGAGGACTAAAAACTTTCAGTCAATACAAAAATTCCAGCTAAGGAGTATTAGCAATTGGTGCAGAACACTGCTTACAAAGCTTAAACTGTAATGTCACAGCAGTTTGTAAGTTGAAATGAGCTAAAAGGTTAAAGCAAGCTGAAATACTAATCATAGCATGTAGGCTATCACGAGCGGGTTGACCTGAGGTATCCCATTTAATATGCAAAACCTGATGTAAGAGCGAGAATTAGCTAAAAAGCCAAAACTAGCTGAAATACTAATGATAGCATGTCGGCTAGCTCTAGCATGTTGACCTACAGTGATATACTCCATGCACTGTAAAAAAAAAAAAATCCATGGAAAAGCTAAAATTAGCTAAAAAGCTAAAGTTACCAAAAATACTGATGCTATGTTAAAGCTAAAATTAGCTAAAATGCTAATGTTAGCTTAAATGCTATCAGTATTATGCTAGCTTGTACTAGCATGATGGATAACATTAAATAAGTTCATTCAGTTAGTTAACTTTAGCTGCTAAATTAAAATTCACTATCAAGTTAGTGTTAGCTTAAATGCTAATATTAGTACTGTGTCTAACAATAGGAAAGTAGATACCAATAATCTACGCTATGTAAAATGCCTAAAACAGCCTATATCCAAACAATGATGAAACTCCCCTTTAAAACTAATCACTGTTGTCCAGGTATTGAAACGGCTGAGAAAGCTGTTTTAAAACATAACAAAAAATGGCCACTGTCTTTTTTCCTCCCTGAGAGATCTGAAACTGAATGATTCACTGTAATAAGTTAGACAAGAACTGAAATACAATTTCTATACACAGACAATGTATTGTAATTCTCAACTCTGCCACAGGAGGGAGCTCAAGCTGAGGGAATGGAAGGGCCCTTCATTTACTGACCTACTGCTGCAGGAAGACAGTCTCATCGTCTAATTCATGTATAATGGATACACCAGCCTATGTGAATAAGTGTATAAAACCACCCTTGAAAAATAATCACTGTTGGGAATGTCACTGGCCTGTTACTGTAGCAACAAGAGCTATTAATAGACTGGCAGCTGTGTCACTGTCACTGACTCTACCGCAGGCCTGACACTTTTGACTGTTAGCCTCACAGCCTTTTAAACAAGAAGAAATGCCTCCGAACAAACCTCAACATCTCAAGAACCGTAAGGACTATTGACGTCATTCATGGACCATTTTTATCGGAAAAGATAGAAGAACATTCCTAACCAACTGCAATTTTTGAAAATATAATATTAAAACAATAAAATGATGTCAAAAATTTTGATAGAATGGAGGAGTGCTGAAAATCATCTTTACTAGGTCTCAAACTATGTCCTCTAGCTCAGAAACTATAAGGGCTATCGATATGATTCTTTCACCATAGGTATCAGGAAGGAGCAGTGAACAATCATGTCATGTTTCATGCATGTTCCTTTTTCTTTGAGCAGTGATGATGTAAAAATATGCCTGATTTTCAATCTGAGCCATTTAGCGAAAAACAGATCAGGAAGTTTAGAACAGACAAAATTTATGGCAAAACTGTAAGAGGTATGAAAAAAAACTGATGAATCGTGAGCGTCAGGAAGGTCTGAACTAAAATTATGTCAAAGTTCTTGTTTTTACGTTGCATCATTTAGGAGATATGACGATACGAAAACATGTCCAAATACAGCTGCATTTTGCTGATTTTTTTTTTCTCTCCCACAATATATTCTCCTATTCCTGATTTGGTGCACCTCATTTTTTGAGGGCGATTTGCCAGAAAATTGCAAGTCCCCCGTCAATGAGTGTTACATTTTCTGACTCCAAACATAGATTCCTACGTTTTGATTTATAATATGTGTAGAAAGAGTGAAAACTGATCGAGTTAGCTGAAGTTGTTCGGGGACCTTCAGAATTTTCATCCAGTTAGAGTGACGCACTAGCCATGGAAGAATTCCATCAATGAAATCCATTATAAAGGTGAATTATGAGCAAAATGTGACCAAAAATTTGAAGAGAGATTTTCTGAAAATGGTAAGAGATATGAAAAAGCAGAAACATACAGAAGTAGTTGAAAGATATGTCTACATTTTAAAATTTGAATGGCGTTTCTCGGTGAAAGTATTTGGAAGTAATTAAGTTTGCAAAACTGGCAAGTTTTAGCGGAATTTTTGTGGTTTTCCATTCATTTAAATGGAACTGAAAAATTCCGGCTATGACATAAGTCATAGCTGGAAAGAGGAGAATAAGCTGAATAGCATAAAAGTTGAATGGTGAAAATAGCATAAAGTACGCAGAAGCAGTAGCACGGTGAAAAGTGCAACCATAATAATAATAATAATAATAATAATAATAATAATAATAATAATAATAATAATAATAAAGAATAAAGAGAAAATGGATCTCAATAGTGTGAATGCTGGAGGCATTCACACAATTACAACCATGACTGCTCAAATATAGTTCTATATTAATATACTAGTTTTAATATCATTGCACGAGTGTTAATTCAATTCAATATTACTTTATTTATAACTGAAGGGGATAATATACATTAGTTCCTCTCAAGATACCTTATAGTTCTCTGTACAAATAGTATAAATTAACTTAGGCAAAACTATGATTACTTCTAGGACTTTGTCAGTAAGATCCCGTCTCTGCAGTGACTTTTGGCCCAATGCTTTCAGGGGTCCTAGAGGTGTTAAAAAGGGTTGTATCTGGCCCCTGACACAGGCTAGACTGCACGTCGGCATTACTGGGAGGATGGAGGGGTTAAGAGTCAGTCGTCACTCGGACTGACCCACACACACCTTTTCAATGTTTTATTTGTATATCTGCTTCATTTTCATGGCAAACACAAATGCATGAATTTGTGATAACAATGGAAAGACATACCAATTGGTGTGAAAGCAAATTATTAAAGCAACTTCCTTTGCAAAATAAAGAAGTTGAGGAAACACAAATTCACACACTTCATTAGTCTTTGCCCTTTCTGCTTGCCATTTATAAATGACTATGTGAAGAATGTTTGAGCACGCAGATGCTAAATCTGAAATGTAAACCCCATGTGTGACTGGATGGTTCTTTTTTGGGTGATGAACTTGACAAATTCTTGGCAATGGTTAGAGACATGATACCTTACATATCTAGGTTCTCAAACATCCAAACATGCCTTTCAGCTGAAGCAGTCAGCAGCAGTTCTCATACTGTCATAGCTGCTTCTCTTTGGCTCCTCAGCATTGTGTCAGCCACCATCACATAGTTTTTGGGGTTTTTTTTTTTTTTTCCAAATTACCACACTTAAACACACATCAATGGAAAGAACATCTTCATGCTTCCACAATTAACTGGGGGAGAACAGTGCAAATATGAATTAAGATCACTTGAGGAGGTTAATAAAAATCTTTGCTGTGTCACCTTCCACAGTGATAAAGCTTGTCAAGCTCTTCAACCTAAGGATGAATGTTAAAAACACCATCATTTTTCAAAGCTATCTTGTAGCCAGGCCAATGAAGCCACACTGCACCAGGGCTTATCAGATTGGGTGTTGGCGGTGGCATGCACAGACATTTTGGGAGCCAGGTGTTCAAGTGGGGAAAAAAGGGCACATGGAACTAATGTCTGCCTTAGTACTGAGAGATTTATTACAGTCACAGCTTATTTCAAATCAAAAGCCATATGCTGTCTGATGCAGATGTTTAATAATGTCCACCCAGGGGAAAAATCAACTCAAAACAAATATGCATTTAAAGTGTATTTTACAAAATTCTTAGTTGTTAAAACAACAAAACATTATAGTTTGATTAAAAGGTAGAACCAACAACCACAACCAGCCTTTAAGATGATCTCTCTGAGTCGAATTTACATTACCCTTATTTTTTTTCTTTTTACACATTGAGCATCATATGTTTTTCTTGACTACTTCATTCTGTACTTTTACTACAAAATATTCTCTGCAACAACTTTATGTTGTAACAAAGCAGGCTAAGCTGACAAATCTACCAGGTAGGTCACACAAAAAAATTATCTTCATAAACCTGAGCAACCAGTGAATATTTTACAGCTTAAATCAACTATACCCAGAAAATGAATTATACCATTTTTATAGTACAAAAATGTGTTGAGTGCAACACAAGTGTATATGCACTCACAAAAACGAACAAAATATGCTTGAGAAATTTAGGTAAGTAGTTCTCTTATTAAATAAACTACAACTACTTTCTAATAACGAAGTCGTGTAAGCCTCCTGTCTTTGTATAGTTGTATATTTCTTTGTACGTAGTGTACCTGAGTACAAACCTCCATGTAGCTTCAAAATGAAACCAACAACACAGAATATGGCCATAAAATAATCATCTGCATGTAACCAGTACATGTGTTAGACATTATTCTTAGAGAGTTAAGATTAATGAGATAACCACAAGCTCTGACGCTGATAACAAGACGTCTGCTTACATAGTAAAATACTTTGATCATCACACCATAATTTTCACACACAAAGAAATAGAAAATACAGCTTAATCCTCACTTTTATTGACCAGAACTTTATTAAAGGTATTTTTAGTAGTGTATGAATTGTAATGTTACCCAGGTAACGTTTACATGAAATGTTTACTAGACAGAGGTATGTTGTCTACTGTATTAAAAAAGACTTGAGTCAAATAGAAGTCATCAGGGACTTATAACAAATATAATAACTAAATCTAGATACTTTTGAATTAAATTTAAACTTAGAGCTACATTAAAAACATCCTGACGGCAGCTGGTGGTGGCCATAGAAGACTTAACATGGTAGGTTATGACATTGATTGGCCTGCGCTGCAAAGACAGAATTGAGGCAAGTGAAGTTATAACTTTTGCTTTTTTATTACTTGGATGGTTAGGCGGCCCATCAGCATGGTAGGGTAGGTATCTGACATGCTGCTTCATATGTTGCACCAGTAACCACACAGCTCTCTGAGATGACCTGTCTGCTTAGCGCTCAACACATTCATGTTGAGAGATGTACGCACAGTTGTGTGTGTCGGGGGAGGCACTGGTAATAGGCTTTTAAGTCCAGAAATGCTACTTTGGGAAGCATTGTTATTAAAAAAAAAAAAAAAAAAAAAAAAAAAAAAAAGATTTCAGAAGGGCACTTATTTGTCCAGAGGAAAAAGGTCAGGTGCTCTAGCACCACCTAGTGTCTCTTTGTGCAAGTCCCTGCCTGAGTGTTGGGATGGAAACTCATGGGTAAATCTGTCGTTATAGGGATCAGTATCATGATTCCATTTTTTTTTTTTTTTTACAACAATCTGTCAGGATTTGGGTGTGGAGGACCCAAATCAAAGAACAGCCATGCAATCTCATGCTGAAAGATAAATTTTTAACTTGTTGAAACAAAGGAGCCCAATAAAGCATAAAGGGAATGTGGCAGGAGAGAACAGAATAATCCCGTTGGCTATAGCTGAACCTGAGGAGCTTCAAAACTGGGAAGGATGATTGCTAGACAGAACATAGGTGATTCTCATCAACAGAATGTGGTACACCTGAGGGGGAAAGAATGCGCTGCGATAACTGAGGACTGAAACAGACAAGACGAGTGCACAGCGAAACTAAATGAAACAACACAATCTACTCAATGAAAGCAAAACAACCACATTTAAATCTGCATACAATATATGGATAGCAGTAAGGACTTGGAACCTCATCACCAATAAATGACCTAAATATGGTCCATCAGTACCATATGTAACAAAATCAAAAATTAATCAGCATACAAAATCAGTTACAATCATCTCAGGAGTAACTCTGAGGAGTGAGCATGCAGTGAAGATTGTCTCCAAATCTATGTGATCTCCTGACAATAATTTTACTGTACTTGAATATTAAAGGAACTGTTAGTCCAGTAATTTCTTAACAACAAAGGTCTAAGGCTGTACAAAACAGATTTTAAAGTCAATATTTTTGGAATGTTTCAATCAAGAGAAAAAAAAAGAAAAAATGCATGTATTATATTTTACTTTATTTCACAATGAACAAAGAATGTTTCAATTCTCTGACCATAAACAAATTTTATTAATACACACATGGACAAAATTGTTAATGACCGAAAAGCCCCAAATAACTTGAAACTGGCAATAGTAATAATAAATAAAATTTACCAAAAATTAAGCAGTAACATTGCTTTTGATTTGTGTTTCAACAAAATCATTTTAAAAAACAAACTAACAAAAAAGGCCTGGACAAAAATGATGATACCAGTACAAAGAATTTTGCTGTGCAGCATTTGAGGCAATCACTGCAAATCAAAGGATTTCTGTATCTGTCACCGAGGCTTCTGCACCAGTCCACTGGCACTTGGTCAACTCCTGGTAGGCAAACTGCTCCTGTTGTTTCAGATTTGAAGGGTGCCTTCTCCAGACTTTATGTTTCAGCTGCTTCCACAGACGTTCAGTAGGATTTAGATCAGGGCCAGTTAAGTTCAGTGTTGGGTGGTGCTCTGTGAGACGAAAGCTCACCTGAGGACTGCAGCTCCAAGGAGGAGCTTTGTGGAAATAGGAGGTGCTTTGTTAGAGCAAGTGTTTACGCACCCCCGAATGGCTGCCAACAAAGATATCTATAACAATCTTGTTTTGGTCACATCAAGATGATTGTTTCCATACTGTGACACAAAGCAGTCCACCAGCTCTCTGTACTCAGCTTCTTGTGCATCTGTGAGATGACTCCGGAGTCATCTGAGTATTTCTATAGATGGCAGATGACAGCAGATGACCACTTTTTGTGTATCTGGTACATAAAACCCCAATAAAGGTTTGTGGTTTACTTTTGCAAGGTACTGTACCTGCATTAGAATCAATGTAATCCACCTGACAAATACATACAGAAAACTGTGAACAACAAAAAAATCAATGTAAGATATTCTATACATCCTTCAATGTCGGATATTCCTATAATTGTGAAGCAGAATTCACGAACCGTTGGATTGTTCACCCACTAACAGGGAATGTGAGCTGGAGTTAGACCATCATGAGACGGGTTAGTTTTACCCTACTGTGTTGTTGCAATAGTAATAGTAAGTATTAACTTTATGAGTTCACATCTTTGAACAGTATCTAACTCCAGCAAATGTAATGGAGAAAGTAAACAGCTGTTTGTGTTCACTTTATGATGAAATCCGCTTTCCATGTTCTATGATCCCACAGTCATGAAAAGTAAGTTGCCAACTTTCAGTTCCCTTGAACAAATCCTTAGCATAAATGATAATAATAAATCATTTGCATTGCTTCCAAATGTTCACTGTGCTCTGTGTAATATTTATTCCTGCAAAAGGAAAGTGTGATATTCTTTGCATGTCACAGTAATTTCTGTGGAGAACTCCAGGCATCTTATAAGTCCATCCAAAACATGTCTGGTAAAGAACAGAATACAACATGCATGTAAACACAGCTCTGACACAATGACAGATGGTTGAGAGCCTGACAGTGCTGGAGACATGCAATCTCAACAAGCCTAGAATAGACACTGAGTGGCACTAAATTAAAGCGTCCTTTCTTCACCTGACCATCCACACACCATATGTGTCAATCTCCTCACCATCCAGCATCTCCTGTTTTCTGGTAACTTAAGGCCTGGGAGAAATAAGCAGTCTTGAAGGTGAGATATCAGCTTGCACTTCCCAACCCAACAGGACAAAAATGACAACTTAAAATACTTTTCTTGGAATGCCATTTAATCAGAAACTGAAGCTATAGTAACAGCCCAATTTTGTGTGTGCGAAAACTGAAGACATCTGTCTTCAACAAAATAATTTTAAAAAACAAATGAACATTGAGAAATGTTGAAAGGAAAAGTGAGCACAGCTAGTGCAGAGCAATTGATACAGTTAGACCAAGGCCTAAATCAGCTAGATGTGCTGTCCTTGAGAGAAGGTGCTACAAAGAGTAAAAGTAACATGACTTGTTTTATTATTTCTCACAGTAACAAAACTCATGACTTACCTTAAAGCACTTTTGCATATACATTTTTTTAACTAGTATAATTAGCTTTTTAATTAGCTTCCTGTCACACTTTTTTTCATACTGATGTATTGAAAAATGTATGTTAAGGGACTAGTGATTTGATGGAACTTTACAGTCCTGTCACTTCTTTGAAGTATGTGTGTGCCTTTTGATGCACTCTGTTTCTGCATATATAATTAACTGGGTCACAGGATTAAGGCTGTGACCCAAGCTATACTGGAGCTAAAATAAACAAGTTGTACTGTACAGTCTTACAAGTCCTATACAGCTTTACAATATTTTTTCAAGGCTGTGTAAAGCACTGCGAAGGAACTCTAGTGTTTATTATTCTTGTCGCAGTGAATTAGATTTTTGGATGCCTTAACATTAGCTGTCTTTGTCTGTGTGTAGAAGGGTTTTTGTTGAATTCATATGCATCACCCTTAACTTAAACTTGACTACAGTGCTTTCGCCATTACTTTAAATATAAGAATGTTACCTGAAGGCTATTTCCCTGATCAATGATAAACTTAGTTTTTGGGCATGCAAATTTTATTTATGGGTGGGTGATAATCCAGAGATGAACTGGAGAAATACCTGTGAAACAGGCAAACAACTAGCAAGCAGTTATGAAGGGAAAAAAAAGATTTTTGCAGATTGTTAAAGACAGTGTAAGTAATTATTGGTGTGCCATTTTTCAAGTAAATGTAAACATTTATTTTTTAAAGTTGTACCTTTGTTTGTCACAGTAATGCATGCAATGGTTTGTTGTCTTTTTAGAAATGCCAGACTCATTTCCAATCAGAAGCAAACTTCTCTGGTTATTAACCATACATGATTAAAAATTTTGTCAGCTAATTTTCTAAAGAAGAGTGTTTTAAAACAGGCTGTGATTACAAATGTAGCTAAATTTTACTGATGTCAGTCCAGATTGAACTTGTTATGCTTTCTAATGACAAAAACATTTAAGGGGGGGCGAGGGGTTATTATGTAAAATCAACGTTTTTGAGCTTTATATAATTTTTTCTAATGTTATTTCCTCATCACAAACATACCCAGAGTGTTGCTTTGGTTCTTGATGCATGTTTGAAAGCATGCAGAAAGACAGAAATAGGTAAAACAGTATTTCCATTATGGGAGAAAAAGTGTATGTGGTGGAGGAATATAAATACCTCGGTGTTCACCTGGACAACAGACTGGACTGGAAGACATCTACAAGAAGGGACAGAGCAGACTGCACTTCTTGAGGAAGCTTAGGTCCTTCAGTGTTTGCAGCAAGATGCTGCAGATCTTCTATAAGTCTGTTGTGAAGAGTGTCATCTCTTCTGCCATCGTCTGCTGGGGTAGCAGCATCATAGGCAGGGACTTAAAAAGGTTAAATGATGAATTGATAAAGAAGGCTGATGTTTCAAAAATGAAGGAAATTATAGAAAACTCTGAGCATCATCGTTATGAGATTACCATGCAACAACAGTGTCTTCAGTCAAAGGATTCATCAGAAAACACAGAAGACACTTGGATAATATGAGTAATAACAACATTTAATTTCCCTTTCGAAATGATAAAGTATGTTTTAATGGAATTGAAGTGAACTGATTTACTTTCACATAAAAACTACTAAAATTCATTGTGGTTTTAAAATTTGTAGTTTAAGGGCTATAAATATTTTTTCAAAGCTTCAAGGGAAGCATTTCAGATTGTATTCAGGATTTAACAGTGAGGTAGTAAAGTTAAAACAGGAGAAATATGATATATTTTAATTTTCATCAGAACTGTCACTGCAGTGTTTTGGGTCAGCTCAATTCTTTTGGAGAATTCCTGCAGCTGTTTGTGAAAGTGTCTTGAAAAGTTATTTATTGATTTTTGCTATTTGACCATATGAAAATCATGCTATTTAACTTAATGGTTTTTCACATTTCACATGTGACACGTTTGTTCTCCATTCAGTCTGGATCATCTGGTGAGGTTTAGTCATAAAAAACAGTTTGTTTATAGGTTAGATCTTGGCTCATTGTAGGAAAAACATATTTAGGTTCAGTGTCCATATAAATTCTTTGTTTTCTGGTTCCCAATGTGACTAGACCTAGTCTAGTCTTTAAAAGGTGACAGAACAGAAGAAGTAATTAATCAGGCTACATAAGGAGAGTACAACCTGCTACATCAGCGCGACTTCTAACCTGCTTGCCAGGAAAGAGGACTTTAAAACATTCGAAGTGCTAACTGGAGAGCTTCTAGAAAGCGTTTTGTCTCGCTTCTCTGCGTTCTTTCCTTTTAGAGATGCAAAAGTCTTTTGATGTCTGCCTATCCAGGCCTGCCAACGGAACACTGCATCCGTCGACGAAGGAGCCTTTTGGCTTCAACCAATGGTACCGCTGGTTCTTCTCAGAACCTTTTGCTGGGACGCCAGCTCACTCACTCACCTGCTTGCTGGACGAGAACAAGTTTTTCTCTTTCATCCTTTTTCTTTTTGGATTTCTGGACATTGCTTTGACCCGATTGGCCAATCTGCTCCCTGTAAGACTAGTCCAAATTTTGTTCCGAACTCTGTTATCTAGGCTGAATTAGGTGTTTTAAAACAAGGCTTTTGAATTGCCTTTATGTTAGATGTTTGCTTAATGCTTTGCAGATTATATGCTCTGATATTTTTTATGACATTGTGTTGCTGCACTGATTTAAGATGGCTTCATTTTAGAGATTGTCTGGATCCAGAAAAATTTAAATTAGCTCTGTTGACACTTACTGGCTGTTTCTCCAGCAAATCTATTTTCCTCTCTGCCTCTCACTTCCTGCTTCTTGCTTCTCTCCCCCTTTTTTGATCTCCCCATGCATATCCATTTTGCAGTCATACAGGGCCCAAAGCCACGTTTCTTTGTCTATCTTGCAGTTAGCTCAAGCACATGGTCCAGTTTATGACCCTTTGTCTCATCTCAGAGGGTGGGTCTCAATCTGGGCAGTGACCTGACCCCCTCCTCTTTTGCTCCTTCACCCCCTGCTTTCATTTCAGAGGGGGAGCTATTATGTTTTGTAATACTGTACTACATATATGGTTCTGCAGATCTGATTTACCCTGTATTTTCCTTGTTTAGTTAGTTAATTAGTGTACAGTCCATTTTTCAGTTTTCCATTTCATTTTGTCAGTAATGTTCATTACTGACAAAATGAAATCAGCAAAGCATTAAGCAAACATGCAACAGAAAAGTTTATGTTCATTAATCTGATTTGAATCTCATTTTTATTATTCAACATATATACCTTTTTGTCTTTCATCAGTAGTTAGATTGCATGCCAGTAGTTGAAGAAAGAGGTTATTCATGGAATAATTCAGCTGTAAGGTTGGGTTATTTTATTAATAAATTCTCAGACTGTTTTATAAATAAGTGTGTCAGTGATCATTGCTCATTGTGTGAACAGTTCTTCTCCCGGTGGTTCTGAATTCATTCCTTCATAAGGGACTGATTAAGTTTGACTTATGATTCCAGAGATACTGGATGGTGCCCTGATTCAACTTACTTTATTAATAATTTAATTAATAATCAGTTATTAATTATAGTTATTAGTAATTACATAAGTCAAACAATAATACCCAACATTTACATCAGACTAGAACAAATTCTTTCACAAGGTTCTGGGAGATTTTAGTCAGGCCTGGTTGTTTTCTTTGGAAGAAAAGGCTTTTGTCTTACAACAGTCCTCTTCAGACATACAGATATACAGTATATGCAAATGCTTTAGCTAAAGGATGCACCTAAACAGATGCTATGAACATTCCAAGACAACAGCTAAAAGTTATTTCAGGTCAGTCAGATTCACTATAATTGATAACAGATGTAAACTCAAGAAGACTGAAGGCTGGAACTAAAGTGTATACTTTTATGGAACCAAGTTGTTGTAGCTTTTCATTTTTAATATTTTGTGCTTTTGTTAAATTTGTTGTTTTTTACTTAAATTGTGCAGGATGAATGTTGGATTTTCTGTGGAAAAGGGTTTAATCACAAAAAGCTGGTATTCTTTTTTTGTTTTTACCATAGATGTTTTCATGGAATAAGTGGAGCTGTTTTAGCTATCATAATCCTAACTGCACAGCTGTGAAGTTTAATGCTTAAAATTATTAAAATCATAAGCCTCATTAAACTCAGTTATGTATGGCCATGTCAGCTCCTGGCAGCAGCCTGCCCAGCCAGATTAAATCTCCCCAGTGGTGTGGCAGTTGTGAATTATCTTCAAAATAACAACAGCTGTGAGAGCCTGTCCAGGCAGGACTGACTGATGTCCTGGTTGTGGATGTAGCACGATCACAGTAAAACTGTCACAGACATTTTATGGTCAACAAAGGACATTTCCACACATTTCCTTGAGATGAGCAGAAAGATGGAGGCATTTTCAGTCTATCAGCGAGTATCCAATTTCCAACTTGTACCCTCTAACACATCATTCTTCTGCTCAAGCCAAGAAGATTGAATCAAAAAGTCAAGAAACAAAGAGGGTCTTTACATCAAAGCAACCACATTGCTTAATATTTTTATATTTCTTCCCTCTAAAACAGGTGTCCAAAGTGTGGCCCAGGAAGCACTTGGAATATTTTTGTGCGCAACCACAATATTTTAAAGAACAGGAAAACACTGACAGTTGATGCAGTTGGACACTGTCAGATTTAAATCTAAGATGGAAACTGTTACACTGCAAAAAACACAAAATCTTACCAAGTACATTTGGTCTAGTTTCTAGTGCAAATATCTTGAATACATTTAAAATGTATTTTGGCACAGTATAGGAGCTTTAAAGTCAATAATTCCTTAATATTGATAAAAAAAAGTATTAGTTATAAGTGAAATAATCTCCCAGTAGGACAAGACATTTTAACGTATAACATGGGAAAAATGTCTTGTCCCACTGGCAGTTATTTCCACATATAACTAGTACTTTTTCATCAATATTAAGGAATTATTTACTTAAATTAAGCTGCTATATCGTGCTGAAAAGTTACTTGTAAATAAGTTTTGTCTTATTTCAAGTATATTCAAGATATTTGCACTAGAAACTAGACCAAAAATACTTGGTAAGATTTTATGTTTTTGCAGTGTAGGTGAAACACTAAGTTTTGGGCTTTTATTATCCAGGGTTTTATTATAATTTTATTGAAAGTAGGACCACAAACATTCAGAGACTCATACTCAAATTAGTAAAAACAATTTTTTTAAACAAACAAAACTGAAAACATTAACACCTGAACTTAGGAAATTATGCCTTCCTTTTAATAAAGTGACTGTATGTGATGTTTTGGATCTACAACGATTCCTTTTCCAGAGCAGTGCAACGCTCTCCTTTGCATTGCATGGAGGCACCTATTACTCTCCACCTCCAAACTGCTTTCTCCGTTAATGTGGCCCGAACCATAGCGTGCACCCCCACACTACAGATATATATATATATATATATATATATATATATATATATATATATATATATATATATATATATATATATATATATATATAAAATTCTGGCTCGTTTTCAAGATGTGTGCTATTACTCAACTTTTCGTTTCGAGTTACCATGGCGACGTAATTAGCAAAAAACTACCCCATACAAAGTCAATGGAGCGAGGTCCTGAAGACATCCTAAAAAAACCACTATTTTTGAGGATTTATTGTGTCGTCATGGTTTCGCCTACAAACGCAATTCAACACTCAGTTTGTAGATACATCCGTGCTGTGTTCAGAAGTGAAGATGATGAGTTGGCAGGCCCCTTTTAAATTTCTTCAGAAATTTTCTAGTTTAAATCAAGATGTTTTACAAATTCACAAGAAATGAAATCTTTGGTCAACTTACAGAAACGTGAAAAATTTACCCAAAGCCCAACTGAAGCCAGCCTAATTCAACAATTATAGTCAAGTAAAATCAGTTCATTGTGATAAGTCAAGCAAGATAATTCAGTTCAACAATTTAAAAGTTACAAATAATTTATAACCGTTCCATTTGGTTGGAATAACAGAAAATACCACTAAGATCATGAATGCTTTATATCTTCATGTGTAAATTTGTTCTCACTTTTCTAAAATCTCTTCAAAGAGTTATGAGCTGGTTCCTTTATGTGATATGATACCTGGAGCACATAAAATGGGGGATGATATGGTCTGCAGACTAGGGGAAACATTCACCACAAATGTAGCACTTCTGTAGAGTCTGAGGCCATCCTGGGTGGGCAAGGCTTCCATGGCTTAACAGGAAAAGCTCCATGACAGGCGAAGCCTTTTGTTCCTCTTCAAAGGACATCGGAAAGGGAAGTATGCACCTTATCTTTCAATTGGAACAGACAAGTCCTTCTCCAGAGAACAGTAACTACAGTCCAGAGACCATAAGTGGCCATATAGGTGCTGTACTTTTGGTTTTTAAAATTTTCTCCATCAATATATTTGAATGTAAATCTCTGAGAGCTCTGTGACTTCAGCTGAGGACAGTCTGACTCCTCCCTGACACACATGCACATCTACCTGAACAATCTTTCCTTTCTGCAACTCTGTGTGACTATAGCACACTGGAAGTCAGAGAAACTAAGGCAAACTAAGAAGAAGTTTGAGATTTAAATCTTTTTTTTTTTTTTTTTTTTTTTTTTTTTTTTTTTTTTTTTTTTTACATTTTAGAGCTAAGTTTCCTAAAACTTAATGACTTAATGGAGAACTGACATGTTTTAGTACTGGGTATAACAACAGACTGCTTTCATTTACAATGTATCTGGAAAGTATTCACAGAACTTTACTTATTTCAACTTGGATTATAATAATCTCTTTCCTTAAATCTTCTGGGGGGGTTTTGTTGTTTTTTTCTTTTTTTGCAAATTTATTAAAAATAGAAAACCAAGAAGTCACACTGATGAAAGTATTTACAGCCTTTGCCATGAACTCACAACTGAGATGTTTCCACTGCTCATCTTTGAGATGTTTCTTGAATGGTGTCCATTCAAATTCAGCTGACTGGACTTGATAAGGTCCCACAGTTGACAGTGCATGTCAGAGCGCCTACACCAAGCATGTTAGAGCCAGCTTCTACCTAAAGGAGCTTCGACTTCTAAGTCAAAAGGACCTTGAAAAAAGCTATGTATGCTTTCAGCAGCTCTTGTACTGGTTATTGTAATGCACTTTATGTTGTGTAGCTGCATGTAAAATTTACATTTTCTACTTTAATTGAATAACAATCCCCTTTAAGGTATAAAACAAGGGATTAAGGTGTTTAACTTTTTATATTACAGCAGTAATGCTATTAAGCAATTTTGTTTTGTTTATACTATTTTGTTATCTACATGTCTTGCATGTCACTTAAAAATGTTCATGTAATTGGTCTCTGTTGTTGCACAGAGACCAATTACCAATTAAAATTATTATATTATTATAAAATTGACGTTGAAATTGAACCTTGTTTTCCCAAGACTGGACAAAAAAATGCATCTTGGGACTTCCTGTTTTGCTGTACTATGCTTGGACATAAACCAGGATTTTTTTGTAAGGCACTAATTCTGGCGGAAAATCAGTGACCTTCATGTCTGGCTCATGGCAGCCATTTCCTGCATGTAAGAATAAGATGTGAGATCATCTGTGTACTCATGCGTTCAGAGAAAGCTGAGATATTGCTCTGAAATTCAAAGACCACTGCTGTATTTCTTTATTTTATCTCTTGTATTTTCTTTTGTGCATTTTATTTTATTTTATTTTATTTTTTAAATTTGCCACACTTTATCTGTGGTTGTCAAAAGTTCAGTATAAGTCTCTGTTCTGGTTGTTGAACAAAAGTAAGAGCGAAGACAGTTTTGTTTAATCTGTCTTAACTGAAAATAAAATGCTTCACATTAATAACCCCAGTTGATCTGTCCTAAATATTTCCCGGGCTACACAATTTTGGTACCAGGAGTGGGGTGTGCAGATAAAAAAAGGAGAATTTTAGTGTAACTTAGGGACCATCCATCAACATGAGAGGATTTTTGGAGGTGCTGATCTGGCAGAGTGGCTGGTGCTGACTTGGAGTGTCACTCATCTTGATCTACCCATTGGACTCCAGCAAGCAAAATTTACTGGTGCCTTGAACCACAGACTTTGCCCACAGTATCCTTATTATAGCTGAACTGCATTGAAGCTAAACTGTGGACTGAATTAGACATATCATGTCAACTGTTTCAGGTGCTGGGGATAATCCCAGTGGTAGTGAATTATCCAGTCAGCTCCCATTAGAGCCAGCAGGGCCAAGCAGGGCTCCAGATGGTGTGATACAAAGTCAACTTCAAGAACTCACTAGGTTGAGGAATGATCTCATCAGGCTAAGTGAAGAAACCAGGGCTCAAAGGGACAATACTAGTCGTGCCCTTACTCGTTCATACATTTATGTCCCATGTGAATGCCAGCTCCAATTTTTTTTTGTGGAGAGTGGGGAAAAAATGAAAGTCTGTTGAAGAATTTATTGAAGAGGTTGAGAGAATCATAAGGTCCAGAGAACAGACAAGCACTGCACTGTCAGAGACAGTGTAATTTTATTCTTTCATTTTTACAGGGGGCCAGCACTTGAGGAAGTCAAGTTATGTAAGGGGGTAAATCAGTAGGGCCTGGTTATTTATTCTCTTACCAGAGAAATACTTTTGATGAAAGACACAGCTTTTACAGTCTTTTTACAACCATAAACAGGCAAATGGAGAAGACCTCTGTGATTACTCCCACGCACTGTCTCAGATACTGAGTTCTGTAGTAAAACAGTCCACAAATGCTATATGATAAGAAAACAGTTCTAAGGGATCAATTTATTGAAGGATTAAGGCATGCCACTTTGAGACGTGAATTAAGAAAAATGGTTGGAGAGAAACCACACTCCAGTTTGATAGACATGAGAAATTAAGCTTTCCTTTGGGAAATGGAGGATAACTGATCACATTCTGCTAAAGGTGTGAGAAACAATATGGTTCAGTCAGGAGCATTCAAAGTCCAGTGCTTAGTGACTAAAACTGACACCCCTTCAGCTTTTGATGAAGTGCAATAGGCTGTTGCCCACCATGGGGAGCAGTTAGCTGAATTAGGTAAAGCACTGACTGCGCTATCAACTGCTTTAGCTGAACTGTGTAAACATACCCAAATGCCTACACTAGAACGCAAACCAAAAGTTAAACCACATTTACACCTGATGGTCAGCCTATTTGTTTTAAATGCCAAGGGGTTGGACATATTGCTAGAAAATCTCCAAAAAAGAAACTTGTGTCTGCTGATCCTGCTACTGTTTCTCCTGGGGGGCAGGAAAACTAGAACCCTTCATTGTCATGAGACAAACAATTCGAGGGGAAGCAACTGGCTCAGAACAGCACTATTCATCCTACTTTTGAATGGCTAAAGATCAAAGCTGCTAATGAACTAGAAATACCTTATGTAGGTTATGTCGAGCTTGAAGTTGAGGTTATAGGTCTGACCATTCCAGACAGAGGTTTTCTTGTAGTCAAAGATTCAGAACCATCTTTCTCTGTGCCTTGTCTCCTTTGAATAAATATAAAAACAATGCCAGGAACTTATACATGGCAAATTTGAAACCAAATAGTAAACTTGACTCTAACTGGAGCCAGGCTTTTCATCGAGTGCAGACAGGCTTTCATTTGTCAGGCTTGCTGGAAAAGAGACGAAGCATGTGCCAGTCTCATATGCTGCTACAATTATGGCCAAAGGGCTTAAAACTCTCAGTGAAAAAGGCCCTTTAATGTTGCTGGAGCCTGGCCACACCCCTTTACCAGGATGTTTGGTATTTGTGCCAACCTTGGTAACATCGCAGAGGCATGTTTTTCCTGTCCAGGTTATTCTCATCAGATAAGTTTATATCTGGTTGCAACCCAGGACAAGACTTGGAATTTTGACTGAAGTCGACTCTGTAAACAATGATCAGTTGTGTAAAGTTCAATTTCAGAGAATTTCAGCAGACAGGAATGAAGTGAGCATTAGCAGACAGCCTGAACCACCAACAAATGTCCAGTCCATCCTAGATAAGCTTAAGGTTGGTGGCATGGCAGAGCAGAAGGCACAACTGGCTTTGCTGCTGGGAAAATACTTATTTGTATTTGCAGCAGGTTACTGAAGACCTAGGTTACACAAAGTACAACATGAAATATACCTCACACAAAGTACAACATGAAATATACCTCACGGATGACATACTGCCTTACAGATGGATTCCCCCCACCCAGTACAATGAAGTAAGAGAACACATGGGCAAGTTGTTTAGGAAAGAGGTTATCAAAGGGGGTTCCAGTCAATATGCTTTCCCAATCGTTTTAGTCAAAAAAGTTTATGATAGTCTGAGGTTATGTGTCGACTACAGGAAGCTCAACTGCAAAACTAGACGGGATGCTTTTCTGCTCCCAAGAATAGATGAAAGTTTTGATGTGCTGAGAGGGGCTAAATTCTTTTAAATTCTTTTCCACAATAGATTTAGCAAGTGGGAATCACCAGGTGGCCATGCACGAATGCGATAGACTTAAAGCAGCATTCACCACCCTGTTTGGTCTGTATGAGTATGTAAGAATGCTGCTTGGTGTGTACAGTGGACCTGCAACATTTCAGTGGCTTATGCAGTGACCTCGCCTTTCAGATATTACCTGTGTATCTTGATGTAATTTTATTTTTTTTCTGAGAAATTTGATGAACATCTTGAGAGACTTGAAACCGTCCTCAAAAGCTGAGACTGATCTTAGGGTGAAGCTTAAAAATTGTGCCTTTCTTCAGGACATGGTTAAGTTCCTGGGGCATCAAGTGTCAGCTAACGGGGTTGGGACAGACCCGTCCAAGGTGTCTGCTGTTAAAGACTGGAAGGTCCCATCCAGAGTCAAAGAGCTCCAGTCATTCCCAGGGTTCTGTCATTGTTACCATTTATCCGAGGCTTTTCACAAACTGCATGGTCACTACATGACTTGGTGAACAAGTGTTTAAGAGCAAAGAAATCTGGATGAGCAGGTTGCCATTACAAAGAAATGTGGACACCAGAATGTAGTTCAGCTTTTGAGGGCTTAAAGGAAAAACTTTCTTCTGTTTCTATTCTGGGTTTTGCTGTCTTCACACAGCCTTTCATACAAGAAACAGATCCCAGTCAGCATGGTCTAAGAGCTGCATTGTATCAGCAACAGGGTGATCCTAAACGGGTCATAGCATATGCCAGTCGCTGGTTGCGCCAGGCTGAAAGGAATGACCATAATTATAGCAGCCTGAAGCTAGAATTGCTAGCTTTAAAGTAGGCTGTTGCTGAAAAATTCAGGGGATATTTACTCGGTTCGAAGTTTGTTGTGTTTACTCACAACACCCTCACACAGCAGAGATGGGTTGCACAGTTTGCGATTTTGAAGTAAAGTATTGACCTGGGAGCACTAATACAGCTGCAGATGCCCTCTCAAGGCAGGAGTTTGCAGGGGAGCCTAAAGCTGATCCAGATTCAGATTTTGATAGCTGTATCCCTGTCTGTGACCTAATAAGATGAGGGACTGCTCTGGGACCAGACCTTGTGGTTAAAGGTCTTCAATACTATGAAGTGAGACAGATATGTACTGTGGAGTCAGGCTCAGAAGTGGTGGCAGAGCAAGGTAACACTCCCATGCTCAGATCTTATACCAGGGATGAATTATTAGCATTTTAGAGCAGTGACCCCACTATCAACAAGGCTTCAGACTTCAGAGACTTTTGGGATTGTGGAAGAAAACCTAGCCCCAAAGAAAGAATGGCTCTATCCAGAATGGTGAAATGACTATTAAAACAGTGGAACCTTATTCAGGAGAAGGAAGGTTTGCTGTACAGGATTGTTCCAGAACCGCTCCATGGGTCGGTCTGGCAGTTGCTGTTGCCTGGAGAGTGTCCACAACAAGATGGGACACCAGGGACTTTGAGTGTATGGTGAACTTGCTCAGGGGGTGGTGTTTTTGGGGAGGTTAATACAAAGATGTGGAAAATTAGGTTAAGAACTGTGAAAAGATTAATGCCCCAGTAAAAGCCTTTCTGGCATCCAGACTATTGGAGGTCAACGCTGTGGACTTTACAATCCTTGAGCCAGGATCAGATGGTCAAGAAAATGTTTTGATGGTGACCGATGTGTTCACAAGTTTTCCGTAAGCTTTTCTTACTAAGGACTAGAAAGCTAAGCTAATATAATAGGACACTTCTTGACTTACTGAGAATGCTTCCACCTGAAAAGAAAAGGTGGCCCGAATATCTGCCTGAGCTTGTCTATGCCTACAATGTCACTCCTCATTCAACAGGGTACTCTCCCTATTATTTTGTTTGGTGTTAAGCCCCATCTTCCCGTTGATGCACTGTTAGGCCGAGAGTGTGTGTCAGACAAACGTCAAAACTAGCTTTGTATTCACCAAGACAGACTCAAACAGGCCCACAAGTGAGCCAAGGAATATTCTGAGCAAAAAGCAGCAGAACAGATTTCTTTTCAAAGCAAGAAAGTTTATTATCCCCCATTGAGCAGCTTGTGTTTCTTCGCCGCAGGTCTTTAGGAAGGCACAAAATTCAGGATACTTGGGGTCCCACTATTTACAAAGAAGTGGATATTCAAGACACTACATACATGGTTGAACCATTTGAAGGTGGTCCCACAAAGAAAGTTCATAGGTCAGAACTGTGACCCTGTTCATCTCCAATTCAAAATTCTATCAGGTCCTGCTTCATTTGGACTCTTGCTTTTGTTATTTTTTAGTGTTGAATTCTTATTTTCACTCATCCTAATTTATTTATTATTTGTCCAGTTTCTAGGTTGAGTGTTTCAGTTTATTTTAGATTATGTTTATTATCCTGGATTTTGATTAGATCAGTCTTGTTTCTTTTTAACTTAGTACACTCTTTAGTTATCCTCTGCTTCTGTTAGATTTTGCTTCTGTCATTTCTTTGTATTGATTTTCCAAGTCTAGTTTATTCTTTTTATTTGTCTAGTGCTTAGTTTGAGTATTTCAGTTACTTTTAGATTATGTTGATCATTTCAGTTGTTTCTTAGTTATCCCAGTTATTTCCTTACATCCAGTTTTCTCCTTGTATCTTGTCATCCTATGTTTCTTATATATATTAGATCAGCCATGTTTTGGTTCACTTTAGTACAATCTTTAATTATTTTTCTGTGTCTAATTATCCTCAGTTACATGTGGATTCTTTTCTTGCTTCTCTGTTGCCTTCCCTCACCCCCTGCTGCCGTTCTCTCTCTCCTCAGTGTCCTCTCTTGTTAATTCTCCACACCTGCTATCATTTAGTCATCAGCCCCAGCCTTTGTTCCAGCGTTCACTTCCCCAGTATTTAAGCTCCTCTTCCTGGTTTCTCCCTGTTATCACCTCCCGTGATCATCCTGTTTGGCCACCTGGTTTCTCCTTGTTATGCTCTATGGAGTCATGTTCTTGCTCTGGCTTCCTGTGTTCTCCAGTGTTTAATTTTTTTGTGTGTTCTTTAATTAAATCTTCAATGACTACTTTCTGGCTCTCTGCATTTTGGTCCAACACAACCAATCACACATCATGACAAATTCAGGGTTAAAACCAGAATTCAGACCAATGAGCAGCCAGTGGTTAGGGAGGAATTGGTGGCACCTAAACCAGATTTTATTATCGTTGAGGAGGTGGATCATCTACCACAGTTTGATGTTCCACAATTATTTTCAATGTCAGAGGGAGACAATCTTCCAGTATCAGCAGTACATAAAGATGGTTTTGGGTCAGATGGGTCTGATATGTTTTACTGATGTAACTAACAGATACAAACTTGGTGACTAATTCTGATTTTGGAGGCACTAACTTCCCTGATGCCAACTGTATCAGGTCACAGATCATATTAAGTAATGAAGTGGAGTGTAGCAGAGGTCCAAAACCTTTTCCCGCTGACAGAAAAAGCAAGTGCAGTACAGTAGGGTTACACTCAAACCCAATTCACTTGCCAAAATCAGCCTGCAATCCTGTAGCAGTTAGCATCGACATGGTGTCTCAGGTTTTAACAAGTGTTGGTACAGCATTGTTTGAAAAAGAACTACAGGGGGCTTTTCATTTAGTTGAGGTTTAGTCATCATCAGGGGTGTTGACTAATTGCAGGGGAGAATGTAGCCGGGTAGTAAATTTGTTTTCCACTCTAGTTGACTATTTTCCCTTTAAGATGTAAAACAAGGGATTAAGGTTTTGATTGACTTTTTATGTTGCAGCATCACTGCTATTAAGTAATTTTGTTTATGCTATTTTGTTATCTACATATCTTGCATGTCACTTAAAAATGTTCAATCAATTGGTTTCTGTTGTTGCACACTTTGGCCACCAGAAGGCAGTGCAGAAAATTGACAACCGTTTTCCCAAGACTGGACAAAAAAATGCATCGTGGGACTTCCTGTTTTGCTGTACTATGATAAGATGTCAACCAGGATTTTTTGCAAGGCACTGATTCTGGCGGAAATTCGGTGACCTGCATGTGTGGAACAGGACGGGCATTTTCTGCATGTAAGAATAAGATGTGAGATCATCTATGACAGACGTGAAGATGGCTGTGATTGGGTAAGGTGCATTGCGTCACCTCCTGTTGTCGCTGTTTCACTCTGTGGAGCTGTTTGTGTATACTTGATTTAATCTAATTTTTCTGTCCTGAGACCTTACTGAGTAATTCAAACACATAAGCACGTTAAAGGACATATTTTCTGTTGCCAGACTATATTTTGAGAACTCTTCCTGTTTCACTCGGTTTTTTCGGCGTGGTAACAGCTTGTTAGCTTAGTTAGCCTAGAGCTAGCTTAACATCAAAGCTACTATGGCTACTCCTGTCTCTCCTACTCTCTCTACTTCTCTGTCTGAGTCTCCTCCTCTCTCTTTCTCTCTGTGTCAGATGTTTAGCTACTCCTCTGCCTCCTTTAGTGATAATGGTACATTTAATAAATGTAGTGTTTTTGGAGGCGAGGGTTTCGGAATTGGAAGCCCAGCTCTGTGCTGTTGAAAAACCAGCGATAACCGAGGCCCCTTAGCCAGCGTGGGACCTACAAGAATAGATTCTCAACTGAGCAGTCCTTCAGTCCTGTGCAGCCGGGACCTCAGGCCGGCTGGGTGACGGTTCATAGGAAGCATAGTTCCAGAACCCAGCCCACGGGTCACCACCAACCTGTCCGCGTTTCTAACAGATTTTCCGCGCTCAGCGACAAACCCGCTGAGAAGACGATTCTGGTAACTGGCAGCTCCATAGTCAGAAACGTGGCATTAGAGACACCAGCAACCATAGTCAAATGCAAGGGGCCAGAAGGGGCAACATCAAATCGTACCTGAAACTGCTGGCTAAGGATAAACGTAAATACAGTAAGACTGTTATTCACGCTGGCGGTAATGACACCCGGTTACGCCAATCGAAGGTCACGAAAGTTAGTGTTGTTTCGGTGTGTAAGTTTGCCAAAACAATGTTGGACTCTGTAGGTTTTTTTTGTTTGTTTGTTTGTTTGTTTGTTTTTCTGGTCCCATGCCTGATTAGACCAGTGATGGCATGTTTAGCTGCATGCTGCCATTCAACTGCTGGTTGTCTAGGTGGTGTCGTGAAAATGATGTGGGCTACTTTGATAATTGGCGAACATTTTGGAGAAAACCCGGTCTGATCCGGAGAGATGGCATCCATCCCACTTTGAACAGAGCAGCTTGTCTTTCTAGGAATATGGCCAAATTTATTAGTCTTCCAAAACACTGACAACCCAGGGTCCAGACGAGGAAGCAGAGTCACAGTTTAACACACCTCTCTGCAGGTTCTGTACTGTCACCCACCCATTACCCTGTTAAGACAGTGTCTTGCCCATGGCCAAAATCAAATGGATTAAAGACTTCCCTAAAAAAAAAGGGGAAATCATGAAAATGTCATAAGGATAAATAAGACTAACTGAACAGAAAAATAAAACAAATGTGGTTTATTGAACATAAAATCTCTCTCTTCAAAGACTTTGCTAGTTAATGACTTGATTTGTGATAATCAGATTGATTTGTCCTGTCTCACAGAAACCTGGCTGCAGCAAGAGGAATATGTTTGTATAAATGAGTCAGCATCTGATAATTATTTAAATTTTCACATTCCTCAAAGTACAGGGTGAAATGGAGTAGCAAATATTTTTCATTCAGATTCATTAATTAATCCTACACCTATTAATAGCTAGTTTGTTTGAACATCTAACACTTAGTTTTCCTCATCCTAGTAGCAAAGTTGTAAAACCACTTGTGTTTATTGTTTTGTATCGTCCACCAGGCCCAGTTTTTAGATCATTTCTCAGATTTTTTTTTTAATCTGATTTAATGCTAAATACTGATAAGATCATTATCAGTATTTACCGTACCGGTGGAGGGGCAGGTGAGCACGGAGAGGGATCTACAGGTGAGCATCTAGAGCAGTGAGGAGGATGAGAACGATAGGTAATCTGTCAGGAGGAAGAAAAACATTGGTAAGTTCTAGGAGAGTAGAACTAAGAGGCTCAGCGGGAACTGTCGTACCACTAGTCATAGTTAACCATCTGGCATCCATCTCAGGAAATCGACTGCTCTAAATACTGCTCTTTGATGAAGATAATTGATACTACCTGGGAGCTGCACCTGCCAATCACACCCTGTGAAGAGGAGGAGGAGAAAGCAGAAACCAAACAAACAGCACACCAGTCAGAGGAGATATATATATATATATATATATATATATATATATATATATATATATATATATATATATATATATATATATATATAACAGAACCTCTATATCCCAACATATTCTAGAGTCAATACAGAAGCCATCTCATGGAGAGTCCAAACTTGGTAGAACAAGAAAACAATCCAAAAGTCAGGGCCAAATCTAAAACAGTGTTATGCCTCCAGCAATGAAGGACAGGAGACTGGTATGGGAACTATTAATCCCACAATTCTCCTCTTGCTGTTGAAACTGAAAGTGGGTTTCAACAGGAAGAGGAGGAGTTTCAATGCATAAAAAAAAAAAAATCCAACATCTGGTTATAAAACTGAGCTGCTGAAGAAGTAGGTCTTTCTTTCACCCATCATTCAATGTTTCAACAGTTTGGCAGCTGCTCTACCAGAGAAAACAAGACATTGGATTTGTTTTACACAAATGCCAGGGACTCATATATTTCCAAACCAAGACCTCCTCTGGGTAAAACAGATCACAATCTTGTTTTTCTCTGCTCAGAATATAAACCCCTTGTCCAGAGACTACATGTAACAAAAAGCACTGTGAGAAAGTGGTCACAGGAAGCCGAAGAAGCCCTACAGGGTTGTTTTGATGCTACCGATTGGATTTCTCTTTGCAAGCCACATAAAGAGGACATTAATGCCATGACTGAATGTGTGACCGACTATATAAACTTCTGTGTGGACAACACCATCCCCACCAGAACAGTGAGATGCTTCCCTAATAACAAACCCTGGATCACCAGTGAGCTAAAGGAACTGTTAAATAAGAAAAAAAGAGCCTTTAGGAAGCGACAGAGTTATTGAGGAATGTAGAGAAGCAGCTCAAAGTCAATATTAGAGACAGCAAGGAGGTGTATAGGAAGAAGCTGGAGAGTAAACTGCAGAAGAACAATATCAGAGATGTGTGGTCAGGGATGAAGATCACAGGCTTCAAGCAGAAGGAGGATCAGTTAGATAGAAGTATGGACAGAGCAAATGAGCTGAACACATTCTTCAACAGGTTCAGTTCAGGAACAAGCTCACCATCCCCCCCTCCTGCCCCCAGCCAAACAGACATCCCACCTTCCTTTGACCCACAGCTTTCCTGTCACACCTCAGATGTTCTGTCCTCTACCTCAGTCATGGACTCTTCTGCTTACACTAGTTTGTCTTCAACCAAATCAGAAGATGCTGCTGCTCCCTTTGCCTCCCCCACCCATTTTTCTATTTCTAGAAGTCAGGTGAAGAGGCAGCTGGAGAGACTGAACCGGAACAAGGCTGCAGGTCCAGATGGTGTCAGCCCCAGAGTCCTGAAGGCCTGTGCAGAGCAGCTCTGTGGGATTCTGCAACACCTCTTCAACTTTAGCTTGACCCAAGAGAAGGTACCACTGTTGTGGAAGACATCCTGTCTGGTTCCGGTACCAAAGAAAACTCACCCATCAGTCATCAACGACTACAGACCCGTTGCCCTGACATCCCACATCATGAAGGTCCTGGAGAGACTCCTGTTGGCCCACCTGAGTAAGCAAACCATCACATATCAGGACCCCCTGCAATTTTCTTATCGCCGTGGAGTTGGAGTTAAAGACGCCATTATACACCTGCTTCAACAAACCCACTGTCATCTGGACAAAGCAGGCAGCACTGTGAGGAACATGTTCTTTGATTTCTCCAGTGTATTTAACACAATTCAGTCTGATCTGCTTTGTCTGAAACTCCAGAAGACACAGGTGGAGGCTTCAACAATCGCCTGGATCAATGTCTACCTAACAAACAGACCACAGTTTGTGAGACTCAAGGACTGTGTATCTAACCAGGTGGTCAGCAGCACAGGAGCACCACAGGGAACTATACTCTCACCATTCCTTTTCTCTGTACACTTCACACTTACAGCACAAGTCATCAACAGAAATTCTAAGATGACTCTGCAGTTGTCTGGTGTATCAGAGATGGACAAGAAGCTGAGTACAGAGACCTGGTGGACCGCTTTGTGTCATGGTGTGGAAACAATCTCATCTTGAATGCGAACAAAACTAAGGAGATGATTGTAGATTTCAGGAGAAACAGGGTTAGATCAAACCCTATTTCCGTCACGGGAGAAGAAGTGGAGGTGGTTGAGGAATAGAAATACCTTGGTGTTCATCTGGACAACAGACTGGACTGGAGACTCAACAGAGAAGTGTCTACAAGAAAGGACAGAGCAGACTGTACTTCTTGAGGAAGCTCAGATCCATCAAGGTTTGCAGCAAGATGTTGCATGTCTTCTATAAGTCTGTTATTGAGAGCGTCATCTCCTCTGCCATCATCTGTTGGGGCAGCAGCATCAGAGCCAGGGACCTAAAAAGGCTCAATAATCTTACAAAGAAGGCTGGTTCTGTTCTGAGGATGACTGTGGAACCTCTGGAGATGATGATCCAAAGAAGGATTTAGCATAAAATCAAGAAAATTATGGACAACCCCGAACATCCTCTTCATGAGACTGTCATTGGAAAACAGAGTCTCTTCAGGAAAAGTCTTCTTCAGATTGGTTGTAAAACGGACCGCTATAGGAGATCTTTCCTGCCCACAGCCATCACAACCTATAACAACTCCTTGACTAAATGAGTTACATCAACATTTAATTTCCCTTTGGGATAAATAAAGTATTTTTGAATTGAATTGAATTCACGAGGGCAACATCGGGGAGGACAAAGCGAGCAACTCCCCTTTCTCTCCTTGGCAGAGAGAAGGTGTGCTCCTTGCTCCGAAGCGCTGGATCCAGGTAACTACATTTAGCCGGCTGAAGGAATAAACCTTGATCCTGGTTTTATTCAGAATTCTACATAAGGAACCTTGCAAGTACAGGTTCACCAAGATTCAGCTAGTCCTTCAAGGGAGAAGACAAAGCAGCCTGATGACTGAGAGCTGAGAAATGCAGCTTCAGAGTCTGGCTGCCTGCCAGCCGAATGTCGCTGATGCTATGCTGACCAGAGCTAAGGCCACCCATGTGCCAAGCAAGTGTATGCTAGCTGACAACACAATGCAAGCTGTTAACCAAGCAGCCAGCCATTTCCCCCACAGTCTTAGCCAGCCAAACAGCTAAGATCACCTCTTCCATCGGAGCTCTATTCAAGTAAGAGGTGTCTGGGCAGCAATAATAGCTTGGGATGATCAACTTACATGTGTATTTTTATGGTGTTTCTGAATTATTTGATGCTTAGAACTGTTCAAAATGGAGCATGCTGTGCATGCTGTTGCTAAAGCCACCTATGGTCTGTACTGTTCAAACTTCATCCCAATGAGTATTTTAATCACAGACAGTCTGGTGACGTGAGCTTCTCTCTTTTATGGGTATTTTTATTTCCTTATTTTGGCCACTAAGCTACATAAAATAGCCCTAATGTCATGATGTGTAGTGGGCCCAAATGCAGTCAGGCAGAGGCAGCAAGTAGTTTTGGAAGATTTAATAAAAATGATTAACAAAAAACTTACAAAACCACAGGGAATGCAGGAAGCCAGAGAAGAACAAAAACAGGAAAATGGTTAAGTAACAGGAGGAGCCAGCGAGGAGTGAGAGCAAGAAATACTAGAGAGCCTAAATACTGGGAGTGTGAATGCTGAAACAATGGATTGGGGCTGATTGGCTAACAGTTTGCAGGTGTGAGAAGTAGAACAGATGGGAGACTGAGGAGCGAGAGTGGAGCAGGGGTAAGGGAGAGTAAATAAAGCAGCAAGGAAAATTAATCTAACAGTAACAGAGGATAACTAGAGACAGGAATAAATAAATATATTTAGACTAGAATAACTAAGAAAGGACTGTACTAAAGTTAAACAGAAACAAGGCTGATCTAATCCACATAAGAAACACAGGATAACAATAATCAAAAACTAGAATCAGAAGAATAAACCTCAATATGACCCCAAACCACCCTGGTTCTGACATCTAAAAATATTCTAAATTGTCCTGTTTTCTTAAAGTTAATGGCAGGTAAGCTAAATGTAGCTCAAGACTCCATTATTCCTGACACATAGCTATTTCCTGCTTATGCAGTCAGCTGTAGTGAACCACTGATACTCATAAATATGTATTGTTATTTACAGTGCTTTGTAAATTATGTGTTCATTTAAGCTGCTCTCTTGTATTCCAAATGATTAAATTATCAATTACTGCAGTAACTGATAAATAGATTAAGAATCAATTCTCCAAAAAGGTTATTTCTGGAGAATTCAGTCAAAAATTAACAAAATATTACTTTGTTTTTAGTAAACCTGTTTTTCCAACATTCATGTCTATATTTACTCCATACACGTATAGTATCTTGCTGTTCAAAGAACGCCAGTGCTGGACTTATACCTTCATCTATTATTTTAAAAACTAGGCCTTATCAGCCAGGTATTTATAGAAAATAACTGAGACTGAATTTTTGGGCTATTATTTTCCTGATATCGGTAGTGCCCCGACTTGGTAATTTTGATGTAAATTACTAGTTTTATTAATAAATGCCGTAAGCAATTATTTACAGTTATTCTTAGCCAAATCTAGACTCCTATTGTGTCACAACAACAGCATGACTGAAAAGAGCAAAGTCATGGTGGAGCAGTGCGCCAAAATCCCTCTACATCACTGTGGGAGAATGCGAAATGATGCAGAAAGGTTACTTAAGTTGTTGCTCCTAAAGATATTAAATTTTGTTACATCAGTGTTGAGACAGTGTAACATTAGTTTTATTACTATTCATCTGAGGTTGTACTTGTAGTACATAATTTTAAGACCAACCAGTGAGCAAGGAGTGTTTTTGGTGTCCTAAAAACTTTACAATTGAAAGTGAGAGTACAGTAACTGGATATACTTGACCTTTGCCCCTGTATCCTCTCATATCTCCTGATATTGTCACCTCACCCTCACTCAGTTGTTCATTCCTTCTGGTAGATGCATGGTATACATATGGTATTTAAGTTGACGTGCACATGGTTTAACACAATCCTAGAGGCCGAGCTGCCAGAGGCAGGGCTAAACTTAACCATGACATGCAGCCTAACACAGGAACAAGCAGGGCTTGGATTAGGCAAAAATCCTGCATGGATTCCATTATGTTCCTCGTGATGGAGACAGGTGTGCTGCAACAATGAAGTCTTTCAACTGTTAAACTAAGGCTAGTCCCTGTTTTGGTGTGGGTATAACACATGTGTGTATGTAATAATAATAATAATAATAATAATACATTTTACTTGAGGGCGCCTTTTGAAAACCCAAGGTCACCTTATAAAAACAAACAGACAAAACACAACAAATAATAAAAACAGAGTCAACAGCAATTATATAAAACAAAGCAAGTCAGCAAACAAGATGTGACAACAGTTAATCCATGTTAAAGGGAATATGCCAGTTTGAACAGGTGTGTTTTCAGCTGTGATTTTAAAAAAGAGAGTCTGTGTTCCTAACGGCAGGAGGAAGGGAGTTCCAGAGCCGAGGAGAACATCGACTGAAGGCTCTGTTCCCCATGGTGACAAGACGGGCAGAAGGAACAATAAGATGAGAGGCAGACGAGGATCTGAGGGAGCAGGAAACAGTGGTATTGTGAAGCAGGTCACACAGATAAGGAGGGGCAAGGTTATAGATGCACTTGAACGTGAGAGTTAAAATCTTGAAATGTGCTTTTATGGGCAACCAGTGGAGCTGCTGCAGAACTGGGGTAATGTGTTCTCTAGATGGGGTACGAGTTATGACCTGAGCTGCAGAGTTCTGAAGGAGTTTGAGTTTATGGAGAGACTTATCGGAAGACCCAAAAGAAGAGAGTTGCAATAATCAATCTGGGAGGTGATAAGAATATGAAGAAGAATGGCAGCAGCATGGGGAGTAAGGAAGGGACGTAGCCGGTTAATGTTGCGTAAGTCAAAGTATGGAGGCCGTATGATATAATTAATATGAGAATGACATGAGAGAGTACTATCTAGTATGACACCCAGACTCTTTACCTGAGGGGAAAGATCAACATGGGAGTTGTCAATATTAATGGAGAAACTGTGAGGTTTGGTCAGAGAGGAGGTTGTTCCAGTGAGTAAAACTTCTGTTTTCTTACTGTTAAGCTTGAGAAAAATAGAGAAGAACCATGATCTAATTTCCATAAGACAGTCCAACAGGGAGATGGGTGGAAGGGAGGAATTGGGCTTGGAGGAAAAGTAGAGCTGGGTGTCATCTGCATAACAATAAAACGGAACTCTGGGGCACACCTGGAAAAACGAAAAACAAACATGAAGAAGGGATTTAACTTGGATAAACTGAGTGCGGCCTGATAGGTATGAAGTACACCAGGCAAGAGAAGTGTGATTTATGCCAGTGGATGCTAATCTGTTCAGGAGAATATTATGAGAAATGGTATCAATGTTGCACTGAGAGCAAGAAGGATGAGAATGGTGAGGAGACCCCAATCAGGTACTATCAAAAGGCCATTGGTGATCTTTAACAAAGCTGTTTCTGTACTGTAGTGGGGGCAAAAACCAGACTGGAATTGTTCATAAAAATTATGCTTATTGAGGTGTTAATGGAGCTGGGAGGCAACAACTTTGTCAAGGATTTTTGAAATAAAAGGAAGGTTAGATATCAGGCAATGGTTATCAAAATTAGTAGGATCTGAACCAGGCTTTTTGAAAATAGGAGTGATAGAAGCCATTTTTAGAGATGAAGGAACAATTCCAGTGTTGAGGGGAAGAGTGGATAATAGCGGTTATAAGAGGAACCAATGTGGGGAGATGAGCTTTAACTACTACTGTGGGAAGAGGGTCAAGCTGGCAAGTGGATGATTTAGATTTTTGAATGATATTAGATACATCAGTTGTGGAAGGAAGAGCGAAGCTTGAAAATAACTGACGGGGACAGCGGGGAGAACAAGATGTCAACTTCAGTGTTAGCAGCTCCTACAGGGTTAAGTTGTTGGTGGATGTCAGAGATTTTGACAGTGAAAAAAAAGCATGAAAGAGTTGCAAAAATCAGCTTTGTAATTTTGACAAAGAAAAAAAAGAGACTTGGGGTTACCTTAACTAGAACTGATTAAACCATAGTATGCAAATTTAGCTGAGACGATGCAGTCCTTATAAAACAAAATATGAATGTTATACAGTTGTTTGTGTATGAGGAGTCTGTTTCTTGAACAGACGTTTCAGTTGGTGTCCTTTGGCTTTGAGATGACGCAGGTTGAGCGTAAACCAAGGTGCTGAGCGAGTAAATGAGAGATCAATGTTTGAGAGGAGCAAAAGAGTTAAGAAGGTTTTTGAGGTTAACATTATTGTAGGAAATTAGTTCATCAGGGGTTGAGGAGCTGCAAATGAATGGAAGGTCATGTATAGCAGATTAGAAAATGTCAGGATTTATATCATTAATTTTCCTAAATGTAATGTCATGAGGAGTACAGGTTTTGGAATCTGTTTACATCAAAAGAAATAAAAATATGATCAGAAAGGGGAAATAAATCGGTTTACAGTGAGCAGGGGTGACACCAGAACAGCAGACCAAGTCCAGGATAGGACCTTTAGAATGAGTAGGGAATTCAATGTAATGCTGGAGTCCAAAACTTTCCAGACAAGAGGTAAAATCTTTGGAAAGAAGGTTATTGTATTTGTCCATGTGAGTATTGAAGTCTCCAACAATAATCATATTGGGAGAGAGAACAGAGAGATGAGTGAGAAGAGCAGTAAAGTTGTTCAAAAAAATTCTTATTTGGCTTGGGTGGTTGATAAACAGTACATATAATAGTAGGAGTCGATCCAGGGAGCTGTGATGCGGTCTATTCAAATGAGTGGAAGAGTGGGGCAGAGACAGGGAGGACTTTCCAGTGCTTGCGATGAGTTATCGTGAGTCCTCCTCCCCTCCCCAAGTTGCGAGGTTGACAGATGTAAACAAACTCAGGTGGAGTCGAGTCATGGAGAGAAACAAAGTCATTAGGATGTTGCCCTAATGACTCAAACGTCAATGTTTATATCTAAAATGGGATTATATATTCATAGCTACACCTTCACCTTAACACCACACATCACTGGGCTTTAGTTCTAGTGTCATTGTCTGGAAAAATCCAGATGGCATTCTGCTCCTGTGTAAAAGAAGTTACATCTGGCCTGATGTCTCTGTTTAGCTGTGACACCTTCCTGGATGGGGCAGTTGAGCTACTGCTGCTAACTACTTCCTGTTCTCCTACTATAAATAGTACATTAGGCCCAATGTTCTGTGTTTAACACTTTTATTAGCGCTGATCTCATCTCTTTGCTCTGATCTCGTCAGCTTAACTCTTAGATAAAGCCATAGGATGAGCAGCCTTAGTTCTGGGGGATGTTTCTTCCTGTTAAAAGGAGGTTTTCCTTTCTACTTTCACCTGTAAGCCTTCCCAATGTAACAAAATAAACAAAACTGTGTAATCATTGATTGTTTGTCTACAAACATGCAAGTTACTCATGACGTGATGACATCTGGTCTTGGGCAGAAATAGATTTGAGTTGCTTGTCGAATACAAACCATGAAGACCCCTCAGGTCTTCAGAGACCTGCTTATTCAGTGTTCCTAGGACCAGAACCACACACGGTGAGGCAGCATTTAGACTCCTCAGCTCTGGAACAAACTCCCTGAAAACCTGAGCTGTCACTTTAAAGCAGGACTGAAAACATGTTTGATAAAAAGGGGCTTTAAACAAAGAATCGGACTCATAAACTGCTTGAAATATTTGTATAAATGTATTTTAACACGTTTTTCTTTTATGCTGTAATTTCATGCTTTTTATCTGTTGTTCCTTTGATGTATTGTAAAGCACTTTGGATTTCTTTATGTATGAATGGTGCTATATAAATAAACTGCTGATCAAGATATGCTGAAATAAAAAAATATTGTTAAACTTGGATAGAGCATGACTGAATAGAAAGAAAAGTGATGCACACTGTGATGATAGATAAAAACTAGAATCTGAATGAAAAAAAAACAAAAATTGTAAAAAGAACTCTTACTGAAAAGCAGCAAACAAGCTTAAAGTTTCATATCACACAAGCTTAAGCTCTTGTCAAAGTTATATCAACTTGAGAGTTGAAGCTACATAACTTTTAAACAATCATTCTGGTTCTCAAGCATTTTTGTTGTTTCTGCTTTCATATTATATAGATATGTTTAATGTACACCTCTGTAAAACGTCTGGACACAACTGTAACCTGATATTTACACACACAGAATAAACCTTTAATGTTTAAATTTATCAGGAGTACCAAAATAAATTGTATTTGATAATTGCCAGAATGAGAGAGAATTGTTGAGGATTTTTATTGAATTTTTTTCAAAGTCAGAAGTTTCTATACACCAGCATTAGTGTGCCTTTAAACAACTTGGAGCCCTAAGCACACTGGCAAACTGCAGTTGAAACCATATGTTTAGATACACCGCAGTGCATTAAGTGGGCCGGTATTCACTGGTATGCAGTAGAAGCACATTTAAATTTTACCCCTCAACGTACTGGGACTTTTTCAAATTCAAAAATACTTTATTTAATCCAAAGGGAAATTAAATGTTGGTGTAACTCATTATTTCAAGGTTCTTCGAAGAGTTGTTGTTGAGGCTGATGGCTGTGGGCAGAAAGGATCTCCTGCCTCTTTTGCTCTCTGTTTTTGTTGTTTTTTACTGTTTAATTCCTGCCACTTATTTCACCCATCCTAGTTTATTTACGTTTGTCCAGTTCTGAGTTGAGTATTCAGTTATTTTTAGATTATGTTTGTTATCCCTTGTTGTTTTGATTATTCCAGTCTTAGTTGTTCTAGTTATTTCCTTATGTCTAGTTATTCTCCGCTACTATTGGATTGTTTTCCTTTCTCCCTTGTGGCTCTCCCTCACTCCCTGTTGCAATTCTCTCTCCTCAGTCTCCCTCTAGATCCTTCTCCTCACTTGCACACGTTTAGCCAATCAGCCCCAGTCTTATTTGTTCCGCCATTCGCTCCCCTAGTATTTAAGCTCCTCTCTTTCTCCCACTCCTCGCTGGTTCCTCCCATTATGGTGGATTGAAATAACCATGTATATTGGTATATTGTATGATTGATCTGTTTTGAAAACAGCATTTAAGTCCCCTGAGAGCAGACTATTTGTGTACTTGATTTCTAAGGGGGTATTTTGTTTTAGAGATTAAGAAATGTAGTCAGGAATGGGAATACCATTATGTCATGCACTAATAAATCATTTCTAAGCATAAAATAACATACTGTAACTAAGTACTTTTCTTGTTATTTCTGAAACTTGCAATCATATCTGATTTGCTCTCAGCAGTGCTGTTTATCCTTTTCAGAAGCCACAAATTAAGCTTTGTGGAATTTTGTGTGAACATTGAAAGAGATAAAAAACAAACAGACAAAAAAAGAACAAGAAGCTGAATTGCAAACCAGTTACTTTACACGTATAGCCATCTAAACAAACCACAGTAATGTGGCTTCAGTAATAAGGCTTCAGTCTGGTGACGTAAAACTTCAATGACAATGACACTAGTGTTTCAGATGTTTCCAGTTTCAAGCAAATGCAAACTTCTAATTGGTTGTTACTGAACATTTTAATCATTGATCTGAATAAAGGAAAGTGAATCTTCTTCCAGAGCTTGGTAAAGACGTGACACATCCAGCTAACTTGTCCAGTTGTTTTTACTGATGATCTTAAATTGCAAGTGACAAACAATGTCTTCAAAAAACTTTTACAGGTTGTGTTAACTTGAATGTCCCCTCCTTGATCTTTAATGAACTCTATTGGCTTTCCCATTGATGAATGTTGTCCTTTAGAACACAGTCTTGATCATTAGAAATTAGTAGACACTGGTCTCAAGTTAGGAGAAATTCTACAACATTCAGAACCGCTTATTAATGTGAAGGAGGAATGTATAGACTAGACAAAATCCACATGTAAAAACACTATTGATCCAGAAATGAAGGCCTTCGCACTGCTAAAGAATCAGAGAAGTTCATAATATAAAGATCTCAAGTCTCATAATTAAAACAATCTTATCTGTTCATCTTTACAACGCCTAGATGAGGAAAAAAACAAATTTACATTTGTTATCTGGATAATCTCTGTATACGATTGTACTGGCTTGCCTATGAGGAAATCTTTACAACTCAGATTCCATGTGCTCTGCCTGTCACAGTCAGAAACCCATAAAAGTCAGCATGAATCATACATTTTGGGCAGTGGAAAGGACCACACAAAGAGAGAGGTGATGAGAGCAGCTACCTGTGGAGCGAAACTCACTAAGGAAAGATAAAGATTGTACAAGAGGGGTCTCAGGTTGTTAATACTGCAGGGAGGTTGTTACATTCTGGAGGCTTTGACCTGTTGCTCCACTACATCTTTATTTCATGGCTGACAAAACGAATCCCAAAGTGGCAGAAGGAATTCTGCCTCTACTTCTGATTTATTGTCCTCAGCTGTTGTCAGCCACCAACTGCCCTCATGGTTGACAGTGACAGACAGCCAGGCAACCGGACAGGAAGAAACAGCTTTCCTTTACAAATCTGGTAAGAGACGGAACAGAAATAGAGATGGAGCATTTACATTGTAAAAATAACTGTGTTGAAATAACTATATAAACTATTAACTCAGGTCTGACACTTGGACTCCAGTTGCACTTAAGGTGGACAAACAAAATCTTATGACTTGACTCTCATGAACAACCTGTTTCTTTTTCACAGAGATATTGTATCCAGCAAAAACCTTCATCCCTTCAGTAATCTGACATTCATGTGCTACATTACTGTTTACTCATTATTTAGTCATATTGCGGGTACCCAGGGACATGTTTATTGTTTATCTTTGCCAACAAAGCTTTTTAATAAAGACTTCGGTTCTTAATAATCTTGCTAAAGAAAAAATACATTCAGTGCAGTATAAAATTTCCAAGTGGACATTTCAGACACAGGACGGGAAAACAGCTGCTACAACAAAGGCACTCTAATTTTTCAAAATATGGATAATTTCTTTATATCCAGAAATTTGACCTTATCAGGCATGAACCTTTTTCTCCATTTTTTTTTTTTTTTTGTTGTTTTTTTTTGTTTTTTTTTTTAACATGAATGCTTATTTTTAGAATTAAAAACAGTACATTTTAATTCCTAACCTACAGCAAAGCAGTGCGATATATATATATATATATATATATATATATATATATATATATATATATATATATATATATATATATATATATATAAAAAATTCCCTTCTCACCCTCCACGGGTGGTCTTTCTCAACCTCTGAGCTCGGGTCCTCTACCAGAGGCCTGGGAGCTTGAGGGTTGTGCGTAGTATCTTGCCGAGAACTGCGCATTTCTGGACTGAGATGTCTGACGTTGTTCCTGGGATCTGTTTTAGGCACTGCTCCAGCTTGGGGGTGACTGCCCCGAGGGCCCCGATGACCACAGGCACCACTGTGGTCTTCACCTTCCAGGCCTTCTCCAGTTCCTCTCTGAGGCCCTGGTATTTCTCCAGTTTCTCGTGTTCCTTTTTCCTGATGTTGCAATCGCTTGGTATTGCTACATCCACCACAACGGCTTTCCTCTGTTGTTTATCCACCACCACGATGTCCGGTTGGTTCGCCATTACCATTTTGTCTGTCTGGATCTGGAAGTCCCACAGGATCTTAGCTCGGTCATTCATATCAATGCGGGAGGAATGGTTACGTCGACATCCCCATTCAACACTAACTGCCAAACAACTAGTAGCTCAGTGTTCCAACATCCGCAAACGACGGCAAATGCAGAACCCTCAAGCTCCCAGGCCTCTGGTAGAGGACCCGAGCTCAGAGGTTGAGAAAGACCACCTGTGATATATATATATATATATATATATATATATATATATATATATATATATATATATATATATATATATATATATATAATTTTATTTTTATTTTTTTTTTATTTTTTTTTTTTTCCTCCCAAAAAGAGGAGAAATTGAGCAAATGTTGTCACTTCCCCTGCTCCTCCTCTGGATGTCACAGACACAGGACCTGAGCCTGGGAACTGGCAGGAGGAGAGTTCACCTCTATAGGTAGAGGTGAACTATATATATATATAGGTAGGCTTTGTTTTCCTTTTTGATTTTGTGTAATTTGTAACAAATAGGCTATGCAGGTATGTGTGTGTGTGTGTGTGTGTGTGTGTTTGTCTGCATCTCATTGTGCTCGTTGGGCCTTGTGTGGTTCAGATGCGCTATCTTTGTGTGCTATGTGCATTGCGCTCACGTAGCACATTTGTGTGGGTCAGGAACTGACGGTTAGGTACATGGTGCAACATTGCTGTTTCTGTGTGCAATGTGCATCGTCTGCATTTGTGTGGTTCAGATGCATTGTGCTAGTTTCGAAGGGGATTAGAAAATAAAAACATACTTGTGTTACTTTCAGCTCTGTTGATTTCAACAGTACTTTCAACAACTACCAGAGCCTTGGAACTCACTATTCGACTGGCAGGTGGCCAGTCTCTGTGAAGCTGCGTCTCTCAGCTGTGGATCAGGGCTGGATAGGCTGCTTCCTCTTCTCTCTTGGGAAAGTGGCAGTCAGCCTTGGCTGCCGACAGTAATATTGGGGAACCTGGTTACTTTTGCAAATCTCTGAATAAAATTAGGATCAAGGTTTATTGCTCCAGCTGGTCAATACAGTCAGTCACCTGTATGTTCTTACCCCCTCCAGGTAGCGCGCTTTTCGTTCTCTCCAATGTAGCAGCGCTACGGAAAAAGGATAGATGTTGTTTTAGTCCTTTGTTATAAACTTCCATGACATCACAGTGTTTCCTTTCTGAGTCTCCTCCTCTTCCTGTTGATGCTGACTATTAGATGCTGACTAGATTTAGTAGTCCTAATGCCAGCCTTTTGTGGTCAGTCCTTCATGGCTGGAGGTCCAACACAACTAAAGCAATTTTGTGGACGTTCACAGAAAACCTTTTTTAATTAAAATACACCTATGTACATCCAAAGCTACCTGATCTTCTGTTAATGTACAGTTTACTTTATCTGCTGTGATATTCCATATTATCTATTGTAACGATGTAAACCACATGTACAAAGAGTGCAATCTAAGAAAAATATGTTTGTTTGAACAATGATCCATTTGATTACTTTCGCCTGGAAAATGTTTTTTGAGAGAAAGATTTTAAAATAGATCAGAAATGAAGAGGGGAAGCGGTTGAAGTGCCACAGGGGGAGCAGACCCTTCTAAGCCTGTCATCTGAATGCAAACTCCAATCCCTCAATTGATCTGACCGTTGAGAGGGATACTAAAATGTTTGGCTTATTTTAGCCAATTAAGCTGTGAGAGAGCAAATTGTGGATGTGTTACTGAGCGTTTCTTTGATCAAAGTGCTTAATGTGGGGCTGCTTGGAGAAGGATCAATTGCAGACTCTGTGATTGGATTAGTCAAGTGATCAATGTTGCTCGCTGATATATCAACAAGGTAATTATAGGGGTGTGGAAGAGCTACACATAACAATTATTTTGTATTACAGGCTCAGAAATAAGACACACACAAACACACACACACCTCACTCCTGTTGAAAACTAACACATAATAGTCTCTTTTTTGGCTGCACTCTCATGCAAAGCACTGCCCTCTACTGCCCCCATGGAGAAGGTGTTAATCATGTTACTAATGATAGCACTTCACACTCATGCAATAAAGCAGTAGGGTCCAGATTGTTAAATCTCCCATCCCACAGTAATTATTTTCACCCATAAACAGTTACTGCTTCATGTGCCTGGGAGTCTTCACTATGTATACACATACACACACACACACACACACACACACACATACACACACACACACACACACACACACACACACATCAGGTTTTACGGCATTGGACTGTAACTTCTTACTTTCCACATCTCATACTGAGTTTTAATTACAGGAGAAGTGGGGCAGCAGTCGGAGGGGGGAAAAAATGGGTTTTCAACTAATCAGAACTCAGACAATGTAAATGTGCTCACAATGAGATGTCACAATGAAATGTTTAAAAATGTAATGCTACTTGCTCACTACATTCACACAGACAATAACCATACATGCAAATGGGTGATAGTCAATGCCCATATGCATCATTGCCCATCATCCAACTTAAGGCTGGATATCAGTTTAACTCAGTCGAATAAAGTCTTAAATGACTTGTCACTTCAGTGTGAAAAAGTGTTCGTGCCCTTCCTGATTTCCATTTTTTTTGCATGTTTGTCTCACTTCAGTGTTTCAGAAATCAAATCAATTTAAATATTGGTCAAAGACAACACAAGTAAACACAAAATGCAGTTTTTTAATGAAGGTGTTTATTATTAAGGGAGAAAAAAAAACAAAAAAAAAACCTACATGGCCCTGTGTGAAAAACTGAAAAACCTTATAACTTGTTGGGCCACCCTTAGCAGCAACAACTGCAATAAAGTGTTTGTGATAACTTGCAATGAGTTTTTTTTACTGCTGTGGAGAAATTTTGGCCACTTTTGTCTTGAAACCACTGTCCATATTTTCACCATTTGTGGATAATGGCCCTCACTGTGGTTCGCTGGGATCCCAAAATCTTAGAAATGGCTTTGTAACCCTTTCCAGACTATCTTGGATCTTGGCATGATGTGTAGCGTAAGAGTATCTTTTGGTGTTCTTCACTTTGTCAGGCAGGTCCTATTTAAGTGAGATATATATATATATATATATATATATATATATATATATATATATATATATATATATATATATATATATATATAATTAAAGAAACAAGTCTGTTTATTTGAATTTACTTCACCCTCTGACACAATCAATGCTGAGCCTTCAGTACACACTAACCACAATAATTTCTGCTCTGACCACCTTCACTGTTCCCTCTGAGGGGATCATCAGTCCATCATGACTGAAGCAGGTGGTACCCAGCACACCTCACAGGACAGTTTTTTCACAATTTTTCTGACAATATACTCTGAAATGTCGACCAAGGCATTGTCCTCAAGATCACTAAAGCAGGCGGGCAGGTAACTGGTGGAGACAGAAGCTCTTCCTCCTCCATTAAACCAGAGTGGATGTCTGCAGCTGATAGGAACACAGTCTCATCTTGTGCTGCCATGTTGCCAGACCCACTTGGTGAGACACTAGCATAGTGAGTTATTTAAATAAAATGTCTCAACTGTGAAGTAGAATTCATTTTGTTAATAAACTCTTGTATATTTGAGAGAAGTTGTCTGTGTTTATTCCACATGCATGTGTAGCATCATGTTGTTCGGATTACGCCAGTGCTGGACTTATGCCTTCATCTATTATTTTAAAACCTAGGCCTTATCAGGCAGGTATAATAAATAATAATTGAAACTGAACTCTTTAGCTATAATATATATTTTTGTTTACCTTTTAAAGGATAGTGGTGCCCGGACTTGGTCATTTTTGATCTAAATTACTAGTTTATTAATAATTACCATATGCAATTATAATAATTCAAAGCAAGAGTTAAATGTACTTAAGTACAAAATTTTTGGTGCCACCATCTGAGGTTGGTACAACACAATAAAATAAAACCCAACAACCCCATCTGGGATTATTCCAGCAATCAGCAGCTGTTTACACCCTTTATTTATCACGTGTGATGTAATATTGTGAGACAGCTTCTTCCTCCATCAATGTAAGCTAACAAACATGCTAACAGCTCTCTGTAACCATTCCGCTTTAGACAATAAACTATTTATCTTGTTTGACTTACCTTCTGCTCTTCCATTAATGAAATGGTGTCTTCGGGATCAGTCCGGCACATAAAAAGTTGCTAAAATCTGACATGTTCCTCCAAAAAATTCATTGTTGTCCTGCACAACTGGGATCTTGGTCATTGAAGCTGGTTCCACAATTACACACACCTTTGTGCAGCTACTTATGGAAATATGTGATTGTCTATACCTTGTCCACTTTCAGAATCATCAAACCTGACCTATTTGGAGTTAATCTGCTGATCCAACCCCGTTTTCTTTTTCAGTGAGAATCAAAGTGCCCCTGAGGCAATTTACATGCAGCTCATGCCCATTGGTGCACAGTCTGATGCTGATTTACATCTACATGTGTCAGAAATAGAGGAAATATACTATTTACATCCAACTGAGGTTTTGCCATGATTTTTTGTTGTGTGTTACAGTATTGTGTGAGGTTAACTGTGGTTCAGTTTCATAATTTAAAGGGGTGGTGACATCACTGTATACATTATTTCATCTAGTTGATATTGGTAGATATGTGAGTTCTCCAAAGAATTTAATTTAAAAAAAAAATAAATAACATCACCTTTTTGTAGGGGCTATTATGGCGGGCCAGATTTCCCTCCTCGGTAAAAGGGTTGAGTACGGTAACGATCTATGACTCCACCTTGTTGATTTCACTCTGAATTGGTGCAGCCATATTTTGGAAACTCTTCAGTGAAATGTGCTGAACATCGTCTCAGATTGAGGTTATAATTGCGTGGTCCTTCCCCATAAATGAACTTCAGCCACTGTTCTCTGATTCTCTCATCCTTCAGGAGTAAAGTGGAAACTTCCGGCCGTTTTTGAGCCCCTCGGACAGAACAGCTCCCCTTTTTTAGTAGCCATCTTCTTCTCCAGTAGAGTAGCCAGACGTGTTAGTGTGACTCAGCCCTTAAATGAGCCGGTGTATCAGCTGGGGGGAGGAGGAAAGGGGAGTGGGAGGGCTGTTTGCTTGATGGTGTTCTCTAATTGGAGAATATGAATTATGTAGAAAGACAACCTACGTAGAAAGATAAACTGTTCTCTGATTCGTCCGTTTTTGAGCAAAGAAACAAAGCTGACCGTCTATGAGCAGAGCTTTTGATACCAACTCTTGATATTCACACGGCCTCATCAGTGCACAACAGACCATATTATTATACCCCCAAAACCACAGAAAAATGAAATTTGTTGTCATGACCCCTTAAATATTCAATACTAAAAGAATAAAATGAAAATAATTCAGAATGGATGTGTATTTCAGTGTATGTAGGTGAGTTTTGGTGCTTTGCTGTTTTTTTCTTATCAAATGAAAAAGCTTGTGTCGTTGCTGCACATTTTCACGGCAGGTCAAAAATTTGCATGGATTACTGCACACTTTCACGTAATATTTAGTTTTGTTCCTGCTGAGTTGCACATAAAATATTGCGCTGCATATTTTTTATGTGTACACGCATGAGGTATACAGTGCTTTAAGTGGAAAAAAAAAGTTTCAGTACTCACCTTAATGTCATAAAAGTATGGGACAGAAACATGTATAGTATTTTTATATATATCCGTCTATCAAGCCATAGATCAGTAGTTTTATTGCACAAAAATGACAAAGAACAAAGCCAGTTCTAAATCAAATTCAAAGTGTCTTGGAGCACATAGTAAATAATGACTTTTAGTTGAGCAACCTTTTGGGGGAAAAATTACATTTAGGAGTAGTTTTACTACATCGTACTTTTTACAGCGGGCCCCACGGACATTACAGACATTACAGAGCTTCCTTCTGAAGCACTTCCTCTTCCGGCCAAACAGAATTATTCCAGAATAGAAGTGGAATCAATAGTCATACCAGCTTTAAGACCGTTTCAGTCCTTCATGGCTGGAGGTTTTACTTGAGTATTAGTATGATTTTACTTTATTATGATGATTATTTTTGAAAGGCACCCTCAAATAAAATGTAAATACAGAAAAGAACCCCAAAACAACCCAACCACCCCCCAGTTATAACAAATGATTTTCATTCATTAATTTTTAAGAATACCACAAAAACAAAAGATAATCTTATAAAGTATTTTATTATTCATTTTTAAAATATTTTTTAAAAAGAATTTTTATACCAATTGTACCAAGACAAGGATTTTAGATACATCTTTAAAGATATGAACATTTTTGAGAACTTGAATGCTGCTAAACAAAATAAAACGATTTACATCATGAAACATAAAGATTTGCACGTTTGTGTTGAAAAAAAAATTGAAAATTAGGTGAAAATAAAATCATTATCTATTCATGTCAAGTTACTCTTTTAGATGCAGCGAACTGGAGAGCAGGAGATCTTCAAGGGTTTAGAAGCACAGTGTCACCAAATGGCGTTGGGTTTAAAGCCATCGCTGTTGTAAACTGTTTGAAGGCCCAGCAGAGCTTTGAAGAGTTGCCTCTTTGTCCAGCGGATAGGGATTGGAGCTCAGCAGAGATGCTTGGTATTCCCACTGAGGCTTTGAGCCTTTGGCTGCCATATGGGACAGAGAAAACAGCCATATAAGTACTTAAGCAAAGTTTATATTTACACAGGAATCCTCTCAGCTTTGCTTTAGTTGAGTGAAAAAAACAATATCCAGCCTGAATCAAGGCTACCATTATAAGCACTTATGCAAAGTTCATATTAGCAATGGAAATTTCAACCTTGGCAGGGAAGTCCAGGAGACAGTACATAATGCCTCTGCTGCTGCCTAAACCCATTTCTCTAGATTTTGAGCAAACAGTGTAGTGAAAGGTGTGAAAACAAAAACACTGAAACTAATTAGTGTTTCACTTCATCCAAAACATTTGTTGCTTTTGTATTTTCTTTTCAGCTGTTCGTGTAGACACTCAGCAGAAGAAGCCATGATCTATGTTCTAAACATTTCTGATTGCTTATTTAAGTCTTTTTAAACTTCAACGTTTATAGTACTGATGAAGATGAATACGCTTCGTCATCTAACGTAAAGAACCTTATAAATTTAATATATGCAACCACTGCCTTTGATCTTTCCCATAGTCAGTTTTATTACCATAAACAGCTTTTGGTTCCATTGTTAGAGAGAAGAATGACTCAATAAAGGACTGTATATTGTTACTAATGCATAGAGAGAATTTGTGGTTAAAGACTAATCCAGTTTCAAAAAACCAGTTGTGCTGCTTTATTTACAGTACTATTATCATACAGCACAGGGTTGTTACTTTGTTCCTACGGTACTGACGTATTTGCTGGTACATCCCAGCAGGGACTGCACAAAAGGTTTCTGTCATATTTGATTTTTTTCAGTTTAATCAGATAATACTGCCTTTAATATTACCTATTTTGATATTGTTTTTAACATTACATTGCTTTCATAATAAATGAAATGTAATTGCATGGTTTATCTCTAAATTTATATCTTGCGGTTAAACCTTTTAGGTGGTTTTCAGAATTCCTCAGTTTTAATGTTTTTTTTTAAACAACTGTTTATATTTCTTTTATGTGTTCTCATTTATGATTGTGTTTTCTCAGGTCTGCTTCTTTGATGCCATTTTATTTAAGTTTTCTAATAATTATTTGATTAGCAAAGCAGTTTTTGGTGTGATTGTCCATGGGTGCATCCTTAATTCTCGGTTTCTTGTTGTATATTTGATTGTATTAAAAAGTGCTTTATGAATAAACTCTGACGAATTGATGTCTGATTGTTTTATTTTACACTACAAAAGATCAATGCATGAATCTAAGCACTAATGATACAAGTGAGGTACAGAAACATACTTCCCTCAGGCCGTGTTACACAGGAAGTTGCAGGCTTCACTTGCTGCTGGTGGTATTTTGTGTATGTGTCTGGATTGAAACATAGCAGAACATATGAGAGCTGTTTACCAAATAACTTCCAGCAAAGCTGTCCATCTGGATAAATGAACATCCGCCCAGTGCATGCTGGGAGATTAGACTCGGCCTGCTTGGCTAGATTCAATATTTACCAAGGAGGCTGCTGTCAACACTCCTCTTTTACTGTTAGTCTGTGGGTGTGGGGAGGGGGCGTTGGGTGGGGAATCTGCACTGCCTGTGGTTTCAGTGTTAAAATAAATATAGAAGATACTAAAACATTTGAAAGTAACATTATAAAAACCACATGCAGTTTTATTTAAAGATACTATCCAATTGTGTATTTTCACCAGTGCTGACATTAAAACTTCAACTGGGTAATAAAGTGTGGATTTGTATTGCTGGATTTCACAAAGTTCAAGGTTTTTAAAAAGCTCTTTAAAGAAAACGGTTTGTTCAGCTTTTTGTTTATTTAGGTTGGTGACATCTGGTCAAATTTATTAGTCCTCCAAAACATTAACAACCCAGGGAGCAGAGTCACAGTTTAACACACCTCTCTGCAGCTTCTCAACTGTTACCTATCCATTCCCTGTCAGGTCCTGCTTCTTTTGGACTCTTACTTTTGGTTGTTTTTTAGTGTTGAATTCTTATTTTCACTTATCCTAGTTTATTTCTTGTTTGTCCAGTTCTTAGGTTGAGTATTTCAGTTTATTTTAGATTGTGTTTATTCTCCTGGATTTTGATTAGATCAGTCTCGTTTCTGTTTAACTTAGTAGACCCTTTAGTTATCCTCTGCTTCTGGTAGATTTTGCTTCTGTCATTTCTTTGTCTAGTTTATCCCTTTTGTTTGTCCAGTGCTTAGTTTAAGTATTTCAGTTACTTTTAGATTATGTTGATCATTTCAGTCTTTTCTTAGTTATCCCAGTTATTTCCTTACGTCCAGTTTTCTCCTTGTATCATATCATCCTGTGTTTCTTATATTTATTAGATCAGCCATGTTTTGGTTCACTTTAGTACAATCTTTAGTTATTTTTCTGTGTCTAATTATCCTCAGTTACATGTGGATTATTTTCCTTGCTTCTCTGTTGCTCTCCCTCGCCCCCTGCTGCCGTTCTCTCTCTCCTCAGTGTCCTCTCTTGTTAATTCTCCACACCTGCTATCATTTAGTCATCAGCCCCAGCCTTTGTTCCAGCGTTCACTTCCCCAGTATTTAAGCTCCTCTCCTTCTCCCACTCCTTGCTGGTTTTTTCTGTTTGCCACATGTTATTCTGCTCGTTAGCTTCCTGTTTGGCCTCCTGGTTTCTCCTCGTTATGCTCTATGGCTTCATGTTTTTGTTCTTGCTCTGGCTTCCTGTGTTCTGCAGTGTTTTTTGTAGGTTTTTTTTTTTTTTGTGTGTGTGTTCTTTAATTAAATCTTCAATGACTACTTTCTGGCTCTCTGCATTTTGGTCCAATATAACCAACCAGACATCATGACATTACCCAATTAAGACAGTGTCTTGCCCACAGTCAAAATCAAATGGATTAAAGATTAACTTAAAAGAGCAAATCATAAAAATCTCAAAGATAATGTCAGAAAAATAAAACAAATGTTTTTTTTAAACATAAGATCTCTCTCTCTTCAGAGACTTTGCTTGTTAATGACTGGATTTGTGATAATCAGATTGATTTGTTCTGTCTCACAGAAACCTGGCAGCAGCAGCAAAATTATGTTGGTATAAATGAGTCATCCCCCTTCTTATTATATAAATTTTCACATTCTTACAGAGCGGGGTGGAGTTGCAACTATTTTTCATTCAGATTTAACTAATCCTACGACTATTAACAGATACAGTTCTTTTGGATATCTAACCCATAGTTTTCCTCCTCATCCTAGTTGCAAAGCATTAAAACCACTTTTGTTTGTTGTTTCATATCAGGCCCTTACTCTCAATTTTATGATAATTTCTCAGATTTAAAAAAAAAAATCTGATTTAGTGCTAAATAGCGGTAAGATCATTATAGTGGGGGACTTTAGCACTCATGTTGACACTGAGGGGGATAGCCTAAATGTGGCCTTTAATGCCATCTTAGCATTCCCCTCTGGGAGGATGTTACATGGACCTCACAGTATAGAGTATGTATGGGGAGTGTGAGTGGGTGTCTGACCGTTTTTTTGTGTGTGTTTTTATGTTTGGTGAGTGGGTGTGAATGTCTGTATGTAGCATGTAAGTTGAAGGTTTGGAAGAAGCTAATATTTTTGATAGCTCAGAAAGTTCTGCTGACTCAAAAAAAGTCCAAACACATATCAGGTTCTAGAGTTGCATTCAGTGCTGCCTCACTTACTCACAAGGCCAAAAATTAAATTTTTAATAGAATTAATTTTATTAAAGAAGAATCCCATGAAGTCATTACTGCTGAGAGCTGGGGATATCGATGGTTCTACAGAGCTATCCCTCTGTGTACGTTTGGCAACTGTACAAAAAAGAAACCCGGGATTATTCTTATTCTTCTCTATTATTGATGAAAAATACAATGTTCTAGCTTGGTGAAGGGTCTTTTTGTACAGCAGTAGACTATTTTTCAAAGTGTCGTGATTTATGGCCTTAGTCCATGTGGTCATGTCAACGGGGATCACAGATCAGGGCCCTAAGCCACGAGACTGAAAACTGATAAGATGATTGTTTCATGATTTCTCCATTAGACATATATAACTATTTTATCAATCTGAAATTTTTGTTTGTAGGATTGAGAATGCAAAGTGATTAAATGTTAAATGAAATGAGTCTTAGTTAAATAGATTGTGATTATTACTGTAGGGTATGTGTAAAGTGAGGCCTTCCTCCTGAAGGGCAGAAAGGCATTAACTTGTCTGTTTTCTTTTCCAGAGAATAGAGCAGTGAGGGTTGCTCTGTTTTACAGAGACACACCTGCAACATAAAGATGCGATCAAACTGTGGTTTCTTATTTCTTCGCTCTGACTTGACAATGAATAAAAGTGAAAAAGATTTTTATATCTGTAATAAACACATAAATCTATGAGGATTTAAAGTGGAAGAGTTTGTGGTGAATAGCAGTTCAGCTTAGCCTTGAGTTGGGAACACTGAGATAAACAACCACCAGCATGCAGGCCTTTATTAGCTGTGTGTGGGGAGGCGATGATGACCTCAGAAGAAGAGGGGAGCTTTTGCATCCGAGGCGGGCCGCAGGGATGGATGAAGGATGGACATTATGCTAAGATTTCACCAATCCAATACAACCAGCAGAATGCAGTGGGAGACTGACCAGTCCCAAAAACGATGCAGCAAAATCTGCTCAATAAACAAATAAAACATAGATAATAAGGGACAGCCCTGCAGCTCAGAATGAAATAAAAGATGCTCTCCAGCAACAGAAAAGTGTGAAAACCCTCCAGGGACGTTTGAGGCCAGTCATTGAGATGGGGTTCCGCACCACAGGAGAGGCTCAAGCATTGCTGCAAGCCTGAACAACCAGATGTCCCTCTGCATGGGGTTTCCACCAGTTTCCCAAATCCACACCTCTCCAGGCTCAAATCCCAGGACACTCAACAGGACAGCCTTATTCTACATCTCCCCATCAGCTCAAAGTTTTCAGACCTCACTGAGGTGAGGTAATGAAATTTTGATTTTTGAAACTAAGACTGCAGATATAAAGAAAAGTATTTAAGCCCTATCAGCTGGGTAAAGATTTCTGAGCTCTATCAATCCAGAGTTGAGACTGCTGCCCTAAAGAAAGGTGTCAAGCCCTGTCGCTGAGCTCCATCAATTCAGTACTGAGACGTTGAAGATCATCCAGCTGCAGAGCTGTTGCCTCAAGAAAGAAAAAGAGGCTGCCAAGCTGAACAGCTCCTGTTGTCCTGACCTGATGGGAAGTGGTACTCTCAACTGTGCTGAGCCGGCTGATGGCGAGGACATCCAGTAATGCGACATAATTTGGGGTGGTCGCTAACCGCAGGAAAAATCCAGTCTCAGAATTCCTGAATCCCCAGAAGAAAGCACCTAAGCTCGTGGGTGAAGATAACACAGTCACAGAGTCCCTGAATCATCGAAAAAGCACCTAAGTCCTACATCTGCTCATAGGTGAAGTCCTGCCAAGGCTTAGAGTTCCTAAATCCACCAGAAAGGCACCCAAATCCTACAACTGATTTTAGGTGAACATCCCCTGCAGCAGAGCTCTGATTCCAGCAGAAAAGTGCCCAAGCTGTTCCTCAAGGCTGGAGGGAAAGAACGCCAAGTCAAAAAGATTCAGTCCAGTCCAAATGGATCCAGTCCTATCCAAAAAGAGCCAGTCCTATCCAGAAAGATCCAAGGTCATCAGCCTGGTGCCTGAAGCATCATTCCATCAGCCTGGGGTATGAGAAACCTTGTCTCTGTCTCCCAAACATCTTTTGGTTAATATTCCTCAGTTGCAGCATTAGGGAAAGATAGGTTAGATTAGATTAGTCTGATTATTTTATTATTTTTCATGAATGAATAAAGCTGTACTGAATCCCTTCCAAAATTTTCTTAAATAAAGTAACATAAAATTTTAAATAAGTATGGACATTCTGTTATTGTGTGTCACTATAATTCAATAGTGGTAAAACCGTCTTAGAGCATAGTTGGCAAAATAAAAGGAAGTATTTACAGGTTGTCCTGGCATAAGTTTAACATAGGTTACTTAAACAACATCAGTCCTAGAACTGATTCAAGAACCAGACACTGAGAAGAGCAACCGTTTAATTAATGTGAGCTGCAGAATCTAGCTGACTAAGGTTACTAGTTCGGCTAATCCACAGGAGGAGGATGGGTATGATATTCAGATGGTTTTTTTTGTTTTTTTTGTTTGGTTGGGTTTTTTTTTTTTTTTTAAACGTGTCCTGTCTGGCAGTGTGGCACTCAGAATTGTTGTTTGAGTGTCAAGGTAAGGCCCAATAGATTTGCTTTCACAAGTGGAGTATTACAGCTTTCGCCATGATGTTCCCCATGGTATATATATGAAGCTTTATTGGAGATTGCTTTGGGTTTAATTCAAATGTAAAGGACACAAAAACGAAAAAAGGGGGAAATGAAAGAGAGAAAGACAGAGGAAAGGTTTAAAGAGAAAGAAGGTAGCAGTAGAGAAGAAAAAAAAGCATAGAGATAAGTTAACACCCTTGAATTCTGCCTCTAGAGCTGCGGAAAGACAAAAAAACAAAAGAAAACTGAGATTCCACAACAACATACAACATATGCATATATAATAAGGAAAGTTCAATGGAAAGTACACGGTACAAGGTAAAACTAGATGTGTTCAATGGCAGTCACAGCCCAACTGAGAGTGTAGAGGCACCAGCCACCGGAGGGAACTGTGATGAGGGGAAATAGGTCCCACATTTTTAGTGGGGAGCCCAAGATGATCAAGGAGAGGGGGCAGCCCAGAATCCAACCTGACAGATAAACAGACACACAAACAAACACAATCACATATTCACATCCTCATGCCCATCCTCAACCAAATTATTTAAAAGGGGTGGTGACATCACTGTATAAACTATGTGATGTAGTTGATATTGCTGCATCTGTGAATTCTCCAAAGAATTTCATTTTTAAAAAAATATCACCTTTTTGTAGGGGTTTGTTTTGGCAGGCCAGATTTCCCTCCTGTTTGTTTGATGGTGTTCTCTAATCGGAAAATATGACTTACGTAGAACGATAAACCTATGTAGAAAGATAAACTGTTCTCTGATTCACCCGTTTTTGGGCAAAAAAACAAAGCTGACCGCCTACGAGCTGGGCTTTTGATCCAAACTCTTGACATTCACACAGATATTTTGGATACGATTAACCTATCCTTAGTAACTTTTAAGGTAGCTATAATTAAACCTTCTCTCGATCAAGATGACTTAATAAATTACAGACCTTATTCTGTAATCTTCCTTTCTTATCTAAAATCCTTGAGAAAATAGTTGCTAATTAAGTGTGCGAGCATCTAAAAAGTAATGACTGATTTGAAAGGTTTCAGTCAGGTTTCAGAGCTCATCATAGCACTGAAACAGCGCTTGTGAAAGTTACAAATGACGTTCTCTTGGCCTCAGATAATGGACTTGTGTCTGTTCTGGTTTAGCTTGATCTCAGTGCTGCTTTTGATACAACTGACCACAATGTTCTCTTAGAAAGGCTTGAACATGTTGTAGGTATCAAAGGAGCAGCACTAGGCTGGTTTAAATCTTATCTACCCGACAGATTCTAGTTTGCTCATGTGATGAATCTTCTCACTCTAGGGCTGCTTGTGGAGTACCACAGGGCTCTGTCAAATCATCAGACTGCATGGCATAAATTTTAACAGTTATACTGATGATACTCAGCTATATCTATCTATAAATCCTGTTGAATCCAATGCATTAGATTACAGGCATGTCTTGAGAACATTAAAACTTCGATGACACTAAATTTTCTTCTTTTAAATTCTGATAAAACAGAAGTTGTTTTTGGACCAGAACCTTTGAAAAAGACTGCTAAGTAAATCACTTGATCTGGATGGCTTAAATTGACCTCAGAGAATAAAGTAAAGAACCTCTGAGTTATTTTTGACCAGGATATGTCATTTAAGTCCCATATTAAACAAGTTTCTAGGATTTTCTTCTTTCATCTCTGTAATATTGCCAAAATTAGAAATATCCTGTCCAGGGGTGATAGTGAAAAAATAGTCCATGCATTTGTTACTTCAAGGTCGGACTACTGTAATTCTTTACTATTAATAAGTCCACAGAATCATTGCTTTAAGTAGACCAGTAAGTATGCGGTATTCATCTACTTCATAGTAATATTACTCAAGTGAAAGTAAAATCCAGGGTGTCGTGTGGCGCAGTGGTTCGATCAGGCGCCCCATATACAGAGGTTATCAACCTCCCCGTGGCTGTCCCAAGTTCAAGTCCCATCCTCGGTACCTTTGCAACATGTCTTTCCCCCCTTCCTGTCAGATTACTTTCAAATAAGGCCTCTAGAGCCAAAAAAAATTCTTTTAAAAAAAGTTAAATATAGTAAAACTACTCCTAAATGTAATTTCCCCCCTCCCCAAAAGGTTACTCAAGTGAATGTAATTGAGTAAAAGTAATTATTTACTATGTGCTCCAAGACACTTTGAATTTGAGTCACATGATTTTGAATTAGAACTGGCTTTATTCTTTATTTTTGTGCAATAAAGATGTGTTGCATTTGGCTATGATCCCTTCCTGGAGGAGGGCATCAGCTGAGATGATGCTGCCATCAACTAATCGTTCTCCTTCTCCTGCTGTTAACTTTTTACTTTCATGAACATCGAAAATAATCCTACATCAGTTCCTCTTCTTGTTTCTTCTTGTGCATTCTGCTCTGTCTCCTCAAACCCCCAGTTGGTCATGGCAGATGGCCGCTTGTACTGAGCCAGGTTCTGCTGGAAATGTCCTCCTGTTAAAGAGGCGATTTTCCTCTCCACTGTCGCTACATACATGCTCGGCATGAGGGATTGCTGTAAAGTCAACGACACAATGCAAGTGATTGTCTACGTCTACATGCTCGTCCAGGAGGAGTGAACGCTGCAAGTCAATGACTCGATGCAATCTGCTGGGTTTCCTTAGACAAAAACTTTTTAAACTATTTTGAATAACTAATTGAGCTTATTGGCTTTGATAACTACGATCAATTAGAATGCATGTATGATTGAATTGAAATAATTTTTTTTTGTAATGTGCCTCGAGACATTTTTTGTGAATTGGCGCTATGTAAATAAATTGAATTACATCACAAAAGGCACAGGAATCAAGGGTTTTACTCCTACAGCCATGATGGATTTCATGATAGATGGATAGAGAAGTGTATTGAGGGCTCATTGGTAGTCTATATAAATGTCTGTGTAAGGTGTAGAAGTGAAGACTCTGGTACACAGGCTTAGATGAACAAAAATATGATTTTATTTTACACAAGCCCATGATTCAGGTACACACGATCTGGGAGAAATTAAAGCTAATATAGAGTTTTTCCCAAAGTTTCCTTAAGTTATCCAATTTCTCCATTTCCTCAGTTTCCACATTTGCCAAAGAACTGCAGTCCCTTTGTCTCTTGATAGGTTACAGACAACACACAAACAGCTTCCCATATTTGGCATCATTATATATAACCACCACTTGTGTACAATGAACCTCCAAGCAGTGGTCTTTACCTGCACACACCTCCATTATATGACAGACTGCAGCTCTGGACTGTGAGCATATTCAACATATATACATTTCCTTGTGAGTCACTCCAGGCATAAAGGCTTTCAGCTTCGATATGCTACCAAGACACAGATATAACCTGCTTTCAGACGGTACAATGGCAAAGCTGAAGCAAACTTTGATAATGACAATAACTGTCTTCAGAACTTTAACAAGTACAAATTTATATTTGTATTAATATAAATATAATATAAATATAAATTTGTATAAATTACATTTTTCCATGTGATTAGTTTCTGTTCATATTTGCCTCACATAAAATGAGTAAATGTCCCTGATTCTTTTTAAAAATCACCTCCATGTGTTTCATTGTTGCCAGATTTTGGGAACGTTGTTGAAGCCATAAGTCTTCTTATGGCTTCAACAATTTGCTACAAACATACAGAATACAACCAAACACAGAAACAAGAATAACAAGATTATCTGTCTCATAACATATTGTCACAACATAACAGTTTTAAGGAATATATAAAAACATACATACTACATACTGCAGCTTTAATGATAAAAAGATGGAGGTCATCTTATTTGGTAAATCCGACCTGTTCATAGGATGCAGCAGTGCTGTTGGACCACTGGACTCTTCTTCTGGCTGTGTGTCTGTAAAGGATCTTGGAGTGATTTTTGACCCTGATTTTAAATTCAACAAACATGTCAGTGCAGTAGTCCAGTCTGGCTTTTATCATCTGAGGCTTATGAATAAAGTCAAGGATTATCTCCCTCATAATGTTCTTGAGAGGGTTGTTCATGTTTCTTCTAGACTGGACTGCTGCAACTCTCTTTATTGTGGGATTGACCAGTCTTTTGTTCATTCTCTACAGCTGGTTCAAAATTCAGCTGCCTGTCTGCTAACAGGGACAAGATGACATATCACCCACTGGTTGCCTGTTTCTTTTAGAGTTGTTTTTAAGATTTTGTTTTTAGTTTTTAAATATCTAAATGGTCTGGCACCTCTTTATCTTACTGAGCTTTTACAACCACACCTTCCAGGTAGGTTTCTAAGATCTGCAGATCAAAAGCTTTTAGTTGTTCCAAGGACTCAGTTTGCAACCAGGGGAGCCAGAACTTTTTCAGTCACAGGTCCTAGGCTCTGGGACAGTCTCCCTTTGTCTGTAAGGTCTGGTGGATCTTTAAATGATTTTAAGTCTCTTTTACAAACTCATCTTTTTAAACAGGCATATAATTCCAAGGAGCACAAACATTAGGCCAGCCTTTTTATATGATTTAATGACAATTCTGTCAATCTTCTACTTTCCTTATTGTTCTGTATTATTTTTATTACTATTGTTATTTTCTTTCCATTTAGTTTGGATATACCTGTACAGCACTTTGGTTTTTAAAGCACTTTATAAAGAAATGATGATGATGATGATGTCACCAGTGCATACAGTGGCTTGCAAAAGTATTCATACCTCTTGAACTTTTCCATATTTTCTTCCCAGATTGCCCTCTATTTGGCTCCATCCATCTTGCCATCAACTCTGACCATCTTCCCTGTCCCTGCTGAGGACAAGCACCCCCAGAGCATGATGCTGCCACCAACATATTTGACAGTGGGGATGGTGTGATCAGAGTGATGTGCAGTGTTAGTTCTCCGCCACACAGCGTTTTGCATTTTGGCCAAAAAGTTCCATTTTGGTCTCGTCTGACCGAAGCACCTTCTTCCACATGTTTGATACGCCCCCAACTTGCCTTCTGGCAAACTGCACACAGGACTTCTTATGGTTTTTCTTTTAACAATGGCTTTCTTCTTCCCACTCTTCCATAGAGAGCACATTTGTGCAGTGCATGACTGATAGTTGTCCTGTGGACAGATTCCCCCACCTGAGCTGTGGATCTCTGCATTTCGTCCAGAGACACCATGGGCCTCTTGGCTACATCTCTGATCAGCGATCTCCTCGTTCGTCCTGTAAGTTTAGGTGGACGGCCTCGTCTTGGTAGGTGTACAGTTGGGCCATACGCTTTCCATTTCCAGATGATGGACTGAACAGTGCTCCATGAGATATTCAAAGCTTGGGAAATTTAGCCTAAGCCTGCTTTAAACTTCTCCACAACTTTCTCCCTGACCTGTCTGGTGTGTTCCTTGGACTTGATGATGCTGTTTGCTCCATAATATACTCTTAACCAGCCTCTGAGACCATCACAGAGCAGCTGTACTTGTACTGAGATTAGATCACACACAGGTGGACTCTGTTTAGTCATTAGCAACCACCAGGCAACTTCTGAAGGCAATTGGTGGCACTCAGATAAAAGGGGGCTGAATAGTTTTCCACACCACACTTTTCAGTTTTTTATTCACAAAAAATGTTTTGAATCATGTAGAATTTTCTTTCTACTTCACAATTGTATACCACTTTGTGCTGGTCTTTCACATACAATTCCAATGAAATATATTTATGTTTGTGGTTGTAATATGACAAAATATGGAAACGTTCAAGGGGTATGAATACTTTTGCAAGCCAAAAAGCTTTAAAGGGAAAGAAAGAGACAGAAGTAGGGGAGAGAAAGAAGCATAGAGAGAAATAAGTTACTTCTAAAGGCAATTGGTTTGACTGGTTTTATTTAGGTTTATTAAATTTGAGGGACCTAAATACAAGTGCATGGCATAATTAACATTTTTATTTCTTATTTGCTAAACCATATATCACAATTATGCAATTCTTGGTGTTATGTCACATAAAATAAAAGATAAAATAGTTTGTGAATGTATAAAGTTTGTGAACATAACAAAATATCATGTGAAAAGGTTCAAAGGTTATGGATCATTTTGCAAGGCCCTTGAGTTCCATATGTAGTAACATATGGAACAACAATTTGCTGGTAAATTGCAGTTCTACTTATAAGGCAGAACCTTCAGATATCAGACATCTCTGTTGTGAAACCAGCTGGCGATTTTCATGATGGAGACGTAGATATCGTGTTTACCACATTACAATGATGCATATCAAACTATATATACAATATACTTCCTCAATTTTGAATGAGAACCGTTACAAAGTACAAAAAAAAAAAATACATAAAAATGCATCCCAAAACACAGCAATGATCTTCACTGAAATAACAAACAATCCCACCCTAAATGATTTAAATATTGTGTTTATGGTACTTTTTTGTTGAGGTGTTTTTATTCTGTAAATGTCATTGGTACTTCAGGATTACTTGATCCTGAAGTAACTTGATAAGCTGCCTCTTTAGCATGTCTTCTACTCTTCAGGATGTCAAAGTAGGTCTAAATGTGCCCATTTTTGATGTCTCCAAAATATTACAGATTCTGAAATAAGATCACCGTTTAACAAAATGTAGTTTTAACCCTTTGAAAGCTGACATTGTGTTTTAAGCACAATCATAGTGTTTATGTGTCATGAATGGGTGCATCTGTACTCACAAAGAGCCAATCTTATTTGAAAAAAAAATCTCCTGCTTTCCCATGTTTATTTATTATAGACAGGGGTCTGCTCTGAACTTCAGACAAATGTTTGTTGTCTGAACCATCTGTCTGGCACCAGGGTAGAGAAAAGCACAGACAGGGACAAGTAAGGGACAAATATAAGAAAGGTGGTTTCCTAAGAAAAGACAGGGTGGGGGGTGGTGTTGGGATGTCCATGGTCAGCTCACTCTCTATTCATGGTCTTAACCAGTCATGGGATAGGCCTGGAATACCAAGCACCAATGCCTACCCTCCGCCTTCCTCCTCATCTCCACAGAGCAGGTTTCCATGGAAACACAATAGGAGGTCAGGGGTCAGGTGTCGTGTAGGGTGGGGCTGGCGGGTGTCTGAATGTGGGTCCATCTGGATGAGTGACCCGACATAATCAGACATCAATTCTACACTACAAGTAGAATGAGAGACAAGCAGAGAATGCTGAGCTGATTAGTAAAGCATGGGTTTGCTATTGATATATGTGTGTGTGTGTGTGTGTGTGTGTGTGTGTGTGTGTGTAGAGGGATGAGTGGAATCATCTGTAAACCCTCTGGTGATGACATTTACAGCACTGAGTATTATTGAGATAAAAGAAGATGATGGATCAAGAAAGATGTTGCAGGAAGAAGATGGGCACTCTCCTAAAATTTGCCAGATGGTTCATTTGGCAAAACTGGCACTCTTCTAAAGAAGAACAATTTAAAGTGCAATATTAGGAACTGACAAACAGGTAGCTTTATCTTTAAATCTGATCATTTTACAAGATCCAAATATAGATAAAGGTAATTCTGAGAAACACTTTTCCTGGACATTGATGCTAAAGACATGATAAAGCTCAGAATTTAGGTGTGTTCTATTAAATACATGCATAGAGTTATGCTGGGAGTTGTCCATTTAGGGTTATTTTTGAAAACTATTTCTTTTTCTTTTTGAAACATGAAATAACTACAGCTTGTTCACAATAAACACACCTGAATCTGAGTAATAGACGTAGTACAAGTGCACAGGCAAATTCTGAAAATGCAATACACACTCCTTTTCCTGTTCCAGACAATACTCGACAAGGGGTGCCCAAAGTCATTCCTTGGGATGGAGAGTCTGTTTGTCCCAAACATTCAAATTTGTTCTCATGTTCTAAATGAAACAAAGTGGGGAAGTGAAGACCAGACACTGCAACTCTTTACCTTTCTTTTTCTGTCTGAGCAACTTAAAAAAATCTGGATGTAGAATTGTGTCACAGGAAACAGCAAAAAACATCTAAATTGGTTAAATTTTTTCAGTCAAACATGGCATAAGCATGGAAATTTTGGTTAACAATACCAAATAGTATTTTCCTAAGGTCATTTCAACATTTGAGAGGAATTTTCAACTGCTCAGCATTCAAATTGTGATTATGAAAATAACTGCATTGCTAATATTTGCTATTGCCATCTAAGCATCTGTTAAAAAGTTGACGTGGACATCTGTGAAACTAATATTTTCAGTACACACTTTCATCAGGTTTTCATAGCATTAGCTCATCCAGTGTATGCACTGGCAGAATGCTCTCATTTGCCTGGCTTTGTTGAGCTGATTTAGACTACACCATTCACTCACTGTGACTGCCAAAGACTTGGTGGAGGAAACTCATGTCATGCAGCACTTGACAAGACACTTGAACTTTTATGCACAAACTATATTTAAAAGCTTACTATTCAGTGTAGATGAGAGGGATGGTATATTCAGATGAATCTAAAGCTGACAAATACAAGAATCAATACAACAATTACATATTAAAACTCTGGAATTAAGAAACTGTGCACGCAAACAGATGTGTGCGCTGTGCATGAAAGAATAACTCAGTGAAGTAAACATTTTCCAAATGGGTAAAGGTTGGTTGTGTTGTAGATGTATCATCTGCACAGACATAACACACTCCTTAGAAAGTACAACATGAAAAACAAATTATTCAGAAGGGTATTACATTTCGTCTCTTGAACACTACACCCGTCTTCTGGCCACCAGGGATGACAGCGAGATGGGAAAGGTACAGCATGTGGGTGACTTTCAGTAAAATAGGCTCTAATTACCCTGTAAAACAGTCCTTGCAGCAGCAGAGAACAACGCAGCTCATACAGAGGGAGAGCGAGACGTCGTAACTTAAACACTATCAGCTGTGCTCACATGGACAGCTTATTCGACCTCAGTTTACACCCTGAATCTGGCCCCATTCTCACTGAGATATTATCAGCTCTTTGTTGCCCTGCTTTATCACTCCCCCAGATAGTGAAGTGTGGGAGAGTACATATTTACCTGTATAAGATGAGAAATGCTACCATCACTTGTCAGTAAATAAAGACATCTTTGCCACAACAAAGACAATCTCTCACCTACAAAAACAATAATATGACACTACAAGAAATAATTTAGTGATCTCCATTTGAAACTGTCCAATATTTACTGAGTGATTTCTTTTAGCACAGATGTCATTACATATGTGTAATTACAGTAAACTAATGATGCCACATATTTTGTTTGTTATAAATGTTTATGCATTAATAAATGTAGCAAAGTATAAGTTACAAAACTGAGGATGCAACTTGAAGACAGATGCATAGAAAAGTGATCCACAGAATATCTTAAGATGTGCTAATTATTCAATATCCAGCTCAAGAACAGTGGTAAACAGTTCTTTCCCAACATTGTTACATGTCTCTTTGTGTGGTACATTTACATATTTGGCTTATGTAAAAAAAGAAATCCTCACAAAAATGTGCATTCCCATGTGAAAATGCCACAGTTTTGTACAGTAAAAAGGATGTTTATTCAATTTGATTGAATGTCAATTACTTGTATAATTATTACTACCTGCAATTTGACATATATATTCTGCACAATTCAACTGAAAAACAGATTTGATAGAGAAAAATATAAACACACCCTTAAAGAAATACTTTGATTTTCGTTTTTCTTGAGTTCACACCCCATTAATTTTAGTGAAAATAATTACCCTAAAACAATGCTCAATTGTCTGTTTATGTTTTCACATTTTCCCATTAGCATTTTCAGTACTGGCTCCCCATTTATGTCAGAATTCCTTTTAAAACTTTAAGCCTCACTTTTGAAGTGTTGCTGCATCTAACCCCAGCATGTCATATCCTGTATCTGTTAGACTTTTGCTTCTGTCATTTCTGTATATTGATTTCTTGTTTCCCCCAGTCTAGTTTATCCCTTTGGTTTGTCCAGTTCTTGGTTTGAGTATTTCAGTTACTTTTTGATTATGTTTCATTATTTCACTCTTTTCTTAGTTATCCCAGTTATTTCCTTATGTCTAGTTATTCCCAGTTACTGTTAGATTCTTTTCCTTGCTCCCCTGTTACTCTCCCTTGCCCTTGTTGCTATTCTCTCTCTCGCTCTCTCTTCTTACTTCCCCTCTAGCTCATTCCCCACACCTGCAAACGTTTAGCCAATCAGCCCCAGTCATTGTTCCAGTATTCACCCTTTATATTTAATATTTAAGCTCCTCTCTTTCTCCCACTCCTCGCTGGTTCCTCCTGCTTGCTACCTGTTATGCTGCCTGTTTCCTTGCCCGATTTCTTCCCTGTTGTGCTCCTCATTTTGATCCTTGGATTCATGTTTTGTTTTGCTCTGTCTCTTCTATGGAGACAAGCTTTTAATTGAACAAGAACTGGAAAGCAGTGTTTCCTTTAAAGTCTTTATTTTATTTGACATCAATTGCATTGTTCTGTGTGTGTGTCATTTGTAATCTAATTCTGAAGCAGCAGTTAGAGTGTATCTGTGATAAATGCTATGTCAGTAAAAGTAACTCAATAACTTTCTTACAATAGGAAGGTAATCAACAACATTCCAAAACCTAAACAGTTCTCCAAACCTAATAGACTAAATAGAAATAGAGCAAATAAAATAGAAAGGCTGAATTTGAAAACAGAGGCTGCCAAGAGACCAAAAGAAACACTGAAGGAGCTGCAGGAATTTCCAACAAGTGCTGGTTGTGTTTTACATTTGTCTGCAATCTCCTGTATTTTCCATATGTCTTGATTAGACAGTAGCTAGACTGCAAGACAAGAACCTTTTCTTCCAGAGAGAACATCCATGCCAGACCAAAATCTCTTAAAAACCTTGTGAGAGAATGTGTTATGCTCTGTTATGACATTTCCAAAAGGTATGTTTTAGCACAAAGGAAGGACCACCATACTCACATTTGAACCATGGTATTGGAAGCTTTGGGGGTTAATTTTTTTTTATTTATTTATTTTTTTTATTACATAAAACCTTCAAGTATCTGCTAGAACATTTAACATTAAGAGAGATTTTACTTTTCAGCGTCACAAGAAGGCATCATCAGGAGATTAAAAATAAGGTTTTGGAATAGCCTAGTTAAGACCAGAATTAAATCAGACAGAAAATCTGTGGGGTCACCTGAAGATGGCTGCAAATATAAAATGTCTTCATAGTTTGATAAATTGGGAGAGTGGACAAACATTCCATCAAGTTGTGGCATGGTGAAAGAGTCCTAACAAAAAAAAAGACTGAACACTGAGGGTCAGTTGTAAGGTATTTATTAACAAAGTATTGGTTTATGGAACAACGTTATTGCAGATTTGTTTTTGTTTTTTTACAGTGTGTTCCCCAAACAGAGTTGTTTGGTTTTTAGCTGACTTGTATAGGATACACAGCAGGTAAAATACACTGCTAAAAAAAAAATAAATAAATAAAAGGAACACCTATTTAGGAAATCAGTCACACCTTTGTGGAATCAATGTCACCAGTTAGGTAGTAATACTTACTGTGAATCAGTTTCACCTGCTGCTGTGCAAATGAAAATGAGAGGCAATTAACAAGACAACCCCTCTAAAAGAGTGATTCTGCAGGTGGTGACCACAGATCATTTCTCTGCTCTCGTCCTTTCTGGTTGAACTTTAAGTCACTTTTTCATTTTCTCAGTGTTGTCACGCATAGAGGCATCATGAGGCGTTTTTTACAGCCCACTGAAGTTGTTCAGGTAGTGCAGCTAATCCAAGACAGAACATCAATGCGGGCGGTGGCAAGAAGATTTGCTGTGTCTCTCAGCACAGTGTCCAGAGCATGGAATAGGTAGGATAGAATAGGAGGGCTACAACCCAGCAGCAGGACCGCTACCTCATCCTTGGTGCAAGGAGGAACAGGAGGTCCACTGCCAGGCCCCTACAAAATGACCTCCAGCAGGCCACTAATGTGGATGTTTCTACTCAAACTGTCAGAAACAGCCTCCATGAAGGTGGTTTGAGGGCCCGACGTCCACATGCCTGTGCTGACAGCCCAACACCATGAAGGACGATTGGCATTTGCTGGGGAACACCAAAATTGGCAGATTCGCCATTGGCGCCCTGTGCTCCTCACAGATGAAAGCAGGTTCACACCGAGCACATGTGACAGAGTCTGGAGACACCGTGGAGACAGCCCTCCGTGTGCTAACCAGAGGTGCTCTGACTGCCATAAGGTACCAGGATGAGATCCTCAGACCCATTGTGAGACCATATGCTGGTGCAATGGACCCTAGGTTCCTTCTTATGCAGGACAATGCAAGGCCTCATGTGGCCTCATACAGGCACATGGAGGCCACACACACTACTGTGCCCCTCATTTAGACTTGTCTTGAGGAATATTAACTGATGAATCAGCCTGTCATGTTATTTTCCACTTTCATATTGAGTATGAATCCAAATCCAGATCTCCATGGTGTAATAATTTTGATTTATATTGATTTTTATTTTCTTAATTCCACTGTGTTAATAGTTTTTCAATGAGAATATTTGAGATCTAGGATGTTATTTTAGTGTTTCCTTTAATTTTGTGAGCAGTTTAAGTATTGCACATGCCAATGTTTTTAATCAGTTTAAATATTTACAGAGGGTCAATTGACAAAACTCACATCAGCTGTTGGCAACAGCCCAAGTAATCCATGCATAGAAATAAATCCAAGTAAATTGGATTGACAAAAAAAATGGAAAGAAAAAAAAAAATAATAATAATAAAATAATATTAACACACCATTACTGGAAGTGGTAATCAAACATGAATTTTAAAAGGCAGACCAAGTGTTATTCCTTTACTTTACAATGTTAAATATAAACTACCACAGATAAATATTTTAAATTCCTGAAAGATTAATCTAACCTTCATGAAGGTAATAGAAAATGAGTGCCAGATTCTTCAGTTTTTAATAGAAATTTTTTTTTTCTGGCTTGCTTTCAGGCATTTGGCCTAAATGCAGGAAGGGTTCCGTGAGCATTTTTTTTTTTTTCATGACAAAAGCAGATGCTTATCCATTCAACATTAATTACACAATCTGACCCGACCATTAAGGGTTGCTTGTGATAGCAGCAGCAGCCAGGTAACAAAATTAAAATCTTGATGTCTTCATTAGGACTGTCAGTGACAAAGCACGGATAATTAGTGCACAAGTGCAGAAGATTTAGGGAGCTTTCAGACTCATTAAAGGTGACAGGAGTATCAGTAGTTTGTTTTTGTTCATTGGTGGTGTCCCAGACTCAAAAAAATAAAGTCTAACACAATTACTGTTAAGCTCTGACAGCGGATTAGCCCCATATTGACAGAGCAGTAAAGTACATGTTGTACCATCATAAGACATCTTTGAACATCATTTGCAGATGTTACACAGAATAAGGATATAGATTCCTCCATATGCTGATGCATATGGAGGAATCTATATGACCACCTATTAGTGACTTCCAGCAGGACATTGACCAGTTTTACTGGTTTTAAAAAGAAAAATAAATATATATTTTTTTTTAATTAAAAAGACACCTGCCATGGTTTTAGGTATTCATTTGACCCACATGCCGTGCTCACTCAGGAGGCATAAAAAAAAAGGTTTGACAATAAATGAATAAATTATGCAAGTCTCTGGTCCAGGTAGGAACAGAAACCTCAGGTAAAGAGACCGGGAACACTGGAAGCAGAATGAAGAGGTAAGTGACTTGAATACAGGAAGGTAATGAACTAAAAAGGAACATTTTCTTACAGTAGCAGGTGGTGAAGGTCTGCCAGGGGGTAAGATGAGTGGAACCAGAGATACTGAGTCTGTGTGAATTTGAACCAGAAAGACGCCAGATAAAACAGCTGTTCTTGAGTCTTTAACTTCAGATGGTTTGAAGTCATTTAGCGCTGGTTGTGTTGGAGGGCAGACAGGTACAGCAACAGAGGATGAAAATGAGGTAAGGAGCCATGACACGCCAGTTTTGGAAATGGAATCCAAAGATGTACTGCAGGTTTGTAGTTTCTTCAAGCAGAACCAGGAGGGACTTGAAGGATCAGGTCCAAGCCACAGAGCAAGGCAACTTTGAGGAGGAGCACAAGGAGAAATTAGTCCAGGTAAATTAATCATAGATTTACCAAGCACTCACAGAGTCACAGAGGGCTTGAAATTACCACAGTAGGTTAACACTCTGCTAGAGGACTGGCAGGGGGCTCCTTTTGTTCTCAGGTAAATGAGGGTTGATGAGGTACAGGTGTGCAGAACACAGCTGCCCAGGAACGCCCTCAAACAGGCAACAGCAGGAAGAGCCGCTCATTGAGGCCCCCTGGTGGAAACTGAATGAACTGAAAGAAGAAAGTGAAAACTACACAGACTCATACCCCGGCCCCTGACAATACCAGAGAAAGTGACCAGATATTTTGTCCAGATGTTTGAAACACAGAGTAGAGATGTCTCTCCCCACCTGGTTGACATTAGCTGACCTGGCCACAGAGTTAATCTGAGCATGAACCCACTCATCATCATGCTCCCTGGCAAAGTTACCCCGCTGTTGACACCTATGGCAGATCACAGAGCCTCAACAAGGAGGCCACAGCTGTGGTAAAGAAGTCTGCAGAGAAGCGATACACTGAGTGTGCTGATTAATCTGTTCTTGTTGCTGCCTTAGGAGTTCCCTTAACTCACCAAACTCAGAAGGCATAGCAGCAGGTGGAGTTAGGAGTTCCATACTGGAAACCATATGTGGATGGAAGGGAATGACTACATTCCAGAGTGCCACCCGGAATCCCCTGCTCACCGGATTGCCTCACCATGCACCTCCAGCAAGGTGGTGGCAGGATGGCTCCAAACATACTGCTCAAGTTCCCAGTGGAGGGCATTATCAAACACATGTTCTACAAACTGGTCACACAACAGAAGGTCAGCGTTAAGCAACCCATCAGGAGCATTCTCCTTCACCTGTTCCATAAGGGCCATCAAAGCTAAAGAAAACTGTAGTAGGGTTTCCTCCTCTTGCTGCTTCCTAGCAAAGAAAGCGTGCTGCAGAGTTATAAATGACTCGGAACAACCATACAACTCCCTTAAGATAGCTGAGATCTTAGCTGAATCGTTCTTTTCTGCACTGGTGCGATACTTTATCTCCTCCCTTGCCTCCCCCTGCAGGTGATCAAAGAGGTGGAAGAAAGCTTGGTCAGCTGCTGACAAATGGCGGGCACGAATACATGTCTGGGCCTCTTCAATCCACTAAGTAATACCAATGCCAGTTTTACCATTAAACATGGGACATCGTCGGTCCCTGGGCACAACCACCAACCACTCAATAACAGCAACACCAGCAGGCATGACATCGCCAGCTACAGCCTGGAGCGCAGCACATTCCGGCAACCCCTCACTCTCCACGCTCTGTTGAGCCACTCTACCCCCCTAGCAGAAGCTGTGCACTCCAGACAACTCCAACTGCAGCTGATAACGCCAGTAGAGCAACAGTACTGCAGAAATGAACAGCAGGTGTAACACCCAAAGATCAACCACATCCCCACTACTCAGACTGAAAATGGCACTTATGATTTCAGATGAACAGATCACAACACACCAGCCACACAAAGAGTTGACATGCAGCAGGAGGAACAAAGACGCACACCATAGCAGCAACCTGTCCAGATATAAAGCAGTCTGCTCCGCCCATCAATCAGTGGTGTGCTCTGACTGGCACCTGGTGCATGCAGAGTGGGAAGGGTTGAACACCACCGCACCAATAATGAAAATAAGAGTTTGTCAGAACAATATAAGAAACTGATAAGTCTGATGGAAAACAATTACTTTATTTCTGCTTATGGTGGAAAAATGAATCATAATGTGGTGTGCTGAGTTTCCATGACTGTATTGACAGTAAAGGAAACTTTCTTTTTGACATGATTACATACTCTATATAATTTTGTGTGTGGTGGTTAGATATTTTTCATAAAAGTCTTGGTAAAACTAATAAAAAATGATTCTGAATATGTTTTCGGAATGCATTACATGGAACATCTTGATCTTTTACCATCCTCACCTAAAATAAACTTTTACGCCCAAGGAAGCAAAGCTCTCCAATGACTGGCAGGCTCTGCCCTCCCGCTCATCTAATGGGCTCTCAATTGTTTTTGTCCCGCTGAGAGTTTCTCTGTGGGGTTGCTCATGTCACTCTAATACTGACAAGTCCATTTGCTCCCTGCTCCTCCTCCCCTTTCTGCTGACCCACCATGATGAACAGTGGCTTTCATGGCAGTTAGGTTGCACTGACATTCCTCAGTCCCATGAGACCCATGCAGACACATTCTGGGCTTTTAGAAGCTGTTTGAGTGATGAAACTGGCAGTGCATATCATGTATACACAAGATATATTGCTACAAGGCCTAAAAATGATCAGCTAATTCATTGGTTTAAAAAAAAATCCTTAAGTCATAGTGAGGGGGGATTATAAAGGATAACAGCCTGTATAGCTTAAATAACTTAGGATAATAACGAATTCTGAACTCTATGATTTAAACTAAAAAAAAGTAACTTTGAACACACCGTGTGTGTTTTAAAAAGACTTAAGGTATCAAAACATTTTTATTGTGTAACAATATAGATGTGCATTTTAAAGCTATTGCTTTTTTATTCTGACTTGCAGCATCTAAATGCATGTGAGTCAGCTGTAATTACACACATATTATAAACCACATTCAGTGTTTCTAGAAATGAAGTCAAGTCAAGTTTATATGTGGACCACATTTCAGCAGCAATGCAGTTCAAAGTGCTTTACATCATAAAAACATCAAGTATACAGCAAAATCATCAAAACATGAAAATCATCAAAATTATCTAGCAAATACACATAAATCATCAGCAAAAATATTGATCAATGATTCACTTTAACTGATTTACACTTAAACTTCCACCCTTTGGAAAACCAAGCTTATCTTACCCGGATTTGTTTGCAGATTTATGGTCCAGACTACTGATCAAAGGGAGCTCTAAACAGGAGGGTTTTCAGCCTTGATTTAAAAGGAATTTAATGTTTCGGCTGTTTTGCAGTTTCTGGGAGTTTGTTCCAGATTAGCGGTACATAAAAACTGAAGGCTGCTTCTCCATGTTTGGAGCCCCCTCCAAACATAGAGAAGGCTGCTGGTCTGCTCTGGTGATACAGAGCAGACCAGAAAAAGAAGACCTGAGTGATCTGGAAGGTTGATACAGCAACAACAGGTCTCTAATGTATCGTGCTGCTAAGCCGTTCAGTGACTTATAAACTAATAGAAGTATTTTAAAGTCTATTCTCTGAGTTACAAGGAGCCAGTGTAAGGACTTTAGAACTGGAGTGATGTGCTCCATTTTCTGGGTCTTAGTGAGAACACAAGCAGCAGCATTTTGGATCAGCTGCAGCTGTCTGATTTTTTTTTTTTTTTTAGGCAAACCTGTGAAGACACTATTGCTGTAATCAATGCGACTAAAGATAAATGCATGGATGAGTTTCTCTAGAAGACATTAGTCCTTTAATCCTGGAAATGTTCTTCAGGTGATAGAAGGCCGACTTTGTAACTGTTTTTATGTGTCTCTGAAGGTTCAGGTCCAAGTCCATCACGACATCTAGATTTCAGGGCTGATCATTAGTTTCTAGATGTAACAACTGAGGCTGCGCACTGACTCTAGATTGTTCCTCTTTAGGTCCAAAGATAATGATTCCAGTTTTTCTTTTTTTTTTTTTTTTTTTTTTTTTTGTTCAGCTGGAGAAAGTTCTGGCACATTCATGCACTGATTTGTTCTAAGCATCTGTTTAGTGCTCGGATGGGTTTGGAGTCACCTGGTGACATCGTAATATAAAGCTGTGCATCATCTGAGTATTTATGGTAACTAATCTTATTACTTGTTATAATCTGCACTAATGGGAGCATGTAGATATTAAATAGTATTAATATTAATAGTCAACAGTGTCAAATGCTGCACTGAGGTCCAACAGAACCAACACTGTGGTTCTTCCACAGTCTGTATTTGTGTGGCTATCATTGAACACTTGAGTTGGTGAAATTCAGCCATTTTCTCTGGATGTGTTTTGTTTGGGCATAGCATCGTTATTGGATATGGTGTGGATGTGCAGATTAACCCTCTAATTTTTTTTAATTTTCTCTGTAAAATAGTTGGCAAATTCATTGCAGGCCCTGGTAGAGTGGAGTTCAGGTGGTAAAATCACAGAAGGGTTTGTCAACCTGTCAACCATGGCAAGCAGGGCACGAGCGTTGTTGATTTTTAGGTTTATGATTTCCGCAAAAAATGTTTCCCTTGCATGTTTTAGTGATGAGTGATAGTTTCGCAGGCTTTCTTTGTAGATTTCATAGTAGTGAAATTTTAGAGCAGAAGTTATACACCAGTTCATCAACTGGTTTACAGCATGGATGTGAGGTGGAGGAGTAGATTTGATAAAAAGTTTCAGTTGTGTTGTCTGTAAGAGAACGTTTTGTAATAATATCTGTTTTAGTAAGCAAGTCAACAGAGATTGTACTTTCAAAAACAACAGAAAAATTATCAGACAGAGTGACATCAATAATAGAGACCTTGGAGGTATTTACACCCTTGCTGATAATCAGATCAAGAGTGTGTCCTCAATTATGTGTCGGCTGTTTAATGTGTTGAGTCAAACCAAAGTTTTGAAGCGCATCATTCAGCTTTTTTGCCTCTCTGTCTATTGGGTTGTCTACATGGATGTTAAAGTCTCCCATAATTATTAAACAGTCATAATCAATGCATATCATAGATAATGGCTCGTGAATAGGGATCACATGTTGTTTTCTTATCTTTTTTTTGTACTTACTGGAGGATCAGGACCTGTTGGGCCTCAGCAACCCTCTGATCAGCAAGAGCTGCTGCGGGAGCACATTGACCCTCTACAACAGGGGTCTTCAACTCCAGTCCTCGAGAGCTGGTGTCCAGCAACATTTAGATGTGCCCCTGCTCCAACACACCTGAATGAAATGGCTGAACCACCTCCTCAGTATGCAGTCATGTTCTCCAGAGTCCTGCTAATGACCTGATTATTTTACTCAGGTGTGTTGAAGCAGAGACACATCTAAAAGTTACAGGACACCAATCTCTTGAGGAGTGGAGTTGAAGACCCCTGCTCTACAACCTTGAGAGTCATGTAGCATGGACATTTACTTGCATACAGTGCTGTATGTGGAAGCGTTACTTGTGATAAAGTAGATAAGTAGTTTGCATAGTGTCTTTACTGACAAAACCATTTTGATGACCATTTGTTGGAAGTCAATCACAAATATGCCCATAGTTTGACCACTGCTGTATGGCAGAAAAAATGTTTGTCACAAATAGAAGATATTAACAGAGACATCATTCAAGTTATACTGTAGAAAGAACAAAATGACAAATGTTTCCTGAATGAACTTTAATGTGCACCTCACTGTACACAAAGGACAGCATGTTAAGTATTGCTGCGGCTTGGAAGGCATAAACAGCCACTGCAGGTGGATGAGGTGGGCAGGCGTCGTGGTCCGGAGGACTGCATGACTCCAAGCTTGGGGTCTTGGCGTGGAACCTCCCAGAATCTCAGCTGGTGCAGATTGTCTGAAGATGCAAGGAACAGTATGAATAAAGATATTTAGTGTTAGAAAATGAGTGTTGATTTTTCTGTAGACCTGATGCACTGACAAACTCAACTTTGAGAGAATATTACTGGATCTGGAACTTGCTTGTATCGTCCTAGCATATATGAAGGGATTTTTATTTTTATGTTGACAAAATATATATGCATTAAATGCTTTGCTGCCAAGGTTATTTTTTCAGTGGTGTTTTAAAGAAATGTATAACGTATTCATTTTTAAGTACGTGTTTATGAACTGTTAATTGTGTCAAAATATCAATTGAAAAAGAAATTTACTGGCTTGTAAAAATCTAAACCATCGGATTGTTTTCTACCATCTACATGAATCAAATCAAGTCCTTCTGGCATATAGGGCAGCTCTGTACATAAAACGAGAATTATTTATGTAGTAAAAATCACAAGACAAACAGGGGGTTAAGAACATCAAGCCTTTGCATCCCTTAGCTTTAATTTAGAGACACTTCTGCATATAAATACCTTATATATATATATATATATATATATATATATATATATATATATATATTTTAAAAAAAAAAAAAATTCCCTTCCCACCCTCCACGGGTGGTCTTTCTCAACCTCTGAGCTCGGGTCCTCTACCAGAGGCCTGGGAGCTTGAGGGTTCTGCGTAGTATCTTGCCGAGAACTGCGCATTTCTGGACTGAGATGTCTGACGTTGTTCCTGGGATCTGTTTTAGCCACTGCTCCAGTTTGGGGGTGACTGCCCCGAGGGCCCCGATGACCACAGGCACCACTGTGGTCTTCACCTTCCAGGCCTTCTCCAATTCCTCTCTGAGGCCCTGGTATTTCTCCAGTTTCTCGTGTTGCTTTTTCCTGATGTTGCAATCGCTTGGTATTGCTACATCCACCACAACGGCTTTCCTCTGTTGTTTATCCACCACCACGATGCCCGGTTGGTTCGCCATTACCATTTTGTCTGTCTGGATCTGGAAGTCCCACAGGATCTTAGCTCGGTCATTCTCCACCACCTTTGGGGGTGTGCCCCACTTTGATCTCGGGGCTTCCAGTCCATATCCTGCACAGATGTTTCTGTACACTATGCCCGCCACTTGGTTATGACGTTCCATGTACGCTTTCCCTGCCAGCATCTTGCACCCTGCTGTTATGTGTTGGACTGTCTCAGGGGCCTCCTTGCACAATCTACACCTTGGATCTTGTCTGGTGTGGTAGATCTGAGCCTCTATCGCTCTGGTGTTTAGGGCCTGTTCCTGTGCAGCCAGGATGAGTGCCTCTGTGCTGTCCTTGAGTCCAGCTTTTTCCAGCCATTGGTAGGATTTCCTGATATCAGCCACTTCAGTTATTTGTCGGTGGTACATCCCATGTAGGGGCTTATCCTCCCATGATGGTTCCTCCAGCACCTCATCCTCTGGTCCCCATTGTTTGAGACATTCGCTGAGCACATCGTCGGTTGAGGCTTTGACCTTGATGTATTTATGGATCTTGGATGTTTCATCCTGGACAGTGGCTCTCACACTCACTAGTCCTCTGCCTCCGTCCTTACGGCTCGCGTATAGTCTCAGGATGCTGGATTTAGGGTGGAACCCTCCATGCATGGTTAGTAGTTTCCAAGTTTTAACATCCATGGTCTTTATATATATATAAACCCCTGAAATTACACTTTACATGTTGTGAAGGACATGCTGTTTATTCCTTAGTGTAGAGTTCAGTGAAAACATATTTTTCTCCTTACAGATTTCTTCAATTCTCACTTTGTTGTCACACTAAAATGTGCACATCATCAAACAAATTTTTATCATGAAACAAAGATAGCCGTTGGTGACCTGTCCAAGGTATACCCTGCCTCTCGCCCAATGACAGTTAACTAGTTAGCTAGCCTGAGCCACAACGGTCTCTGCTGGCTGCAGCACCAGAGAGAAAGGGGGGGTGAGCAGCGCCACTCAGACGGTGATTGACAGCGTTAAGACCTGCCTCCGGGCTCTGATGATTATTTCTTGATAGCACTGGGAGAAGGCATTTGAGCTCGATTTTTTTTCACAGATTATCTGTCTCATACCATCATGTCACGACATAGTGACACTTTCAACAAATATGTAGAAAAATATTTTTTTATAAAAATTACATACTGAAGCAGGATAATGGAAACAGAGTCAAGCATCAAGCCAGACAAGCCTGAGGGTCCCGGGAGGCAGGATGTTATCAAGTTGCCAGTGGTTCTGGACAAGTTCACCCTTCAAAATAAGTTCAGCTCAACAGTTTCAAACCAAAAACATTTATAGTTTTACTACACAGCATCAGAATCAAGGGTAAAATCTAAAAACCCAACATGAACACAGCCATGCACAAATAACATATATAAATTTGAAAATATTCTGATAGGATAAATTAGGAGTTTAAAATTTGTTCATCAAGTATCAGTAGCATTTCCACTCTGGTCTTTCTAACTTATTTAAATCTATTTCAATGTCTTATCCCTTATTATCTGTGCTACTGTGTTTCTAATGTGGTTGAATGCATAAAAAGACTGCCATCCACAACATTGAATTCAGGTCTTTCAATCACTTCAAAGGCCACAACATACCAACACATTTTGAACAATTTCATGCTTCAAGAGGAAGTAATAGAAGTGGGAATATTAAAAACAAATACAGACACACATCTTGATTACACAAACTTTACACCAACTGATGTATGTTATGCAACTATCTTTTCTGTTATTTTTATGACAGAATATAATCAGCTGAGGAAACAGGTAATTCATTGTAGCAGATAAAGTAAACTGGTGCTAAAAAGAAAGGACCATTTAAAAAGGGAGCAAGTCAAAGGACTTCTGTCCTTGCTGAAAGACTGCTTAAATATAATGGCTAATACAAAATAATGGTGTTTAACTTATGGACAAAAAAATATAATAGAAATTGTTATCTAGCTGATCTTTATTTCAGCGCAGATGGGATCCCAGATTACTCAGGCCCAAAACCCAACCCCAGCGGCCCAAATGGTCAGGTCGGTACTTCTTGGCCTATGTTTGAAAAATGACCCCAAGACTCCCCTCACCGTAGCAAATGAGGCGCGTGACTCATCAGACCAAACGCAGGATTACTTGGTAATGATCTGGCAAATGGTTTTGAAATTGTAATTATCTACCTCTCAGCTGGGTCTACCAACAGGGAGGGGGAAGGGCTAGTGACAGCAAAGAGGCTAGAAGGAAGGTGAGAACAATTAATGGAAGACAAGACAGACTTCACACAATGTAAGTCAAAAAACAATAACATAGGAGTAACAAACATACTAGTAAGTAAAACATTTGTTCTTGTCACGTGATTTGCAGAGAGCCCATCACTAAAAATCTTAAGACTATCTTAAAGATCAGTGTTAAAGATCTCAAAATGTGCTCATGAAATGCATAACAGTGTGTTTAGCACCGTTTTTCATGTTTCAAACCATGAATCACCAGAGTTTGCTGACATTTGCAATACCAGCAAACACTCAAAATCTGGATATAAAACCAAGCATAAAGTTTATCTTGGTATTTTGCTGCCATCTGCAGCTGGCAGTGAGGAAACTCACATGAACTGAAGCAAAGCTGTGGATGGCAGAGTGGTCCTTCACAACAATGTGAGCGCCAAAATGAGATTCTTTAACCCTCCTGAAGGTGGTTGAACAAGCTATTTGATCATGAGGTGTTCTTAGTTTGTCACTCACAGTTTCTGTATTTTCTTTTTGTTTTATTAGTCGCTCATATTGTTGGGAAGAACCAGTTTGCTGTAGAAAAGATTGCTTCAGGTTATGGACGTATACATTAATGCACTGCTACTATTGCCCAACATGCTGGGTTTGGGTTACTCTAAATATTCTGGAGTGTAAAGCCAGATTTCAAGTTTTTCCTAATTCTCCTATCATAAACTTTAATATGCTAACTCAGGGCTGTAAAATCTAGGATAAAGCTCTCAGGGGTTTTTTGAATTGCTCTAAACATTGCATGCATGACCTTGATCAAGATTTGCTGAGAAGTCCACTCTGTCAGAACCTGGGTGGTTTTGGGTTGTTTTTGAAGTTTATTTTTCTGACTCTAGTTTTTGATTATTGTTATTATTCTGTGTTTCTTATGTTGATTACATCAGCCTTGTTTCTGCTTAACTTTAGTACAGCCTTTTCTTAGTAATCTTAGTTTAAATATATTTATTAATTCCTCTGTTACTGTTAGATTAATTTTCTTTGCTCCCTTCTTTACTCTCCCTAGCCCCCTGCTGCCATTCTGTCTCTCCTCAGTCTCACATTAGCTCCTTCCTCACACCTGCAAACTGTTAGCCAATCAGCCCCAGTCCATTGTGCCAGCATTCACATTCCCAGTATTTTAGCTCCTTTTTTTCTCTCACTCCTCACTGGATCCTCTTGTTGTGTACCTATTACTTACCCATTTTCTTCCCCATTGTTTTTGCTCCTTGGACTCCTTTTTTTTAAGTTCTGCTCTGGCTTCCTGCATTCCCTGTGGTTTTGTGAGACTTTTTTGAGCTTTGCATCATGTTATAATGTCATTCCCTCATCAAAGACCTACTTGGACCTTTGCCTTGATTATTTCACGCATGTTTGAGAAATCCTTTAATCTCCCATGGCAGCCATTCAGCTGTGCAAAACACTTTGGTGGGGACCGAGGTGCAGTTCCTCCTCTTTTTGAGTCACAGAGCTACAGAGCTCTACAGAGTCTCAGAGCTACAGTTTCCAAGCTTTCACCTCACAGAGCAACCCTCCCCTACAACTTTTCCACTCAGCTCCTTCAGACTAACCAGTAGCAATTAGTAAACACCTGGTGGAAATGTGCATCTGCATTTTTGTAACAACTGAAGGTAACATACTTGATAGTGCTATAAAATGATTCTATGTGCCTTGAAAACACATAATACTGCCCCTTTTAAGGTGGCTTAAAATACTCTTGAATTGTTTATTCAAGATTCATTGTGTTGATCTTATGCTTACTGTGACTTCAGCCTGATAAATGCATGGAAGGAGTGGATCAGGTTATGATGTGGATCGAACGGGGAGGTTTGAGGACCACAGGCAAGTAAGGACATGAATGTTGAGCTTGAGGATCCAGAGAGGATGAGCTTTTGAAGGAAAGCTTGTTGCTATAGAATGGGCAGGCTGAGTACATCAGAAATTCTGAGAACATCCAAGGAGTTATCTGTTCAACAGGTAAGACTGATGGTTAGCGCACAAGGAAGTAAGTACAAATCTGCACTGGAAGTTTCTTAGGAAAATAAGTAAAGCAGAGACTGCTGGCTGATGTCACACCCGTGGCAACAGCATTGCAGTTAACATAGTCAAAGAAATCGGAATTTCAACATAGCGACACCCATAGACATTATTTGCAGTACTTCTTATGAACATCGTTTTAAGCTTACTTTCCATAATCAAACACTACTTTTATTTTGTTCAGTTTAGTTTCATGTGCTACATGTAACATTGATTTTTAGACACACTCTGAAATGTGTCTTGTAAAATAAACATGTTTCCACCACAGCTTAGTATTGTTGATGCGAAGATCAGCCATATTGAAGTGGAGAGCCGACCTTACAAGTTATAACTGGGGGTAGTCTGCGTTTCTCCCACTTTCCGAGTGGGAAGTTTTACTTCGGAAGGCATTCCAGTTTATTTTTCCACTAGGAAGTTGAAAAGATGTTAGATTTAGATAACCTGGTAAAGACTGAATGATTTGAATTGTGTTCTGGTATGTAAAACAAAACTAAAAAAGGATGCACTTTCATTTCTTCATGACTGTAGTTATATATTAATTATACTTTATATACACTGCCTGGCCAAAACAAAGTTGCCACCTGAGTTTAACTAAGCAAATAGGTATGAGCCTCATATTGGATAGTTACTGCATGGACAACTGTCTTCCACCAGGCAACAAGTTATCAGCTGACAGAAAGAGTAGCTTCTCATTTCTTAAACAACCATGTGGAAAGACACATCCTGTGGTCGTGAAAAAGATGTTAGTCTGTTTAAGAAGGTTCAAATTATTTGCAGGCAACAAGCAGAGAAAACATCTAAGGACATTGCAGAAACTACTAAAATTGGGCTGAGAATGCATTATTAAAAATCAGAAGGACAGTGGAGAACAATCGTCTTTGAGGAAGAACTGTGGTCTGAAAGAATGACAGTGATCGGTGATCATTTAAACAAACTCAGGGCTATGTTTAATCGTGAAAGTAAGCGCATTTCCACTCGCACAAAGTGAAGGGAACTCAAGGAGGATTGGAACAGTCGTGCACTCAAAGAAGTGAACCAGGGCAGCTGTTCACATTACGTTAACATTTTATTTCCAGTTAACACATAAAAGCTTTCAGCTTACAAAACATAATTATGTAGAATCTATTGAAAAGAAAAAAATGTTAAGTCAGTGATTTTATTTATTTATTTATTTTGAGTATGTAGCCATAACAGAGCCACTAATCAGTGAGGCTAACTGGGAAAAAAAGGCTACAATTTGCAAGGGAACATATAGTCTGGACTCTAGAACGATGTAAGAATGTCATGTGATCTGATTAATCCAGATTTACCCTCTTCCAGAGTGATGGGCATCAGGGTAAGAAGAGAGGCAGATGAAGAAACACATGATGACCCATCATGTGTTTTGTCTACTGTACAAGCCTGTGGGGGCAATGCTATGATCTGGGGTTGCTACAGTTTGTCAAGTCAGATCGGCCACTACAGAGAGCAGATCTTAACCCTATAGAGAATCTTTGAGATGTTCTGGAAAAGGGTTTGGACAGTGGTTGGACTCTGCCATCATCATCAGTACAAGATCTTGGTGAAAATTAATGCAACACTGGATGGAAATAAATCTTGTGACATTGTAGAATCTTTTTTGAAACAATGTCACAGAAAATGTGTGCTATAGTCAAAGTTAAAGGTGGTCCAACATAATATTAAAGTGTGTGACCCTTTTTTTTTTGCCAGGCAGAATATATTGAATACTTTAGTGGCATGCATACTGGTTTACTACAATTTCCACCTGTGGTTTCACTGCAGCAGTTTTGAAAAGAACTTCCCTGAGAAGCTTTTATTTTTATATAAAGAGTTGTGGTTTTTTTTTTTTTTTTTTTTTTTTTTTTTTGTTTGTTTTGTTTTTAAGAATATAGTCTGATTTTGGGCTAAACTAATTTGTAGCACTGTTGCCTTCCAGCAAGAGGGTCCTGGGTTTACATGCAGAGGTCTTTTTTGTTTGCATGTTCTCCCTGAGCATTCATGGGTTTTTTTCTGGGTACTTTGGTTCCACTTTAAATTGTCCTCAGGTCTGAGTGATTCCGTGCATACTGGTCCTGAATGTTACCCTGTGATAAACTGGTGAAACTGTTCAGGGTATATCAAGACCAATGACAGCTGCAGATAAGCACTTCTGGGAGAAGAATGAGATCTGAAAGGCTTGAAATAAGATAGTAACATATATCCAGTTAAGCGATCTATTGTTAAATGGCAAAACCTATAAAGTTTCACACAGTACGTCACAAGAGCTGACCTTTATTTTGAAAAGAATGTCTGTCCAGGAATCCTCTTAGCAGATTAACCTTTCTAAAGGAAACTGTCAGTGCCATAGGAGGAGGCAACAGTTTGTAGACTGAAGCAATCAAGTGTGAAGTGTGAACAGCATTGCTCGGTGGATACTATGATTCCACAATGGGAAAGGCAAACCCAACAAATTCAGAGGAGAATGAGAAAGATGTTACTCAGACTGCATTATGTGGAGGAAGAAACGGTTCATCCTTCACCTCTTTTTTCAGCAGAGTACTTTCGGGTAAGTTCCTGACAGCTTTGAGGCCATCTAGTGTTCTTATGTAGAGTGGACACAGAGTAAATGAAGATAATAAATGTAACCATGACGATTGTGTAATACCTTCTGTTTACTACAACAGTTCCTCATCTCTTCATTCACACATCTCTCTCTCTCTTTTTATCTATCTAGCTATACATCTATCCATGTATGCTTTTAACATAAAATCGGTTCCATCTGACTATACCTAGCCAATGACATACTAAATTTCTAAAAATGCATTTTGACTAGACACAAATACATTGTGACAATCCTGAATGCTAATTTAAGATATCTGCATTTACATTCTGACTAGTAATAAGAAGAATTCAAGATATCTTCAATTACATTTTAACAGATCAAAATGCCTTTCAGGTCATTTAAAGTGTCACACATCCATAATTACAATTCAGGATATCTCAAACTTAATTATAATTACTCAAAATTACATTTTTAGATATCTGAATTAAGAAATTGCGCATAAGCCCCTTGTGCTGGCGCTGAGCTGTCCAAATAGTTGCCTACATAGTTTTGGGTATACTGCATGAAACTGTCAGAAAATGCCACAGTGTAGAAAGAGCTCAGCATGATAGGATATGCAGAGTTGAAACTTCGTGAACTTGAAGACTGCTTCAGAAATCTAAGAATTTCATATTTATTCTCTTCCAACAGATACATTACACTTAAAAATGGTGTTTAAGAGCTAAAACTGCTGCTATCTAACCAATAACAAGCTGAAAATATGCATTGTCTTTCTTTTTTTTTTCACTGAAATTTTAAAATGCTACATAAATCTGGGACACTGACTAGACAGAATAATTACTTAAGATATCAGTAATGTCTTTCTGGCCAATCAGAACGTTAATTCAAGATATCTAAAATAGGAAAGCTGTCTATGTTCAGGCTATCTCTAATTCATTTGGCAATACTGTATCACAAAAGGACTTTTGACTAGTCAGGATTATAGTTCCAGATACCTCTAGGTTAGTTTTGTCTAGACATTATTTGTTTTCGAGTTATCTGTAATTTAATTTGCATTAGCTGAATTGTATATATCTCCGGTCTAAATATACATTTAAGATATCTTTAATATTGATGTTATTTAAGATATCCTTGATCGAAATTATGACTAGTCAGAATAAAAAAGAGATATCTCAACTTTAATTTATGATTACTCATAATTTAATTGTTGATATCTGAAATATATGTTTCAGATACTCAGTAATTCGTTTTAGATATCCTGAATTGACACCTCAATACAACTTAATGGTAAATCTGACGTCACTTATTCTAGTCAGAATGTAATTAGAGATATCACAAATATTTATGTTATTTAGTCAAAAATATAATTAGTGATATCTCTATTTACATAAGTCAAGTCATAAACTAATTTGAAATATCTGGAAAGTAAGTGTGGTGAAGCCGAGTTTAAGTTAAAACGGCCTTGCCACAGCATGACTATCGCGATTTGTTGACATAAAGGTGACGTCAGCGTAGTTTTTCTCATGGAAGCGGAAGAAGATATGAGGCAGAGGACGTTAACTCGTAATTAACCCTCAGATATCAAGTGACTACTGAATACTGACTACAAAGTATCCGTTCTTATAGGAAGAAATGTATACCTATGTTACTTAATGTTGCAGTTTCTCTGTAGTTCTCGTGAGTGAGGCCGTTTGAGAGTTATGCCGTTTTAGCCTAGCCTCGCCTAGCCTTGAAGCATCAGTGTTAAAGGGATGTTTCACAACAAAGAAGCTATCTGGAGCTGTTACAGAATGCTGCCTGTGTGACAACAGGACTCCCGCTCCTGTGTGTTTGTGCTAAACTGCTGCTGGTTGATTAGGTTTTATACGAAACTGGAACAGCATCCGAAGCGTTCGCAACATGTTGAATATCCCAAGCCAGTCGTTCCCAACGCCCAACTCCCAGCAGAGGGTCTCCCCGTCCGGACAGTCCGGGAGAAACAAGGTAACACTGGAACCATACACCCAGCAGATCTGAGAAAGCTATATAATCAACATTTATGTCACTGTCACTATCTATTTTTTTTTGTCAGTTTTTGTAACACCGCTAACTGGCACAAGCATAAATTAGCGCTCAATTACTAAAATATTTGGTATCTGTACAACTTTACTCTAGCACAGTTTTTTTTATTGTCACTAATTATAAATAGTCTGTCTTTTAATGTTCAAAGAGACACGCACATGTTGTAATTTTTTTTAATTAGTCAACTTTTTTTTCTTTGTTCTGTTTATACATATATATATATATATATATATATATATATATATATATATATATATATATATATATATATAATATCTTTATGTGAGTCCATTTGCTGTTATTGCCTGTCACTGTCACTTTGCTGTTACACAGAAATGTTCCCATTATTGGACAATAAAGGATATTTGGGGTCTGCCATAGCAATGCATGGAGGCACCTATTACTCTCCACCTCCAAACTGCTTTCTCTGTTAATGCACCCCCACAATATATATGTCAAAAATTCCGGATCGTCCTCGAGATGTGTGCTATTGCTCAACTTTTCGTTTCGAGTTACCATGGCGACGTAATTAGCGAAAAACTACCCCATACAAAGTCAATGGAGCGAGGTCCTGAAGACATCCTAAAAAAACCCACAATTTTTGAGGATTTACTGTGTCGTCATGGTTTCGCCTACAAACGCAATTCAACACTCAGTTTGTAGATACGTCCGTGCTGTGTTCAGAAGTGAAGACGGTGTGTTGACACGCACACTTTGGCAGGCCCCTTTTTAAATTTCTTCAGAAATTTTCTAGTTCTATTCTACTCTATTCTATTTCACTTAATTTCTTTGAAAGCAGCAGCTTTATGCCCTCCTGTTTACATCCTTCTGTTTGACAGGTGGCCCTGAAGCCAGGCCACAGTCTGATGGACTGGATCCGGTTTGCCAAAAGTGGAAAAGACTTGACAGGACTGAGAGGGCGCCTTATTGAAGTGACCCAAGATGAGCTGCAGAAGCATAACAAAAGGGAGGACTGCTGGACCTGCATCCGAGGTCAGTTTTAAGGGGTGGGCGGTTTTGTATATTTTCTTGGTACATAGTGCCATTTTATAGTACCATCAAGTAACTACCTTCAGTTGTTATGAAACTGCTGTATATATCAAAAACAACTTAAAAGAAAATTGACTTTGCATCACACCTTGAAATTGGCCTCTGTGTCTTTAAGAACCTCCTACCTTTTCTAACGCTGCCCCTTCATCACATCACAATAGTGCTTCTCCATGCTGTCCATTGATGTCGTTTATAAGTGTTCTTAGGAGTGTTGTAGTTTGTATGATAAGCTCAGCAGATGTGCAGTTCCACCAGGTGTTTGCCAGTTGCTGCTTCTACTCTGGTGGAACTGTGTGGAGGAAGTGCAGGGGAGGGGTGATCTGTGGGGTGGTAGCTTGACTGGGGACTGAAGCTCCAAGGCAGAACTTTGGGGAAATGAGCAATGCATTGCAGGAGCAGATGTTAAGGCACCCCCGAATGGTTGCCATGGCAAATTCAAGGATTCCTCAGACATGCATGAATGAGTCAAAGCAATACCCCGGGTATGTTTGTGTTGTGGTAATTACATTATAACTTGATAAAAGCTCAAAAAAGTCGATTTGCATAATACCCCTCCTTTAAGGATCTACTTGCAGGTAAATATGGAACAGGAAGGCTCTTTCCTTGATGCCATAAAGCTAAATGTCACTTACCATTGTGTTTACATAACACAGATGAACCCGTCCATCACAACAGATAACTGTCACTCCAAAAATACATAAAAAAAACACCAGCATATAAAACGCCTTAAAAAGCATACCTTGAATATTGATGCAAAGGGGCACTGGCTAAAAAAAAATAAAGGAGCCAAAGGAGACAAGTCTTTCTATGACAGATGTTAAATTGAAGTCAATAGCATACAAAATGGCTATTCTGGATCTTTTTTTTGTTCTATAGGAATGTCTAGTTTTACAAATATAGTGGCTTGCAAAAGTATTCATACCCTTTGAACTTTTGCATATTTGTCACATTACAACCACAAACATAAATATATTTCATTGGAATTTTATGTGAAAGACTAACACAAAGTGGAATACAATTCTGAAATAGAAAGAAAATTAGACATGATTCAAAACATTTTTTACAAATGATAAACTAAAAAGTGTGGTGTGGAAAACTATTCAGCCCCCTTTTATCTGAGTGCCATCAATTGCCTTCAGAAGTTTCCTGATGATTGCTAATGGCTAAACAGAGTCCACCTGTGTTTACAAGTACAGCTGCTCTGTGACACCTCAGAGGCTGGTTAAGAGTATATTGGGGAGCAAACAGCATCATCAAGTCCAAGGAACACACCAGACAGGTCAGGGAGAAAGTTGTTGAGAAGTTTAAAGCAGGCTTAGGCTAGAAAAAGATTTCCCAAGCTTTGAACATCTCATGGAGCGCTGTTCAGTCCATCATCTGGAAATGGAAAGAGTATAGCTCAACTGTAAACCTACCAAGATAAGGCTGCCCACCTTGTACCTTCTAGTACCTTCTTGCTGCAAGGCAACAGTGCTGCCAACTTTGCCACTACTGTGCAGTCTATGTTGATTTGTTGATTTGTCTTCGCCAAAATTGTAAGCAGAGATGCACTTGTGAAAAAAAACCTGGAAAGGTTTTATGGCACAGTACGCAGATGTATATAACAACTGAGACCCTGGTATACGTAGAGGGGAGAAAGTAGGTTGGGGTGATGTAATGTCTGGATCTGTGTCATCACACCATCTCTACACACCTTCAGGTGATTCTTCACTTGTGAAGCATTCTCTTCTGCTGACAAGCCCTCTTCTGCTGTTGCTTCCCTTCACCCTCCCCTTGGCTCCTTCCCTCCCTGCCTGCTTTTACGCACAGAACGCACTTCTAGCGCAGCAAACTGACCTAGTTTACGCACACAATTTGCGCCCTCACATATGATACATGATGATACACATGATGGTAATTTCATTGGCTACAAGCTGCTTTCGTCAGAATGAGCGTCTGTGCTGATTGGCCCAAGCAACATGCTTGAAAACAGGAGGTGGAGAGGTTTTAAAATGTGGGCTATGGTAAATATTGTTTGCTCTAGATAATCTGTAGATCCTGCGATGGACTGGCGACCTGTCCACGGTGTACCCAGCCTCTTGCCCGATGACTGCTAGGGATAGGCACCAGTACCTCTTGCGACCTTGCAAGGATAAGTGTAATGGATAATGGATAGATGGGTAATTTGTAGATCAACCTAGTGAATAAAAGAGGTGTCTATCAAAAGAGGAGGGCCTTAGACAACTATTTTGTAACCAAGGTCTTTAAAATAGAAGCCTCTGATACAAAACTACAATGCTTAGAAGTCAAACAAATGTTCTGTGAGGACACTGGTGTCCTCATGACAGTTCAGAGGTTAAAGGACCTGACTGAGGATGGGCAGAGGCTCAAACAGTTCATTCATCAGCATTTATTATATGTGCTTTTCATAGCTGGCAGATAGGAGCAGGAAACAACACCAGGTCAAATTCCTGTGTAAATAAAGTTGCGCCTGACTTAAGTCAAATTTGACCTGAGACATCCTAAAAACTCAATATCCTAAAAAAATTGTATCACTCAAAAGATTTCAAAATAGTTTACATCTCTTAATAGCTGCCTCAGAGGGATTCAGTGGCTTTTAGATGTCATATCTTGTCTTCCCCCTTAAAGATCTCTATTCAGAATCTAAGTGAAAAAAGATTCGGACTACTTTCCTGAGATATTATTCAAATCTTTACCTTAGAAATGTTCCTGCTACACTATAATTTGATCCGTTGCGGAAGGGTTGGGTTGTCTGCTTTCCTCCAAGACAACAACTTTATTGCTTAATGCAAATGTGAAACTGCATCAAATAACTGACTGTATATACAGACGCTTGGCAAGAAATCATTTGTGTATATATTAATATACTGTGAATGTTTCACCCTCCATCCCAATACACACACACACACACACACACACACACACACACACACACACACACACACACACACACACACACTATGGAGTGCATCATGAAATATAGGCATACTTAATTTGTGACTTGATGTTTCACAAAATGCATTTCATTTCTTCACATTTGAACCCATCATTCAGAGGACTTTTCTCTGTAGCTTTTACTGATACACCTACAACTTAATAGGATAACTTCCTGAACAGGCAGATGGACTCTTGCCGATACGTCAACTCTAAATTACTCTAAATTCAAATTTCACAACCCAGGGCTTAAAGTAGAAAAAAAAAATCTGAGCCTGAAACCTTTTGGTGGTGATGATAGGAATGAAATCATAACATATTGTTGCACATTTATTAAAAATGGACTCTGAATAATGTAAACTTTGCTTTTAACAGCTTAACAAACAAGCAAGTTTCAAGAAACAATGACTTTGAGATTCCAGTGTATTTAAACTCAAAGAAAAAACATAAAATATCTGTGCCACAGAGTGCAGCTAAAAAATCTCAACACCGAACTCAACAGAGACATTTCAGTCAATTCATTTGCAAGCGATTTAGAATAGTCAATATCACAATCTAGACGAAGAAGTTAGACAGAGATGGTTTAAGTACTTGCTGTGTCTTCTGCTTCTTTAAACGTTTTGGATTATAAAGCTATAAAGCCCTATAAGAGATCCAAATTACTTTTCAAATTTTTAACAGAAACAATTTTGGGTGGGTTTGGAGAAAAGAAAGCTTCTATGGCTGCTATATGAGAGGCTGTGGTTGATCCAGTAGTTTTGGTTGGTCGAGAGCAGCGGTGTCCAAAGTCGGTCCTCAAGGGCCGGGACCCTGCATGTTTTAGTTCTCTCCCCGGTTCAACACACCTGGACCAAATGATGGCTTGTTAGCAGGCCTCTGCAGAATATTGACATGCTGAGGAGGTAGTTACAACCACCAGGGAGTGAACTAAAACATGCAGGATGCTGGCCCTTGAGGACCGACTTTGGACAACACTGGTCTAGAGAAACAGGTGGTCCAAGAGAGGTTGCTTCAGGTGAGTGAAAGATGTTATAAGTTCTCGATGATGTTTTAACATGATCAGGGGATAGGGCTGGAGCAGCGGAGGGAGCCATGCAGGGCTGGACTGAGACCAAACAATGGCCCTGGCATTTTTGGCAATGGGGGCCCACCATGATTATTTAGACAGTAGGAGAAGGCACATGACATACCAGAAGATATATATACCTGTTGTGTTGCTTCAAAAATTAAAAAAAAGCACAGCAGCCTTCAAGGAAGAGAGTAGCTATGTTAAATACTTGATATGCTCTTTCTCTACTCAACAATCTTCATTGTGGGAGAGATGGCCACATTGTCACAATTCCCATCTTGAAGTGAAAGTGGATCAAAGGAACACTGTTAGAGATGTCTTTTCAGTGTTTTATGAAACAAGGTGTTTATACAAATGCACAATAATGCGTATAGTTAGACCATATTTCCATGTAAAATAAAGAGCTCCTCATACTGAGAGAATTTCACTAGTGTTCTTTCTCTTGTTACCAATGAAAATCATCTATTTCAGCAAAGCAGTGCTTCACTAATACTACATGACAATAACTATAAGCTGTAACACCAGTAAACTATAACTTAAAAACAGGCTACAAAGGCAATTTTCACACATACACAAAAATTTTTGCACAAAACTGTAGTTTTGTACACAAATCACACATGGGCTAAGATTGTTATACATGTTTTAAGTCTGACTGAATAAATGTTTATCATTTCCACATTTTGGCTGCAATTTTCCCAGATATTATTAAGTGAAGATGATTCTCTAATAATTTATCATTTTTAAATTGTATTAATTCTAACTGCTTTTACCTACTTTTACTTAGTTTTTTCTCTTTTCTGTGTTATGTGCCATTTATTAAGCCCGAGCATTGAAAGTGCTTCGAAAGCCGATTGTAATTTGAATGTTTATTTTTGCAAAAATAAATTGGCTATTTGGATGTCTAAACAGATTCAAAAACTCACCAAACTTTGCACATGCATCAGTTGTGCATGAAATTTACATGTTCTAGGGTTCTAAGGTTTCACAAAAGTCGCCCCATGAACAGCTCAACAGTACCCCCCCGGCAACTTTCAAAACACCATGCACTTTGACCTTACTTTATTGTAGAGGCATGAAATTTGGTACTCTTGTGCAACTCCCCAAGACCTACACAAAACTCTTGTGCACCCATGCTGTACACCTAAAAGGAAGTCATCCATTTTGGATTGAAGTTCTGATTTTGGCCCCATTTTGGCCGTTTACAGCTTCTGCATTTGATCTAAACTCCTCCTAGGGATTTTAATTGGTCTTGACGTCTGGTCAGCTTGGTCGTAAGGCACGGGGGATCTAAAGTTATCAAAATGGTGAGTTTTTGAGCATGCTGAAGGGGCATGGTCAGACCTCAAAGTTGCTGTACGTTTGCCTTTAAATCCTATATATTTCAGTCGATCTGCACCAAACTCACTATGATCAATCCTAATCCACCCGCCCCCACAACTGTAATCTAGTCCAATATTTGGTGGGCATGGCCTAATTCATCCACAGCACCCCCTAGAAATCTTTAAAAACTAAGCCCCAAGCCATGCTTTGATCGACAATCATGAAATTCTGTACACGTGTAACTTTACATCCTATTAAACAGTCTCTTGGAGCCATGTTCCAAATCCAACAGGAAGTTGGCAATTTTGGATCAAAATTTTGTCTGTTTTACACATGTTGTATCTGAGTGAACTCCTACAGCTTTTAACATGCAGACTTCATAATCACTCAGCAAAGTCTTGAGGCATTGAAGATCAAAAGTTATCAAAAGCTTTTAGCTGCATCACAACATGTGGGTGTGGCCAAACCTCAAAATCTGACCAATTGCCAGATTTTGTAATAAGATGGAATAACTTCCACACACAAGCTCCCACCTGCAACACACTTTCTGTGTGTCATACAAGACCAGCACTAATCACATTGACATGGTCAGCTTGTGACATTACCTTAGTCCTGCCCCCTTTGAACAAGAAGTCACCTGTTTTGCTACTGGTTGTCTTACTTTTACTCTTTATATAGAATTAAACCTGTCTGATGACAGACAACATAATCCTGAATCATTCTCTCAACACTGAGTGATGGCTGTAGCATGTGGGCGTAGCAGAATGGCGAATTCCAGTCTGTCGCCGTTTGCATACGGTTGTCTCTAACTCACACATGCATCATCCGATTTGCACCAAACTGGATATGACCTTTCTTAACCTTTAAATAGGCCAATAGGATTATATTGGGTTTTAACTCCAGTGCGCTGTTCGACTATTCCAGCAGCTAAATCTCCCTGATACATCATCCGATATCCAATCTGCACCTGATTTTTTTTTTTTTTTTTTTTTTTTTTTGTGCATGTTCAGGCAGGATTGCTACACACATTGGTTGTGGTAGTTTGATGACATCACTTAAGCCCAACCCTCTTACAGAACAAACTGAGGGTTATTGGGTGATTCCTTCAGCTTCTACCTACATATAATATAAGATTGAAACTGTATCGACTAACCGTTTATAACCACGCACGGTATGTTCCAAAATCCATAGGAAGTCTTTGCCAATCCTTCGTCATGAAACAGGAAGTGACAATAACTCCTGTCTTGAAGTTTGGATTTTGGGCAAACTTTGAAGATGTCCCGCTTGACTCCCACTGATGTGGATAGAAGGCGATTTGGGAGATTGCCTAATGCGCTGCCTGGTGGATGTATATGGGAATGGCTTGAAAGAGAGGACCATGGTGTCGAGGAGCCGATGCCACAGCTCCAACAGTTGCTGCAAGGCCAGAACGGCGCTGAGCTGTGAGAGCCACCAACGCTGCTTCCAGCTTTAATTATTATTATAATCCCCTCACTCTAACTCACTCCAGCCCTCGTGTCCTGATTCATGAATATTTCTGCAGCTTCTTACAGGGCTTTTTAGCCCTTTTTTTTCTAGTAGATTTTCTGCACCACAATTCTGTTTTTGCAGTTTGTCCACTCTCTTTTCACCAACTACACACGAGCGAGCACCTCTAACATCATCTGATAACTTTGGCCAACGAGGGGCAGACCGAGGAGGGCTGAGCGATTTCACTGGATTAGCCAAATGTCCTTCAAGAAAATCAATCAGGCCATCACCAACATCAATAAAAAATATTTATATTTTATGGGCTGGCCCATAAAAGTTTGTCGGCCCAGCGTGCATTACCCGTGGGGCCCACGCACTGCTGCTTGTCCCAGTCCAGTCTCCCCCTGTTTGTCCCAGTGTGATGATCTCCATTTTCTACAATGCATTTGATTTGACCGCAAAACCAAACACATGCACTGCTTGTTAGTTTCCACGAGCTGCTTTACACTGCTGGAGCTGTTTAAGCCCTGCATAACCTGGCAGGAACCAGACGGCATGATCCTTTCCTTACCGAAGAACTGTTGCTAAAAAAAAAAGTCCTTTGTACCCAATACCTACAGAAGGCATTACAGCATAACACAGATTAATTTGATTCTCTGCATGTATTTTCAGGTATGGTTTACAATGTGACACCCTACATGGACTACCATCCTGGTGGAGAAGAGGAGCTGATGAAGGCAGCAGGAATAGACGGCACTGACCTCTTTGACCAGGTATCTACTCTTGTGAAGAAAGTAAAGCTTAGATGTTCTCTGTTTTCCAATATTGTTAAAACAGTTTCATATTCCATTTCTATGTTAAGATACAATGCACTATATGTCAGGAATGACCCTGATGAAGGTCAGAAGCTGAAACATAACGATCTATTGATATATTGATAGTTGGTTTTTCAGTACTTCATGTGGTGCTGGAGGCTTTGCCTGACCAGATCTATGCTCTTTCCTTGCTCCTTAGAAGAATATGAAGTTGTGCCAGACACCTTTGGATATCTATAGAAACCCTATTTTACCGCTGTTTTGTTCCAGACATGTACTTTATAATGCATTCATTAAAATGCAGCTCAGTTTATCAAACCATAACGGAAGTATCAAACTTTGGATTCAAACTGTTCAAATGCCAGAAATACCGGAACTAGTTTTCACTAAAGACTTCTGACCCTCCTCCCTAATATAGCATGTGGACTCCTTGTTTATTCATGTCATGCTACAGTACAGCTTATTCAGCTTTTTCACTACTGTTCCCCGAATTGTAAGCATCTAAGAAAACCTGAACATCATGAGATTTTCAAAATCATGGCTGTCCAGTCCATTTCTGATACACATCACCACAAAAGGCAAATTTTGGTAATTGTGAATGCAAACCAACTTATTGTCTGATGTCATTCTTTAAACATACTAATGTACTGATGTTGACCTTATGGGTTTCTCCCCTTGGTGTGTTTGATGTGTCTTGCAGGTCCATCGCTGGGTCAACTATGAGTCCATGTTAAAAGAGTGCCTGGTTGGACGAATGGCTATGAAGGCTGCAACACCTGGTAAAGGTAAAAGCCAGTGATATCTTCCTGCCCTGAACTAAAATCAAACTTGGTCTTGCGATCTTAAAGCAAACGTCATAGGAAACTGATTCTACTATGACTTTAGTCCTTCCAAATTCTCCCTATAAACATATGCATGGCTCATGTTTGCCAAGTTTCAGAGTTGGGAGCAGAGTGAGAAAAGGCTCTGGTCCCCAAAGTGCTGAGGCAGTTTTAATCTAAGAGTGACTTTGCATTAGTTCCAGATACAAGCTTCCTGTTTACAAACATCCTGTTTACAGGTTATAGAACATGATCTGATGAATGACTAATGCCCTTTTTTTATCCCTTTTTTTAACCTGGTGTGTCACTGTGACATTTGCTCTGCCTTCATCAACTCTATACCCTCAAAAAAAACAAAGCAGTAATGGTGTTCTTCCCTCATCCTAACCTAACATAGCTTGAGTCAGTTATTACTATTTCTGATTATGGATTTTTAAGGTAAAATAATCTAAAAGAGCTGTTTCCATGAAATGTGTTCTTCATATAACTTAATCAGGTTCATACATGAACATGAAACTATATCCATTATAAAGATTTCTGTACTTTGATGCTTGTTTAGCTCTGCTGAAAATATTTTATAAAAAAGGTGACATTTGTTACCAAAGATAAATGGAGAATTAAGATCTGTAGATTGAGTTTCTTGCACAAAACTTAAACAATGGATCCATCGAACAATGTATTGCCACAATCCCCCTCCCCACTGCACCTACTACTACTACTACTACTAATAATAATAATAATCATAATAATCATAATAATCATAATACATTTTATTTAAAAGTCACCTTTCAGGGCACACAAACTCACAGTACAAAAGTAGAAGCAAAAAAAACTTAACATAGTCCACAAGAATTTAAAATAGGCTCATATAGAGCCTTGCAGGGAAGGAAAATATAAGGCTTTAAAATTTTTTACAAATGGAAATCTTAAAGGTGTGGCTTGTATTTGAATTCAGACAATGCAAGTCAATGGCTTATAGAACTCTCTTTTGCTGGAGATACAACTGCAAGTCTTTAAGATTGTCTCTGGCTGGGGTGTCCGGTTAGGTGGATGTCCATGTTTTGGTAGGTCTGCAGGTGGTCAATCCTTTCTCCATTGGGAATGCACGATATATATGATACATGGTAGAAACGATAGAAATTTGGCCTACGATAGAGATCTGCTATACCGGTTAACCGCAGTAATGCTTGTTGATGACGTAATCAGCTGGCATCAAACCATAGAGCAAGCGGAGAGCTAACGGGAAGCAGCATGGCTGAGAGCGGTCGTAAAAAAGGCAGGAGCAAAAATTTCTATTATCTGGACCTGGTCGGGTTTAAACATTCAGACCAGGAGCAGAAAAACGTTATCTACAAAGTGTGTGGGGTGACAGTTCTGGCAAAGGGAGGCAATACAAGTAACTTATTTTACCACCTTAAAATGAAGCATGTGCTTCAATATCAGCAATGCCAAGAAATGCAGCTAAGTACAAGTTCAAGTCACAACACCAGGAAGAAAAAGCAGGATTCGACCCAAACATCCATTACCCAAGAATTTAACAATAGTTGTCCATACGATTAAAAAGAGCCAGCGATGGACTGAAATCAACAGAGCTGTTACAGAATACCTGTGCAAAGATATGATGCCTTATCAAACGGTGGAGAAAAGCGGCTTTCGAAGCATGAGCAAAACCCTTGATCCACGATATGTTGCGCCAAGCCGCAAATACTTTACAGAAACACAAATGCCGAAAATCTATACCGAGCTCCGTGACGTTGAAACACTTCGCAACAACAACGGACTTGTGGTCGAGTCGTACCATGGAGCCCTATATAAGCCTGACAATTCACTTTATTTCGGATGAGTGGAAACTTTGCAGCCGGTGTCTGCAGACATTGTATTTCCCTGCTGAGTCTACAACTGAAGAGATAACGCAAGGACTTAAAGAAGCGTTTGAGTCGAGGATTTTTAAAGAACAGCATCAAGTGTGCATCATTACTGACAATGGAATGAACGTGGGTGAAGGCAATGACTGGTCTAGGCTGCAGTGCTTTGGCCACAGGCTCCACCTCTCCATATGTATGTTTCAAGTTTTATTATAATGAATCTATCACACAGTAACAAGTGTTATAGTTTTGTTTTGAGTTGTGCATATACAAGCGTTCCAATTATTGTGTTTCTATATAGAGATATATTTTTCATTTATGTTATTTATTTAACCTTGACTTAACCAGGTAGTCACCATTGAGATACATACTCTTATATGTCTCACAATACCAAGATTCCAATATCTACATTTTCAACAGACTCTAAGCCTAGGATATATAGGCAAAATATTGGAGCAAAAGAGAAAAAAAACAGTTGTGCTGTAGGAGTCAATTTTGACTATGAATAACTATAATAATTGCCTAGGGCAATTATTAATAAAACTAGTCATTTAAATCAAAATTACTAAGTCAGGGCACCACTCTATTGTCAAGAAAATCGCCAAATAGTTCAATCTCAGTTATTATTTATAACTACCTGTCTGATAAGGCCAAAGTTTTAAAATAATAGATGAAAGTGTCACTGACAAGATGTTGGAACCCAGTATAAATTTATGTCATATCATTGACATAGATGATTTTTTTTTTTTAGAAGTCAAACGCTAATTAAGTGCAAACATGTTTTGTAATACTTTCAAATTTAGTTCTGTGTTGCGCTAACGGGATATCCGGCGGCGCAACTCCTTTACAGGATGTGACGTGAGAGGGTAACGTCCTGTGTGGTACCGATGTTAGCAAGCTGTTTGTTTTTCTTCATTATTGTTGTTTGTTGTCGTATACTGTGATAAATGCCGAGACGTTGCGTAGCGACTGGGTGTTGTAATTACTCCAGTGAACACAAAAGCCTGTTCTCGTTCCCAAAACATAAAAATCGTAGAAAGCAATGGGTTGAAGCAAGTACAGAGAACAGATGGTTTCCCATACTACGTTCTGTACTCTCGTGATCAGTTCACTGCAGACTGTCACACAAAAGTCCCAAAAGTGTTAGATATTTTTAAAAAAACAGATTAACCATAATAATGAAACTGCAGAAGGATTATTTGTTTAACACGGCGGATTCATGCGCAACTTGACTGTAGAAAGAGCCAGCCTACCTTCAAACGGTCACTGGTTGCCATGGTTACCCGTCATCGTCTTGCTGTTTTAACATGTTTTCAGCGTGATAAAATAAGTTACGCTACCAAATTGACATTACTGAATGAGATGCGTCTTTATCACCTATGCAGGTGAGTAGATAAAAAAACAAACAAAAAAGGCTTAATAGAACGCAGTGCGAGGTGCAGAGAGGCTGTACTAAAAATAAAACGTCTAACATTTGCATATACTGGACGAAGAGAGGTGATCTTTGCTGGCTGCGAGTTGTAAATAATTTTAGTAGCCTAATTATAAATAGTTAGAATACTATATTCTTGTTCTTTTTCTGCAGGAGACATGTTTTTAATTATATTGATTTGATAGCGCAGCGTGATGTCGACTGATAATCCCTCTATATTGTACAAGATTATAACATAGAAATATTATAGTTATCAGAGGTAGAAAAATTGAACCCAAGGTTTGGAAATAGAAGGAATAGGAATAGGCTGGTTAAACACCATGCTCAGAACATTCATATGTTGGAACACACACAGAACTTGAACTTAAAGTAACTGGTTTATTTGAATTAAACCAGAATTAAATATGAATAATTATTATATACATAGATCTGTTTGTTACCATTCAGTGATTTGGAGGGCTGGAGCTGGACATTGGCGCCCAATGTCCAGCTCCAGCCCTTCCCCATTTGACCCATCCTCCCCAGAAATGTCAATGTCGCTTCCTGAACTATATGGCTCAAATAAATAGGGTTGCAGTCCTTCATTACAACCAGCTCCCTCTTCATCACTCAGTCTAGCTTCTTTCTCCAGAAGTGCAGATAAATCCTTCAGATCTTTGCTGAAATCACTTACAACGTCCTCCGCTTCTTTGTACTATAGCTGTAGCTATAGTTCTTTGTAGCTTTAGTTGTTTGGCTTACACCCATTACGTCACAAAATAGCGCTGGCGTTTGACCCAATTACTGCAGATGAAAACACTCTGCAGTGTGATGTAATTTATAGTAGTCTGTGAAAAATATTTTTCTTATTAAAAGCTTTTGTGTACACAGAATAAAAGCATAGTTGCTCATCTTTCAAATGATGTTTTGGTTTTTATTGTGTCAAAGACTCTTAAAGGCATATGTCTGGCACTGGCCTTATCTGAACAGCAATATACTACACAGGTGTATGGAATAAATACAGACAACTTATTAACACAACAAATTCAACTTTACAGTTTAAAAATTTTAATTGTAAACTTGCTATGCTAGTAACACACAACTAAAACTGCTAAAGGTAAAACATCAAAATATTAAAAAAAGATAAAGATAGAACCAATACAGTTATGCAATGTCACAGTTCAGTATGAATTGTGAATATTGAGAAACCCGATTTTTTTTTTTTTTTTTTTTTCCCCATGATGATTTTTCATTTGGAGTGTGTAATTAGTTTGAACTAATTTAGATTCGTTAAATATGCTCTGTATTCTTTATACACCAAATCAGAAATATGTAACAAATACACATGAAATAACCCATAGGATGCTTACAAACCAAGGATTGAAAGGTTTTATTGAGGCTAATTGTCTATAAATTAATTGAAGAATTAGTTTACACAAATTGACAAACTTGGTATGTATCCAAACAGGGGTGGAAATTAGCACCCGCCACTGGCCAAATGTGGGTAAATTTCGAAGTGGCGTGTGAATTTGAACAACGCACCTGCCACCGTGGCAGGTTGGCAGTTTGAACTGAAAAAACTGCATTCAGTTTGTCCTCCAGGGGAGGACTGGCTGTCTGGCGTACAGGCCGATGCACATGTATGGGCTGGCCCGAGACTGTCATAATTTAACAAAAAAGTATATTCAAAATAATTTTTGTCAAGGCTGTACATAATATAACAAAAAAGTATGTTAAAAAATAATTTCTATCGATCGCAACGGCTCATTGGTTGATTTTCTTGACGGACATTGGGCTTATCTAATTAAATCTCTCAGTCCTCCTTGGACCGCCCCTCCCCTCTCCTCTGTTCAGCTGACTGGAGTTGGAGAGAAATGAGTGGATACGTAGTGGTGTGGGTCAGAAAAACTGCGGGAACAAAAGCTAAAAAGTGCATGCAGAAAAATGTGACAAACTAACCAATATGTTTACCAAACAAACTCTGACCATTAGATTCAGGAGCGGAGGAGGAGGGAGAATTAGCAATCCAGGGGATTTGTCATCGTCGGAGCATGATGAGAGAGACGTGATCCAGGGACAGATTGAGGAAGAGGTCAGATTAGCTGCTGGCAACCCGGGAAGGAGGAGTTGAAATGTTCATGAGGAGGGAGCGTTTCATGCAGGGAGGAGGGCAGGTGTGGGAGTGAGTGGGTCCAGGTTGGGAAGACCAAACACGTGAACTGGCAGGTACTCAGAAAAACAGTGGAACAACAGGCATGATGATGGCCTGTGGAATTAACAATGAACACGATTTGGGATGTGTAATAATAATAATTAATAGTTGTGAATTGAAATCGAAAACATAAAATAAGGAAAAATAGAACAGTTAGAAAACAGTTATAAGTAATTCCATTTAAAAATGACTTTACACACATCTTCACTAAATACTATGGGAAGTTGTAGCCAGAATGTGGAAATGCTAAACATAGGAAATTATTACAGGATTTATTTTTAAACTGCTACTTTGATGAAGAGCTCTGTATTTTTACATGGATATGTGGTCTGACTATGGGCATAATTATGTCCTTTATAAACGGTATATTCCATAAAACAGTGAAAAGAAATCTCTAGCAGAGTTTCTTTGACATCCACTTTCATTTCAAGATGGGAACTGTGACAGGCTCTCTCTTCCAAGATGCAAAGAGGTAAGAGAACGTATCAATTTCTTAACATGGTTACTCTCCTCCTTGTTGGTTGCTGTGCTTTATTTTAACTTTTGAAACAACAAAATATCGACGTCAGAAAGTAAGGAAAGGACTTTGTGATTGTTAGGGTTGTGTAACCTGTTAAAGTTCGATGTTAGTAATTACTTAAAACGAACTTATTGCACTACACTTCTGTTAAGGTGTCCATGCTGTTATGTTAAATTAGTCTGTATAAGTACATATGTATGGTAAACTTCTTGTCAGTAAATTGTTTTCGAGTTAAGAATAAATCACGTTTTATATAATTTGATTGTACTGGTGGGGTTTGTGATCAAGGGAAAAGTCACACACAAAAAATAAACAGTGGCTAGTGAAATGTTTGAGTAGCCAGTAAACAATTTTTAATTTCCACCCCTCATTCCAAACAACATTTCACAATGCAAAGACAATTTTCTTTCTTTTTTTGAGAAAGTAATGCTTTACTAATTTTGAATGAAATGGCTATAGCCTGTAGAAGTCAGTAACATTTTTGGAGAGTTGATTGAATGGTATTGAATGGTATTTTAATAACTGGAAAACCAAGAAAGGTGGCTTAAATGGACACAAAGAATCTAATGTTTGCTGTTCAAATTTAAGTCCAACTCTATTTAAGGCCAAATAACCGTGTATAACAATATAATTATTGTGCCAGTGGTCTGCTACGACTGACTACCAGCAGGAACCAGCAATGATAAAGCTGCTTTCTCAGCTCTCAAATGAGACCAGTGTTGGTTGTTGATGGCAATCTGTAACTACAAGGTTCCTTCTGCAGAATTTTGAACAAACCAGGACGAAGGTATATTCCTTTGGTCAATCAATGTAATACAGTCACCTGCATTTTGGATCCAAAGCTCCTGAACAAGATGCAGCCTTCCTCTGCCAGCGAAGTAAGGGGTTTCAAGTTGTGCGGAGTCCCCCCGATGCTGCTCTGCTGAACAATGGGCCAAATAAGACAGATCGTTTGTCAGAGTCCCATGATATAAACTTCCATGACATCACAGAGTTTTCTTCTTGAGACTTCTCCTCTTCCTGCTGCTGGGACCAGGGTTAATGCAGAGCATAGTTAAATCAATAGTTATATCAGCCCTTGTATTTAGCTTTTGTCCTTTATGGCTGGATGTCCAACAAAACCAATGTGGACCAAAACATCTTTACTCATCTTTACATTTAAATGACTTGTTGTCATATTTGAAATTGGTTTAGTCTTAGCTTTGCAAAGGTGTCAAAATATTATCAGTCCAGTAAATAGATGTATAATAAATAAATGAAATTTTAGTGATATTGCTTTTTAGAAATATTTGTCTCATTCACTCATGTTTGCATAATTTAAGATAAAAAAATAACTAAACAGCAGGGTTTCCTCTACATGTACAGTGGGGCAAAAAAGTATTTAGTCAGCCATTGATCGTGCAAGTTCTCCTACTTAGAAAGATGAGAGAGGTCTGTAATTCTCATCATAGGAACACTTCAACTATGAGAGGAAAAATGAGGAAAAAAAATCCAGGAAATCACATTGTAGGATTTTTAAAGAATTTTTTTTTTGTAAATTATGGTGGAAAATAAGTATTTGGTCACCCACAAACAAGCAAGATTTCTGGCTCTCACAGACCTGTAACTCCCTCTTTAAGAAGTTCTTCTGTCCTCCACTCGTTACCTATATTAATGGTACCTGTTTGACCTCGTTATCTGTATAAAAGACATCTGTCCACAGCCTCAAGCAATCAGTCTCCAAACTCAACCATGGCCAAAACCAAAGAGCTATCAAAGGACACCAGGAAGAAAATTGTAGACCTTCACCAGGCTGGGAAGAGTGAATCTACAATAGGCAAGCAGGTTGGTGCGAATAAATCAGCTGTGGGAGCAATTGTAAGAAAATGAAAATGGAAGACATACAAAACCATTGATAATCTCCCTCGATCTGGGGCCCTGCGCAAGAGCTCATCCCGTGGGGTCAAAATGATCATGAGAACGGTGAGCAAAAATCCCAGAACTACTCGGAAGGACCTGATGAATGACCTGCAGAGAGTTGGGACTAAAGTAACAAAGGCTATCATCACTAACACACTATGCCGAGAGGGACTCAAATCCTGCAGTGCCAGGTGTGTCCCCCTGCTTAAGCCAGTACATGTCCAGGCCCCTCTGAAGATTGCTAGAGAGCATATGGATGATCCAACAGAGGATTGGGAGAACATCATGTGGTCAGATGAAACCAAAATAGAACTTTAGGTAAAAACTCAACTCGTGTTTGGAGGAAGAAGAATGCGGGGTTGCATCCCAAGAACACCATATCTACTGTGAAGCAGGGGGTGAAAACACCATGCTTTGGGGCTATTTTTCTGCAAAGGCGACATGACAACTGATCCGTGTTAAGGGAAGAATGAACGGAGCCATGTATTGTGAAATTTTAAGCCAAAGCCTCCTTCCATCACTGAGAGCATTGAAGATGGAACATGACTGGGTCTTCCAGCATGACAGTGATCCCAAACACACCGCTCGGGCAATGAAGGAGTGGCTCCGTAAAAAGCATTTTAAGGTCCTGGAGTTGTCTAGCCAGTCCCCAGACCTCAACCCCATAAAAAATTTGTGGAGGGAGTTGGGGTTGGGAAAACTCCCATGAACCCTCAAGCACCCTGTGGCAGGTATATAGCTGGTCAAGTGTTTCACAGCTAGCACGTAAACTACACTGCTCATCCTGAAGCTGTGGTTTGACCATTAGTTGGATTACTCTTCAGCAGCCTGGCACAGGCCTTACTGGGAAGGCTAAGGAGGGTGATCCCTCTGTAGTTGGAACACACCCTCTGATCCCACTTTTTATGAAGGGGGACCACCACCTTGGTCTGCCATTCCAAGGGTACTGTTCCCAACTGCCAACTGCCATGCAGTGTTAAAGAGGTGTGTCAGCCACGGCAACCCCACAGCATCCAGAGACCTGAGGTACTCAGGGCAGATCTCATCCATCCCTGAGACCCTCCCACTGTGTAGCTTTTAAACCACCTCGGTGACTTCAGCCTGAGGGATGGATGAGCCTAAGTCCAAGTCCCCAGGCCCTTCTTCCACCAAGGAAGGCACGACGAAGGGATTGAAAAGATCCTCAAAGTACTTCTTCCACCATTCGATAATGTCCTTCATTAAGGTCAGCAGCTCCCTACCCCCACTGTAAACAGTGTTTGTGAAGCACTGCTTCCCCTCCTGAGGCGCTGGATGGTTTCCCAGAATTGCTTTGAGGCTAAACGGAAGTTCTTTTCCATGACCTCACTGAACTCCTCCCAGGTTCGAGTTTTTGGTTCTGCAATTACACAGGCAGCATTATGCTTGGCTGCCTTAGAAGTACCACAAGCCAGCCATGCTCGATAGGACTCCTTCTTCAGCTTATCACCATGACAGGCATCGCAGACCTTATGGACATAGCTGCAGTTGGCCGCATCAATAATAAAGGCAGAACATAGTCCACTCTGACTCCATTTCCCCATCCTCCTCTGGAATCTGGAAGAAGCTCTCCTGGAGGTGTGAGTTGAATACATCTCTGACAGCTCTGCTAGTCGTTCCCAACTGATCCTCACTACACGCTTGGGTCTGCCAAATCTGTCAGGCTTCCTTCCCTAGCAGCAGATCCAACTCACCACCAGGTGGTGATTAGTGGACAGCTCAGCCCTTCTCTTCACCCGGCCAAAGGGCAGAATAAACGACAAAGTCAATCAACCTCCAGCCCAGCGTGTCATGGTGCCAAGTATATTGATGGACACCCTTATGCTTGAACATGGTGTTTGTTATTGACAATCTATGACTAGCACAGAAGTCCAACAACAGAACAACACTCGGATTCAGATCAGGGAGGCCATTCCGGCAGTAAGAGACCTATCCCCAACTAAAAGGCACATATGACCCCCTTATTCACCGGGGAAACTCCAATTATGAGGTGGCTGAGCCAGGGGGCAGCCAGCAAAGCCACCCCAGCTTGCCGCCTTTTCACGTGGTCCACTCCATAGTAGAAAAGAGTCCAAATTCTCTCAGGGAGCTGGATTCCAGAGCCCAGGTCATGCATGGAGGTGAGCCTGTCTATATCTAGTTGGTATCTCTGTATCTCACACAAACTCATGTCCTTCCCCGTCAGTGGGGGTGACATTCCATGTCCCCAGAGCTAGTCCAAGTTTCCAGGGATTGGTTCACCGAGGTCTCTGCCTTTGACCGCTGCCCAATCCTCTTTCCACTGGTCTTCTCATGGTTCCCTCTTGCAGGTGATAGCACCACTGGGGGATGGCTCTGTATCACTCCTTAAGGCTTGGCCTGACTGGGCCCCGTGAGCAGTGGCCTAACCACAAGGTCCTCACCAACGAGACCCAAGCCCAGGTCTTGTTCCAGGATGGGGTCCTGGCTCTACTGTACCAGGCAACGTCTCGTGCCTCTGTCTTCTAGTCATCATGGGGATTGTTGAATCACACTTTGTCAGACCCGTCACCTGGAGCCTGTTTGCCGTGGGAGACCGTACAAGGGGCATTTAAGGTTATGGCCCTAGACAGCGTATTCTTTAGGAACATCTGAGGACTCAAATTCCTCTACCACATTAAGGTGGCGATTCAAGGAGGGGATTACATTTAATAAGATTTAATAAACCTGATCTGTTGTTGCTCGTCAGGATGATCCTTTTAAACAGCATCTTTAAATCCAACCGTTGATCTGATTCTGATCTTTTGTTTTCCTGTCAGCCTTCATCGCGCCTTCATCACCAACTAGCCTTGCTCCACCTGCTGCAGGGCCTCCTCCACCAAACAGAGACTCTCAGCCTCGGTATAAAACAGAGTATGTGTGTAAAGTAATGCAGTTAAAGACTGATGACTTATGATGTGCTGTCTGCTGTTGTAGGTATGACTGGTTTCAAACTGATGCAACTGTTCATCTGTCTGTTTTTGCCAAAAGAAAGGTAATGAAGCTTTATGTCACATCTATCACTTGTTTAAAAGATGTAGAGGAATTTCAAACTTTGCCTGAATTCTTATGTTGGTGTTGTGAGGCAGTTGGAACATTGTTGGAGCATTAAAAGCCAGCTGTATGTCGTGTCTTTCTCTCAGATCCCCACCTCAGGATGTGTGACCATTGACCTCAAAGCAGGAATTCTTCGGATGGAAGTTCTGCTTGGGAAACTGTCCTACATGATACACTTACGTAAGCAGATTCACTGCTATTTCTTTTCTCTTTTACACTTACAGAGTTAAAACGCGGTTACTTCCAATTATATTAACATAATTTATTGTAGCTTCAAAACGCAACACTTATGTTTTTGCTCCCATTTTTCATGACCTGAACTCAAAGATTTAAAACATTTTCTGTATACACAAAATAACCATTTTGCTCAAATATTGTTCACAAATCTGTGATAGTGAGCATTTCTCCTTTGCAGAGACAATCCATCCCACCTTGCAGTTGTGGAATATCAAGATGCTGATAAGACAGCGTGATTATTGCACTTGGGCTGAGCACAATAAAAGATCATTCTGAAATGTGCTGTTTTATCACACAGCACAATGTCAAGTCAGAAGTTTTGAGGGAGCGTGCAATTGGCATGCTGACTACAGAGATGTCTACCAGAGCTGTTGCCCCTGAATTGAATGTTCATTCCTCTACCATAAGCCGTCTCCAAAGGCATTGCTGAGAATTTGGCAGTATATCCAACTGGCCTCACAATCGCAGACCACATGTAACCACACCAGCCCAGGACCTCCACACCCAACATGTTCACCTCCAAGATCGTCCAAGACCAGCCACCCGGACAGCTACTGAAAAAAATGGTTTGTGCAGAAATTCTTTGGTTGTGCAAACTGTCAGAAACCGTCTCAGGGAAGCTCATCTACATGCTTGTCGTCCTTATCGGGGTCTCACCCTGACTGCAGTTCACAGTCATAATGGACTTGAGTGGGCAAATGCTCACTTTCAATGGTGTCTGGCACATTGGAGAGGTGTGCACTTCACGGATGAATCCCGGTTTTCACTGTTCAGGGCAGACGGCAGAGTGTGTGGCATCATGTGGGTGAACGGTTTGCTGATGTCAACGTTGTGGATTGAGTGGCCCTTGGTGGCGATGGGGTTATGGTATGGGCAGCCGTATGCCATGGCCATCAAACACAGGTGCATTTTATCGATGGCATTTTGAATGCACAGAGGTACTGTGACAAGATACCGAGGCCCATTGTTGTGCCATTCATCCACCACCATCACCTCATGTTGCAGCAGGATAATGCACGGCCCCATTGTAGCAAGGATCTGTTCACAATTCCTGGAAGCTGAAAACATTCCAGATCTTGCATGGCCTGCATACTCACCGGACATTTCACCCATTGAGCATGTTTGGGATGCTCTGAATCTGGACAGTGTATTCCAGTTCCTGCCAAAATCCATAAACTTCGCGCAGCCGTTGAAGAGGAGTGGACCAACATTCCACAGGCCACAATCTATATCAACTCTATGCGAAGGAGATGTGTTGCACTGCATGAGGCAAAGGGTGGTCACACCAGATACTGACTGGTTTTCAGACCCCCCAATAAAGCAAAACAGCACATTTCAGAGTGGTCTTTTATTGTGGCCAGTCTAAGGCACACCTGTGCAATAACGATGCTGTCTAATTGCATCTTCACATGCCACACCTGCGAGATGGAATGGATTACCTATGCAAAGAAGGAGTTCTCACTATTACAGATTTGTGAACAATATTTGAGAAAAGTGGTTATTTTGTGTATATAAAAAATGTTTTAGATCTTTGAGATTAGCTCATGAAAAATGGGAGCAAAAACAAATGTGTTGCATTTATATTTTTGTTCAGTGTAGATTCCAGTTAGATGGTCCAGATAGGAAATAGTTGATGGAAATGGCAAACTTGCAAAACAAGAATTTACTCATTCATAAAATGTTTGTTTTGTAACTGATGTGTTGCAGATTGGATGAATGGAAACAAATTTTGTGCATCGCATTCATCCTAATTGCATTAATTCTCCTACAACACTTCTGCAGCCCTATCAGCCAGCCTGTAGAACAAGCCTGTGGGCCAAATCCTGACTGTTGTTGACCCATTCTGGTCTTTTTAGATCTTGGACTTTATCCCAGTTTTTTCACTTCTGTTTCTCCATCTGTTTTTGAGAGCTGATCACTTGTTCTCAGTGGAGATCAGATCTGGAGAGTTTCCTAAGTAAAGGTCTAAAATAGCAATGTTATCTTTGAGCCACTTTGTAATAGAAAAAAGTAACACTTCACATTTCTTTTCAGTAAATATGGTTCACAACATTTTCAAAAAAATAGCACAGAAATCTGTGTAAATAAAAGGAGTTAATTTAGATTTTTTCAGTTTACAAAAAAATATAATCTTGAGAGGTTTTACAAAACAGTTCCTGTCCATCTATCATCTATGCCTGCTTAACCTTGCAAGTTCATGGGGGGCCGGTGTCTACCTTCAGCAGTCATTTGCCGTGAGGTGAGGTACACCCTGGATAGGCTGCCAGTCTATCACAGGACAACATGGAGACACACAGGAGAACCATGCACACACTTACACCTAGGGAGAATTTATAGAGGCATAACCTAACAGTCATGTTTTTGGACATACAAACTCCATGCAGAAAGATTCCAGGCCACTGTTTGAACCCAGGGCCTTCGTGCTGAAAGACAGTGCTACCAACTGTTCCACTGTCCACTGTTTATTTCCATTTCTATAGAATTTAATTAGGCTCAAATTTGGTTCAGACTAACTCCAGTCGTTCTCACACATATTTTGACCATGAATTGAATGTCTAAATTATTCTCTGACAGAAGAATGACTCCTGAAAAACTCATCTCTAATTTTTCTCTTTTAGATATTAGTGTTGCTGTTTGTTTTTTTTTTTTGTTTGTTTTTTTTCTTGTTTTTTGTTTTTTTTTGATCATTAGATTTATGTTCAGGGTTCAAAGTAAACAGAGCACCAACCATGAGCAGCAGAGCCTACATCTCTATACTCAGTTCAGCTTATTTACAACAGGATGGTTTTTAATTGTGTGAATCAGGCTGATGTTGGCTTAAAATAATTTGGAGGGACGATCAATAACTACCATACTCATCACGTGTAGGAATTCTGTGAAAACAGGTTGAGACAAAAGAAGATTCGTCCTTGCTTCCTTTGCTATATATAGCAAAGGAAAAAAAAAAAAAAAAATATATATATATATATATATATATATATATATATATATATATATATATATATATATATATATATATATATATATATATATATATATATATATATATATATATATATATAGCTCAATGGGTAAGTCACCCGACCTTCACCCGGGAGACCGGGGTTCGAATCCAGGCCGGGTCGCTTGGTTGAGATATCCAGTGTGGGTCCTTAGGCAAGATCCTTCGCGCTACTGCCTACCTCATGATGAGTGATAAAGGAATACACGCCATGCCGGCTCAGACGTCGCCCGGTCAAACAAGGTCTGCGTCAGGTGCTGGGGAACCAGGGCACCTTCACGAAAAATGGGTTACTGGAACAAGACGGAATTGGGCGAGAGGTGAAAACTTGGATCTGTTGGAATGCTACTACTCAAGTAACCCTAGTCAGAGGGGTTACATGCAAAGAATGCGGGAGGAATGGTTACGTCGACATCCCCATGTGAAGACCACAGTGGTGCCTGTGGTCATCGGGGCCCTCGGGGCAGTCACCCCCAAGCTGGAGCAGTGGCTAAAACAGATCCCAGGAACAACGTCAGACATCTCAGTCCAGAAATGCGCAGTTCTCAGCACAGCCAAGATACTACGCAGAACCCTCAAGCTCCCAGGCCTCTGGTAGAGGACCCGAGCTCAGAGGTTGAGAAAGACCACCCGTGGAGGGTGAGAAGGGAATTTTATATATATATATATATATATATATATATATATATATATATATATATATATATATATGAGAGAGAGAGAGAGATATGAAGGAGTCAGTAGGCCAAGTTTTCTGCTGATATTTTAAATTTTAAGGGAAATTAACCATTTATCTACTTTCAGAACTTGCTGATGAAGTTGAGGAAAATGTTTCCGGTAAGAAAACACTATTTCAATACATGATGTGATACATGCTGATTCTGCTAATCAATTTGGTTATCTTTTTTGCTACTTTTAGTTGAAGACAAAAGTCAAATATTTGAGTTATTCATCAGTACCATGTAAAATGTTTAGAGTTCCAAATAGTTATAGTTCCAAAACTGAACAACCATCTCTTTTTAACAGGTTACTTTGGATTATTCATCTAAATTAACTCTTTGTTAGGCCATTGGGAAATTCTACATAGCCGAGCTTCGTGCAATAAGAAGTAAAAACTGTCATTATCACCAACAGTTCACACTGCTTTCTCCGTGGGAAAGATCCAGGTCACCATAAACAAACAAACTAAAGGAAAATGGACAAGTCTTGGGCAGCCGCTGGAATTTCATAACACATTTCTATGCAAAAAAGACAGAGGTAAGAATCTCCTAATAATCTTTGCTTTACATTACACCCTTGTGTGTGTGTGTGTGTGTGTGTTTATAATCCAAATTCAGTCAGCGGAGAACCTGAAGATGGCTTTTGTAGTCACAGCTAGGGTTCCGTCTTATACATTCAGCATCAGTGGTCCTCAAATAAAACTTCACTTGTTTCCTTCTTAATATCTCTCCTCTTCCTTTGTGTTCCAACTCTTTCTTCAAGGGCTCTTCTATCGTGATTGTACACTGATGTCTAAAACACAGGTGAATCATAACACCTATGTTTTCAGACTGCAGTTTCCTCGAGGGACAGTCATGCATGTGCCTGTTGGAAAACACATCTACCTCAAAGCTCTCATTGAAGGTAACTAACAACACAATCTGAATGTTCTCCATGTTTAAACCTCAGAGAAGATGATGATCTGGTAACAAAGTAGGAGAAGTTTGCGTTGGTGTATTAATGTGACTCACTCCACATGAATATAGAATTTTCTACAAACCTTTTAGTTATAAGTGAGCTAACTGGAAAATGGATACGCTGCAGTCTATAATTAGCACATTATTATTGATATGATTGAAACAAAAACAAACTTAAAGGTTAGTTAAAATATTCATGGCTTTGGCAAATGTGTTGATTAAAATAGAAATGAATAAAGAGCTCCATAACATGTACTTCTATATCTAGGTACTGAGATAGTGAGGCCATACACTCCAGTGGATCAGAATCTGGTTGCATCTTCCCCACCTTCCTCACATGAGTCAGACCTCTACCTCATGATTAAAGTCTACCCTGATGGTGTTTTCACCCCATATCTGAACAGCCTGCAGATCGGTATGTCACAGCCAGGTCAAACAATAAGGCCATGTGTGTTTGTGTGTGTCTGTCATCCCACTATCTCCATCATTTCATTACTGAACGTGCATCTGTCCTCTGATTACATAATTGTATATCTGAGGACATCTCAGGCCTACCCTGAAAGCAAACATTAAATCACGATAATGGACAGTTTGTCCTCAGAGGCAGAGTTATTTAGACAGTTTGGTACTTGAACCACTTTCTCCTTCCGATATTTAAATTGGTGAAGAAGAAAATCTAGAAGCCCTTTTATATTCATTACTGTATGAATTTGTTACTATTTGAAAAGTAGGTCAAGACCAAATAAGACAGCAGCAACTATTATTAGAAAGCTTTCCTGTTAATAGTTACAGTTTTTGCATTAAAATGTTCTGTTAAGGTTTATGTTTTGTTGCTGTTTAATATCTGATGACTGTTGCCACACAGTTTTACTTTGAGCTGTATTATTAATATGGTTTCTGAATTTCAAGGTGAAAATATCTCCATCGGTGGTCCAGAGGGTACCTTTAGTCTCCGCCCACTTCGTGATGCCACGCACCTCTATCTGTTAGCAGCAGGCACAGGATTCACACCAATGGTTCGTCTCATCAGCCTGGCCCTACAAGAAGTTGACACCATCAGGTGGGAACAGTCAGTTTACTCTTGTATTCCATCAGAAAACGTCATGAATAGTGGATGATAATCCCCCCTGCAAAGCAGCAAATTTTTGATTATAACTTAGGGCTGGGCAATAAAATGATTACGATATCTATCACAATAGACACGTGATCAATATCAACAGAAAATATGTCCGGTAGAATGTTCAATAATTTGACTGAATGCTGATCCACAACCGCACTGCATTCTGGGTGATGTAGGCACAGGAGAGGCTTTAGCCGCTCAACCTCTCAGGGCCCAAGCTTAGAAAGGTTGGTGGCATCAACTAACTCACTCTGTGGTTACTGAGCAACAGTGTTCTGTAACATGTGCAACAGCAGTTTGGTGTTGGCCCCAACATACTCTGGCCTGTTTCACTCGGAGGTCCACACGTACTCGAGACGGAACAATGCAGAGTCAAAGTACATGTCTACTGGACATGTCTGTACAAAGGTAAATTTTTTACGACCGCGGCGAGAAACAGCGTTCACATCGAAATGTTTTGTAAGCAACACTGAGAAAATGTTGAGAGTCAGCGCAACCTGTCGCAGTAAGGACATGCAGCATGACTGCCGCTCTCTGTGCTGCGCTGACAGGTGTGCGGTGGCTGCCTGGTGGAGAAGAAACGGGGCTAGGCTCCAACTAGCTCATCAAACTTGCTAGTATCCATTCGGTTTGTGGGGAATGAAGGGATTTGTCACAAGAAATGTAGGCAATCGGTCCACTTGAGTATGAACTCTCAACCATCCATGGACAGTGTGCGCGAAGTCTGTGCGGTTCACACACACTGCAGGGGTTGCGTTAACAGAATATTTTCCATCTTTGACCGTTTTTTGTTTTTTTTTGTTAAAAACTGTGATGGAAAAATCTGAAGGCCATCTGTGACGGATTACAGTTCACACAGAACCACTTGACGCAGACGCCACTTTATGCACAGAAAACATCGCGAAGGTAACTAAATCAAACAATGATGAATCGGATGGGATTTCTTCTGGACATTGAACTAAATGCATCTCCCACACTTAATGCGCTAAATACAGCTTCATCTTACTTTTTAAACCTTATTTATATGTTTACATTTATTTATTAGGCTTCTTCTTTCATACCATAAACATGCAAATGTGAACTGGTATGACAATAAAAATCCTTGAATCTCTCAATCCGGGATCTGACCGCGCATTGCAGAGTTATGGACAGGAGGCCTTGGAGCCTACCTGGTGCAGGAGCACATTCTGGAGGATTTCCTCTTGCTGCCCCTCGTTCAGAGAGTTATGCCAACTTCTGACTGCTTCAAATGGAGAAAAGATTCCCTGATTTCTAAACTTGGACTGAAGTGGTGCTTGTAATTCCAGTTTATAGGGCAGCAGCAGAGCTTGGATTCAGCCTGCAGATCAACATCAAAACATTGAGACTTTTCTTACCCACAATCCGGTGCACAATTGATGTACATGTTCACAAATAAGTGTGATCGTTTCATTTCATTATTTATATGTAGTTACTGGTTTCAATGTGAGGCTTTAGAAATGAAAATGCCATAAACCTCACAAACACTGGAGGCTGCAGTTGTAACAGAGATACTCAGGCTTTTCCAGCTTTGTTCAAGATAATCTTCTGATGATGCAGGGAGTTGTTTAAAAGTTTTCACCAGAAGCACATCATTTCAAACCTCATGTTTAAAGTGTAACTAATGCCCAGATCAACATTTTTTTGCAGATTAACTGTCGAAATAGGTTATTTAGGGTTCTATCTTTACGTTTCTGTGTGAATTTATACGTTTTTGTGTAAATTTGTTTAGTTTGGCAATATTTTGCCTAAAACCGTCTCAGTACTGGTCTCCTTTGGTCAAACGATTCTTAGGTAGTTGAATTTTCCTATTTGGTTACAGCGGTACAGCCGGTACACTGCGTCCCAGCCCTGTGTTTGGGTATAAAACCGTCTCACTCAGACATACAGTCCTGCCTGCCCAGTGGCGAGTCAGGAGTTGGAATTGCCGGGTGTGACCACGGCGAGCACTGATCGATAGCGTGACTCACCTTTGCAAATGTGTGATTTATTTTCAATGTGGACACAGAGTGTAATGGGTCTCCTCTGCTCTGATGATTGGCGATGGTATACTGGAGGATGGATGACTGGCAGACTGACTGCAGTGCTTGGGAAGTGCTCACAGCAGCTCTCTGCTTACTTATGACATAGTGGGGCTGCAGCTGAGCTGCAAAGCGTTGTCACCATAAAAGTCTCCAACAACACAGAAAAAAGTCCCTAGATTTGTCATGTTTGTTTTTTTGTTTAAAAAGTCGCAAAATATAGCGAGAAAGTTTATAAGAAAGCAACAGATCTTCGTTCTTCCTGACCCCAGCCCCGTTCACCCCTCCTCTCATCCTCAGACTCTGCCCACGGCTCCACCCCTTTGCTGGAATTTTTCAAAATGTGTGAGGGACAGGGTTATGCTTTCACGGGGGGGGGGGGGTAATTACACTTCAAATGTAGCAGCCTGAAATAACAGCCAACATGCCACTGTAGAAAATAGTTGCTCTGCCAGAAGCTTCTAAAAGCTCTTGTGCTTCCTCCCACTTCATTTTGAACTCCTTATTGATGCTGACAGTAGCTAACTGAGTCTTCATCCCTCAATAACACCTTCCACTCTGAAGCCTTTTATTTCTTTGGTATGGTGGGTTTGCTTACTGGACTTTTATAGCTTCTGATCTTCTGATCAGCCAGTCACAGATCAGAGCTGGTCAGGTTTAAAATCGACCTACTCCGGTCATGAGTTGATTCGTGGCTGCATCTTCTGAATAGAATTTTCTGTCTGAACTTTAACTGTGGAATCGTTTTTATTTGTTAGCATTACAGTACAGAGAGGACTATTTTGGTATACTAATACATCTCAAACAATTAGAAAACTGCATAAAAGTGCAATATTTCTTGCCAGTCAACTCAGAAAGTGAAACTCAATATATTATATAGAATCATCACACAGAGTGATATATTCCAAACCTGTTTTTCTTGTAATTTTAATGATTATGGCTTATAGATAATGAAAATTCAGTGTCTCAAAAAATTTTAATACTGTGAAAACGGTCATTAATGGAAACTCATGGTGTCACATCCTAAACAGCTAATTAACTCAAAACATCTACAAAAGTTTCCTGAGCCTTTAAGCGGTCTCCCTCTCTGGTTCAGTAGGCTACACAATCATGGGGAAGACTACTGACTTGACAGATGTCCAGAAGACACAAACAAATACTAGACATGGGCTACAAATGTCGCATTCCCCATGTCAAGCCACTCCTGAATCAGAGACGATGTCAGAGGTGTTTTACCTGGACCAAGGAGAAAAGGAACTGGACTGTTGCACAATGGTTCAGAGTCTTGTTTTCAGATGTCTGTTGTTGTCAGACAGATTGCTAACCTCACTAAATAGTCTGAACCAGCTCTCCGTTCATAGGGCCCTCCTGAGCTTGATGAGCCTTTCCCAAACAAGGCAACAGAAAGTCTGTTTCAGCTGGTTTCAGGAAGAATTCGTTCAGCCTACTAACTGCCTCCTTTCCAAACGTCAAACCCTGCCTCCTCTGAGGTACCCGCCCGCCTGAGCAGCGGCAGCCAGCGAGCACCCTCAGCCACGCCTGTTAACGGCAGCTTCTTCCCTTTTACAGCTTACACTTGGAATAGGGCTGAGTTAGTTTTAGAAGTCTGGACTAATAGACTACCAGGATTTTGTTTTTCTAGCTAAACCTCTTTATCAGAATAATCGATCAAAAACCTCTTCAGAAATTCTGTTGAACCCAAGCAGCCAAACTTTTTACAACCAGCAAGAATCCTTTAAAGTGGCAATCTCAATAAATGATTTGCCACAACGTCCAATAAGATTTTCAACTGCTGTTTTAATTGAAAAGCCAAGCGGGAACAGCACACAGTAATCATCTCAGCTGCATAGAAAAAAATTCTGATTACAACTTTTGAATCACCAGTCATCAAACAATTCTATCTTTCCCTATAAACTGAGGCTGTAATTACTTTTAGATGTAAAAACTTTTAGCTGTGGGAGAGAGAGAGAGAGAGAGAGAGAGAGAGAGAGAGAGGATTTCATACCGGCATGGCTGAATTCTCATAGGAAAATCCCTCCTGCGTGGTGGTTGGGAACCAGGGCTCAATCTTTGAACTGGAACTCAGCCAGAACCCAAAAGAGATCTTGTCACCAGTACAAAGGAGGTAATCCTATTGTGAACAGGATCGTGAGTGTAGATTCCAGATTCAAACCCCCAGACTTCTGGGGCCAGGACCGTCCCCTCACTCAGGCAAAAATCTTCGGTCAGTCAGAGGCTTCTTCCCCTCTCAAAAATCCTGCAAATAAAAATCCAACGCGATCTCTGCTCCCAATCTTGACTCAAAGCTGGAGCTGGAAAACACCTACACTTCTGCTTTTCTTTTTATCAGCTTCGCCACCTTTTTTCTCTCTCCCAATGCCTTTTTTTCAGCCCTATTTTTACTAACCCTACTAAATCTGATTTTTAGTACACACAGTATCAAATCACAATCATCCATCGTATTGATTACTCTGTTATTAGTGGATATAAGAATCCCACTGCAGCCATAAGCCACTTCGTCCTTCATCTGATCAGGATGCATCAGAGGCTACAATGCTTTTCCTTTACCTCAGCATTAAATTACACATGAATGAAATTGTTTTTCTTTAAATCAACACTGAATCACAGAGGATTAAAATGTCACAAAAATCATTAAATATAAGCTTCCTTAGATTATTGCATTATAAAGTAAATAAAACATCTCTTTCTTTCATTCTCTAACCTTTTCACTTATAATTTTTCTTAAAAGGCATCATTTGATGTATTTTGATGCACAGCTGGTTGAAAACAACATTTCAGCTTGTTTCTGCAAGCCCCATGGTTCAGTCCCTCTCACCAGCTCTTTCTTCTGGGCTTACTGGGCTGATCTCACCTCTTTCAACACAGATGAAAGTAAATTCTGTATTTCATTTGGAAATCAAGGTCCCAGGGTCTGGAGGAACAGTGGAGAGGCACAGGATCCATGTTAACTGAAGTCCAGTGTGAAGTTTCCTCAGTCAGTGATAGTTTGGGGTGCCGTGTCATCTGCTGGTGTTGGTAAACTTCTCCAATAGAGCGGCTTTAACCAGTTCTGCCCCAGTCTGCCCTGGCCATATTCATCTCCATTAGCAGATCCTTTGCAGCTCTTCCCCGTTTTTTGCACTCACTTCAGGGGTCGTACAAGTCGCACCAAGCAGTTTATTGCACACAAGGGATTTGACTGAGAGCATACTGCATTCCTTGATTAGCCCGTGATTTATGTCACTGCGAACTCCAACAGCATTTCAGCCACCACAGAGGACCGGACATGGCATCTGTTGTCAGAGACCTGCAGTGTGGAGGAGCGTAATTATGAGTTTATCTTGTGCAGTGCTAGGAACACATGCATCAACTTTTGGAGTGGAATGACCATGATTTAGCAGCCCTGCAAGCAGCACGTCTCTGAAGAATGGGCAGCAATGAAGAAGCAAGAAACTGTGCAGCTCTGATGAGCGTTCAGTCAGAGTCACAGTTTTGTGCTGGCCAGTGTGAAACACCAAAACTACATGACATTAGTTTGGCGTGATGTGCATTTTATTCTTTTTAGAAATTTGTTTTAAAGTTCATACATGGATATTGGTATACATCTTTTGACTGCATTACCTAAATACAAAAGGTTTCATGTTTAAAAGAAATAAAGTAATATAAATATATTTATGTGTATAACAAAGATCTTCAGGTAATCTGAACTGTTTTGAGTATGTTTGCGCCAGCAATAAATTTCTGTAAGACAAAATGAAATATCTGGGTTTATTTGAGTCCATCAAAACCACAACTTCGAGGTTCTCCATTGCTGAGTGACGCTGCAAACATCATCAGAGCAGTGACCACTGCTCCTGCATTCTCACAGCCCTCCCACGTTCCTGCCCATATTCATGCCCATAATAATGAGGAACAGACCGTAATTGAGACTCTCCAAACCTGGCTAGACCTGAACCAGACATTAACCGGTTAGAGTAAAACTCCTCGGTGGAAAAGCGCCTTGTGTTTTCTGAAGTCCACTGTCAATGCGGCCATCTACCAGGAAATTCTAGTGCACTTTATGCTTCCCTCTGTTTACAAGCTGTATGGAGATGCTGATTTATTTTCGAGCAGCACCTGCCCACACTGCCAAAGATATTAAAAGCTGATTCAGTGACCATGGTGTTCCTGTTCTTAACTGGCCAGCAAGCTCCCCTGACCTGAACATCGTAGAAAATCTGTGGGCTGTTGAGAAAGAGGAAGATAAGGGACACCAGGCCCAACAAGGCAGATGACCTGAAGGCAGCTGTCAAAGCAGTCTGGGCTTCCATTACACCTACGCAGTGCCACAGGCTGATCACCTCCATGCCAACTCATGCAAGAAGAGGCCCAACCCAAGTATTGAGTGCATAGAAATGTACATACTTTAAGCTTAAACATCCATTTTTGATTGGTCTATTGTGATATTCTAATTTTTTGAGACACTTAATTGTGGGTTTTCTTTACCTAATCATTAAAATTGGGAAAATAAAAGCTGGAAACATTGTGTAATGAATCTTTATAAAATGAGCATTTTCCTTTCTGAGATGGTTGGTAAGAAATGTTGCACTTGTATGCAATATTGTAATTTTTTTTAGATGTACTAGTATTTTGTTTTTCTGTTGACAGAAACTATAGATGATCACTCAAATCTGTGTGTGTTCACAGCACAACAAAGCTGCTCTTTTTCAACAAACAGGAGGAGGACATTCTGTGGCGCTGCCAACTGGATGATCTGGCAGCTAATGAAGAACGGTAAAGCAGTGATGAGTTTCTATAAAATGTTCTTTTAGTGAGGGCTTGATGGGTGGTTATGGTTGTGGAAAATGGAAAAAAGAGGTGGGAATTTTACTGGATGTGAACATACAGGCTGTGTTTTGACATGAAGTCAATGTACTCTCCAAACAATAATCTAACATCAGTATACAGTTTTGGAACATTTATTCTGTTTTTTTTGTTTTTTGTTTTTTTTTAAAGCTAGAAAGCAGCTATTTTCAGTTGTTTTTCAACAGCATCCTCAAGTGTGTTGTGCTTTTTTGTCAGGTTTCAGGTGGAGTACGTCCTCTCTGAGCCTTCTGACAGCTGGACTGGCAGGAAGGGTCGGGTGGATGAGACTCTGCTGAACGAGTTTCTCATCAGGCCAGATGGGTCCAGATGCTACGTTTGTGTGTGTGGTCCTTCTGCCTTCACAGCGCAAACAGTAGGGTATGGAATATTAAACATCATCATCATTATTATTATTATTATTATTATTATTATTATTATTATGCTTGCTCAGTTTGATCCAAATAATAACAGCATAATTACTAATGCCGCAGACTAACACTTTGGCTTTTTATTGTGTGTTCATTTTTGGAACTAAAATTCAAACATTTCATACGTTCAACTTTATGTACATCATCAACATATTGATGATGGTACACAAAAATTTGGATTGTATTTGAAGCACTGAATGCATTTGGACAGCCAGTGTGAGGTTTTCAACCCAGAGCTCAGAATGATATTACTGCTCCACACTACATTTCTGCATGTGCAAATATCTGAGATGCTAAGTTCTAAACCACGCCTCCTTGGTTCTGCAACCCCATCTACATGCTCTGAAAACAAAACCAGTCTGATGATCTCATCAGACTGACTTATGTGAATCACAGTGATCTCTAAAGGAAGATTTCTGGTTGCATGATTATTTCTGTTTTATGATTTGTAATGTTATTTTAAACACTAAAAGTGATAGTATCCTTTAAAACCTCTGGGGGGCACTTTTACCTCTTGTCCAAGAAGCCTTACAGTAAATATGTAGTTATGAGTGGGTGTATTAACTGTGTTGGGAATTTATTTTACAGTAAAATGACTTGGTCTGTACAGTTAATTACTGCTGCGGGCTCTTTTGAAATTAAGATTGAATAGCTGTAAGATAAAAGCTTTCTTACAGCATTAAAGGCTGTTTGCAGAGTAATGATGTTTTTAGATTTTCTTGAGAAGTGGAAATGATAACAATTTGAGTTTATTATCAAATTATCAGGATAGAGATTTCCTTATAGACACTGGAGATAATACAGTGATGAATAGATGGGTGTGATAAATAATATGCTGAAGAATACATGTGCATGCATTAACATCGAGCTGTAGTGTGTTTCCACTGAGTGGTTTTCACCTTGTTTATTTATCAGGTTGTTGAAGCAGCTTTGCTTCAGTGAAGAGGAATGGCATGCCTTCCAGGGCTGACGAGCTCTGCCACTTGAAGAGACAGTATGTCTGAGATGGAAGGACAAAGGACTTTTAACAAGCTGTGTTTGTGAGACAATAAAAAGAAAGCATATATTTCTATGCACCAAAGGCATGACGATGTTGACTGCATCTACTACTCCACACTGGCCAGTGAGGACTTCTAAGGGCAATAATTCAGTCATGGTGAAGTGGGAACCTGGACACTTGTCAGGGATAGAAAACACATAAATAAATGGGACAATGTGAAGGTTCCTGCAATAAAAGTATGATTTACTGAAAGAAAAACTGTGTGTAACATATGAAGAAAAAACAATTCCTTCACACCTGCTGATTTTCACCAGATCTTCATGTAACTAATGTTAGTCCTCTGGTATTTTTGTGCGTTGACTGACTTATGTCTCATTTTTTTAGTCAGGTTTATCTTCAGAAATACTTTGTTTAATAAAAGTCAGTGTGCAGCTTTTACCTCAATTCCCAAATATTCAAGAGTCAAAATTGCCCAGGGATCTTTTTTTTAGTTTAGTGAATCATGAAACCCCTTCGCCCCTCTTATTCTTTCTATTCTCACTTAAAAAATTGGAATTAGGGGGTGCTGATTCAGTGAGTACAGGTGTTTCATTGTTGTCATCCAACCATGTTTCTCTGAGAAATATAACATGTGACTGTTATATGTGAGAGTGTCTAAGTTGGATATAAAATTGCCCGACATCCCACGGAGCGAAAACCAAAACCCACCGAGAAGTCAAGACCATTCCACTCAAAAAAAATCCAGGCCAGCCAGCCAGCCAGCCTGCACTAGCCACACAGACACCGCCTCCAAACAGAACCGGAGCCGCCATGTACCAAAACCCCAAGGGGAATCAGAATCTGAACCAGGACCACCCCAATGACACCTAGCGCCTTCCCAGGGCTGTCCACCCAGCCGTCACCCCAGAGGAGAAGCCATCCCCACCCTAACATTCGGACAAGTCTCAGACCACATAAGACACCCAGGTTGAGTTCACCCCTCCCATGGACTGCTCCCCCCACCCTAAGAATGCCCTCCCTGATGGGAGAGGACCTGCACTGAGATGCAAAAGAAACCTCCCCACCAGCTTGGAGCACCAACACACTGAGAGCCCTCAGGCCAGGACTGGGTGTCGGTGTACACACTGGCCCAAAAGCCCGGCAACATACCCACCAAGACTTAAACCTCCCAGGTCCAGCCGGTACCCCAGCATGGGGGCGACGCACTTCCAGAACCCAGAGTCCCAGACCCCACCCAGGGGCAGCCTGGTCACTGTAAAATCTGGAGCACATTGTAGCCCTTGTGTGGGCCTAAAAGCTGGAGATCGAAATGTGCTAAATATTAATAATGAACACACATTGTAACAATAAGCTATGCTACACTATAGACACACACAGCTTGCATCAGTCATAACATCTATCATCCAATGTTATCATTGTCGTTTTCTTAGAACATAATTACAGAGCTGCGTTTGATGCGTGACTTGAAAACTTAAACTATCAGGCCAGGCATCAATTTGCTAAAATTGACTTTTTTGTGCTTCTCTCAGCCGAGAAAAGCTGTCTTTTTCCCAGGGTCTTATTACTCCATTTCAAAACTCTGGGCCGACATGTTAGGGTTCAAAACAAGTTAAAAACTTCCTTTTTAAGCTTCCTAAAGTGTTATGAAAGCAAATAAAGTTAAACACTGAGGCCAGGCATCACTTTGCTGAAATTGAACTTTTTGTGCTCCCTTCAGCCAGAGAAAGCTGTTTTTTCCCTTTGTCTTTTAACTCCATTTCAACACTCTGTGGCGACATGTTAGAGTTTGAAATTGAAAATTTTGATAGATTGTTGAGGAATTTTCTTTATCAAAGAGGGAGATAAAACTACTCAGTAAATCAGAGAAAGATCGATCTTTGTCTTTATAAGTTGTATTCAAAGGCACATGGCGTTTGACGTCTGTCACTGAGCAAGTCAGAGAAGCAGAGCAACATCTCAAAGGCACACAGTCATATTTATACACTTTTGTTATCAGGGAGTACAGTCCATAGAAGGCAACAACTTTGAAGATGGGGAGAACAAGACGGAGGAGTTTCACGTCATTCCAGTACAATCCAGTTCTCGACCAGTTCTTATCTCATACAGCTCATCTCCTTGTCCTTGACTGAAACACACATAGTACAGCATGAGTTTCTCAAATCTTAAGAAGTTATTGTGAGTTTTACACAAAATAGTATGAGCAAAGTCATAGACATCAAAGTTTTCCATTACAATAGTCAGGGAAGTGATTCAAGTCAGCTGATGGTTATAATTTGTGTGATTACTCAGGTTAGTCACAAATTGTCTTTACTGTACCTTTTCCCAGATGAGCATAGGAGTGATAAATAAGAGCAAAGCCGATCACCAGTCCCAAAACCTGACCATTTTCCGTACAGCTTCATGCTGATTGAAGCAAAATGTCCTTTCTTCTGATACTCAGCACAAACAGTTTAAAAAAAAAAAAAAAAGTCCTGCTGCCTCCCCAGAGTGGCTTCCGTACTTCAAGCTGCCCTCTGTTACCGGCCTGGTACAGGTGGGTGGTCGTTGGAAGCCCCTGTGTGGCGTGGATCCAGGTGTTCCTTCCTTGGACTTTCACGGCGGTGAGAGTTACCATCAGGCTCTGGAACAGTCCTTGCCACCGCTTGTCCCTCCAATGGCTCCTTCTAGTATCTCGGATCAGCATCCACTGTCCTGGCTGGAACTGGTGCAGGGGTTTGTCAGCCACTGGGGGTAGGGCAGCTTTCACGGTCCGATGGGAGAGAGAAAGAGACTGTGACAGTATTCTAATATGGAATGTTCAAAATGACCAGTTAATGTGGTTAAGTTAGTACCGGGTCCTCCTCCGGTGTTTGCAGGCCTCCCAAAAAGGATCTCAAAGGGACTCAGATTAGCTCTGGATCTATTTCTCATCCGCATGCACATAAGAACCAGAGGGAAAGCTTTTGGCCAGGACAAACCTGTTTCTTCACAACATGTGAAGCACAGATCAAACATTTTTTGCAGTAATTTTCAGCTGCTACTGAAAACCCATTTGTGTACCAGTGTTTTTAACCATGTCTCGCAGCCCCCCTTTGGACACATGATCTAGTCCATGTCAAAAACCAAGGGGAAAAATATTTAGGAAGGCATGGTCTGCCATCAGAGAAATGCCACCTAGAACATGGAGAAGCCATCTCTTCTCCATTTCTCTTTCTCCTGTGGAGTGGCAAAGGATTGCATTTCAGGAACAGTAACAGTATGGATCAGTCAGAAAAGGGAAGTTTCAGCCAGAGGGAGGGGGCACAGAGCTGCTGCTTTCGCAGCCGAATCCACAGCTGCATTCCCTCTAGAAACAGAGTCCAAATGTCTTGTGTGTGCATCAGACTTAACAACAATATGTCTTTGGGTAACAAAATAGCATCCAAAAGGTCAGAGACTTGTTTAGCATTCAAAATAGGTTTCCTATCTGATTTCACAAAGGAGTGATGTTTCCACAATCCTCCAAAGTCAAGCACCACTCCAAAAGCATATCTGGAGTCAGTGTAAATAGTCACAGTTTTTCCTTCCACTAACTTACAAGCCTCAGTCAAAGCAATTAATTCAGCTGTTTGAGCAGAGTAGTGGGTTGGTGGGGGGCCAGAACACAAAACTTCCATGTCAGAACAAACTGCAAAACCAACCTGATTTAATCCTGCTGCTGACCGAGAGGAGGAGCCATCAACATACAAAACGAGATCGGAGTTAGACAGCAAGCTGCAGTTTTTCACCAGAGATTTTGTACCAAATGTCCTCATAGTCAGAGCCGTCAGACACATGTGAAGTACAATGTAAGTCATCCGCGGACATAATGTGACTGTCTGATGTCTCAGCATTTACTGCTAATGTGACAAAATGTTGAGGCACAGGACCAGCTGGAATCTTCCACTCATGCACATACAAAGGTTGATCTGGGGCCCAATGTACTGCAGTGTAGTCATAGTCCGAGTCGTCCTGAGTGCGCACTATCAGTCTGTCAGGGGTAGAAGTGATATTTGTATTCAGTTTGCACATTAAATCTCTACCCATAAGATTTAAAGGACACAAGGGAGACACCAAAAAAGAATGTTTCAACTTCACTCCCTGCAGAGTAGAACACTTTAGAGGAACAGAAAAAACTTTCTCTAACTGTTTCACCTGAAGCAGAAACAGAATGAACATAACGACTGCTGAATTTTGGCTTTTCCTTGATACATTTGGGTGATAAAACAGAGTGGGTTGCACCCGAGTCGACAACAAAAGAAATTTCTTCACCCATCACCATCATAGAAAACATAGGCATTCTTTTAATAGCAGGGGTCTGTGTATGGAGATACGTGCCCAATGAAACTGCTCTGGCACATTCTAAGTGTGTGATGGCCTCTGTAAGCAAACTATGTGGATCAGTAAAAGCAGGTACCTTTTTAACATCATTCAAACACTGGTGTGGCGATGTGTGTGAAACCTTACGCTCCTTGGGAGGCCCCTCCTCAATGCGGTTGGCAGCCAGATCCAGGGTCCGGTCCCCCACCCGTCAATTGCCGTTGTCAGGCTGCTGCGGTTCCTCTAGACATTCATTCTTCCAGTGTCCCAATTGTCCACAATTATGATCAGAGCGGGGTCACTGTCCATGCCCACGACCTCTGCCCCCGCATCCTCTGGGAAAGGAACCACGTTGGTTGGTGCTGGAATACAAAGTCAGAGCAACATTGTGCAAGTCAGTGTCTCTTTTGTCCGCTTTTTCTTCTTTCTTTCGTTGATGACGTCAGCACTATGCAGAGCATGCCTTTTCAGCTCAGCCAGGCGCACACCATGTCTCCACCCCAGGTATGAGGTCTTCTTGTTTTGGGGTTTTTATTCAGACCCCTGGACTAGTAGTGGGGATAGACATTAACTCTCCATGTGCTCCGTCTCCGCCGCAAAGTCCTCCTGGCACGTCGGATCCCACTTCTGACACCAGAATGTTGTGGATTTTTCTGTACTAAAGAGGGCGAGAAAACTACTCAGTAAAATCAGAGAAAGGTCAGTCTTTGTAGGTTTAATTCAAAGGCACACAGCGTTTGAAGACTCTGTCTCTGAGCAAGTCAGAGAAGCAGAGCAACATCTCAAAGGCACACAGTCATATTTATATACTTTTGTTATCAGGGAGTACAGTCCATGGAAGGCAACAACTTTGAAGATGGAGAGAACAAGACAGAGGAGTTTCACGTCATTCCAGTACAATCCAGTTCTCAACTAGTTCTTATCTCATACAGCTCATCTCCTTGTCCTTGACTGGAGAACACAGTGTGTGATCATTAGAAACATTATGAGTTTCTCAAATCACAAGAGGTTATAGTGAGTTTTACACAAAATAGTATGAGCAAAGTCATGTACATCAAAATTCTCCATTACAACACAGACATCTACAAATACAGATCACCACTGCAAACCTTTTTTTTTTTTTTTGCATAAATAAGTTATATGACGGTCTTTATCATATGTAGCACAGTCAAAATATACCCAATGAATTGCACAGGTTACTGTGTATGGAAGCAAGCAAACATGTCTCAGTTTTCAAATTAAAATGGATTAATAGAAATGCTTTTTCATTTTCAAAATAAAGCAGTATTTTTTGACTCATAAATAAAATTAAAAATAACTCATCCAAACTGCATTTTCATTTTCTTGTTTATATGAAACTAACTAGTTTTATATTATCTGAATTTCAGATCTTCAGATGGACCTCTTTTCAAAGCGGGACCCTGAATAAACAGAGGACCAGAGAGAGGTGGCCCTCACACTGCACCTCCATGGTCCCAAAGCCTACAGATATCTGAGGGATTCTCTGCATCTTCTCCTCCCACATCCACACACATTGTGAAAGTGTAGAACATGTTTTTGGTTAAAATACTTAAAACAGTTCAGCTTACATACTATGTTGTACAACAAACAGAATTCACGAGCAAGTTTTGAGCTTCTATGTGCTATTTTCACTAGTTTTGAAAGTCCTTGAAAAAAGAACAATCTTAGAAAAACATAAATAAAGAAAAAGTGTCCAAAATAGGGATCCAAGGTTTATCCACAGACTGGATATCAGTCCCACAGACCGATATCCAATTCTTGGGACAGACCGGTTATCCACTGTGTGTGGGCAGACTGGTTATCGGTACCGTCTGGGTGGGTAAATTCTAGTACAAATTATTTTTTCTATACCTATGCATCCCTAGATTACATTATGTTTTGATGTGATAGACCTGTTCAGACTCCAGTGCTTATCTTTATAGCCTACCTGTGGGGAAAAATAGTTTGCTTACTTACTCTCAGAAGACGTGTCTTTTATGGCTCTGACTGTCCGAATTAAACATCTCTGTATTCTATGTGTGTAAATGTTTTTTTTAGGAGGCTGGAATAAAAATTTCTCTGAAGGTTGCAGTTCCAGGGCATTTTCCCCCATCTGGTGGTCCATTGAGGTGTCTCACCAAGTGGGTCTGGCAACATGGCAGCACAAGATGAGAATGTGTTCCTATCAGCTGCAGACATCCACTCTGGTTTAATGGAGGAGGAAGAGCTTCTGTCCCCACCACAGTTACCTGCCCACCTGCTTTAGTGATCTTGAGGACAATGCCTTGGTCTACATTTCAGGGTTTATTGTCAGAAAAACTGTGAGGAAAAAAAACTGTCCTGTGAGGTGTGCTGGGTACCACCTGCTTCAATCATGATGGGCTGATGATCCCCTCAGAGGGAACAGTGAAGGTGGTCAGCGCAGAAATGATTGTTGTTGGTGTGTACCGAGGGCTCAGGATTGATTGTGTGAGAGAGTGAAATAAATTCAAATAAACAGACTTGTTTCTTTATTAAAATAGAACATTTATACGCTTATTAATTAGCTCTTTCATAAGTCTGTTTTTGTTAGTTTATTTGTACTGCACATTTCAGCAGCAAGGCAGCTGGGGAGCATAAAACAAAGTATTTCAGTATAAAAGCACAAGTTATTCATGTGTGACAGCGTCCTGTATCATCACTACATCTCTGCCATTTCTAACAAACCAAAACGTGTGAAAATCGGGAAACCGTTCGTGGAGTTATGATTATTTTAGTTGGGCATGAAGCGATTCTCAATACAAATAAGAGGTGCGAGAGGGACCCATCCAAGATGGCGGCCGCGCCAAACGTCAGCTCCAAAGCAGAAGAAGAGTTGCCACTCACGTCACTCTCCTGCGCCGCTTGGAGTTGCGAATTCGAATTGATTTATGGAACACTTCTTGCGGGGGCGAGCATGAAGACGAAAAAGCAGTTTCCTCTTAGTTTTCTGTGTAGTTGTATCACATAATGAGCAGTCTTGGAGACGAAAATGAAAACGCAGTTTGGATGAGCTATTGGCAATTTCATTTATGAGTAAAAAAAATGCAGCTTTGACTTGGAAATGTAAAAGTATTTTTGCTAGTACATTTTAATTTTCAAATTGGACATTTAAAATGAATTTTGGCCACTTTTTGTTGGCATATCTTTTGAAAATTAAATGTTAAACATACCTTTCTTAATCATTTTAATTAAGTAACAGAAGAAGCAGTCTTGAAGAAGAAAAATTAAAATTCAGTTTGGATTATTTATTTTTCACTTTATTTATGAGTCAAAAATGTAGCTATGACTGAAATGAAAAAGCATTTCTGCTAATACATTTTAATTTTCAAATTTGACATTTCAAAATTAATTTTGGTCACTTTTTACAGGAACATCTTTTGAAAATTAAATGTTATTTTATTTATCATTTTAATTGATTTACAAATTGAGCAGTCTTGGAGAAGAAAATGAAAATGTAGTTTGGATGATTTATTTTTAATTTTAAAGGCTGTTTTTTTTTTTTTTTTTTTTTCTTATTTAACAGTTCCTTTAGCTCACAAGTGATCCAGGGTTTGTTATTAGGGAAGCACCTCACTGTTCTGGTGGGGATGGTGTTGTCCACAAAAAAGTTTATATAGCTGGTCACACACTGGCATGGCATTAATGTCCTCTCCATGTGGCTTGCAAAGAGAAATCCAGTTGGTAGCATCAAAACAGCCCTGTAGAGCTTCTTCAGCTTCCTGTGACCCCTTTCTCACAGTCCTTTTTGTCACAGGTAGTTTCTGGACAAGGGGTTTATATTTTGAGCAGAGAAAAACAAGGTTGTGATCTGATTTACCCAGAGGAGGTCTTGCTTTGGACATATATGAATCCTTGACATTTGTATAAAACAAATCCAATGTCTTGTTTTCTCTGGTAGAGCAGCTGACAAACTGTTGAAACGCTGGCAGTGTAGCAGAGAGAGAGGCGCGATTAAAATCACCAGATATCGCCACAAAAGAATTGGGGTGTTGGGTCTGTATCTAAGCAACAACGGAACTGATGACATCACATGCATTGTTGGCAACAGCTGAGTAAATGTAAACAGCTACCAAAATAACACTGGTGAACTCTCTTGGCAAATAATATGGACGAAAACTTACTGCCAATAGTTCAATGTCTGGACTGCAGAGACGACACTTCACAGTAACGTGTCCTGGATGACACCATCTGTTGTTGACAAGCACAGCCAATTCACCTCCCTTCCTTTTCCTGCTACTCTTTAAATCTCTGTCCGCCTTTATAGTAAGGAAGCCTGGCAGAGAGACGTTGGAGTCTGGGATCTGATCCTGCAGCCATGTCTCAGTAAAACACATAATACTGCATTCCCGATACTCTTGCTGAGTCCTTGTCAGGGCTTGAAGTTCATCCAACTTGTTAGCTAACAATCTCACGTTGCCCATTATGATGGATGGCAGAGATGGTTTGAACGTCCTCCTTCTCTCTCTCCTCTTTGCTCCTGCTCTGCATCCACGACGTCTCCTTTTCAACTCCTCTGGGATTTCTGGCTTCAGTTGTTGTATTATTTCTGCTTTTGCAATGTTAATCAGCTGCTCCCTGTTGTAAACCACCCTATTGCCATGGTTGTCCAAAAGAGAAAAAAAGCAGGAATTAAATTTTGAAAAATTAAAAAAAAAAAAAAAAAAAAAAAAAAAGATCTCAATAAAAGTAATAAAGCTACACCAACATGGTGCCACCCTGAGCAATGCAATTGTTGAAGAATCTATATACATACATGCAAACTCCTTGCAGAAAGACCCCAGGCTGGATTCGTACCCATGACCATCGTGCTGCAAGTTGATTAACAAAATGTGATCATCGGCAATATATATTTAAGATCAAATGGACATTTTGAGCCACACCCCACACCAGTAGGTGGCGGTAATGCATACCAAACGTTTATTGCCAACCGACAATAAAAATCAAGTAGAAGATGAGGAGGGAAACTATAGAGAAATGTTTACTAACAGGGGGCGCCACTGAGTTCTTGCTCGGTTTAGGATTGTCATCAAATAGGAAAGAAGAATGTGTTAGAGCGGAGCACCCAATTGGCTAACAGTTTTGTTCGTTTATTTGACGATATTAGGTATTTAGCCGTCACTTTTAGGTAGTTTAGTTAGTAGACGCAGTTTAACGTGACCTAATTTTGACAACAACCTAAGATCCTGTGGTTATCCTTAAAACTTCGAGTAGGAATGGCAGAAAACAGCGGTGAGTTTCTCAGTTTGTGCTGGCTAAGTGGCTAGTTATGCTAGCTTTAAGTCTGTGACCAGATAACAGTAAAGCAATAATGTGCCCACGATATTTTAAAAGTCCGTCATATCGCTTTCAGTTTGTTCGGCTGTGACCGTGAATGTTTTTCCAACCTTTGGAGAAATTAGTCACAAGTGTAGGCCGGTGTAGATCTGTGTATTGTCTCACCCAGCAAACGCCTGCCCAGGATATAGGCAGCTTTATACTTGGATCTCACTTCTCTGAAAATAGCCCAGAGAGAATCTAATGGGAGAGGCGATAATACTGATATTTAGCTTTCTGGGGAGGGAGAGGGCCCGTCATCTAGTGCCGTTCAACATACGCACTGCACTTTTCTCAGTCATCACTTTCAGACAGTATTTTGATGAACAATTCTGGGGTAAAATAATAATAATAATAATTCAATAAAATTAATGCTAACAGAAAAAAAATATTTCCTGAACTTTTCAACCTGCTGTGATTCAGCTCATCAAAGAGACAGACCATGATGACTTAAGGAGGCAACAACTTTTCTGTTTCTACCTGTGTTGAGGGTTCTTCTCAGTATCTTAGCTGTTCTTAGGAGTGAGCTCTGATGGACTGAGATGTCAGATGTTTCTCCAGGTATCTGTTGGAACCACTTCTCCAGAGCGGGGGTCAGTGCTCCGGTGACTACAGCTACTACAGTTGCCTTCACTTGGTGGGCTCCTTCTAGCTCTTCTCTGAGCCCTTGGTATTGTTCCTTTTTCCTGATCTTCCCATCATTGAGGATGGTCAAATCAACCACAATGGCTGTCCTCTGCTGCTTATCAATCATCACAATGTCTGGTTGGCCATTACCATTTTGTCTATTTGAATCAGGATCTTTGCTTGGTCATTCTCCACCACCTTGGTACGGTGAGTCCCACTTTGAGCTCAGGGTCTCCAGTTCGTACTCTGTACAGATGCTTCTGTCCACTATACCAGACACTTGGTTATGGTGCTCCATCTATTGCTAGTATCTTCCACCCTGCTGTGAGATGCTGGATTGTGTTCTGGGGCCTCTTTGCTCACCTTGCACCTGGGATCTTGCCTGGCCTAGTAGATCTGGGCTAGACTGCTGTCCTTCAGTCTAGCCCTCTCCAGCCATTGGTAGGATGAGGTATAATGCCTCAGCATATGTGAGGTGTTATTGTTGTATTGAAATTGTTTTGAACACAGCAGATACTTTAAAACACCATAAATTATAAGAAAGGAATTTGACATTGTGCTGTTTTTTGACTATTTAATGTCATTTATTTGGTAGGGACTATGCACATTGATTAACATTCTGTAAATGTGCCAGAATTAGCCAAAAGGCTATTTCTCATCTGTTGTCCCTGGACAGTGCTCAATTTGTGTTGCTAAAAACAAAAGTTATTAGTGGTGATTTATTACTCTTTGGAAACCCTGTTACTGTTAGGAGGGATGATGTTAAAATGTTGCCAGATGGGAGAAAATCTCCTCTTTCTTGCTGGTTCCATCACAAACACACACATCCTCAGAAGAAGACGTGACGGGAAACAGCAGTGTTTTGCTGCCTGCTCTATATCGATTCACGTCGTGCAAACAGACAACTTGGCTCCTGAATTAGTCACGTGGCCTCAAATGTCACCACATATATCATTGACTCCACACTTCATAAAAATCCTCCTGGATTACTGGACACAGCAGGAAACATCCCTAATGAGGACATCAACCTTGCTAAGGAGCCAGTTCAACCAGATTGACACAGAACCTAAATCTGTTCACATTCAGATAATTGGACCATCCATGCACGTTGGTTCCTACTGTTTGTCGCAGCCATTTCTAAAGTTTCAGTTATTTTCACAATGTTGGGCTCTGCGGTGTGTTCAAGATGCTTTCTTTAGTCATGTTTTTTGAATGTCTATAGAAGTTAAACTGTTTTTTGGCTATTCTATAGCTGTGGTTAGAGTTATATTTATGTTTTGGTACATATCACTAGATGGTAGAGGTGTAACGGTATGCTACAATCACATTTCAGCTTGGTTCAGTTTCATGGAGGGCTCAGTTTGGTTAATCTTTGGTGCAAAAAAAGCTCAAATAAAAATGTACAAAATGTTTATTTTGAAACTTGCCAAGTATACAATACATTTGTATAAAAATAAATAAAAGTGACCCATTGGGGTGATATTTTAAATAAATGGCACTCTTTACAATAAATAAACTATACTAACAATAATAAAAAATCTTAATAAAATACTATAACAGTCAGGAACAGAACAATAAGCAACAACAGGCCGTGTATGAACTAACTTATCAAGTTTTAAGTTTTTGGCCAAAAAGAACAACTGAACATTTTCTGCTGAAAGCATAGATCTAGTTGCAGTGACAATATCTCCAGCGGTGGAGGAAAGCTGCTCACCAGCAACAGAGGTAGCAGGAATAGAGAGGTAGCACTTTGTTCCTTTTGCAGTGTGTCTTCATGTGGCCTCACTGCCTTTCCACCAAAGAAGAGGGTCAGCTTCAAGGGAAGGGCACCCTGAAGCTCTGGACTTACGAGCCTCTTCCTGGACGTGCTCCAAAAGGGACTTGCTACTTCCTATCGGTCCCTGGAAAAGTTCACCAGAGTTCAGTCATTACAGACTTCTTAGCTGGAGGTGATCTGGTGGATGATTTACCTGAAGATGAGGAAGACTCAGCTGCTATCTCAGTCACATCCTCAGACTGCAAACAACACAAAGAGGTAAAAAAAAAAAAATGGAGTTAATAAGATTAATTTTAAATTTAAAAAGTCAATTAGTTCATTATGATATAATATCTCTTCTTGTATGGTCATCATTTCTGTTAAGGGGGTGGTTGAATATCCTCGCTTGCTCATCATCGATATGTGGCAGGCTCCAGGGCTGTGCACATGGACTATCTGTCCTCCAGGGTTGTTGTGGCTGCAACCTTCACCCCTCTCACAGCTGAAGTGTCCTCTTGTCTTGGTGCCATGGGGTGGAGAACAGTGGCTTTCAGGGGGAGTATCCTTGGCACAGAAGCTCTTGTTCCAGTGCTTATCAAAGTTGTGATAGTTTTTAGAGGTTTAAGGACCTCAGTCAGTTCCTCTTCATTGAGGACATACATGTCTTTGTCCTTGAGAGCTTTTTCACTTAGTGCAGAATATATGGCTGCTTGCTGTTCCACATACCTTTCAATCATGGCGTAACTGGAGTTCCAGTAGGTGGGAACATCTTGAATGAGTCTGTTTTGGAATATTGAGCATTTCTTGCTTGCGCTCCAGGATCCAGCTGTGGTAGTTCTGTTTAAAAAAATGCAGCAACCTTCCTGACTTTGCCCAATAATCTCCTTACCTGATATTGCCTGCAACCTGCTTGTTGCCTTTTGGGAAGTCAAATTAATCATATGTGCAAAACAGCCTATCTGAAGACCCAGCCCTGCTTCTTTTCCAGCATTGATGTCTTTGATAATGGGTAATAGTAGCCCCAGGTCTCAACAGCTGCTATTCATGCACAGCCTCCTTCAGGTGCGCCGCAGGATTGGTGCTGATCATAAACAGCCCTTGTTTGCCAAACGTGACTCGCCATCTCCCGCTCTGGCGTAATATAGTGTCCAGTTACAGTTAAATAGCTCTCTGTTGCCCGCCATGTCCATCCATCTGTGGTGAGACACACAGCAGACACACGTGTTGACGATATCAGTTTTAGCTTTTCATAAAGTGCTGGTACAACTTCTTGGTTTCAGTGTTGACGTGATGGGATGTCGTAGCGGGGTTCAAAAACTTTAATCATATGTTTAAAGCCGGCGCATTCAACAACAACAGAACACGGACGTAGATCCATAGCTATAAGAACTTCTGTAGCTTGTGTTATTGCTTTGGCCCGATCTGAACGACTTGCTGAAGGTTGTTTAAATGCTGTGGTTATCGGTCTTTGCACCAAGCTGCTTTACTTCCTTGTGGAAGAGAGATTCACATTCAGATGAAGTCGTTTTAAGTGCGTTAACAAGTTAGACGTGTTGCCTGCTGCATATCCAATCTCCGTGAAACAATCTCGACACACAGCTTTGGATTTGTCCACTTGTACTTCCCCATCGTGAATTTGAACAAGAAAGCCAAAATGTTCCCAAACAGGAGACCGTAACGAGATGGGAGGGTCTTCAAGCTCTGGTTTGTTCGCTGCCGTCATCATTCCAGTTATCATGCCTGCTACTCGTGCGGACACTGCAACAGTTAATAGCATTTGTGCTGAAACACGCTTAGGAATTTTAGTTCCGCGGTGTTAAATCTCTCGCTAATAAAATTATTTAACGAGTGAAAAAATATCCAAAACGGTACGCACGTGGACCGAACATGCCGTACTGAAACGGTTCAATACACCCACATGTATCGTTACAGCTCTACTAGATGGGATATAAAAGACCCATGTTTTCGTTGTAAGCCTACAGTTTTGTGAGCTATTTTTAATGCTCCTTATTCTGCCTGCAACCTCTTGTAAAGCTGGAGAAAAGTCGCTCTAATTTACACCAATGCTTTACCTTAAATGTTGGAATGCAGCCTTTGCCACGGTTTCATTTCTGTTTTTATTCTGCAGAAATTACTGAGGCAAAATATAATGGCTCACCCTCCAGTGGGACAACGGACCGGGAGAAGGAGATGGCAGCGAGTGCATATGATGCTTTTTTGGTAAATATTCTCCTTTCTTAACATAATTTGCCAGTTTTTAGATTTTCAGTGTCAAACATGTAAAGCTGCATACATTTTTACAAACTCTCCCTCATTAAAGGGCCGGGCTGATTTTGCGATCTCTGCTGCCACAATATAACGAGTCTTTACAGCAACTTCACTTTGTGATGTGGCTTTTTTGAACATATTCTGTTGTGAAACCAAACTTCTTTTAATTTCCTCTACTTTCTGGCCCCTTTGAATCATGTCCATGTCCTGATGTTTCGTTTCATAGTGTCGTCTAATGTTGTACTCCTTGGTTATAGACACGTTGGCTCCACAAACAAGACAAACAGGTCTGTCTTTTACATATGTAAACAGATATTCTGCCTCCCACCTGTCCAGAAAGTTCCTGTTTTCTGCCTTTCTTTTCACCATTTTTGGGAAGGGGTAACACGGTGACAGTTGTAGTATGAGATTGCTGTGGCTAGTGTCATAGAGGAGAGGGCGTTGATCAGCGCTGTCCTGATTGACGTGGCAAAACAACAGCAGGGCATTATGGGATTTGTAGTAGTCGCTATGAATGCGCTATAAAGTACCGACGGACAAGCTCTTGTAGTCATTGAGTATTTGGCTCGCGGGCCAGAGTTTGACACCTATGTATTAAAGGGAGCAAAAACATGAACCACTGACACTAATAATGAGAATTGGTGAGAAGGTTAAGTTATTTGCAAACAGTGATGGAATAAAGGATAGCTAGCTTTGCCGTTCCTTCCTACACAATTCCACTAGCTTCTCATCTCCCTCCAGAGCTCTGTCTTTTGCCCTCTTGAGCTCGATTTCATCCTGGCCAATCAGCGAACAGGAGTTGTGAACGATGACGTTGATTTTCTGCGCTGTTTTAGAATTGTAGTCAGCAGCCTATCAATGGCAGCGGAGGAAGTGAAGGAAGCCATTCAGTCCGTGTTGGCAAGGCTCCCAAATATTGAGCAATTAAAGTCGGAGCAAGAGGAATGTTTAACACATTTTAATAATAATAAAAAAAATACATTTTATTTGTAATGCCCTTTACATCTTGAGATCTCAAACGGCTACAGAGTACTAAAAACAACACAAGCAATTACAATAGATAAAAGTAAGATAAAAATAAAAAGGTTAAGATAAAAATATAAAAGAAAGTGAGCCAAAAAATTTTGCTAAAAAGAAACGAACTGGCAAAGATGTCGTGGCCCAGCGATAAGCTTGATGGAGCTGAAGCATTCCATATGTCACGGCCAAATGTTAGCAATCGGGTAAAATCACATCCAGTCGTTTTAGGCTGGATTACACCTGACCTGTATGGTCCGCTTTAAATGGGTCAGAGTTTGTTTCTCCCGTTGGTCTGGACCTTTCATGCAGGTGTGAATACACTCAAGTGAATCCTGGTGTGGCCCAAGCAACCTGACTCAGACCCACTTTCTGAGGTGGTCTCGGTCCGCTTCCAAACCAACTCTGGTACGGTTCGCCTCTGGTGTGAACACAGACTAACCTCAATGTGAACTAGCTACAGCAAATACACGTCTTTTTGGAGTTAACGAGCCACTGTTGCTGGGCATCATGGTAAAAATGAGCCCTTCAGGGTTGCTAACGCTACTGCTGGATGTACTGATTGTGATGAAATCGCACCTGATCTGCCATTTTCTGTTTAGCGATGCTGCTGCCAGCATCTTGTGGGTGAGGACATGCAGAGCAATCTTGTCTGGTTCAGCTTGTAACACGCCAACGCTGTTCCAGAATTAAATATATCCCATAGTGAAACCTGTGTGTTATGAGCTGCTTTTGACATTCAAAATGGTATTGCAGTTATAACAGCACAAATGCAGCAAGAAGGACTAACATTTTTTTTCCGGGTTTCTGCTCTGTCCTGCCCCCGTCATTTCTGTCCAGTGGGAGCAATGAACGTCACCACCATGGCTTTGTTTATAAGTTATAGTCCGCTTGCAAAAAAAGCACAGTGTGAAAGCAAACCGCACCAAACAAACAAACAAACAAAAAAAAAAAAGTCTGCTTTTTTTAACAAGCGGACCAAAGGACTTTCCTGGTGTGAATACACCCTAAAACTTCACCAGAGTCCATGCCTCCTGCTACCAGTCATTTCTCAGTAGACCAGGGTACAGACCCTCTGGACGAAGCAAAGCATAGAACAGTGGTGTCCAAAGTTGGTCCTGGAGGGCCGGCATCATGCATGTTTTAGTTCTCTCCCTGGTGGTAGTTACAACCTCCTCAGCATGTTATTTTTTTCCTCAGCATGTTACTGTTCTGCAGAGGCCTACTAACGGGCCGTCATTTGATCCAGGTGTGTTAAACCAAGGAGAGAACTAAAACTTGCAGGATCCTGGCCCTTCAGGTTTGACTTTGGAGACCACTGGTGTAGAACAAGGGCCTGGGGTCTCATTTATAAAGGATTGCTTAGGATTCATACTAAAAGTGTATGTACCCTCAAAAGGCAAATATGAGGTGAGCCAAAAAAAATTCAGATTTATAAAACCATGTGTACGCACGCCAGCACGCAATTTTCCTTTATAAATCACAGCTGTACTTCTTTTTTTTTCTTTTTTTTTAAACGTGTCCTGTCCAGCAGTGTGGCACTCAGAATTGTCATCTGAATGTCAAGGTAAGGCCCAACAGATTTGCTTTCACAAGCAGAGCATTATGGCTGTTGTCATGATGTTCCCCTTGATATATATATATATATATATATATATATATATATATATGTGTGTGTATATGTGTGTGTGTGTGCAAGGAGGCCCCTGAAACAGTCCAACACATAACAGCAGGGTGCAAGATGCTGGCAGGGAAAGCGTACATGGAACGTCATAACCAAGTGGCGGGCATAGTGTACAGAAACATCTGTGCAGGATATGGACTGGAAGCCCCGAGATCAAAGTGGGGCACACCCCCAAAGGTGGTGGAGAATGACCGAGCTAAGATCCTGTGGGACTTCCAGATCCAGACAGACAAAATGGTAATGGCGAACCAACCGGACATCGTGGTGGTGGATAAACAACAGAGGAAAGCTGTTGTGGTGGATGTAGCAATACCAAGCGATTGCAACATCAGGAAAAAGCAACACGAGAAACTGGAGAAATACCAGGGCCTCAGAGAGGAACTGGAGAAGGCCTGGAAGGTGAAGACCACAGTGGTGCCTGTGGTCATCGGGGCCCTCGGGGCAGTCACCCCCAAGCTGGAGCAGTGGCTAAAACAGATCCCAGGAACAACGTCAGACATCTCAGTCCAGAAATGCGCAGTTCTCGGCACAGCCAAGATACTACGCAGAACCCTCAAGCTCCCAGGCCTCTGGTAGAGGACCCGAGCTCAGAGGTTGAGAAAGACCACCCGTGGAGGGTGAGAAGGGAATTTTTTTTTTTTTTTTTAATATATATGAAGCTTTATTAAAAATTGCTTTGGATTTTTTTTCAAATGTCTTTCATACAAAGACAAAAAAAAAGGGGAAAGGAAAGAGAAAGATGGAGGAAATGTTTACAGAGAAAAAAGGAGATAGAAGTAGAGGAGAGAAAAAAAGCATAGAGATAAAACAAATCAACACCCTTGAAGTCTGCCTTGACACCTACGGAAAGAGTAAATAAAACAAAACAGAATTCACAACAACAAACAACATATGCGTATATAATAACAGTTATAACTGTAAGTACACAGTAGAGGGTAATACAAGATGCATTTAGTGGCATTCGCAGCCCGACTGAGAGTGTATCTAACAAACCCCTGAATCTCGACACCTGTGTGTGTGTGTGTGTGTGTGTGTGTGTGTGTGTGTGTGTGTGTGTGCGTTTCACCCTAAGGATATTTGATAGTAGGTGTGGGGGCCCACAGATCCACCCCCCAGGACATGTGGACGACATGAAGACCAGAGGCACAGACACCCAGTGGCCCCCCAAGCACGGAGTCCCAGACCCCACCCCAGAGAGCAACAGAGGCAAGCCCTGAGTAATCCCCCGGCAGACATCATGCAGAATCCCCAGGGGGCCGCAGCGACGAGCCCACAGACCAGCAACCTGCTATGCCGGAACAGATCCGGCCATGGACAAAGAGGGCCCTCGGGCACAACCCTCCAGCAGAGGCCCGGCCAAGCCAGGTCACCCAGGCACCGTTAACCAGGGTGGGCTGGAACATATCCCGGCACCCAGCCCCAGACACCAAATGCCACCAACATACCGGTGGGCAGAGGCACCAGCCACAGGAGGGGAGTGTGGGGAAATAGGCCCCAGATTTTTAGCAGGGGGTCCAAGATGATCCAGGAGAGGGCGCAGCCCAGAACCCAACCTGACAGATAAACAGACAAACACAATCACACATTCCCACCCACATGCTCACATACAGACATTCACATCTACTCACCCAACAGGGGGACGACATACACCCACTTTCACTCCCCCCACACACACTATACTCCCAGGTCCAGGTAACACCCCCCAAAGGGGCAAAATGTCCCCTGTGCAGAGCAGCTCTGTGGGATTCTGCAACACCTCTTCAACCTTAGCTTGACACAAGAGAAGGCACCACTGTTTTGGAAGACATCCTGTTTGGTTCCGGTACCAAAGAAAACTCACCCATCAGTCATTAACAAATATAGACCTGTTGCCCTGACATTCCACATCATGAAGGTTCTGGAGAGACTCCTGTTGGCCCACCTGAGTAAGTAAACCAGCAAATATCAGGACCCCCCACAGTTTACTTGTCACTTTGGAGTTGAAGATGCCATCGTATACCTGCTTCAATCAAGCCACTGTCACCTGGACAAAGCAGGCAGCACTGAGGATCATGTTATTTGATTTTTTCCCCCAGTGCATTTAACACAATTCAGCCTGATCTCCTTCATCTGAAACTTCAGAAGACTTAAGGTAGAGGCCTCACCAATTGCCTGGATAAAAGACTACCTGACAAACAGACCACAGTTTGTGAGACTGAAGGACTGTGTGTCTAGTCAGGTGGTTAGCAGCACAGGAGCACCAAAGGGGATTGTACTCTCACCTTTTCTTTTCACTCTGTACACTTCAGACTTCCAGCACAAGTCAGACTCCTGTCATCTACAGAAATACTCAGTTTCCTGTCCATCTCTGGACACCAACCCAACCACTGCAGAGTCGTCTGAGTACAGAGAGCTGGTGGACCGCTTTGTGTTATGGTGTGGAAACAATCATCTTAAATGTGACCAAAACAAAGGAGATGATTGTAGATTTCAGGAGAAACAGGGTTAGATCAAACCCTATTTTCATCATGGGAGAAGAAGTGGAGGTGGTTGAGGACTATAAATACCTTTGTGTTCATCGAGACAACAGACTTGACTGGAGACTCAACAGTGAAGCCATCTACAAGAAGGGACAGAGCAGACTGTTTTTCCTGAGGAAGCTAAGATCCTTGAAGGTTCGCAGCAAGATGTTGCAGATCTTCTATAAGTGTGTTGTTGAGTGTCATCTCCTCTGCCATCATCTGTTGGGGTAGCAGCAACAGAGCAAGGGACCTAAAAAGGCTCAATAACCTTATAAATAAGCCTTGTTCTGTTCTGGGGATGACTGTGGAGATGATGGTACAAACAAGGATTTTACATAAAATCAAGAAAATTATGAACAACCTTGACCATCCTCTCCTCGAGTCATGCAACCACACCGAACACCCCCGATGCAATACCAGGACAAGATCAACTCCCCCGCCAAGCATCACCAGCAGGATGCCTGCACCTGGGACCAACAGCCCCCACCACGCCCCCCTTGCCAGAGAGCAGGCAGTGCCAGCTACCTCCCCCAACCCATGCCCAGGACCCTAAATGTCTACATACAACATTTCGGAGTGAGCACAGGCACCAGCGGTGAGACTGATTAAACAGCTCACCCCTTGCATGCTATGGGGTGTGCCCACCCCCGGACCCCATATTTGTGTATCATGTGAATGTTATTCGTATGAGTGTCTAAGTTGTATATAAAATTGGGGTCCAAGCCGTTATGAGGTCACGGAAATGGAAGTCCCTCTCTGCACCTCAGTGGCAAACTCATATCCCAAGGATGTACATGAGTGCTGGTGTGATGGAGTGAGAGGAGAGAGGCGATTGGGGATGGGGAGGAAAGAACGGGGGGGCAGATTGCCCTCCCAGGGAGCCAGCTCCCCCGCTGACCCCAATAGGCACCCCCGTTGTCCTCGACCCACCAGGGACGGAAGGTCTAATACATCCATCCAAATGCAGGTGGCAGCAGCACCATTGGGGACCATGACCATGGACGAACACAGAGCCCCGAGAACCGACCGGGATTGGGGACAGCGACCCAACACCCCCAGAACCATCCAGACCCCCAAACCTGAACCCCAGTCCAACACCCAACCCTCCAGCCAAAGAAGCCACCAAATCCCAGCAAGACAACCAGCTGGAGTGCCCGCGCAGCCACAGACAGTGCAACCAAGAGCGCACCCTCACCCGCAACAAAGGAACCAACCAGCCCACCCAGCGCAACCTCCACAGCGAGAGTACACAATTCAAAGGAGGGTGCACGTCCAACACGCCCTGACAACCCAGGACCCAATCACGAGAGCGACGCCCTCCCCCACCGCCAACCCCACAGCTCCAACCCCCAGCCAAGCACCAGACCGTGGCCACAACCAGGCAAGCAGAACAATGACATACACCACATGCCAACATTGAAGCACCCAACAAGTCCCACCAGACCCAAATCTGTGGCCCAAAACATACGCAGGCACCCAGTCAGTGAAGGCACACACACCACTCGACAGATAAACAAACTAAGATCACCATGCGGCATGGGGCCCCGCATGCCCCCCGACGTACCATCACACCACCGAGGGAAGGATACCGACACAGCAAACCATGGAGCGCTGTCATCAGGCCCTAACTGTTAAAAATTAATTTGTGAAATTCTTAAGACTCATGTTTTCCTGCAGAGTAGGGTAATCTGATGTATGGACTGGTCATGTTAACAATGCCATCCAGTACGAAAGGCATCACTGCGCTCAGCGCTGGCTCTGATATCCCAGACCTATGGAGAACTTTATAGAATGATGTTGTTCCTTGAAGTGGCTTCAAGCAGAGAGTTCATTAAGTTTTGATTCATTCAAACATATACCTGTCTGTTAATTTGTGCTGGTAAGAGCTGGTTGCCAGGAACCCCAGAGTGTTTAACACCTGTAATTGGACGGGGGTGGCGTGGTTCCAGTGGGCCGGTCTCTGTAATACTGGACCCAGTTCGGAAATAGATCCTAGAGCAATGCTCCGTGGAGTCTAAATCAGTTTATAGGCCAGTCATCGTCATGGGCCAGGAGATCTTGGTGATGCCTGAAAACGCGCTCCCTCCTGATTCTCCCATTTAGAACGTCTTCCAGCAGCGCCAACGAATCCATGGCGCAGCATTATGCACGGATGTCACAACGGTACTTAGATGTTTACAGAAATCACTGTGAATCCTTCACACCTTGGCAGAATTTATGCTTAATCTGTGGTAAATAAAATAAAATAAAACGGGGGTACTTCTCACCCTGGTGATCAACGAGGAGAGAGTTGTGATGGTGAAAAAACGTTTAAATATTGTAGACTTTAGGGTTGAGGCTGCCATACAGTTCTTTTTTGTTTATTTGACAGGTCCTCATTATGGCTTAGTAGCGTAAACATATATCACATTGTGTTTTTAAATGCTTATGATAATGTCAATCTATTAAAGATTTGAGGGAGTATGATTCAGTGTGGCTTCAATTCCCCACCTCACCATCTGTGTTGCCATTTCGCTCTTGTTTTCAAAACAAGCTATACGATACGCAGGGTCAGAATTGGTGTGAGGGAGCTCACATTTTCACCTCAAGTTTGTCTTTCATAAATCAGAACCTTTGCGTGGAAAGTGGCGTACGCAAGTTTCAGGCCCCGTTTTGTGCGTACGTAAGCTTTATAAATGAGACCCCAGAATTTTACCAGGCTGAAGGATAGCTGCAAGTAAGCAAAAATATCCATGTGCTGATAAGACTAGGGCTGGGCGATATGGCTTAAACATAACATTCCCGATTTTTTTTTTTTTTTTTTTTTTTTTTTTTTTTTTTTTTTTTTTTTTTTTTTTTTCTCATACCGGATCTGATTTTAATTGACTTTTCTTTTCCCTCACTTTTTTTTTCTAAAAAAAGAAATTGCAAATGACAGAAAATATTTTGAAAAAGTGGCATTTGTTTTAATCATTCTTTCTGGGAGTTACACGACAGATTATCAGGGCCATTCTACAAGAATTTTTGTTTAATTACGAGAATAAAGTCATAATATTGGCAGAATAAAGACGCAACTTTCTAAGAACGTCTTAAAATGATGAAAAAAATCAATCAAAAAAGCTTCTAGAGTTATCAAGATCTAACATGAAATGCTTAGTCTGTGTGGTTCGTTCTTTGAAATAGACTGTGGTTTGCATCCAAATAAATAGAAACTGTCAAACAAGATGGTTGCCCCGGGAGCGCTGACATCACGCTCAACTATGGAAACATGAAGAATATATTGGTGAAAAATAAAAAAACCAGATTTTTCAAAAATTAAATTTTCAAAAAGCAAAAATGTGATTAATTGATAAAACTGATTTATTACCCAGCCCTAGATTAGACCAATTTTGGTAAGAAAGCTGCTGAACTTTGATGTTGGTGTTGATTAGGGCTGGGAATCTTCCCAGAAGACTCTTCACAATTCATTTGGGTTATAAATAGTAGGAGTGTCCCGATACCAGTTTTTTCCAGACCAAGTACTTTAGTTTAGGTACTTGTTGATCCTGAGTACCGATACTAACTAATTATCAAGTCCTACTTACGCAATAACTTTTGAAAACAAAATTATTGTATTTAGATCAAGGTCTTCTTTTTAAGCCTACAGTCCCTCAGACTGTTTAACAAATTATAAATAGAGCATGATATACAGATTGTTTGGTCTTCAAATGCTTTATCAAATTACTCATTTAAAGATGCATTTTTCGCTGGAGTTTAGATACATAGCCCGAGCCAAAATTCGGTTGGACCAAAATTGTTTGATGGTCTGGTTGGGCTGCGGCTTCTGTGGCGCATTTAATAAGCAATACATACACAGAGACAGCCAAAAGAAAATGCAGATAGAGTTATGTTAATCTACTTATAGTCTAAATAGAGAAGGAGGCAGCTTACCCTGTTGAGGAAGGGAAAGAAAGAAATTAAGATGCAGATGTTCAGTTAGACTGTAAGCGCAACGCTGCACAATAAATGCGCACGCAGCTTCACCCTGCTCCACTCCCATTAATCACTCATCCTAGATGACAAAAGTTTAAAACGGGAGAAGTTACACTGCTTACTCTAATTACTGCTTTACTGCTTTCTAAAAATGAAAGCAGTAAAAGCTTGATTAAAATCCACCCACTTGACAGCAAGCACACAGGGCAGTCTGCTTGTTTATTCTCTGTTTACATATGTCCAAACCAGTACTCACCTTAAACAAATATATATTTTTAATAATTATTTTTTTATTTAGTAACTATAATTATTTTTTTAAACAGTGACAGAACAATCTGACGGCTATCCCTCATTTTGACAGATTACACCTGACCACTTGGTGCCAACATGCAGACAGTTTCAACTTTACGCACAGAGAACATCACAGAGGTCAATAATTCAATCAATATAAGAAAAATTGCCGTCAGAGTATCACCTCTGATCTGGACGCTATCTGAGAGCTGATGGCGCTGCATTGAAGAGTTATGGACAAGAGACTTTGGAGTGCGTCTACCGAAACTGACACTGACATAAACCAGTGGGGAAAATCAGATTATGACAGGCTTTTTTTTGAAGCACTCAAAATGATGGACAATGGAAAAAGTCTTGTGCGACCTTTGCTCCAATCTACAGACATTTTCACCCCTCCAGTCATCTAACTTCTCCCATTTTCATGTATTTTTTTTTTTTTTTTTTTTTTTTTTGAGAATCAGCAAATAACTCATCTGTGTATTACCACCACCACCTGGTATAAAGTGTGGTTTAGCCATCGAGTTGCACCACAGCACAGTCGAGGAGGAAAATCCAACAGAAACATGGTATCGGTTTGGAGTATTGGCTTGCTTTTACGAGTACTTGACACTGGTATCGGGACACCACTAATAAATAGGAAGGCTAAAATGCTACATCCCTTAGGTTTGTGACCTAATATAGTGCCACCAACCCCACGTCCACACACACAGACACACACACACACACACACACAGACCAACATCCCCTCTGTACACCACAAATAATGAGGAACCAAAGATGTTTTAAGTTCAGCAAAAAAGAAAGATGATAAATGCCTCAGAAAAAACTGTTAATAAACAGCTAAGCTTATTCACAGCTAAATAAAGAGTCTAATATCTTTCACCCCATCAGAAACTAAAAGCTAATCATTCATAGCAAGCTAACATTCCTCTGCTAACGTCTGCTACATCTCATTCATATATGTGCCTCAGTCATTCTCATTGTGTGCTCCTGTTGGGACTAAACAACATGCTAGCTGTCGTGCAGCAGAAAATGCACAGTTATGGTTACCCAAGATACAGTGGCGATGGCTGCTTATGCATCATGTGTTGGAGCTATCCTGCCAACTTTCAGTGTTCATCTCCCGTAGTGTGTGTGTTTGGAGGGGTGGGGGGGTAAGCTGGTGTTCTGAGTGCTGCATGGCTCAACCCTGTCTCAATGGTCAAGTTTATTTGTACAGCACATTTCAGCAGCAAGGCAGTTAAAAGTGCTTTACATCATAAAAACATCAATCAAGTATACATCAAAATCATCAAGTAAATATCAATGCATCAAAATCATAAAGGTCATTGAGCAAATATAATTAGAAAACATTGATCAATGTTCCAGTGACTACTTATCAAAGGCAGCTCTAAAACAGGTGGGTTTTAAGGTCACAGTTCATTCTCAGTAAAAGTTTTTTTTCTAATAAGCTTTTATGGGCTTAAACACCCCTACCTCCATCATTGTGTATCAAATAGCATAAATTAAGATAGAAGACGTTTCTGAAAGCTGACTGTGCTCCAGATTTGTGAGATTGTCCAATGTCCAATTCATAGGCTGGAAAGTATGATGAGTCTCTCAGACACCTTGAAGCCTTGCAGGAGCTCAACAAGGAGGACTACAAAGTTTCCTTGAACAAAGCTGTTTTAGAATTCTACAGCAGTGGTCAGACTACGACGGGCACGTTGAAGCAGAGCCTCATGGTCATGAAGAATAGGGTAAAACTTCACATCTGTTTCTTTTCTTCTGCACACACACGTGTTTGTTGATGATCATGACTGGAACTATGTTTCTCAGCTTCACACAAACACAGAGGATGTTGATGGGCTGGATGATGTTGAGAACAGTTTGCTGTACTATAATCAGGCCATCATCCACTACCACATGCGCCAGTACTGCGAGGCCATCGCTATAGGAGAGAAGCTCTACCAGTTCCTCGAACCGTTTGGTACGTTGTGCTGCTGTCTGCAGTCCCTGCAGCTCTTTCACTAATTGAGCACTTTTAATGTTTTTACAAGACAAATAACATGTGTTCCTTTTATGGAGAAATAGGGGAACAACTGCATATTAAAAGCAATTTTAACGTTTTTGGTGTTGCTTAAAAACCTGATGTTGTGTTTTTAAATAAAAACCGGAATGTGACTTTATTCTTATATTGTAATTGCACATGAAGGGCTTTGGCTTGGAGTTAACTATTGTATTTGCTCTAGAAGAGAAATTTGCCCAATCAGTGTGCTTCCTGTTGGTGGATCTCTACCTGCTGACGTTCCAGCCAGAGAAGGCGCTCCATCTACTGGCAGTGCTGGACAAAATCTCTGTACAGGGAAGCAACAAGAATGGCAAAGCAGAGGTAACTAAGGATACTATCAAATGGAAAAAATATGTTAATGTTGGTCATAGTGTATTTTTCACCTATGTGACAATTTGACACATGCTTAAAAAAGGATCCTAGGATAGTTTAATTTTCAACAAAATGTGTCAGTGCACCCCAGTCTTTGCATTTTCCACATTCAAGGTTTCCCATTAAGCTGGAATACAATATTTTTTTTTTATTTCTGTAGCATTAGGCATATAAAGTAATAAGTGACAAATAAACAACAGTTTGTGACCTTGTTTAGTATTCAGTAAGGTGCAACCATTCCGCTACCACTGTGTAACTCTCAACTATGTAATACAACTGCAAATATTAGTAATAAATAAGGCAATAGCTGGGTTAGCAGCTGGAGGCATGAAGCTGCTATGTTATGGAACAAGATGTGTGGGATTATTCCTCCGCTGCTATATTAGATCATCAAACCTGATAGAATAAGGATTATCAATGTTTAATATTGAAAGTTATGAGCCAGTTTTGCCTATTGTCATTTAAAGTCTTGCCTCTAGTTTCAACCTGTGGTATGCTCCTGGTCTTTTGATCCTGTAGAACTTTTCAATCTAACACCAATCACCTGAAACAACCAGGACTAACACAACTGACTTGCTCCACAGGCTACATTTCTTTCTTGACATCAGAATGTTAAATAGCTCACAGGCTATTTAACCTGTGAAATTTTTTTTTTTTTTTTTTAATATTTTTTCCAACACAGGCTGGAAAAAATATGGAATTTGATATTAGTATTTTCCAGGTCAGAATAGGAAAATCAAAATATGAGCATGGAAAAATGTTTCTTTCCAGACTTTATTTCTTTATCCGACTGTGTAAATGTTGTCCTTCAATCTTTCCTTCCTTGCTAACTTCCTTCTGTCACTCCTTTCTTATAGCGCCAGTTAAAAGTATTCACCCCCTTGGACGTTTGACCCTTTTTATTGGTTTACTAAATCAGTCATGATCAACAAAATTTGGCTTTCTTGATTAAAAAAAAAAAGAAAGCAAAAAAATAACTTGTCAAAGTGAAAACTGATTTCTGTAGAATGACAATGAAATAAAAATACGTAGAATAAAAAAGTAATTGTACAAACATTCATCCCTTTTAAAGTGACTGACTTAATTCAACAGAGGTCCAGTCATGAATACTCTGAGACTGAGGTCTGAGCTTTGACTGGGTCACTCCAGAACCTCCACCTTGTCTTCAGCCCATCTCTGTGTAGCTTCAGCTGGAGGCTTCAGCTCATCGTCTCGGTGGATAATAAATGTTCTTTGAGCCGTAGTTCTCTGGCAGATGGAAACTAACCGTTCTCTAGGATTTCTCTAGATTTTGCTGCATTCCTTTTACAATTGCTTTTACAGTTGAATGCTGGATTGCTTTATCAGCCTTCCAGAGGTTGCTGCTGAGAAGCACCCCCACAGCATGATGCTGCCACCACCATGCTTCACAGTGGGGATGGTGTGTTACTGATGATGTTCAGCATTTGGGGTATGCCAAAAAGCGTCATGTCTGGTGACTAAAAAGCTCCATTTTGATCTCATCAGACTAAGAAACTTTCTTCCACTTGACCATGGAGTCTATTCCCACGTGCCTTTTGGCAAACTGTAGTCCAGCTTTGATCTGAGTTTTCTTCAACAGTGGTGTTCTCGTCACCACTCTACCATAAAGCTTTGACTGGGCAACAGTTGTCTGCAGAGTCTCTCCATCTCAGCTGCTGAAGCTTGGAGCTCCTTCAGCGTAGTCATGGTAACCTGGTTTCCTCTCCCACTAGTCTCCTCCTTCATGGTCACTCAGGTTGTGAGTACAGCCATACATAGGCAGATTTCCACATGGTCCATATTCCTTCCATTGATGATGGATTCACCTGACCTCCAGGGGATGTTCAGGGCCTTAAAGATTGTTGTGTCTCCATCCACTGACTGCTACTTTTCCATAACATTTTCTCTGATTTATCTTGGAGTGTTCTCTAGTCTTCCTGCTCTCATGGTAGCCAGGAATACTGATGAACCAGTAATCGTGATTGATTTGTCAAAGCAATGAAATGGATAAAATATTCAATAGGGTGAACTTACTTTAGGAATTGTATGTACCGCCATTTTCACGTTTTTTTTCTTCTTGTTTCTGTTTTTCCTTGTAGCCTTACTTTCCTTTACTGTCTGTCTTGTTTTCCTCCCTCCCTGTGTCCTTCCATTTTTTTTTTCTTCTGCCCACCCTTCTGTTCAGTTTTTTCCAGCTCCTGTATTAAAAGCCTGTCAACTGTAGAAACATTTAGGAAAAATTCCTGTTGAACTTCAGTATTTTGTGTTTTAATATGAACCTCAGGAATATTAGGTCTGGAAAAATGTATGAGTTTTTACCTTACCCTAAGATCAGATAAATTTCCCTTCTTTGAAAGAATCGCTGGGTTTCAGTCACATAACCCAGATAATGCACGAAATTCAGATGGGGGGCAGGAAGTGATTTTCTCCAGTTCAAAACAGCAAAATGGATGATAGCGAGTACGCTAATGCCTTAAATGGGCTGGCACAGACGAGATACTGCAAAAAAAATACGCGTACATTTAGGATATGACCCACATAGTCTTAATCAAAAAACGACTTGTCATATAATATGGAGGATTTACACGGCATGGAGGCGATTGACATAAACTATCCGGTGCTACAGACCTTGTCATATACAGTGAGCTAGATGAAAGCTTTCAAAAGCCTCGAAGCCTACAATTATTTTGTTTCAGGTTGGGTCAACCATTTAGGATCCAAAGCAGCTTTTAAATGGCTGTCGCCTTGTTTCTGGCCGGGTGAGTAGTGAGTTGTGCTATTTTAAGTAATTAGCCTATGATAACAATGCTACCGCTAACAACGAGTTAACCCCTGTTATTTCTATGTGCTTGGATCTACTTGTAAATAATTTATTTAGCTTCTCTAAACCCAATTCGTGCTGGAGTTGTATGAATATGTTGATGTTGAGTCATGCTGCATTCCTCCAATGCAGGTCAACCATTCACAGACATCTACAGAAACCTCTTTAAAAACAGTGCTTGTCTGTCCAAGTAATTGTCCGATAAAATATCTGAAAATACGATTTAATTAACAATACAATCCTTACCTGTTAGAAAGTGGCCGCTGAAAACTCTTGCATTGTTCGTTTCCGCATCTCCTGTTTTCAGCCGCAGATTGTTGATCCACTTCTGTCGTCCTTTTTCTGTAAGTTTTTTCAAATTAACTCACTTGTGACACACTACTTTGGGAACACGAAAAGAAACATTTCTTTCTCCCGATTAGAGTGGTTGCAGCAAGCGTACATGGCACAGAAATTAAGCATTTTAATGCTGAATCAACAGAAGGAAACGGGGTTGTGTACAACTGCATTTACTTCCTGCCCCCCATCTGCATTTCGTGATGTCGACACTACCTCATCTGAAACCCAGCAATATTGCTAATTATATTTTTTTTTTTTCTAGAGCAACAGCTCAACCAAAGAAGGATCAAACCAAAAGGCAGAGTTTGTAGCAATGATGGAAGCAGCCAAATCCAAAATCCATCAGGTAGGAACCCTGATCCCTGTTTAAACATCAGCTACTGTTCAGGTTCTCTCCTTATTCACTAAGCTAGCTGTTCCCTGCTTCTTTTCCAGTACAAAGTCAGAGCCTACATTCAGATGAAGTCATCCAAGGCCTGTAAAAGAGAGATCAAATCAGTGATGAACACAGCAGGGAATGTGAGTGTCCATGATGGTACTGCAACAGTGAACAGCTGGTGCAGAGTTGGACTAAAGGAAGAGTTTAGTATTAAAGAATTTAGTGCTTAAAGTCACATAACAGGAAAATGAAGCTGAAGGAAAGCTGTGGAGCGATAAACGGATCATTGTCTTAATGTTCTACACCCAAAACCATGTTTTCTCATTTGTGGTTGTAAAATCAGCTTCTCTCATACTGTTGATCACCAGAGGTGTGGCATCAGTGAACTTGTCCCAGTTCTTTGACTCCTGTCTTCTCTTTCAGTCTGCTCCCTCCCTTTTCCTCAAGAGTAATTTTGAGTATTTGAGAGGGAACTATCGCAAAGCGGTGAAGCTGCTGAACAGCTCCAACATCGCAGAGCATCCTGGACCCATTAAAACAGGTAAGAACTGCTGACTGGCTCAAGCCTGCAGTCAGCTATCTACCTGAGGAAACCTGTGTGAGTTCCAGTGATGTGAAGCTGTTATTTTAAACACCCATCCACTGGTTATGAGCGTGTCAAACAATTCAACTGTTTGGAAGGTCCAGGACCCAAGTCCTGGCTGTGGTTTAAAGCGAATCCAGCTCCTACCGGAACTATGATGGGCTTTGGCTGTGTCTTTGACTTACTTACTAATCTTTCTCACCTGATCTGTCATTCAGGTGAATGTGTTCGGTGTATGTTCTGGAACAATCTTGGCTGCATTCACTTTGCAATGGGTAAACACAACCTGGGCATTTTCTACTTCAAGAAGGCACTGCAGGAGAATGATCATACTTGTGCACAACTGGGAGATGGCGGCAACAATCAGTGTAAGTTACAGAATCCAGACTGTTTCCATGGTGACTTTCATTCATCTTGACATGCTTTATGCCTGGTAAGATGGATCTGAAATGTTTGACTCTGACTGCTGCTGTCATGGTAACAGCTGAATTCTTTCAATGTTTCAAACAAATGTCTTTTACAGTCACATTAAGAAAACTGAACTAAAATATAACAAACTGGAATGTGGTTTTGTTGTCTGGTCATTGTCCATTCAAAAGACCTACAAGATCTTAATACAAGAACTGTCAGAGTAATCCTGAATGTTTTGTTTCTTTCTCCAGGTAAAAGACTCTCAGGTATCCCTATGTGTGCTCTGCTGTCCAACAAGCGCTATGAGCTGTTGTATAACTGTGGGGTTCAGCTGCTGCACGCTGCCAGGCCCCTGGCTGCATTTGAGTGTCTGATGGAGGCTGTTCAGGTTTACCACTCAAACCCCAGACTGTGGCTTCGTCTGGCAGAATGCTGCATCTCTGCCAACAAAGGGGTATGTTGGCCCTTACCTTTTTAGTAGTTAGATAGTTAAATATCTTAAGATTCTGCCTTCATCAGCTTTCCTTGTGCCCCTTTCTGTCAGAGTCGTAGTAATTAGTGTCTGTTTGTGAGTCATGCTCAGCTATGTGGAACACAAGCTGAAGAAGAAGTAAATTTTGTTTTTGAAAACTCAAATTTAAGAATTTCTAGATGCTTTGGTCAAAATGTAAATGACATTAATTTAAAACATTATTCCTGTTGCATGTTTTGTTTATATCCCCCGAACCAAACTGCTTAACAAATGAAAGTGATAAGGGAAACTGTTACACCAGTTCATTTTGGCAACAGACTCATTTTGATGTTGCAACTGTGAGACTGAAGCTACTGCTTTAACGGGCTAGTTGTATCCCCTGGGAGATTTTATCGAGCCCTGCAACACTGTACTTCACACAACCCAACTTTGGAACTTTTTTCTCAAAATATTTTTCTCAGTTTATATATAGTTTACAAAAACAAAACAAAACAAAACAAAAAAAACATCAGGAGAACCATAAAACACAGCCACCAGCCCAGAGGAGAGATCTGTGAAGGACAAAATAAACTTCTTTCATTTCTACATACATACAAGACAACAGCATAACATGAGAGGGGCCAATGATGTTGACAGAAACCCTTTGCTTGCAGGCCTCTACTATCGTAGGCTGTCATAAAGCTTAGTTTCATATTTAAAAGATTGAGCTTGAAAAGTGCCTGAAAACCAGCAGATCATGAGATCCATGTAGAAGAGAGCAAGATGTTAGTCATCAGCAAACATCCTTAAACTGAAGATTTGAGAAATGTGTCAAAAAAAGGACCCCACATTTGATCAAATAGGCTACTTGGATTCTGGACAGAGCAGTGGATCTTTTCAAGACTGAGACATGACATGATATCAAGCAAGCCACTAGGCACGGGTGGCAGTGGGTGGACCAATATCTTCATGTTCCAGTAAGATGGTACATCTATTCATGAGAATGCCAAGAGACAGCTTCCGACAGTGATATGCTCCTCATCCTCAGCCACTGTACCAGAGAGAGCAAGGAGGGGGTTAAGGATCAGTTTCAGGCCAGTAGCCTCACTCAGAGTACAGAGAAGCAGAACAGGTGGGTTATGTTGGCATCTTCAGAATCACACCTGTTGCAGCAACGATCTAAGCCAGGATAAATCTTAGCTCATTTGGATTTAGATAAGTAGGCTCTGTGCACTACTTTGAATTGTAATAAAGGATGGCAAACACAAAGTGATGTGGAACTGATCAAAGTGGGGACTCTTTTTTTTTTTTTCTTTCCTCGTGGATTAGAGTCCCTCAGAGAGTTGAGCTCCACATATTCTCCTGTATATGAAGGAGATTCTGTCTTTACCTCATAGTTGCAAACTCAGGCGCTCATCCAGTAAATTGGCAACTGGAGCTACTGAGAAGTTGGGGATGTGGGATGGGATGGCAACCTGAGTTGCAGGTATCTGAAAAAGTGAGTTTTGGGAAGAGCATATTCAGCAGACAGCTGCTCAGATCTTACTAGTTTGTTTTGTATAAAGAGATGTTTAAAATGTATAATACCTGGTGTTGGTTACAGTTGAGTATTTTATTAATTTCAGTTATAGTTTTTAGGGTTGCAACAATGGATAAAAATCGACAGTTAAAGTAGTTTGCAACAAATTTCATTATCGATCGCTTGTGTCGCGCGATTAATGCCTCATTCACCATGTCGCGGGGCCGTTTTCTTCACCGGCAGAGCTTTGTCAATGCTGGCTGCCTGAATTAAAGTTTAAAAAAAAACAAACAGAAAAACTCAACCTCCTGAGGGAGTTGAACGGAGCAATTCGGACCGATGCAGAGAAAACTGTTCGATCCGAGTCCTCAAAAGTGTGGAAGCGCTTCACGAAGCTAAAATTGCGTAATATGCAATCTTTGCAAAAGTGATTTGACATGGCATATAAACGGAAACATGGATGAGGATGAAGGGGATCAGTGTTTCTCCTACCATTATCCAAGGGGGGCGCCCCGCCTCGCAAACCAGGTTTATAGTTGACGCATTGAACTGAGCGCGAGGGCGCGCGCTCCAAGCCACGCCGCTTGCACGAGCTCATCGCGCACTTTCAACACCAAAGTTGACAAAAGTTGAATGAAAACGTGCATTTCTACTTTGTGTCACCGACGCTCATGCGCGCTGAGTTAGGTGCGTTCGCACGCGGGTGAACACACGCTCCCGCCAGCAGACAGAGAAACAGTAGCTTGGTACATGTGGCGAAGGCACAATTAGAAATAGCCTCAGTTCTTCATGCCCTGCCCCTAACACCAGCAAAAGTTCAGTTATCACCGAATAAAAGGTGTTGACCTGGTGTGGATGTCTGAGGGGAACCCCCCCAGTCCCCGCTCTGGCTGTGCATGACTGAGCTTGGTAAGGAAAGACTTCCGTGACAGTTGGAGGGAGAGAGAGAAAGATGCAGTGGTTAAAGAGAGATTTATTGAAGCCATATATAAATGCAGTTCATGGAAGGTGAATAGAGAGCGTTTCTATTTTTTTTTAGGAATGTTGTGTTGAATTTGTAGACATATTCAAGACATGTTTAAGTACTTATTCAATAGCTGTTACATATATTTTGTTTGTATTAATGCTCATTACATTTATTACACTAACCAACTGTTCTACAGACTGATTGCTGTTATTAAAAGAAAGTAGGGGTGCACCGACTGCAGTTTTCTGGACGATCACTAATATTTAAAAAGCCTGACAGATTTTTGCCCTATACCGATTTGTTTCTGTACTAAATATAGCAGAAAAATTGCAAAGTTGTTAACAGTTGGTCGACTATTGTTAAACGCAGCCCTCTTTCAGACCCTTGTGGTGGTAGAAAAGATCGATGGATAATATCAGTTCCACATGTAGGTATCGACCAATTGTCAATCACCCACAGTTGAAGAAATCGCACCCCTAAAAGGAAATAATGAAAAAATTATTTTTCCCCTATTCATCGATTAAAAGAAAAAATAATTGACCAATTAATCAATTATTAAAATAATCGTTAGTTGCAGCCCTAATAGTTTTACTGTTATTTGTAATACAAGTTGCATAACAGGGGTGAGACTGAAAAAAATAATAGAAATAGTTGTGTTTAACAAAATCTCAGAAAACCACAGTTTTTAGAAAATGTGTTAATTTAGGGCAGTTGAATTAATATCCATACCTGGCAAGTATAAAAATATTCAGCACAGAGATATTAGCTTGTTTTATCTGTTAAGCACTTTGTGATTTTTGTATCTGTGAAAGGTGCTGTATAGATAAAATATACTTTCCTACATAATTATGGCAGAGTAACTTTAAAAATCCAGTAAACCCAATAACAGCAGCTGCAAAGCAGCTGTTGTGGATCTTTTCAAGCCTTTAATGATGTCCCACCTATTTTATCCCGTTCCACTTTCAATTCTATTCAAAGTAATGCCAGATTAGACTCTGGCATTTCCTCCCGTCTTAGACTTCATGCTAATGAGACACAAACAAAAACTAAGCATATTTTCTCTATTAATTCAGTTAATTTTAGTTAGTTTTGTGAATGTTCATTACAAGGCTTTTTTTTTTTTTTTTTTTTTGCAAAATCTCGTTTTTGTTTTCATTTCTTGGTTAGTTTTCATTAATGCTAATAATCTTAGAAACTCGAGGTTGTTTAGTCTTCCATATGAAGGAAGAAATTATGGAATCGAGGAGAGTAAAGAAGGATTTAGGGATAAAGACTGGTAAAGATTGAAATTAATATAAGGACTTAGGGAGAATGTTCATTTTAATGGAATTAACCTGACAGACCAGGGTTGTATTCAAGGGTGACCACTGTAGTAGTCTGTTTGGCATTCTTTAATAATATAAAAAAGTTTCCTTTGAGTAGCTGTTTATACTTTGTTGTTATTGTGATTCCCAGGTAGGTAAACTGCTCCCTGAAACCAGACAGATCTACTTGAAATGCTTCTTCTTTTAATAAACAAAGTCCCCTTTTGGACAGACTTAATTTATAGCCAGAGACATAACTGAATTGAGTAAGTAATAACAGTGTAGATGGTAGGGTAGGGAGATATGGGGGTTTGAAATGAAAAGTAATAAGTCGTCAGCATAAAGAGAGACTTTACGTTCAGTTTGACCTCTCCAAATGCCCTGAACAGGTTTGCTTTTTCTAAAACACATTGCTATGGGGTTCAATAGCTAAGTCTAAAAACAGAGGGATAAGAGTGCAACCCTCTTAATAAGAACTTGATCCATGCAATAAAATTTGAGCCAAACCCAAATCTTTCCAATACAGGAAATAAATAGTTCCATTCCACATGGTCAAAAGCATTTTTCAGCATGAAGGAAAAAAAACACACTGTCAGACGGTGTGTACAGGATGTTGTGGAGATGTCGTCAACTTCGGAATTTAACTAGATAGAAAATATGTTTATGCTGTGAAAAAAAATATCTTGCAACTGGGTAACATTGTGTGTGAATAAGTTGTGATGTCTGCTAATCTTTCCAGGGCTCAGAGCAGGAAAGCAAAAGTTTACCTAGTAAAAAAGGAATAGTCCAGTCTGTAATTGGACAAGGATACCATCGCAAGATTGTTCTGGCATCGCAGTCTTCACAGAACTCTAACTACAGGTCAGTAAGACATCCAAAAGCTGCATCCTTCAACTCTGAGCCTCAAATGTAAAATTCCAGATTGAGATGCTTGCCTCTCCTGTCTCAGCAGAGGGCCCCTGTTAGTGAGACACACTGTGAGATGATGATAGTTACAATTTAACTTTAAGTTTCCCTCTTTGCAAACCTGAAAATCTTTTCATTCTCATGTCTGTAAAGCAATAAGCTAGAGTTTGAATGGACTGCCTGTATGAACTCTTGACTAAAGCTCTAGACACAGTTCACTTCTTGATGCATATGAAATATGACAATTGGATCCATATTGATTTCAGGTGATAGTGCAGATGTTGACGTTATGTTGTGCTGCTGTCTGTGCTTAGTGAAGGCCAGTCAGCTGCTATCCCTGTAGCAAGTATGGAGTTTGCTGCCATCTGCCTGAGGAATGCTCTCCTGCTGCTGCCTGAACACCAGCAGCAGGACACCAAGGCTGCTGATAACAGTTCCAAGAACTCCAGTCAGTCAGGAAGCACAGAGAACAGTGGCAGCGAGAACAGTGACCCCTGCAGGTCAGAATAAACTCTCTTTTCAATCTCATCTCTGTGTGTGTGTTGGTAATAACTTACTGAGCCTTGACATGTTTAATGTTTCATAGGATGACATCCATTTATTTGTCCTAATACTGTCAGTTTTAGTCACTATGCTTTTTATGTTTTTATTAGCCTGTGCCAACCTGAATCATACTCGCCTATAAATTTTGCTCATGTAGATAGGGATGGAATACAATATTTAGTTAATATTTATTTATTTAGTTAATATTAATATTTAGTTCTCTTCTTTTGGGGGATGTTTTTATTTATTTGATGGTAAATGTCAGACAAGCTTTCGTTAAAAAAGCAGGTGCATACATTTCCATGTCTAGGAATAATTAAAAGGTTTATTAGAAGTCTAAATGTAGATTTGTTTTAGCTGGGATTGATAAGTGCACAAAAAGGAAAAAGAGATTTCAGCCTGCCTTGAACTTGTGACCCTGTGGTTCCAAGTTATGTCCAAGATCTCATTTTGGCTGTTGTTACGTGCATGCTTGCTACTGAGTCAACCACACGACACAGATGACTGTCTGCTGTTGCTATGTGGTGTGATCCTCGTCCAGGAGGAGACTCGATGCGATCTGCTGGCTTTCCTTGGATAGAAAATGTTTTAACCAGTTTTATTAACAAACTGAATTTGCTGTTTCAATTGTTTTCAATCAATGTATTGACTGAATCTGTCTATATTAATGAATTGGGTTGCCTTTTTTGTTTTTGTAGTGACTTGAGATGATATTTGTTGTGAATTGGGGTTGGTGCTGTTTATATAAATAAACAGACTTGAATAGATTATTAATGTAAAATATTAACTTGTATCTAAATGATGTGTATAACTTTTGTTGAAATCATGTCAATGGCTCACTGAGCTATATGTCCAAAACAAAAAAACTGAGGAGAAAAAGACATGATGGTTTATGGAGAATTACAACTTAAACAAAAAGCAGTCTCTGTAACAGTAGCATCATGGTATGCAGTTAGAGGCTCTGATGAACCAAAACTAAATCAACTCTACACCTACTAAAGGGAAGACAGTGATGCATACAGCAAAGAAAACTAGTGTTGCTTCAGGACTGGTCTCTAAATGTTAGCTGGTACCCAAGCAGTTCTCTTTCCGATCATTCCAAATAATCATTCTATGTATAAATCTGATGCAGTCACCCACCTCAACCCAGAGAACTATATTATATGACATCATTCCACAACAGGAATTAATTTGAGGCTTGCTTTTTTTTTTTTTTTTTTTTTTTTTTTTTTTTTTTTTTTTTTTTTTTTTTTTTTTTGCAAAAGATAAAAAAAACTTTCATTGCAGATTTGAATTTTTGCTCTTTAAAACATTTTTAATTTTGTGCTTGTTCACATACAAGTTTGTATTTCTACCTATATTAGGGACTTTGTATTGACTTCCATTCATTTTAGCAACTGCATTTATGCCTAACCCAGATATTTTCCCTAACCCTAACCATTACTAGTTTATTCCTAACCTTAACGCAATCCACCATATTAGGACTGGGGCTTGATCCCCGTAAGGCCCATCAGTCCTCAGAAGGTTAGTAAATATGCCAGAAATGGTCCTAAATAGGATAGCTAGACAAGTGTGCACAGACACACACACACACACACACACACACACACACACACACACACACACACACACACACACACACACACACACACACTTTTTGGCTCAAGTGATCATTCATTTTCATATTTGGAAGTACTATAAGTGCTGTGATGTTCTATAGGGTATGATGGTGCTGTTGAGTTTGACATGATGGGATGAGATGTTCAGCTGTTGTGGTTAATTACTCTTATCTTTTGCAGTGGAAAAAGTCTGGAAGGTGATAAGTTTTTTGCTGCATCTCCATCATCTCCACTCAGAAAACAGGAGGTAGAAAACCTCAGGTAATAACACTAAGCCATGAATGATGTTGAGAAGTGCCTTGTTTACTACACTGTAACATGTACCCATTATTGGTGTGTAGGTGTTCCATACTGGCTTGTAGTGCCTATGTGGCGCTGGCGCTGGGAGATAACCTAATGGCTCTGCACCATGCTGAGAAACTGCTTCATCAAACCAAGGTGTCTGGCTCCCTCAAGTAAGTAATATCTAGTAGGGTTGATCTATAGCAAGCTGCTCAGAAATCCCCAAGTTTCACTCTGGAATAAATCTGTCACAATACAAGAAATAACTAATCATTTTCATTACCATTGGGGCAACAATTCTGAATTAGGAATCAAAAAGTCTGTTGCAAGCTTTTACAGAGACAACTTTTGACAAGGGACAACATGGAAAACCTGTGCCAAATAAGGAGGGGCAAGGTTGTTGATGGCCTTACCTGTATACACGATGGCTTTGAATTCTATTCTGATCTGAACTGGAAAACAGGTGGGATGTGTGTAGGTTTTAGTGATGACACATGTAGCTGAATGTTAGGCCAGAGAGGAATTACAATTACTACAAAAGTAGGGCAGAGTCGCTTCCTTGAACATAAATATTACATCTGTGGGAAATATTGCCAAAGGAAAGAAGGTAAGTAGGGTAGTGCAGTTGTTGGGATCTAAAGCAAATGTTTTTGCTATCTCACTTACATCTGCAGTTTTCAAGAGTTTCCAGTCATAAAAGTCTCTTCATGGTCGGGCCGATGAGTCCAAACTGACTCTCATTGTTGCAGTTGCAGGATGGAAATCATGTCATTTTGTTCTCAGCCTCATGTCATCCGCCTCTTCTTATCACATTGATGTGTTGTAGCCTTGGAAGGAGGAGCATCTTATCCTGCTCTCTCTCGTCCTGATTTGATAGTTTTACTGGTTATTTAATATATCCAGTTTTTGTACTCTTACATTGTCGACCCTCATAACTGGGTTACCTCAGATTTAAGGACTGTGGATTTTTAATTTTACTTTAGTTTTTGTCTTTTTTTTTTTTTTTTTTTTTTTTTTACCTCCAAGATAAGCAAGCGCAAGATGCCTCTGGTCGACACCGGGGACATTAGTAGTATTATACAAAGACTTCCATCGATAGAGCTGAGGGTTTCTCGACTGGAGGTAAATATCGAGATCAACGCAGGTTCTGGAAATAAAACAACTCTACTGATGCCTCAAAACAGCAAACAGCCTCCGAGCACTTCAGCAAGCAGCTCACTCACCTGGAACTGTCTTGGAGCTAAAAAAAAAAAAAAAAAAAAAAAAATCTCATCATTAGGATCTGACTACACCTCTAATGGGAAGGACCCCTCACGTAGATGATACAGTGTAGCCAGCATTGAGCTGAAACATCACCTTGTCAACACCAGCAGCACCAAAGAAGAGACAACAAGCAGTTATAGCTGACGTGATTCCACCTTCTTTGACTCCGGTACCAAGGGCTGATCGGCCAGCTTGAGCCATAACACATCCCATCATGTCTCCAGCTGGAAACTAACTAAACTCCGCTGGAATTCCACAGAAAAACAATATTGCTGCTTTGCAGCAGGAGCCTATGACGGACACCTCTCCTCCAAAAATCAACAAGAAGCATGAGACAAGACCAACATGACCACCTCCTAAAGTGACCCAGAAACCAAGATTTATGCCAAAAGTTCTCATTGTCGGGGATGCAGCAGTGAATGGAATTTGTCTTTGCAGTACCAAGAGAACAAAGGTAATCTACTTCCAAAATGACACTATTGGATGTAACAGAGAAAATACTCCCATTAGCCACTGATCATTGAGAATATAATCATTCAAATTGGAGCTAATGATCTGGCCAAGCAAAAATCTGAAATTCTGAAAAATGACTTCAGTCATCTTGTAAGCACAGTTGGAAATCAGAAAATGAAGGTGTTTATAAGTGGACCAATACTGAAAGCTGGACGTGGAGATGAGAATTACAGCAGACTGTTTATGATTAACAGATGGCTTCCAAATCCAAATGCGCTTCCAAATCCATGAACTTCATTGACAGTCACAGATTTTCTGGGAGCGCTATCTTCTCTTCAGACAAGACAGAGTCAGCCTAAATAAAGATGGGAAAAACCTTTTCACTGCCAATATTTTCAATGCTGTTAACAACAGAAGGCCATCTCTCCAAACACAGGACAATGTAAATAAAGACATCACTGTCCCAGCAAAGATTGTAGAAGGACAAACACAAACCCAGTAGGTGCACAATGTTCCAAAACAAACCGATAAACAGCCAGTCATCTCCCAGAATGCCAGCTGGAAATGTAGCTGAGAGAGGAGGGATATCTTGAATTAACATTCAGATTTGTCAAAATGATCTTGAATAATTATTGTGCCTTGTCAAATTGTCCCAGATATGAAACTTTAAAATTTCAATGAAACAATAAAAAAATAGAAGAAAGATTTTTGAAAATGCTCCATTTTCAGCTTGGGTTGACAGTAACCCTTTTAGTCCTTCAAAGCCATTTTTAAATGCAGTGTGTGTATGTTGGATGTATGTGTGAATAAATAGGAAATTCTTTGTAGATTTCTGAAGTCTTCAAGTTCATGAAGTTCGCAGTGTCCACATATTCCATACTGCGGAGCTCTTTTTACATTATGGCATGTTCTGACAATTTTGTGCAGAACACCCAAAATTCTGCAGGCAGCTGTTTGGACAGCTCAGTGGCAGCACAATTTCTTAATTCAGATATCTTAAAATGCAATTTTGACAGGTCGTAATTAGGTTTGAGATATCTTGAATTGTAATTACGGATGTGTGACCCTTCAAGATGAATCTGGTTATTTGAGAAATCTAGAAAGGAATTTTGACTTGTCAAAATGTAATTGAAGATATCTTGAATTATTCTTCTCACTAGTCAGAATGTGAATGCAGAAATCTTAAATTACCATTCAGGATAGTCAAAATATAGTTGTCTAGTCGAAACTCATTTTTAGATATCTGGAATGTAATTATGAATAGTCAGATGAAACCGATTTTATGATAAAACAGCCTGCCATAGTCTGATATTTTGCAAATTAATGGGAGATTTGAGCAGCCCGTCATAATTTGAAAAAATAACGGAAAAAAGAAGAGTGGGTTAGAGAGGGAGAGACTGAAAAACTTAGGTGAAAAAACTGAAAAGTTAGTGCGGGAAGCGCACTACCTGATATTTTCTGCAGTGGAGGGGCCAATGAATGTCAGTGATGACACAGGACAGAGCAGCATGACTACAGCAGATTAGGAAGCACTGCTTATGTGTTTGTGTTTTTGGATGCGTTTAGGGCACACACAACATTAAAGATAGCCTATCAGCATTGTTATGCCATACGTGCATAAATATTTAATCTGCTTGATCAACTAAAATAAATCCATACTGGCTGACCAGAAAAAGACACATTTCTTTATTGCAAAAGAAAACATTTTAGGAGAAAGTCTGAGATCAAAGTAAAAAGGATCATATCTAAATATACACATCACATCTAGTTGTCCTGTTCTGTTTTTTTCATTAATCTATAACTTTATTTTTTATCAGCTCAAGAAAAATACAAATAAATTCACTTCCTGTGTGTTTAGCATTTTTCTTAAGTTGATTGTATTTGTGTTCTAACACTATGAATTCTTAGCAAAAGTGCTATAAAGTTGATCAGTTTTGCTGTTGAGTAGCCAACAAGGAGAGTATCAGCTGAGGTTGTGGAGTTGTAAAAGAGGGATTTGATAATGCCAGCCTGAGTAGGAGTGAGAAGAAAAAGATGGATGAGGAGGGCCTGGAGAAGAAGGAGGTGGTAGAAGAGGAGGAGGAGAAGCAGGAGAATGGAGAGGAACCACTAAAAAAGTACCAGGTACAGGTGCAGTTAGTGGGATTGAGTTGGCATTATGTCTTTCCTTAGTATTATATTCATATCTTAAGATCAAGGCATTGTGGTCCAAACCATGGCTTTTTGACATCTGAAAACAATCTAAAAAATTATTAATTTTCCCTTCATGATTTGATAGGTCTGTATAGCTTTGGAGGTTGTTTGTTCCCTAATATTTTCTTTGATATTTATAAGCTGCTTGTTTAATAAATTTTTGACTAATTTTTATTTTAAATTTTGTCATTAAATACACACACACAGTAGTTTTAATCGTTGAAAAAACATAGCGTTTGTATAAGTTCTTTTGTTTTAAAATTTTGGTTCCACTTTTGTCCATTGAGCGATCGACAAAAGGCCTCTCCAAACCAAACTCCGGCCTGCCCCTGAATGTGAGAGTAACTTTCCACGCTCAGTCAGTTGTAATCAGTGTAACAGCATTACCTTTTGTGTGGTTTTGTCTTTGAAAGAACCCCAGCTAAACAGACAAGCATTCAGTAGTAACATAGATCCATATACACTGCTCACAAAATTAAAGGGAACACTAAAATAACACATCCTAGATCTCAATTAATTGAATATTCACATTGAAAAACTTTATTAACACAATGGAATTGATTGAGAAGAAAATAACACCAAAGTGATCAGTGTAAATCAAAATTATTACACCATGGAGATCTGAATTTGGATTCATACTCAATATGAAAGTGGAACGTAACATGACAGGCTGATTCAATGTTCCTCAAGACAAGTCTAAATGAGGCTCAGTGGTGTGTGGGGCCTCCATGTGCCTGTACAACCTCCCGACAACACCTGGGCATGCTCCTGATGAGACGGCGGATGTTCTCCTGAGGGATCTCTTCCCAGATCTGAATCAGAGCATCAGTTAGCTCCTGATCAGTCTGTGGTGGGACATGGCGTAGGTGTATTGACTGAAACATGATGTCTCAGACGTGCTCAATTGGATTCAGGTCTGGGGAACGGGCAGGCCAGCCCATAACATCAATGCCCTCATCATCACTCTTTTATAGGGGTTGTCTTGCTAATTTCCACCTGTTGTATGTTCCATTTACACAGCAGCAGGTGAAATTCATTCACAATAAGTGTTAATACCTAACTGGTGACATTGATTCCACAAAGGTGTGACTGATTTGGAGTTACGTTGTTTTGTTTAGGCGTTCCCTTTACTTTTTGAGCAGTGTAGTTGGTAGAAGGAGTAGCTCTCAGTGGCTCTGTCCAGATCAAACACTCAAAGACAGGATCAAGTGTATCAGCTGTGTTCTAGGTTGGGCTCACTATACCCCTTTCTCATCAGTTGGCAAACTGATTATGAACTAAACTACACAGACTGGCCTAGTTGCACTTTGTCTGGTCAGCATAGAAACCATGCAACAGAAAAACAAGTCATCTGAAAGACTCAGAACGAGTTGTTTGTAGAGCATCTTCATGTTCCTTGATGATTAAATTTCGTTCGCAAAAATATTCCACCAATTTCATTTAAGGCTCGTTTGTATTTGTATTTAAGTCTGTTGCAGTAAACATTGACTCAATTATTCCATGATAAATTAAAATGAGCTCGATAATTTCTGTTCTGATTAATATTTTTTGAAGAGCAATTTTGTTGAGACACCAAAATCCATTTTATTTAGGTTTAGGTTGTGCGTGGTTTTTATTTCAGTTTTATTGTTTTTGGTTGTTTTATTTTGGAAAATTAAAATATCTTCCAGTTAAATTGTGGGGTGTTCATTACAAAATTAAAGTTTTATTAATTTTTGAAAGGGGAAAACTTGCATTATTATGTCATTATCAATATATTACTTGAAAATGGTCTCAAAACAATAATATTGTTTATTGCAATAATTACTGGGACAATTTATCATCCGGCAAGGTCACACCTTGTCAAACTGCCTTCTGCTAAAGTTACAGGTACAACTGTTTTGGGATTTTCTACAAGTGTTGCCCAATTCACTGAATATTTTTACCCATTATTCTTTACAACAATAGCTCAACCTCTGTCGGATTGGATGGAGAACATCAGTCAACATATTTATTAGCTTTGTTGTTTTATCTGAAATCCTGCCAAACTGGTGACGGGACCTTTCCTGTTTTATCCACAGTTTCCTCTCCACCTGCTCTTCTCATTTTCTGCTTTCACGCCATGCTGTTGTTCTATGTTTAAGCAGTTATGAGGCACAGTTGCAAAACCTGAATCTGCTGCTGTGCAAGTTACTCAACAGGTTGTTGCTAGGTAACCAAAGAGTAGGTGAGTTAGTTGGTGTCACCAACTTTGATTAGCTGCCCGTGAGAGGTTGAGCAGCTCAAGCCTTTCCTCTGCCCACATCCCCCAGAATGCTGTGCACTTCTGGATAAGAGTTCAGTGAAATTATAAAACATTCTGTTGGATGTGTTTTCTATTGATGTTGATCACGTGTCTATCAGGATGTATATTATTGATATACATCAATAAACCCAGTCCTATGTTAACATCAGTTTTTTAATTCTTGCCACCGATTCGAAAATTGGACCGATTTTCAATAGGATTTAAACTGGAACTTTGACTGGGCCATTTTAACACTTAAAAGTGCTTTGCCCTTATCGGTTCCATTGCAGCTCTGGCTGCATGTTTAGGTCCTTGTCCTTCTGGAAGGTGAACCTCAGTTCCATCCTCTAGCCTTTAGCAACCTTGCAACAGGTTTTCCCCCAGGATTCTCCTGTATTTAGTTCTATCCATGTCCCATCAGTTTTAACTGGTTTCCTTATCCATCCTGAAAAAAGTCCCTATAACATGACACACCCACTACTATGCTTCGTTGTTAGAATGGTGTGTTCAGGGTGATGTGAAGTGTTTTACGGAACACAGCATTTTGCCTGTTTCCCAGAAAGTTGCATTCTGCAATTACCTTACCAGGGCGTGTTCTTCAAAATCTTTTTGTCCCCTACATGGCATATAGGGGACAAAACAGGACTTCTTACAGTTTTCTTCTTGCAATTTCTTTTTATTCAATTCAGTTTTCTGCTGTGCCTCAATTTAGCTAGCCTGACATGTCTGTGTGTTTGCAGTTGGACCATATCTCTTTTTGTGTCATAATTAAATTTTCAGATGAATTAAAAAGTGCTCCAAGTTATGTCCAAAGTCCATTTGTGCTTTTTATAGTCTGTTAAATCCCCTTTACTTCTGGCAGTATTCCTGGCAGTATTCCTGTAGGATTGATGTGTGTGCAACCTCTGGTAGAACAATGAAAATACGAGTAAAAGTCTCTGTTTTAACGACTAAGTGGAGTTGGGCTGTATTCTTGATGCAACAGCTTTGAACTTTAGCTTTTCTTTACTTAATTTGTGGCCTCTACAGATGTGTGTTGAACATGCATCCAACATGAAAGCAGTTTGTTCCTGCTATCAGGGCCTCTGTCAGCATCTGTTACTAATGGAACCAAGATGGATCTAAGTTTGGAGTGACAACTGCAAACCCATTATGTTTCGTTCTTTCACTTTGTCAGCAAAAAGCACAAAAAGGAAACTCTCAAACTCAAGTTGTGGCAGGGTTCAAACAACCACCAGAACAGAACCCTACATTTCTGAAAAGGATCAACAGTACTCCTGAGAGACAACTTGAGCCACCCTGCACATTCTCGCTGACATGAAAAAGATATTTTTGTGTGAAAATGGCAGAATATCAACAGATTCTAAAATGCTTAAACCAGACTGTCTGGCACCAAAAACAGGCCATTGTAAGGTCACCTAAATTATCTTCACCATGTCACCATACCATACTACTTTTGCTAACAAGCAATTGAACGAGTGTCTAAAGTGGGTATTATATATTTGACAGGCTGTTTCTCCTCTTTATACAGGTTCCTGGGTCATCTGTATGCGGCTGAAGCCCTCATCTCATTGGACAGAATCTCTGATGCAATCACCCACCTCAGCCCAGAGAATGTCAGTGACGTGTCAGTGGGGGTGCTCAGCAGTGAGCAGGACCAGGGTACGTGGGCTTTTACACTTGTATCAACTAAGCCAAAGGTTCTTTCTTTGTTTCGTAATACTTGCTTCATTTTCTGTCAACAGCACATGAGAAGGGAGATGAGCCCATTGAGCCCTGTAAGTTGTCATTCCAGTGTTTGGCTCATTCATTAAGTTCTCTCCAAACAGACTGACATGAATAAATCAATATAAAATGAAAGTGACTTCATGGTTCCCTGTGTACGCAGCAGCGAAGAAGATGCCGTTGTGTTACCCTAGCAGTGTGATGACAGCCCGGGCCATGATGCTCTTCAACCTGGGGAGTGCCTACTGTTTGAGGAGCGAGTATGAGAAGGCCCGCAAATGCCTGCATCAGGTACCCATTATTTTAAAGAACTTAAGCTTGCAGCAGCTACTTCACATAAAATAAGTTGTGTTCTTGTTTGTCTCCATCAGGCTGCATCGATGATGAACTCCAAGGAGATTCCGCCTGAAGCTATCCTGCTGGGGGTGTACCTCGAGCTACAAAATGGTTTGTTTTTCTTAAAGCTGTCTGAATCTGTTCAAGGTCAGGCTTTTTCAAAGTTCTAAAATGCATGAGAGCTTATTGCTGTTGCTTGCTTCCTTGCAATTTTTTATTTTCAAAACGTTTCTATTTAATGCTTTTTGTTCAAACATTTCTTTTTTGAAAGATTTTTACTCTGGTTTTCTGTTCTGTGCAGCTAGAAAGGTTTTTGCTCTGTTTCTCAGTTGCGGTAGTATGTGGAGCTTTGAACCCTGCTTCAGTCTCTGCTACACTTTCAGTGTTTCAACAGTTGATCAGCTGCTCTATCAGAGACAACTAAACCGTTTTCGTTGATGCTAATATCAGGTTTGCACATACTTCCTCTGCAAGACCCCCCATTGGCAAAGCAGATCAAATTTTTCTCTTTCTCTGCTTAGTGTATAGAGCCCTTGTTCAGAGGCAGCTGTGAGAAGGTGATCACAGGGGAAGTTTAGAAGCTAACATACTAGGATGCACTCCCACAGAGATGACATAAATGCCACAATGGGGTTGGTGACTGTTTCAAGTTCTGCGTGGACAACACCGTCCTCAGCAGAACAATGAAGTTCTTCCCCAATACCAAAGCCTTGGTCACTAATGACCTTAAAGACCTGCTAAACAAGGAAAAATAGGCTTGAGGAAGGAAGATGGGGAATTATTGAGGAGTCGGAAAGAAGCTGAAGAGAAAGCTCCATCAAAACAATATAAAGTGCACACACTTTATATTGTCAGGGATGAAGAGGATCACAGGCTTTAAACAGAAAGGGGATCAGATTGATGAAAGTCTGACAGAGCCAATGAACTCCACTCATTCTTCAGTAGGATCAATTCAAGATCCTCCTCTCCTGCTGTCAGCCAAACAGATCTCGCACCTCAGATGTTTTCATCTTCCACCTCACTCCTGTTGCTACTCCATCACTGCCAACAACCAAATTAGATGATCCTACCTTTCTGCCTCTAAAGCAGTCCTCACCAACCCTGGTCCTCAAGGCACATTGCCCTGCTTGTTTTTGATATTTCCCTCATTCAGCACAGCTGATTTTCAGTTGACAGCTGGTTAACAGCTGATGAGCTACAATCATCTGAATCTGGTGTGCTGCTTTAAGCAGGGAAACTGCTTTACATGCAGCACCGGTGTGCCTTGAGGACCAGGGTTGGAAACGCAGCTCTAGAGGTCAGCTGGAGAGACTGAACTAGAACAAGGCTGCAGATCCAGGTGTTGTAAACCCTATAGTCCATATGGACCAGCTATGTGGAATTTTACATTACCTCTTCAGCCTTAGCCTGAACCACCAAGTCAAGGTTCCAATGCTGTCAAACGTCTTCTCTATTTTTGAACATTTTTGACTCTGAGCTTACTTTTATTCCACATATCAAACATATCATCAAAATAGGATCTAATCACCTAAAAAATGTAGCCAAAGTCCACCCTCTTCTTGGCCAATACTGAAACTTTGATGCATGCTGTTATTTCTGGTCTTCCTAAGAAAAATCTGTCCAGTCTTCAGCTGTTACAAAACTCTGCTGCTGGTGTGCTAATCAAGACCAGGAGGCAGGCTCATATTACACCTGTTTTAAAATCATTGCACTGGCTCCCTGTACATCTCACAATTTTCAGATTCTTTTAGTGGTTTTTAATTGTCTTAATGGTCTTGCACCATTTTGTCTTGCAGATACCTTATTACCTTATGAACCCCCACGGACCCTAAGGTCCTCTAGCACTGGACTATTAACAGTTCCGAGAGTTGGAACACACACTGGCTTCACCGAGGCTTCTTTCCAGTATTATGGCCCCAGTCTGTGCAATGGTCTGAAGGTTTAGACCATTGCACAGGAGAACCTGAGGGCCGCAGAGAATGTTTTTAAGAGAAGGCTCAAGACCCTTCTTTTTATCTGCATTTCCTGAACTGGTTCATTTCTGCCCAATCTATACATTTTCCACACAATTATGTGTTTTTCCATGTGGGGAAGGGGAGCGATGGTATTGTTTGTTTTTATCTTGTGGGTTTGTTATTTATGATTCTGTACAGCACTTTGAGCTGCTTTTAGTATGAAGGGGGCTTTATAAATAAACTTGTTTGATTGATTACTACCAAAAAAAGATCATCCATCAGTCGTCAACCACTATAGAGCTGTTACCCTGACACCACACATCACAAAGGTCTTGATGAGACTTCTGTTGGTTGACCCAACTAAAAAAAAACAAGCACCTTTCATGAGGGTTGTGTGTCTGAAGGGTTGTGTGTCTGAACAGATGGATCACCACAGTGCACTGTGCTCTCAACCATTCCTGTTCATTTTGTACACCTTGGACCTCCAGTACCAGCCAGGGTCCTTTCATTCACAGAAATATTCTGATGACTCTGCACGTGTCTATGGAAGCGTATTGCTGTCACAGAGGAAAATACGTTTTCGAACACTATAATGTTATAATGTGATAGTTATATTGTATAAACGGGATACGTTCTCATCCACAAGGTGGCGGTAATTTGTTTTTAGTACATGCATGATGAAGGCTAGAACAATGGCTAACGGGAGTTGGTCAAGTTTTACTTCATCCTTGGTCTAAAACATGGGAGATGCTGATTCTGCTGTGCATTGTGGATGAAAACATTTAGTATGCACCCTCTGAGAAGGATCCTAAACAGAATAGGACTGCACAGATGAAAAAATCAGTCCGATCCTTTAGATGTGGCGGCCTTCCTAATTGACCAGCTGGAGAGTTATGGGAGGCATCAGTTTCACAACCACAACATATCCACTATGTGTGGATATGTTGTGACTCAGAATACAATAAGACATTTGTTAAAATATATTAAACCATGTGGTGTGGAATAAAGGCAAAAGAGGCGGCTGATGCGACCCATTTATGTAAATCCTGGACCTAATTTCATCTGGCATATAGACTCCTACAACATTGTTTCATAAAAATAGCAACAAAGAGCTATCCATAATAAAAATATGGATTTATTAGCCATTCATTTCTCATCATATGCATCCCAAATTAAGCTGGTATGCCAACTTCTTCCTACTGTTGAGTCTCGTAAATGCAGCCTAAACGCACACTACCACCACCATCTGGATGAAATGATCATGTTTGTACAATATATGAATATCACGTTATAATGTGATAGTGTTCGAAAATTTATTTTCTTCTGTGACAGCAATACACTTCCGTAGATGTCAGGAGTCTCAGCAATGAAGAATAAGGCTTCATTAGTGGACAATAGTCAGTAGACAGTTTAGTAGCCTGGTGTGTGAACAGTCATCTTGTCTTCAGTGTAAACATCACAAAGGAGATGATTGTAGATCTCAGGGAAAACAGGAGTATGGTTAAAAAAAAAAAACAAAACCACCCAATGGTAAATGGCCTGTACTGCTACAGCACTTAATCTGGTCCAGAGGAGCCCAAAGCGCTTCACACTAAATCTAGTCATTCACACGCTGATGGGGGGGGAGCGACGCTGTAGCCACAGACAGAGGCGAGGCTGCCGTGAAGGGGCCACTGGACTCCCTGACCCCCACCAGGAGGGTGAATAGTCTTGCAGAGACAGACGGCACAAGGGTTCGAACTGGCAACCCACTGGTTACAGAATGAAGTCTTGCCTCCTCAGCCACCACTGCCCCATATCAAACACCGTTTCCTTCATGGGATAAGAAGTGACGGTGGAGCAGTATAAGTACTGGTGGTGTCCTGATACCAATACTAGTGTCTGCTGGATTTTCCTCCTGGGCTGCGTTGTGGCTAAACCACACTTTATACCTGGTGGTGGTAATACACCGATGAGTTATTTGCTGATTCTCAAAAGACCAGTAAGTAGATTAACACAGCTTTATTGCGTGTTTTCTTTTAGCTGTATGTATTGCTTATTAAATGCGCCACAGAAGCCGCAGCCCGACCGGACCATCAAACAAATAATTTTTGGCTTGACCTGAATTTTGGCTCGGGCTATGGAGCTAAACTCCAGCGTAAAATGCATCTTTTAACGAGTAGTTTGATAAAGCATTTGGAGATATGATTTGTTAAAACAGTGTGAAAACTTTTTGAAACCAAAATAATTTTGTTTTCAAAAGTTATTGTGTGAAGTATTAGTAGGACTTGTTAACTATTTGGTATCGGTACTGGGTATCAGGAAGTACCTAAACTGAAGTACTCTTACTCGGCCTGGAAAAAACTGGTATCGGGCTAATAAATAATTCAGTGTTTACGTGGACCACATTTACTGGACAGAGATGGAGTAGACTATAGTTCTTGAAGAAGCTTAAGTCCTTCGGTGTTGGCAGCAAAGTGTTGTATCCTGTATCTTCTCTAAGTCAGTTGTTAAGGGTGTAATGTCTTCTGCAGTCGTACATTGCGGTTGCTGCTGACTTAAAAAGGTTGAACAAATGGCTGTTCTGGGGACTGCTCAAGGGCCTCTAGAGAGGATTCTGGAAAGAAGGATGGGTCATAAAATAAAGAAAACAGGAGTGGGATTCTCAACTCTGACTGCAGACGGTCTTCAGTCAGGCTAAATCAGTACAGTTGTAACACACACCACTACAGGAGATCCTTCCTGCTCACCACTGATGAATTGACTTTAATGGTTCCCCTGCTGGGGGGGCTGCACAGCGCAGTTGGTAGCACTGTTGCCTTGCAGCAAGAAGGTCCTGGGTTCAAATCCAGCCTGGGGTCTTTCTGCAAGGAGTTTGCATGTTTTCCCTGTGCATGCGTGGGTTCTCTCCAGGTACTCCAGCTTCCTCCCACAGTTGGTCTCTCTAAATTCTCCTTAGGTGTGAGTGTGTGCACGCATGGTTGTTTGTCCCCATCTGTCTCTGCGTTGCCGTGCGATGGACTGGTGACCTTTTCCACGGTGTACCCTACATCTCGTCCGATGACCTCTGGAGATAGGCACCAGCCCCCCTCACGACCCTGCATGGATAAGCGTGATGGATAATGGGTGGATGGTTCCACTGCTGATGAGTTGCTGCTTTCTTACTGATCTCAGAAGAGGTCAGCTTATGTGGCAGGTGGTATGATCTCATGTCCAGACCAGATGCAGTGATGGGTGGGCTTGTTAGGTTTTGTTTTCATTCCTGGACTCAAGCTCTCCTGTATATCGCCTGACGCCTCCAGCCCAACACTTTATGTAGGAGCTAATTTAACACATGCTAGCAGTTCATCCATTTTGATCTTGGAGCTCATGGTCATATTGCCTCATATCAAGTTTGTCACTGTTACTGTTATTGACATTATTCCAAAGGAATAGTGGTTTATTATATGTTATCAGGACGGTGATATTTGTGGGTCTAAGCCTACTGATTAATCCCAGATGTGAGCTGAAGGTCTATTTTCAGAACTCAAAGTGCAACTATCACTTTTGTCATTTGAGGCTGGTTATGGACATGTTGAATTTAAGCTTCCTTGCAATGCAGCTCACAGACTTGTTGTTGGCTGGCTAAAAAATGAGCTTGCAAAAACATTCGCTCAGTAGTTACATTTCTAATAACAGTTGTGTTTTCCTTTCCACTGGCACAGGTCTTATTCAGCAAGACGTAAACTGTACTCCTCACTTTCGACACAATGTAATTTCACATATCAATGTCTGAAATGTTAGAGCTTGTAGTTTAGACCAGATGTCCCCAACTCTGGTCCTCAGGGCCTCTCTTGCATGTTTTGCGTGTTTCCCTGCTGCTGTTGATGAAATAAATGGGCGATTAACAGGCCTCTGCAGCAACTGGAGGCAAGCAAAGGAGATAAAGCAATCATTTGAGTCAGTTGTGCTAGAGTTGGGAAACATCTAAAACGTGTAGGCCAGGGTTGGGGGGACTACATCTGCTCTCTGGGATCTGGAGTGAGTCAGTCCATGGATTTAAAGTTTCTGTTGAAAGCAACCCGATCTCACTAATAACCGTTTTTAATACTTGCTTTCTCCGATATTTCTGCTATGGTTATGCTTTTCATACGTTCACCAGGCATCATTTTTCCACCATTTGGGCAAAATCTCTGAAAGAGAGTCCCTGATCTCAGTATCTGTGCTAGCTAAACATTTACTGTACATGTGTATGTAGTTTCAACATTTTCATCTTTCCAATTTAAAAGGAAAATGGGCCTTGAAAGTGTTTATCCAGTGTTTTTTCTGGTTTTACCGAGTGGCTGAGTTCGTGTCATTTCTTCCCAGGGAACACTCAGCTGGCCCTACAGATCATCAAGAGGAACCAGCTGATCCCCACAACGCTTCACAGGTCCTCCCCAGATTCTCGCAAGAAACCTTCCCAGTCATTCCCGTCTGTCCAGCCTGTCCAGCTGGCCTCATCCTTCACACAAGTTCAGCGTAAATAAACCTCTGCAGTCAATTCAATCAGCCAGCCTTGTTATTTAAAAAGCTTCAGGAACTGGATAACCTGCCGCCATAGTTCTGTCCAGTAATGGAGACCAGCTGGATTTTTGACTGAGGAGTCTGTACTGTATGAACAATGAAAATAAATGTATTTACTATATGTGTTGTGGACTTTGACTAGCCATTTAATTGTTGCCATGGAAGTCGTTTCTGTCTTTTAAAAAATGTTTCCAACATGAACTTCTTTAGTATTAAAAGCATGTGCGAAGGCCTGGCGATCCTTCCAAGGACCCCTGTAGGTAGCCCCCCCGGGACCATGCGTCCATAAGCGGTGGGTAAATCTGTTATAAGCATGATCTTTTCCAGGTTTCTTACATAGCCTGGAAAAGTTTGGGAGTTTGATTTCAGTCTTTCTCAGTGTGGGAGAAAAAAAAGTGTAGAAGAATAATTGTTTTTCCAGACTTTAATAGTGTTCCTGTTGCCTAAATATACCCTTGCTTCTTTCTGTCTTTTATTTCTTCTTTGTGTCTTCCTCCTGGGCTCTGTGCCTCACATACCGATTTCTTTCTTTCCATGTCTTCCTTGGTTCCATGCTTGGTCCCTCATTTCTTTCTTTTCTTGTCCTTCCTTCTCGCCACACTGCCTCCCTTCATTTGTTCTCCATTCTTTCCCTCCTTTTATCCTTGCCTCTTGTGTCCTTCCTTCTCTACTTCCTTTTCTTTGCGTCCTCCCTTCTCTCCTCAGATTTAGCCTACATTAAATGTCTCTTTACTTCCTTTCCTCCTTATGTCCTGCATCCCTTCCTTCCTTAAGTCCCATTTCCTTTCCTTAATTGTTTCCTTCCTCTGTTTCTGCTCTTCCATTGTTGTCCCATCTCCCTTTCATGTTCCTTTGTCTTTTCTTCTGTCCCACCTCCCCTCTTTCATTTTGTTCATTTAATTTATCCTACCTCCCATTCTTATACAGGTAATCCAGAAAGTATCCACAGCTCCTCATGTTTTCCACATTATGTTCCAGCTTTTTTCCCCAAATTGTATTAATCTCCTTTCTCAAAATTCTACACACAATTGTGTGATTGAAATTTTTGCAAATGTTTTAAAATGGAAAACCAAGAAATCACATTTCCATAAGTATTCACAGCCTTTGCTTAGTACCTTGTTGATGCCTTTGGCAGCATGCAGATCCAGCCTCCAGTCTTGTTGAATCTGATGCCTCCAGCGCAGCTCACCTGTCTTCAGACAGTTTGGTCCATTCTTCTTCTCTGCAGTTCTTGTCCTGCTGGAGATGAACTGCAGAGAAGTTGGATGGAGACGTCGGTTAGCCGTTTTCAGAACGCTCCAGAGATGTTCAGTCAGATTCCAGTCCGAACTCTGGCTTAGCCCCTCCAGCACATTCGCAGTGGTTCTGATCTTGGCCATGTGCTTTGGGTCGTTGTCCTGTATCCCCAGAGCATGATGCTGCCACCACCACGCTTCACTGTAGGGATGGTGGCGTTTCCGCCAAACGTGATGCCTGGCATCCACACCAAGGAGTTCAATCTTTACCTCGTATGGCCAGAGAATCATCGTTCTCTTGGTCTCAGAGTCCTTCGGGTGCCTCCAGGTAAACTCCAGACCTGCTGCCGTGAGCCTTGTGTTACGGAGGGGTTTCTGTCTGGCTGCTCTACCGTCCAGGCCTGACTGGTGGATTGCTGCAGAGATGGTTGTCCTTCTGGAGGGTTCTACTCTCCACAGAGTATTGTTTTTGGGAGCTATTTTAGTCTTTTGGCGAAAATGTTTCTTGGTGTTAGTCCAGTTCTACTCAACAAAAACTCCGCAAAGATTTAGTCAACTTTTAGTCAGTTTTAGTGGGGGGAGGGGAGAAATATTAGTTTTTACAAATGAAACTGAATAATTAGTGATAATGGTGGAAAAAAGGCCAAAAACATTCTCTCTTTTTCCTCAGAAGCTTGAATTATTTCTTAATTAAATTGAACAGCATTTGTCTGCTGTCTGTCTTATGGCTTGGTAGGAAGTTAGGTTATCCAAACAGTTAAATTACATTAATAAGATTAATGAAATGATCACTGAACACTGTATTCCTCGAAAATACCAATATTTCTCAAAAATCACACAGGAAGCTCTAACAAATGTATGCTCATCACAATATTTATTTACTGTTCATCTATTAGCATGATTTGTTCTTTTAAAATCATTTATCTTGGCTAATACTTCTGATCTAATGAATTAATGATCTAATTCAACATCCAAAACAATTTTCTACAAAAAGCACATTAGGAAACTGCATCAATCATAATGATCTTCCACTATATCAGTCTCAGGAGATGATTGTGGAAGAGTTGTGATTCTGATGCTCAGGTCTTCTGAGCTCTGCCTGCAGTGTTGCTCTCCTGATCCATCCTGTCTGACATCAGCCAACCCACTGTGAGAATCGCCAGTACGTTTTAAAATTTCCCATTGCTTCCATTCATCCTCACTGTCAGGGATGTGCATCACCTTAGTGTACTGAAATTTAATAGACTACATATATTTCAGAAATTATAGTAAAATACATTTAGCAGTGCTGTTTTGAAAAAAAACTTATTTTGTACTTAGTAAATTTAAGTTTTAATTTAAATACAATAAAAATTAAATTTAAAATGAATTTATTTTTGGGTGCTAAAATGGAACAACTTTATGTATTATTATACTTTAATTAGGCCCGAGCAGCAAAAGCGCTGCTAAGGCCTATTGTAATTGTGGTGTTTATTATTGCTATTATTATTATTATAGTACATCATCATCACACTGTTGCAATACGTTTGGCTCTAAATTCCACATTTCAGCCAATCTGCACCAAACTCACTGTGATTGATCCTAATCCACCCCCCAACAATTTCTGTTAGTTTCTTTTCCTCCGCTTAGTAATATTCAGCGGTCCAATATTTTTCAGGTGTGACCTAATACCTCAGCAGCGCCCCCTAGACTTCTTTAAAAAAAAAAAAAAAAAAAAAAAAAATCAGCCCCAAGCCATGCTTTGACTGATAATCATGAAATTCGGCAAACATGTGACCTGACAGGACCTACGAAAAAGTCTCTTAGAGCTGTGGTCCAAGCCTTACAGGAAGTCAGCCATCTTGGGTCAAAGCGGCCATTTTGGCTCTTTTACATATGTCGTATGTGAACGAACTTCTCCTACAGTACGGTACATGCAGACTTCACAGTCACTCTGTAGTCTTGAAGCCCCCTACAGCTTTTGACATATAGACTTCAGAATCACTCATCGCAGTCTTGAGGCATTGAAGATCAAAAGTTATCAAAAGCTGCATCAAAGCATGTGGGTGTGGCCAAGCCTTAAAGTCTGACCATTCACCATAACATTTCAAGGTGGAATAAATTCCACATTCAATGTCACAGCTTTAATGAAACTTTCTGTGTGTCATAACACACCAGCACTAATCACATTTTCATGGTCAATTGCTGACATCACATTAGCTCCGCCCCCATTGAACAGGAATCACACCAATCTTTCGTAACCAAAGAGGAAGCTCGGATTTTGACCTGAATTTAAACACTTGCTGCTGGAGTCATACTGAACCGGACTGAAGGCGATTTGAAAGATTCACCAAATGCAATGTCTAGTGGATGGTTACAGAAGTAGTGTCAGAGCAACGACCATGGCGATGGGGTGGCGGTGCCGGAGCTCCCGTGGTAGCAAGGCCGGAGTGGCGCTGAGTTGCGAGCGCCACCCAATGCTGCTTGAAGCTTTAATTATACTTGAATTTATATATATACTTGACATGTAAAGATAAAAAGAATAGAAGACAGAATTAACAGGAGACATCTGAAGACAGAAAGTGCAGAAGACAAGATGAAGACAAAGAGCAGAATACATCTGAATACAGAAAGACCATAGGACAGCTGAAGATAGAAAACCAGAAGACAGATGAAGAAAGAAAGACAAGAAGACAGTTGAAGACAGAAAAAAAAAACAAAAAAAAGCTAAACACAGAAAGAGAAGAAGAGAACTGAACACAGACAGATCTAAACAGAGCACAAGAGAGAAACGCAGGGAAAAAACAGAAAAAGGTGTGACATGTCTGCGCTCCAGAAGTATTTGAAAGAAAACCGTAAGACCTACAGCAATGACATTAATATTTCCTTAAAGCAGAGACCCGTGACTACGTTTTGATGCATAAATTATTTCTGTACATGTATGAACATGTATGAACATTCTGTATATGTATGAACAGCAGCATTTTGTTTGTGAAAAAGCGACAGTTACAAGAGTACACTCTACCGTTTGACATTGTAAAACTAAAAAGGAACAAAAAATCAGCATAGAACTCAAATTGCAATTTTGGAAAAATCGCAAGAGATATCAAAAAGCTGAATCATTTGAACAAAGCTCAACATCTTGTGACTTGTTTAAAAGTTGAATGGAGTTCCTAGGTTGAAGTAGGCAGAAGTAGTAAGCTGTCACAGAGTACAAAGTTTTTGTAGCATTTGGCAGAATGTTTGAGATTTTCCATGTATTTCAATGGGGCCAAAAAAGTTAAAATAAATAAAAACTATAATAGCTAGAATTACCAAAAGTAATTTAAAAACACGCTAGTTAGCAAAGATCCGACGCATATTAGACATGCTTGGAAACAACACAACAGTTTCAGCATTTTGCCACTCCTCAAATATCACAACTTCATTCTCTAAATACTTTTAATTTCAAGTTGAACCGAGTTCAGCATTTCCTCCCCATTTTCTTGTGTTCTTGGAATCACATTTCAAGCTTTTCTTACATTTTGTCGACATTAACGAAGAAAAAAATTGCGTCACAAATGTTGTTTTCTGAGAGACCCTGACACTCCTTCAATCTTCTATAAGATGTGACATAAACAGTGTTTGAAAAAAAAC